>CM070715.1:59039340-60239340 GCA_036346275.1 Otatea glauca
TATTGAGGCAAAAGTAACACAAGACTAGAGATACATAAAACAACAGGTAACACATTGTACTCCAGAAAATGCTCAAGAATTGTATATTAACGTAGTTGATCTATCACACGAACTACTTACAGTTGGGCTTGCTGAAGAATAGGAAGTAGCGTAGCGCAGGCGCAGTCGTGGAAGTAGTCGATGTCGAGGAAGAAGCAGAGTGGTCGAGCTGATGCGCTGCACAGAAACCTTATTGCCGCCCCGTGCAGGTGAACTCTACGGAAATGGTTCGGAGATACCGCTCACCCTCCTTCACGGTGCACGCTGAGGAGGAAGGCCGGCGAGGTTCAACAGCTCAACACAACAGTACAGCAATCTAGAGATGAGGAGGAAGAACGGAAAAGAAATTCAGTGTGTTACTATCCTGGACGTCTCGAGAAGTTTATATACAAGCACACCAGTAACTGACCACATTATGTCAGTTAAATGTGGCAGCTACTAGTAACTGACAACTTAATGTCAATTAACTCACTAGTAACTGACGGTGTTTATGACAATTACACTGAATTGAAAGAGATGTTTAAATCACATTTAAACAGATTTGATGGAGAGATAATTGCAAGGTTTAGCAAAACAAAGGGTGATTTCGAAGTGCCAGGAGACACACTACGACACGGTGCAGTCGCTCGTCGCAAGTCACAAGTCACGTGAATTTTCACGCGAAAATACGCGAACGCGCACGCGCGTGTGTGTGTGTTTAGCCACTGTACACCCTATGCCTTTCTCTTGCCAAGTGTTATTTTTCAAGAGGTGGCAAGGACTCCACCTATTAATTTGCCTTTCCTCTACTTGGCTAGGCAATATGGTACTAAACCATGCATGCTTTGGAATTAAAAGAAATGGGCCACCCAATGGGCCAATTTCTAACAATCCCCCACTAATTCCAAAGCAAACAGCAGAAAAGATAACAAAGATCGCTATACTGATGTATTGTTAATATACCAGTCTTTTGGTGTAAGTCCCGTATGGGTTGAACTTGCACCTAGATTAGCAAGGTTCATCCTCTCACAGCTGATGAATGGACTATATCTTGAATTCATAGCTTTTCGTGATCAGACTTCACATGAAAATCACAACTGATACTAGGCTGCCAATAAACCACGCCTAAACGGAGCGTTATATGGTCATGTTCCCCTATCTGCTCATGAGCTTTCTAGAGAATACCCAATCCTCGTGAACCGCGACCTCACAGTTGAGCTCAAGTAGGTGTATTCATTATAGGTATCCTGTAGGCCAATACATTTATTTTTAAACACTAGAATACATTAAGGCTTTAAGCCAACCTTCCGTACAGTCAAGAGTACTTTGTCTATTAGGACACGGGTACAATTTAATAATATGTACTCTCTTGTTACAACATCAACTTCTTTTTCCCATTACCTAATTCACGGGATCTCCGATCAGGAAGATATGGGTTACTGTTGTGGTGTAACTCAAACGGACCTCATGCCCATGTCCATAGACGCAATGGAAATCGCTTTCCTTGCAAGTCCTTTTGTAAAAGGATTTGCCAGATTTTTCTCAGTACGAATATAATTCACAGCAATAACTTCGTAGTTTCTCAATTTTCTAACAGTTTTAAGCCTACACTTCACATGTCTGGAGGACTTCATGTTATCCTTCGTACTCATAACCTTAGTCAACACTGTTTGGTTATCACAGTATATTAAGATCGCCGGTATTGGTTTCTCAACCAATGGCAAGTCCAACAGTAGCTCTCTAAGCCATTCAGCCTCAAAAGTGGCTGTGTCTAGTACTACGAGTTCAACTTCCATGGTTGATCTCGTTAATATGGTCTGTTTGCAAGACCTCTATGAAACTGCAGCACCAGCTAAAGTAAAAAACATAACCACTTTTAGCTTTGATCTCATCCGCATCAGAGATCCAATTTGAATCACTATATCCTTCTAAAACAGAAGGATATCCAGTATAGTGAATTCCGTAAGATGTTGTGCCTCTCAAGTAGTGCAACACTCTTTCAAGTGCCTCCCAATGATCATCTCCTGGGTTAGATGTAAACCGACTCAATTTGCGCACAGCAAATGAGATATCAGGTCTTGTGGCACCAGCTAAATACATAAGGGACCCAATAATTTATGAATATCTCAACTGATCTTTCCCTAACCCTTGATTTTTCCGAAGCTTAACACTTGGATCATAAGGTGTTGGAGAAATTTTGCAATTCTCAAAGCCGAATTGACTCAATATTTTCTCAGCATAATGGGATTGGTGCAAAATGATCCCATCCTCATTCTTAATCAATTTAATATTCAGAATAACATCTGCCTCTCCCAAGTCTTTCATATCAAAGCATCGAGATAAGAAAGTCTTGACCTCGTCAATTACAGTAGTGTTTGTCCCAAATATAAGTATGTCATCAACATACAAACACAAAATAATACCTTGACCCCCACCATAACGATAGTATACACACTTATTCGCCTCATTAACAAAGAAACCAGCAGATGTCAAAGTTTTATCAAACTTTTCGTGCCATTGCTTAGGTGCTTGCTTTAGGCTATACAAGGATTTTAATAATTTGCACACTTTATTTTCCTGTCCAGTAATCACATAACCATATGGTTGCTCCATATAGATTTCTTTCTCCAACTCTCCATTAAGGAAAGTTGTCTTTACATCCATTTGATGGACGTGTAGACCATGGGAAGCAGCTAATGCAATGAGCACTCTAATGGTGGTTAATCTGGCAACAAGAGAATAAGTATCAAAATAATCATCTCCTTTTTTCTGAGTATAACCCTTGGCCACAACTCTTGACTTGTACTTATCAACAGTACCATCAGGCCTCATCTTCTTTTTGAAGATCCACTTGCATCCAACAGGTTTGCACCCACTAGGAAGATCCGTGATCTTCTAAGTCCCGTTAGCCATGATGGAATCCATCTCACTACGGACCGCCTCTTTCCAATACTCAGCATCAGGTAGTGCATAAGCCTCTGAAAGAGATTTTGGCACATCATCCACGAGGTATACAATAAAGTCATCGCCAAAGGTTTTCTCAACCCTTTGTCTCTTGCTCCTACGAGGAGCCTCTGCGACTAAATTGTTACCCTCCTCATAAATATCTTCTATTGGTAGTGTATCACTTATTAGTTCAGAAATAGTGGTAGGTTCAACATTATTATTATTATTATCAGTTTGATTATTCTCAGTTTGTGAAGTACTTACCTGCTGGTCTCATAGGATAAATATCCTCAAAAAATGAAGTATCTCTGGACTCAATTATTGTGTTAGCAATAATCTCAGGAGTTTCTGATTTTACTACTAAAAATCTATAGGCTGTGTTGTTATGTGCATATCCTAGAAAAATACAATTAACTATTTTAGGTCCAAGCTTTCTCTTTTTCTGCAATGGTATATTGACTTTTGCCAAACACCCCCAAGTTCGCAGAAAATTAACATTGGGCTTTCTCCCCTTCCATCCCTCATACGGAGTAATCTCACATTATTTAGTAATTACTCTGTTTAGGACAAAATTTGCTGTTGATATAGCTTCCCCCCACCACATTTTAGGCATACCGGCACTCTCCAACATGGCATTCACCAAGTCCGTTAGTGTTCGGTTTTTCCTCTCAGCTACCCCATTTGATTGGGGAGAATATAGTGGTGTAACTTCATGGATTATACCATGCTCAGAACAGAACTGGGAGAATTCATGAGAGATATACTCTCCACCACGATCAGACCTTAGTCTTTTAATTTTCTTTTCTAGTTGGTTCTCAACCTCGACCTTATAAATTTTGAAGTAGTTTAAAGCTTCATCCTTTGTTTTCAGCAAATACACATAACAATAACGTGTTGCATCATCTATAAAAGTTAAAAAATATCTTTTGCCTCCTTTTGTCAACAATCCATTCATCTCACACAGGTCAGAATGGACAAGATCTATTGGTACCAAATTCTTTTCTTCCTCTAATCCCTTAAAGGGTTTTCTAGGTTGCTTTGCTTGCACACAAGAATGGCACTTTGATCCTTTGACAATATCACATTTTGGAATTAATTGTAATCTGGACATTCAAGCAATGCTATCAAAACCAATATGACAAAAACGAGAATGCCAAATATTGGCATCACATTTATTCAAACCAGTTGCAATATTCATATTATAACAAGACTCTAGAGTACTGAGGCAGAACAAACCTCCACTCTCATAGCCTTTACCAACAAAGTTCCTATACTTTGATATTACAACTTTATTTGACTCAAATACTAGCTTATAACCATCCCTGCATAGGAGAGAACCACTAACGAGGTTCTTTTTTTATTGTTGGCGCATGCTGCACGTTCTTCAAGTGGACAATCTTCCCTGAAGTAAGCCTCAGATCCACTGTGTCAACACCAAGAACAGAAGCATGCGACGGAGGAAGCCCCGACTGCCTGGTAAGAAGAAAATAAGGAAACATCAGAACACACGTGAACATTAGCACCAGTATCAACCCAACAATCAATGGATTGACATGCTGAAAAGACAAAAGGAGAATTACCATTCCCTCCTGAGGTCGAGGCCTCGCATATGGTCATGTTGGCATTTTTCTTGCCCGGTTCATTTGTCCTATTTTTGTGATAGCGACAGTCTTTTGCCATATGACCATCCTTTCCGCACACAAAACAGGTGATGTTCTTCATGTCCCTTTTCTCAATTTTCTTCTATTTAAAGCTAGTTGTCTTGTTTGGTTTATGGCCTTTGAAGTTCTTGCCATATGATTTCTTCTCAACGACATTGGCATTGTTCTGATTAGAGGTGCTTGGTGCATCTTTTGCTCTTGCCTTTTCTTCCGCATCAAGGGCTGGAATGAGATCCTCAACAGAAATCTCTTCGCTCTTGTGCTTTAAGCTAGTGGCAAAATCCCTCCAAGTTGAGGAAAGTTTGGCAACAATACCTGCAGCCACAAACTTAGGAGGCAATGCACAACCCAAGTGCGCAATCTCGCCAACCAGTAGCTGGAGTTCGTGTGATTGTGCAACAATCGACTTAGCATCATCCATGCTAAAATAAAAAAAATTGCTCACACGCATACAACCAGCGACCAGCTTCAGCTTCGGCATACTTCTGGTCAAGTGCATCCCACAACTCAGTGGCAGATGTGTAGTTCATATACACATCATAGAGCTGATCTGCCAAAATAGTCAGAAGGCAGCCTAGTGCGGTATTGTTCGCACTATCAAACTGCAGGTTCTGGTCAACCGTAAATAGATACTGTGGGTGGATTACCCACCACAACCCCAATGACATGAGCCAAACCTTGGCCCTTGTCTGCCATCTACGGAAGTTCACACCAGAAAACCTCTCAGGTTTCATGGCATTCGAAGCACCAGCCATTGCTGAATCACAAAAATATTCGCAATAAGGTTTCTGGAATGTTGGAAAAATGCGCAATATTTTTATTCCAGATTTTATATTGAAGCAAAAGTAACACAAGACTAGAGATGCATAAAACAACAGGTAACACATTGTACTCCAGAAAATGTTCAAGAATTGTATATTAACGTAGTTGATCTATCACACGAACTACTAATAGTTAGGCTTGCTGAAGAATAGGAAGCAGCGCAGCGCAGACGCAGTCGTGGAAGTAGTCGATGTCGAGGAAGAAGCAGAGGGGTTGCGCTAATGTGCTGCCCAGAAACTTTATTGCTGCCCCGTGCAGGTGAACTCTACGGCAATGGTTCGGAGATACTGCTCACCCTCCTTCACGGTGCACACCGAGGAGGAAGGCCGGCGAGGTTCAACAGCTCAACACAACAGTACAACAATCTAGAGATGAGGAGGAAAAATGGAGGAGAAATTCAGTGTGTTACTGTCCTGGATGTCTCCAGGAGTTTATATACAAGCACACCAAGAATCGACCACATTATGTCGAGTAAATGTGGCGATTAGTAATCGATGACTTAATGTCAATTAACTCACTAGTAACTGACGGTGTTTATGACAATTACACTGAATTGAAAGAGATGTTTAAATCACATTTAAATAGATTTGATGGAGAGATAATTGTAAGGTTTAGCAAAACAAAGGGTGATTTCGAAGTGCCAGGAGACACACTACGACGCAGCGAGGTCGCTCGTCGCAAGTCACAAGTCAAGCGAATTTTCACGCGAAAATACGTGAACGCGCGCGTGTGCATGTGTGTGTTTAGCCACTGTACACCCTATGCCTTTCTCATGCCAAGTGTCATTATTCAAGAGGTTGCAAGGACTCCGCCTTTTAAGTTGCCTTTCCTTTACTTGGCTAGGCAATATGGTACTAAACCATGCATGCTTTGGAATTAAAGGAAATGGGCCACCCAATTGGCCAATTTCTAACAATTCTACCAAGGATGTCGTTTGTATAGCATGACCGTATTTTGTAATTACAATCACAAGAAGAGATAAACCATGGTTGTACTAGTTCAATGCCCGTGCATTGCTACGGAAAAAAAACTTTGTAACAAAACATAAAGGTCAAGCATACATATATGTGAAACCATATTGTGAAATAACAACAAACTAAATAATAAATTCGACATCATTAATTAAACAAAAGAATGAATTGAAATTTAGAAATGAAGCTAATGCAGCAACCTTTTGAAAGATTTGTCCTCATTTCTAGCTTGCCGAGTAAAGAGAAATATATGCACTCTACAAAATGGACTGAGAATGGTCAACATCGTAAATACTTTGTATTAAACTGAAGTGATGTGAAATGATTAGTGACTTACGCTATTTAATGTCTAATCATTCTAACTAATGCATCATTCCTTAACAACATTCATGACAAAGTTCTTTACATTTGCATCGTGCATCACTACTTGCCGTAGTTCTATGAACAAAAGGGAGCGTTGATCAAATTATGAAATTGAAAAACCATGTGGAGGTATACCTATATTTGTGATGAGTATTTGACTAAATTTGAGCTTGGTATGCTCTGGTTTAAGTTTGATTTGAATTGAATTTTCAATTTGAAGCAATTTAAGCTCTATCTGGAATTTGCGGTGCTACCGGCCATGGTAGCGCGGTGCTACCGGGCGAGCGATAGCACCGACCTTTAGAGCGGTGTGTAAAAACCTGAGAGGGTGTTTTTAGGGGTTCTGGCAGCCCGGTGCTACCGGCCGAGCGGTAGCACCGGTCTCGAAGAGCGGTGTGAAAATTCTAGAAGGTTGCATTTTTGGACATTATGGCAATCCAGAACTACCGCCTATAGTAGTCCGGTGCTACCGGGGTAGCGGTAGCACCGGCCTAAATGCTCGGTGTGTAAAATCCAGAGAGTGGTTTTTCTCTGATGTGACTGTAGGGCGGTGCTATCAGCTTAGGGGCGGTAGCACCGGCCCTAATGAGCGTGAATGATCCAAAAATTATGATTTTGGGAGTTTAATTGCATATCTTTTTGGATATTGCTATGTGATGGGTTTTCCTTATTTTTGATGATTGCAGGACGACGTGCTTGATCATGGTGAGGCGGAGGATGACCGGGACTAGGCAAGGAGCGTCGGAGGTCCAGACGATCGAGGATCGCCGGAAGATGATCGAAGACAGAGTCAGTGCAAGCTAAGAAGACAAGGAAGGGATGAGATGCTAGCTAGACGCTGCATGGATCAAGGAGGGTCGTCTGATCAAGGTCTAGATGATAGGATAGCGAGTCTACTTAGTATGCTATGAAAACCGTGCAAGAAAACCCGGTTTGTTGGTGGGTTTTGGGTTAGCCCTTGCATGGCTGTGTGAGTGGGTCAATCCTATCCCTTGATGGAGTGCCTTAGGGTTGAGGGACTCATCCAAGGGTGGTAGGTGGCCCAGGAGTAGTATAAACAGAGGGGGAGGGGTGGCCTTCCTCCTCTTGAAGGTTTTAGAGGTTTTGTGCTCCTTTGAGTTTTGCCCACTTTATTATGAGGCTTTGTAAACCTTTCTTCCAGAAATGCAAAAAAAATTCTCTTATGCTTGAATTTAATTTATGCATTTAAATTCCGCACTTACATTCTTGCAATTTACATTTACGCAATTTGGATTTGCCTCCCCTCCTTCTACATGCTTTTGGATTTGACTCCTCTCCTTCTAAAATGCTTTTGCTTCTTATGCCGAGGATGTTGATTGATGGATGAATCTTCTTCAGATCATATCCCAATCATCTAGGCAATCCATGCATCTTTTCTTACAAGAAACCGGTCTTATGTTCTTGAGTGAATCATTCTTTAAGATCATATCTGCAGAGTTTTTGGACTTGTGTTCTTACTTGCTGTGACATGTGGGAGGTCCTCCAAGGTCATCTTGAGCATCAAAACCCCACGAGCAAATCTTAGATCGAGTTCTTGAGTTTTTGCTCAAACTTGGTGTGTTCTTCCTTCACGGGTAAAAAGGTCAGGACTTTGACGTCAATCCTTGTGATTGACGGATGGAATGAGTTCCTGACATCCTTAGGATCACATCTACCACGTTTCGTGAGTTTTTGTCCAGCCGATCAAAAGATTCATCAATATTTGCTTTTGAAGGTCATGCTGGTTCTTCAGCTGTTCTTGAGACCGGTGCTACCGCCCCTGGTGCGGTGCTACCGATCTTCGGTGCTACCGGTCTCCTAGCGGTAGCATCGCGCATACAGAACACCTAGCTCATTTCACTTTCTTCTTTTGAGTGTTTCTCTTTGAGGATTTGTTTGGAGTATTTACAATGGGGGAAATTTTTATTTGGGATCATTCAACCCCTCTCTGATCCCCATCTTTGTCCTTCAATTGGTATGAGAGCTGATTATGCTCTTTCATAGATCTTGACCGGTCTTAAGAGTCATGGCGACGGACAAGTATTCCACCAAGCCTCCTATTTTCTCTGGAGCTGATTTTCCATTTTGGAAGTTCCGGATGGACTCATACATCATTGCCCAGGGCTTCCTGATATGGCCGAAGGTGAAACTCCCGTATGAGGTTCCTGCCGATGGAAACGTCACGGCCAACAATATGGCTGACGTTGAGGTGAACGCTAAGGAAAGGAACATCCTCATACAGGATCTTAGCCACAGTGAGTACGATAGGATTTCTCACCTTCGTTCTGCTCATCAGATTTGGGTGACCCTCGATGCTTACCATGAGGGCACCACTCAAATCAAAACGGTGAGACAGGACCAATTCAAGCGTGAGTACAACAAGTTTGAACAACATGCTGGTGAGAGTCATGACGAGTGCTTTGGTCATTTTACGAAGATTTTGAGTGACCTCCAAGCAAGCGGTTGCATATACCCTGACTCGGATAATGCTCGATATTTCTTGACCGCACTCAATCTTCGAGTTTGGGAGATGAAGGTGATCACCATGAAGGACACTACTGACTTGTCAACTCTGACTCTTGACGGGCTTTATTCCCGACTCAAGACTCATGAGATCGATGTTGCCTCTCACAAGACGAAATCTCAGTCGATGGCCTTGGTCACCGATTCCACTGGATCCACTTCTGATTCTTCTGCTGGTTTTCCCTCTCCGCTCTTTGCGAGCTAAGCGATGACCAACTGGAAAAATTTCCAGAAATTGAGCTTACTCTTTTGGCTCGCAAATTCTCTCATGCATACAAGAGGCTGAGAGAGAGGAAGAGAGGTGGCACAATCACCTGCTTCGATGTGGTGGCCCCAACCACATTCGAGCAAACTTCCCCAAGCTGGAGAAGGGCAAGAACGACTACACCGACAAGAACCGCAACAAGAAGCCTCAAGTACGCAATCCGGCGTGTGAGAAGAAGTACTGCAACTTCTCGAAGAACAAGAAGCTCTTCCACCACGTCCTCGCTGCACTCGACGACATCAACTTCTCCGACACAGAGACCTGAAGCGACGAAGGCGAGGATGATTCTCAAGAGAAGAAAAGCGACGACGACTTCACTGGCATGTGCTTCATGGCGGACACCAACGGCATCAGCAACTCTGAGTCCTACAGCGACATGGATGAGGTACCCTCCTATGACCAGCTCAATGAAGCTTTCTACAAACTAGAGAAATTTAATGCTAGAGCTAAAGCTAGGTGTACGGAGCTTGAGAAGGAAGTAGGTAGGTGTGATGCCTGCTTATGGAGCTAGAGAACCTAAGGACTATGCATGATAGTGTGTTGTCTGAGCTAGATAGTCTTAGGTTGAAGAATGCTAGCAATGAATCTGTTCATGCTATGTCTTTAGATGCTAGTTTTCTTCATGCTCACTCTACTCCCTCATGTGAAAATTGCCCTAAACGATTTGTTGAGGATGATGCCATGAGCACTCACCTTAGGAAGCTTTCAAGTAGAAATGATGAACTTGAAATGCATGCTTCTAAGGACCCAGTTAACTCATGTCAGGGCTGTAAGTAACTAAAACTTGACAATGAATCTTTAAGTCACAAGAAAGTTGCTTGCGATGTGCTATGATTGAGGAGGACTTGATAAAATCCAAGTTGAACTTAGGAAGAAGCTTGAGGCCCAGACCCATAGGATTAGAAATGCTCCTTGTGTTTCATGTGAGGCCCTCAAAATTGAGGCAGCCGTGCTGAGGGAGAAAAATGCACGTGCTGATAGTTCTTCTCTTCCTAATTCTTCTTCCTCCTCTCTTCCTTGTTCTTCATGTGCCTCTTTCTTCCGAGAGTGTGAGTATCTCATGAGCACTCTTAAGAAATTTGAAGGAGGCAAGATGAATCTCAATCTCATTCTAGACCAATTCAAGATTAGCCGATTTAATCAGTGTCTAGGATTTGACTACTTGCATGCTCGGGCGCATCCTCCCACCATTGTCCGTGGCTCCTGAGATCGTGGAGCTCCTAGGGTGAGTACCACTATGTTTAGATCTGCCAGGGTTGTCCAAACTTAGGCTGATCATTTAACACTAGCATATTAGCACTATGGCTCTTACGACTCAAAGCATCGGCTACCACATTAGCCTTACTAGGATGATAATGGATTCCAACATTATAATTCTTAATTAACTACAGCCATCTCCTTTATCGCATGTTGAGGTCTAACTACGTAAATATTTACTTCAAACTCTTGTGGTTTGTATATATCTCACATGTATTTCCAATGACACTACTACAGAATATGTCATCATAGACGGTTCGGAACCATCATCACAGACGGTTTTCTAAACAGTCTATAACCATGTGTCAGTGATGTTATGGCATATCATAGACGATTTCTGAACCGTCTGTGATAGAAGATATCACAGACGGTTTCTAACTAGGACCGTCTGTGATACAGAATCGTCATAGACGGTTTTTAACTAGGATCGTCTGTGATGTTATAATATCACATACGGTTTTATTTTGAAACCATCTGTTACATTATTACATCACAGACAGTTTCAAATTAAAAATCGTCTACGATAAGTCTTCCTACAGGCAACCCTTTTTCTATTTATTGGCTAGCCTTAGGAAATGCTAGCCACACCCTCTAGAAAAAGCAGATTGCAGATTAACTCAACTCAGATTACAAGCATTACGTCTATTTCAGATTACAAGCATTACATCCATTTCAGATTACAAACATTACATTCATTTTAGCAATCAACTCGGATTACATCACAGCGCAAAGAAGATTACGTACAGATTAATATTGCACATCACATCTATTTGAGAAATGAACTCAGATATATTAACCAATGGAACTCAATATTATTAACCAATTATTTGAATGCACAACTACAATTCACCAATCCACAACACAAGTTTGACGATTAACCCAAATGGTAATTCAGAAAAAATACAACTCCTGAAGTTATACGGCAGCGTGGAACTCGCCTTTTTGAATTTAAGACTTGACTGAGCAAGAAGGCACAAAGCTGTCCTCGAATTCGCATCAGATCGGCCTCTTCCAACACAGTTATTACCTGATTGGTCATTTTCGTATTGATGAGTTGCATATTGTGGCAAATGTAAAATCCACAACGGTTATTTCCCTTTCTCTCCTGGTGGCACTGCAAATATAGAATCGGTTAGTTCCAGAGTCATCATTACATAGTTTATATAGGATTATTGTGTATAGAGGATACCAGAAACTTAAAATCGTGCTTCAACTTTGCCCTGTCCTTGCCAGGAGGCCCTCCATAATATTTATACACTCTGAAAGAACTTCATGATTGCAAAAGGTTAGCCTCAACCATTCTTTGAGAAATGTACACCTTGAACAACCTACATGACCATGTTATCTATAGAGGAAACGTGATTAATTAATTATCTATTGAGTAATTTTGCAATAGGATTTAAGTCGTGGCTGACACTCTGTAAGGAATCAAGGTAAATAACCCGATTCGTGGCTAGATGAATTACAATGAGAACCAAGTGAAACGTACACAGGTATGTCCGCATGGTCAATTAACAAAATAGATTTGCGTGCACAGTACAAATCATAGCAAGTAGTGCATCACTTACCTTGTGTTGTCGGGTAAAAGTATGATTTCTTTATCTTTTTGAGCCACCAAGGCCTGTGCCATGTATTAATCGACATATTGTAAATCTTTGTTCATTGTTTGCTTAGAGACTATATGTGGGTCCAGGAAACCCACCGATTGTTTGTTCTGTCTCGCTTCACGGATCATGTATCTATATATACGAAAGCAATGAGTTATATATATATGATATTTATCGGTTGTAACACCCTAAAATTTGCCATATTTTAAATTTTGGAGTTATTTTGATTTTTGAGAATTTATGGAAATTTATTGGAATTTATTTTGATTTATTCAAATATGGTCACTCATGAAGTCAATTAAAATAAAATAAAATTTTATGCAAAATTTTATTGGAAATATTTTATTTAAGTTCAGAATGTCTTAAAATATTTTCCAGAATTTTTTTTGGAATTTTCCCAGGTATTTTGCTATTTATTTTGGCTTTGTTTATTTATTTGATTTATTTTAAATCAAAAATGTTTTTAAAACAAGAGTGAATAGTACTGGGTCGGCCCAGCACGCCGAAACCCTAGGACCGCGCCATCCGATCGTGATCAAATGGTTGTGAGCGCGCCGCATCATCGTGCATTGTTGGCCTTCCGATCGAATCCGCGTGGACGGATGAGATGAAGCCACGTCCCTTCGCCCGCGTAATCGCCGGAGTTAACACTGCCGACCATTACCGCCAGTTTCGTCGCCTGCAGCGCACACGTCGAGCTCCTTTAAGTGCACCGATTAGCGCATCTGGCAGAGCTCTTCATGCTGCATCTTTTGACTCCTCGCACGCCTCCCAAGCTGCCGCCGTTTGCCCTCAAGAGCTTGCCGAAGTTCACTGAAGACTTCGCCGCAGTTCTTTGCCCTTTGCTCGCCGTTCGTTGGGGTTCCGCCGTCCCCAAGGTCTCCGTCGTGTTCGTCGTGCCAAGACGCGTCGATCCCGTCAGTTCTTCTCGTCGAACTCGCCCTCTAGCGTCGTCGCCATGGTCATCGTCCTCAGCTCTGGCAGCCTTCTCTTTTGTGCCACCGCCAACCTCGCCGAACCCCATCGACCGTTCGATCCGCATCGCATGACCTTGGTTCGTCCACGTCCTCCCTCTCCTGTTTAAATCCTAGCGTTAATCATGACCGTTAGATCTAGTACAGACGTTAGAGATTAGATCTTGAGTTCTTGTGTTAGATGCGATCTGGGCCGTTGGATCGGTTTTGAACGCTTGAGATAGTGCCGCGTCGCTGGGGTGAACAGTAAACCGCTCGGGTACCGTGGGCTGTTGGATTGGATCTGTGAGGTGATTGCGAGTTCGAGCGGTGTTGCGTGAATCCGCACCGTTCAGATTTGAACGTGTGGCACGGATGTCGCCGCACCCTCGCCAAATCATGTGTGGACGCGTGTGCAAGTTGACCCGGGGCGCAACCGAATCTTAGCCGTTGGTTTCAAGCGGACCGCCGAGATTTCGCCACGTGCCTCCGCATGAACCGAGGCGTCGCTGAGTCGGCGCGTGCGCTGGCTGTTGGATTTGTGAGCGCCGTTGGATGTGTGACGTGTGGGGGCGTGGACCGCGAGGCATTGCTGAGTCTGGGCGGGAGTGGACCGTTGGATCTAAGAGCCCCGTTCGATGGCCGACGCGTGTCACATGGATTTCGAAGCGTCTCGGTGCAGCGCGTGTGATCTGGTCGTTGATCCTTGGACGGCCACGATGCCGCCACGTTTCTAAGATCTGACCGTCAGCTGGGATTGACCGAGATGCTGACGCGTGTCCTTGCACGAATCCCGAGGTGGCTGACGTCAGCAGTGACTTCAGTGCTGACGTCAACTGGTGGGTCATGTGCTCTGATCGGTGGACCGCGTCCACGTTGGACCCGACCCAAGCCGTGGACCGGGTCCATGGTCCGGCTGACGTGGCGGCACCAGGAGCTGACGTCATGCTGATGCAATAAATCGAGTTTTCAATAGAAAAATAAATAATTTAATTCGGGATTTTCTATTTTCTGATTTATATTTTATTTAAAACTTTGAAAGGCTATAACTTTTACATTTTAACTCCGATTGAGGTGATTCTAGTTTCTAAAAATTTGTAAAATTGAGCTCTTTCTAATGATGAATTTTATTTGAATATTTGAGGTTATCTAGTCTACTATTTTGGTTATTTATTGCATATATAATTTTTACGCGTAGACGCAAATCCGCCGTAAAGTTTCGAGGAAGAGTTCGCCGTGCAAGATTAAGCTTCGGAACATGACCAACAACTCTTCGAAGGCAAGTGATGCTTTGACCATTTTGATCCCAGTTTTTAAATGTATGTTGTTTTGAAATTATGCATTGTAATTTAATTAAAAATGAATTTAAATAAATTTGGGTAATGTAGCTAATCAACCCATATTGTTATTACCACCTTGAAATTACTATTTGTATGCCCTGAAATCATTGTCACCCTAGGATTGCTTGTAATCATTGGATGTTAATATGATGCCAACACGGGAGGCTAGACCGTGAATAGATGCTTAGCTTTGCAACGAGTCATCGAAGATTTTCTGGAAACTGCAACAATGTTGATTAATGACATATGGAATGTATTTGAAAATGGTGTGGTGATGCCTTGTGATGAAATTGAGGTACGGAGACCTGTGTGGTTCTGTACCGACGTTGAGTTATTGTTGGCATGTGTTGCACAAAAAAAATCAACTAGGTGGGAAATGATTTAGACTAGGGCAAGTGGCAAAAGGCTGTGTGCCAGGTGGGTGTAACATCCCAAAATTTGAGTTTTGGAATGTTTGAATTCAAAAATAAACCATTTGCATTTTTCTTGCATTAATTCCAGCTTAATTTGAATTTTTCTGTATTTTTGGGGATTTTTCTGAATTTATTTGCTATTTATTTTCACTTATTTGAATTTCTGAAATTTTCTTAATTCGGAAAACGATTTTTATTCCCAAATTTTCCTACGGGACGATTTGCCCCGCACGGCCCATCTCTTTCCGCTCCGCTCGGCCCACTCCCCACGCGCAGCCAGCTCGCCAGCCCGCGTCGCGTCAGTCGTCCGATGCGCGATGCGTGTGCGGCCTAGATTTCGCCACGTCGCCCCGTGCTCGCCGCTGGAAACCCTAGCCGCCGCAGCTCAGAGTTCGCGCAGCGCACGCCGCTGTCCTTGGAGTTCGGGTCGGACACGACCTCCAAGACCCCTATTTAAGGCGCCGCACCCCTCACGAGGTTCCCCTCCTCACGCCGCTTCTTTTTCCTTACCTCTCGCTGCCCGAGCAGCCGCCATCGCCGAGTTCTCGCTCACCGGAGTTGCTGTCATAGCCGAAGCCTTCTTCCCCGTCGTTTGGCTGTGCCGGTGCGTCTCCGCCGTCTCTGGTTGCACCGTTGCATTGCCCGCAGTCTCTTCATCCAGATCCGCACCGAACCGAAGTTGCCTCGTCGCTTTTTCGCCGCTCACCGTGTCTTCTTCCTCTCGTCCGGTGAGTTCGCGCCACCGCCTCGCTGTTGTGTCCGTCGAAGAACGTCGACCGTCCGATCGCGCGCATGTGGTTCCGATCTGGCCACGTCCTCGCCGCTTGCGCCCTCGCTTTCCGCCGTCCCATCCGATCGCAGTCGCTAGATGCGCGACGCGCGGATCGCCACGCCGCTCCCCCATCGGCCGCATGCGCGCGCCAGACGAGATCGCCCGCCGCGTCAGCTATGACGTCATGGGTGAGCCGGGTGTACAGTGGACGACCGCAGTGCCGTGGACCGAATCCACAAAAGGCCGGCTGATGTCAGTGTTGCGCAATAAATCGATTTTCCAATAGAAAAATAAATCAGGAAATTCGGATTTTCTGATTTTCGTCCTTTTTCCCTGAATTTAATCTTTCGGAGGCCCGTTCTCGCTCATACGAACTCCGATTGAGGCGATTCATGTTTCTAAATTTTTCTAAAATCAAGATCTATCTTCTAGAGCCATTTATTTTCAGTTTTGAGCTTGTTTGAGTCTCTGTTTTGTATTTATTTGATTTCGTTGCTTTCTTTTCCGGTAGACGCTAACTCCGAGGGAGCGAATGAAGACTTTGAAGACCAAGACTCAGCACTAGATCAGCAAGGCAAGTTGTAACCTTTGATCATATTGAACCTATGTTTACAAAAGTACTTTGCTTATACAATTGTATGCTATTTTTGTACAATGATTATTTGCTGGGAATAGTAATATACCTAGTTTACATTATGCCACCTTGATTATTGGGATACCATATAACCATTGTTAAACCTAGGTTGGGACATTACTAGTTGGACATAATCATTATACCAACATGGGTTATCGTAGCTATGCTTAGACATGCTTAGATATACGTTGGGATCCATGTCACATGTGATTAATGTTAATCTTGACTTAATGAGATATTGAATCATGGCCGTTAGCCACTATTGTAAAATTTGTTGTACCATGGCGGGGTTTGCCATTGGTCTTGGTTGAACAAATTGTTTTCCCTCAGGCAAGTGATCGTGCAGTAAATGGGGTGCTTTCTAGTACATTGTGATGTGGATGTCTTGCCTGAGTCAACTTAAGGACTTAATCTTGTGCACCATTGAACTGGGGCTAACCGTACTACCACAAGTTTGGTATGGGACAGACCTAGCTGATTAATTTGCAATGTCTAGTCTTGAGTACTGCCAATTGGTGGTGTGGGTTCCGGGATGGACGAGTAGATTCACAAGGCACAAGAGGGGGCCCTAAGGGGCGAAACCTTAGCGGGCAGTATCGAGTTTAAACAGTGCATTGTAAAGGCTTTGTCATGATATCTCTGTGACACACCAAAGGAAGTGTGTTATTATCGATTGCACAAAGAGATGGGCATGTCTTGTGGGTAAAGTTGTACAACCTCTGCAGAGTGTAAAACTATTCGAATAGTCGTGTCCGCGGTCATGGACAAGCCCGGGAATTTCACACGGGGTATAGAGTGTTTCATGAAATGTGGAATTGTTGCGATGTGAACGGGGAGTTCACGGTTGTTTTGTTGTCTGCCATTGATCTATCAATTATTTATTTATCTTTTCATAAATACGCTTTCAATCTATTTATTGTATTTCAATTCAAGTTATTGCTTTCTGCAAATGAACCATATGGCCATCCTTGTCAAGCCGTGCATGAATATATTGCATCAATTCCCTACGGCTTGCTGAGTACTTTTTGTACTCACGGCTATACGCCTTTGTTGATCAGTTGCTGAGGAAGGATCAGGAAATGCTGAGTATCATGAGGAGGAATTCTATGAAGACTACGTGGATTAGGAAGGCGTTCCCCAGACGATTGCCTGTGGCATGTCGAATGGCTTAAGTTATCTTTTCCGCTGCAATAGTTATTTGTTTCTTAAGCCCTTAAGGCATAATGGTGTAAACATTGACCATAAGGTCGTTTGCTTTATTTAATAATAATTTGCTTCTTCTTAGTTAATTCGTTGTATGGAATGGTATTTCATCTATGTTTCCACTGTGTGCACTAGCGTGATCCTGGACTAGTGCAGTATACACAGAGGGTTTCGGATCTGCAAATCCGGGTCCCGACAGTGGGCCTGTGTGGCAATGGGTTGGTGAGAGTTGTGAGGCTGTGTGCCACTGTTGAGTGATGAAACTCTTGCCTTGGTCAGCTAAGGACTTCACCTTGCAAGTCTTTGAACTGAGGCACCCGTACAACCGCATGTCTGGTATGGGACAGACCTAGTTGATTAGGGTTCTGATATCTTTCCTCTGAAACCTCGGGGTGACAGTACACGGGGGTGTATCTGTGTGGGGGAGCGTACCTCTGCTATAGCTTGGTGCCCATCCAACGTTGTTGACCTGTCCTATACTTCGGCTCTATGTGAGGGGAGTAATAGTGAAGGCAATACCGGAGAGGTTCATTGGTTAAGGTAGAGGCTCCTGAAAGGCTTTGTTACAGACGATCACCTGTGTGGTGAGCAGCTGTATCTTGTGGGTAAAGTGTACAACCTCTGTAGAGTGTCAAATCTATTCAAATAGCCGTGCCAGCGGTATTGGACATTGCTCGAGGATTACAGTCAAGGGTTAGATCTTCAAAAATAAAATGTGGAAGGGGGTGGCTGTGTGCCAGTGTGAAAAAATTTGATTAAGGCTGTGTGCCAAGTTTACGGAGAAAAACTGTTTAAAGAACTTAGTACTATTATTAACTGTTTCACTGCTTTTAATCCAAATAAATTGTTAGCTTAAAAATGTTGTTTGATGCAAATGAGCCAAGTAAGCCAATTCTTTGGAATAAGTCTTGCATATAGTAATAGCAATGCATTAGTGCATTACTTGTTGAGTGCCTTGAGTACTCACCCCTCCTTGCCTATCAACCCAACATCAGTGGAGGAGTCTACACCAGCATGGGAGGAGGAGTACATTGAAGAGCCGGACAATTAGGGAGCAAGCCCAGTTGGTTGCCTGTGGCAAGTTGATGGGACTCCACGAAATTTATTTGCTTTTCGCTGTTATCTTTTAATACTCTAATAATGTAAGCCCTGCGTGGCGGATCTTATGTAAGGAGACCATAAGGTCGTACAATTCAGTTTATATAAATGTTTGTACTATTTATTATTGTATCGCTATTTTGTCTGTGATGTTCAACCCTGTAAAGACTGTGTGTGCTAGCGTGACCCAGGACTAGCACGGAATAAACAGAGGGTCCAGATTCTCAGAATCGGGTCCCGAATCGGTATTACACGAATGTAGACTGTGATTGCACACACTTACAATGTCCAACATCTCAAGAGAGCGGCATCGAGGTTGAAGACGTCAAAAAGGTCCTTGAAGTCGACTGCGAAGAAGCCCCCCAATGACTCGTTGAACAGATGCTCAGGCTTGAAGCTAACCGACATACTCGTTATGCGGTCTTGCACTGGCTTGTTAGCTTGTTCCAGGTTCGCCAGGCGCTCTCCCATTACTAAAAGCTCTCCTAGCTGGTATAATCGGTCCAGCAGGGCAATTGGATAGTCCACTTCCTTCATGATCTGCTTTCCTTTGCCCTTGATTTGCTTTCTGCTATAGGGAGTATTCACAGGAGACAAGTGTGCACCATCCCATAGAAACTCCTTTGATACAGGGGCACAGGAGCCGATTTGGTGGCCTACTGAGGTGACGCCAATGACTCAGGTAGTTGGGGTAGCTTCAGTGATGGAGGACGGGCGTCCAGGGAGATGTCGCTACTGGGCCACTGGATGAAAGTGCGAATGGTGTCCCCCCGTGTCACGATCTCGTCGTTCGGGGGCATCGGTAGCGGGACGGTCTTGAATCTATCATGTACACTATCCACATTAACTTTCGTCAAACCTGGCGCCACTAGGGTACCGTGCACCAACGCCCCTTCAATGGACAGATATACGAGCCCCCAAGCAGCCGGAAGAGGAATGGAGCCATAGGTAAGTCTTACTTGGAGAGTGCACCGTGTGGCTACCTACAGAACAGTACACAATTAGCTAATGCGTCCAATAGCTATTTGTATAGAACATTCAAGACATATATATAAGTACCTTGATGTCACAAACAGGAAATTTGCCATATTCATCTGTGGGAGTGGCGGACGCACAGCTGCTCTTTTTTGTAGTGGGGCTGATTTGTGCGCATACATCTGGGACTTGAGTAGGCTGTCTGCAGTCCTGATTATTGAGCCTTTCCTCGAGGCTTCTTATCTTATTGTTGAACTCTTCTCTTAGTCTTTCCTCAATATTTTGTACCAGTCATTACTCTTACTCTGCTTTGGTTCTCTTCCTACTCCGGTATTTGTCGGAGTCGTCTGGGAATCCCGTTTTCCAGGGAACAAAAACCCCTTTGTCTCGCGTGCCACCAGGGTGTTCCTTGTTTCCCAAGGCCATGGATAGTACATCTCTCCCTGTCTGACAAAAAAGTGCCCTCGGAAGATTATGTACTCAACGTTACCTGCAAGATACCAACAAGTTATTACACTTATGAAGTTATGGACTAATTACGTAAAAAATTGGTAGTCAGATGTCTTACCAGGCGTTGGCAGACTTCCTCGTCTGCGGGGTTTGTAACGGAGACGGTGCCGAAAGACGTGTCACTTGACCTCACTCTCAGCTAGTCTCTGGTGTGCTGGTGAACGATAGATGCAAATGGCGCGGAGACCTCCTCGCCCTTCCTCTCCCATTGCGCCCTCTTCCCCGCATACCCAGTGGTGCCAAGTGTAACATCCAAAAAATTCTAAATAATAAAAATAGAAATATAAAAGTTATAAAATGAAATTGAATAGAATTTTTAATTAGAATGTCAAGAATGAATTAAAATACTCTCTTCTATTTCAATATCTTGAAATCCAACCATAATAAAAGGATGAGATGCAAAATAAAACTTCAAATAAAAAAAATATGAAAATAAGTTGGAAATAAAAATTTACATTGAAATTCCAACTAATCTGAAATTTTATTGAATTTTGGTTCTTAAGAGAATATTTAATTGCACTAATTTCATTTTCTTTACAATACAAAACTTAAAGTACAACAAGAAAATGAATTTCAACACTAAAATATATTTATTAATTATTTTTATGATTTTGTATGAATTTATTTTTTTATTGATTTTTCTTGATTTTTGTTCCAAAGGAAAAATCTTTTCATATAATCATAATAATAGATAAAGAAAAGAGTAAAAAGTTTATAAAAAAAGCTAAACAAAAATTTATTTAAACATATAAAATTATTAAGAAATAATTTTTTAATTTAAAGGTCATATCAAGATATTTAAGGAAGTTACAAGTCACATCAAAGCAATTAAGAGTGCAATTAATGAATTCTTGACTAGCAACAGTGAATTTGTCAGATTTAAATAAAAATAATAATGAATTAATTCGAATTGAATTTTTTATATTATCTTCCTTCTGGATCATCTTATGAACAGTAAAAATATCAGGAAATAATGATTAAATTTGATAATTTTAAAAATTCGAAAATAGGAAAGCTGAAAATTTGGAAATGTCAGTGTCAGCATTTTAGTAAATAAAATATAAATAATTTGAAGCTGAAAATTGTACAGGAGACTAATATGGAGATAAGGAACCTTCACAAAAATTTTCACAAATATTTCATAAGTTATGAACTCCCAGATAAATTAAATACAGAAAACTGAAATCTGTGCGCAGTGTACTGTCAAAATATTTATAAATTCTACATGCATGAGATAATTCTAAAAATTTAAAATTATCTTCTAACCTATCTTTTGTACACTCTATAAAAGTATCATTAAATTACCACCAATATTTATAACTGAACCATTGAATCCAACCCAGCTCTCATCATGATCAGGATAAAGCTGTTTCATCTCTTGTCAACAAATCAATGCAATTCCTGTAGATGACCTCACCTGGCAGCTTCATCTCACTCGGGACATGCCCTGTGATCACACCACTCTCTTGCATCTCCTCTCATGCCTTACCCCTCTCCTTGTCAAGCCTTGCCCAATTGTGCCAGAGCTCTTCCAAATCGCCATTTCCACAGAGAAAACGAGAGAAAGTGGTAAAACCAGATTTGAGTAGCTCAGTAGAACTTCCTTAAATTCCTTCAAATTAGAGCCTCTATATGACCTTCTGAGTTCACCCAATCCATTAAACTCGGTTCTTCTCTGTCGATCAATCACCACCTCCGGCTAGCCCCTGTCGCCTCCATCTCTAGCGCACGGTGGCCCGACTCTCCGGCCAATCTCCGACCGAGGTAAACGCTAAAATGGGTTGTATTCTATCCATGGATGCTCACTCACTTGTTAATGAAGCTCGATTTTCATCAAATCATCCTCTCCTTCAATCGGCTATTGGAGCCACCGCAGGATCTCGGTGGGAGCACTGTTTCGATCATCTCCAGTCGCAGCCAAAGCCACCAATCACTCCACCTTGTCACCCTCTAGCTCCATTCACCGTCGTCCAGCTGATTCCGGTCGTCGCTCGCCGCCGGCACCATGCCCTAGTCCCAGCCGATGCTTCCTCTGTTCTGAGAGAGAGCACACCCAAACCTCAAGTATTTTGGTAAGTCTCTTTGTCAAGAAGCAATTCGAGCGGAGTTGGTTAGGAGCTCTTGTCTCATATGTGAGGTCTAGTGTTCGAACCCCAGTCCCAGCAGCGCATGAATGCATGATGATTTTTTCTTCATTTTTGGTTACTCGTGCAGGATACCTCAAATTAATTCACTGGCCCTTTTGTCACAAATAGCTTTGTAGCTCAGTGGTTGTGCGTTGTCTCTGGAAGCCTAAGGTCCTATCTTCAAATCCCAGGAATTTCATTTCAATTTTCCTTTTTGACTCATTTTATTCATCTCCCTATATCTTTTGCTAAGAAGGTCCAAATAAGGTGAAATAAGTTTCTAAATTTGTGTTAGATCATGAGGATTCAGATTATGCAACAAAATTCATATGTTTGCTGCAGATTAAAGTATTGAGTCCAAAGTTTGTGTAAATTTCCTTTTATGTACCATATAGTAACTATGCAAACTATAACTTCAAAAATCATGAAATGGTTCCGTCATGTCTCTGAGGTTATAAATGTCCCATTTCTGCAAAAACGATTAAAATTGAGCTCAGTTTGAATTAAAAAGAAAAGCATAGAAAGCTTCCCTTGCATGAAAAATTGAATAGTTAAAATATGGATCAAATGAATTCAAATAATCACCAAACCAGTTTTGTTATACTCCTGACATCACAAGGATCCCAGATGTATAAAAATATTTAAGGTTTTCCATAGAAAAACAGTAAATGTTTAGTAGTCGAAGTATCAATACTTGTATTATCCGAATAGTCATATCTTTCATACACTAACTTCAATTTAATGAAACCGAATCCTAGAACCTTAAAAAGATAATACCCTTGCTGGTAATGCAAAATGTCTTATGTTTGTATAATTTTGTATTAAGTCCACAATAGGCCCTAATGATCTCTTATACAGGAAAACATCTCGGATAAGAGCCAAATATCATGGAATTAGCTTTAAAACACTTTTAAGATCATAACCTGTTAATACCAGAAAAATGAACGAAAAATCATGTATAGTGTAGCCGCAAACGAAAAGTGAAATCCGTCTAGTTACAACGTTAACTTTATAATCATTTATGCTATTTCTGCAGCAAATAAAATATCACGTCTAAACACTAAAATTTATAAAATCAGTTTAGAAATACTCTCCAAAGTACATAGCACCATATTCTGAAGAAATAAGTTCATTATATCATGGTATTCATATAAAGCTTGCTTGTGATATAACCTTAAGTTTTATGAATCCTGGACTTTAGAAACGCTTAAGCCTTTTCGGCAACTCATAAAATAACTCGTCTAAATGCAAATTTTATGAAGAACATCCCAGAAATTATCCTTGAGATATATTCTACCATAATCTGGAAAAATATTCTTTTTACGACATGCTTTGCATCTGAATCTTGCTAGCTCAATACCCTTAAGTGTTATGGTCATCGAAAACCTTAATACCATTTAAGCAATTTCAGCAATGAATATATTATCTCGTCCAAATCCTAAAATTTATAAAATCAGCTTACGATTGCTACCCAAAGTATAGACTACCTTATTATAAAGAAATAATCTTGTTTTATCATGTTCTGCATATAAATCCTGTCATCCAAATAACCCTAAGTATTATGATCTCCGTATCCGTAATATGAATAAACGAGCTTTAATAATAAATAAGAAATCAATGGTTAAGATATTTGTTTTAACCAAAACCTTGTTGAAAACCAGAATATGTAACCAATAGTCCAACCTAACAAGTCTGGTGTGTGTATATATATATATATATATATATATATTCAAAATGAATACTTATGCAAAGTAGTACCATTCATGTATGACATGATGACTAATGTTTTAATCCCATTAATTCAAATAATTTTAGCATCTATAATTCGAAGTTATAAATAAAAGAATACATAATTTTAGCCTCTTGAATTCGTAAAACAAGAATAAATAATCTATAAAAGAATCTGCATCCGTTCTTTATAGCAAGTCTTTTTTGATTTATTGTTTGTCTTCTTTTTGCCTTTATTAAAATTGTTGTTTTGCTATATTTCCATTGAACGACATGTAGAACCCGACGTCACTAATTCTGTTGTCAACCATGTCAGTTGCAGCCGCGACTTCGTCACAAACAACAATTAAGCAAGGCAAGCACCCCCTCTGATCATATTGATCCCCGTCTTTAATTTTCATTGTGTTCATCAAAGTGTTTCATGCATGCGTTTATTTTCTGTAAATACGCTATTTTGTGGTAATGGTAGACATACCTGTTGTCTCATGAAACTTCCTTGATAAGTATGGACATGTGAACCTTGATAACCATATAAATGGGTTAGACAATACATAATGTCAACTTGGGTATATGCAAATATTAACCATGCTTAGCCATGCTTTAGAACCAACGTTGAATATGATCAGATCAAAATTGATTCTTGAGAATTGAAAAAGGTTGGTTATGACATGATGCCAGTTGTTGGTATTTTGACTAAAAACCCCAAAATAAAACTATGGTTTATATACGGGCAATTATTGACAATAGCCGGTTGTGCAAGAGATGGACTTGTACGTAGTGTAGGGGGAGATTATTGCCCGTGTCGGATTAAGGACCAAGCTTTGGGTTGTTTTCAAGCCAAGAATTCCGTGCAACCACAAGTGCTGGGATGGGGTAGCCTTAACCTATTAAGTTGCTTAGGTCTGGCTTTGCACATTGGTAGGTGGGAGATAGTATGAGCAATCCTTTCTAGGTTTGCTTACGAGGGGCTTCCACACTTCTTTGTGGGTAAATGCATATCGGTATAACGGTGTACGCCTTGTTATGGGAAGAAACCCTTGTTGCAGGGATGGACTGCCTATGTTCTTATTGCAGGGATGGACTGTCATGTTGTACTTATTTTTGTTTCTTCTTCCATAACAAGGGTTTCACGTCACTGGGCTGGTGCCAAGCTAGGTCTAGGTAATGTAACGGTTATGCTATGATCTCTCTGCGGCACACCAAAGGAAGTGTGTCAATTGCGCTGCACAAAGAGATGATCATTTCTTGTGGGTAAAGCTATACGCCTCTGCAGAGTGTAAATCTAATTAATTAGCCGCGCCTACGGTCAAAGGCACTTGGTAACGTCATCACATAGCTAAATGTTTTACTATTTTCAAAATGGGATGATTTTCACCTAATATGCCTTGTTTTGGCAAAGATTGTGGTTATGCCATGGGTTGGCAAGATATTGGACATCTCAACACTCACGTCATGGAGGACTGTGAATTATTACTTATGCTTTACTTATTTCTTATCAGTCAAACTTGCTTTATTAAATTCCGCTTGCAAATGACAACTTGATTTACAAATTCAATTTCGCTTTATGCAAATTAACTGTAGAAGCCTTTCCTTTGAAATGGCCTGCATATATTATAGTATTTGGTAAAGTCTTGCGGAGTACGTAAAGTACTCACCCTTGCTTACTATGTTGTTTTAGGTGAAAAAAGATAGCGAAGCTTCGAAAGATGTCTTTTCATCGTAGGATGCGGGATTTCCAATAAAGCGATCTTGCTAGGGATTATGCCTTGTCAATTGCCTGAAGGATTGGATGGGCACACTACAAGACTTTGCTTCTTCTGTTGCTATATTTATATACTCTGAGTTGTAAGAATATATTGTACAAATAGCTTCCGCTTGAATAAATGATGTATGGATGTGATTCCAATTGTTGAAAATGTGCGTACTAGCCACTGATCATGGGACTAGTACTGTATATGCATTAGATTTCCATTTTTTGCATTTATGCGAAAATGGGGGTCATTACACCAAGTCTGTGGGGGTGGGTGTTCCTTACCTGCAGGGCCTTGTGGGCTTCACTTTGACGTACGAATTCGTCCGTCGCCTTCGCCTTAACAAAACTTTGCCATACGTCCTCAGCAATGAAACCATACTTAGACAAGGGGGTCTTGTCCTTATTGACATATTCCTTGATAGGCGTGCTCTTGAAGTTCTTCCATGCCTTTCCCGCCACTAGCAGTGCATATCGTCGCACTGAGCGCACGCAGTCTTCTGGGATCTCAAACAAAGACATAATTTCTGTCACCAAGTCATTGCGGTTCTCGTCAGTTAGCGACTTTCAGGATGGACAGGTGATGGGGACCTGTTCCCGTGTGACTGTCCCGCACAATGTCCTAAATGCATTCGCTGCCTTTTTTGGTTCGGTAGGGCCCCCATCCTTTGGATCAACTGTCGTGATGGTATATCAGTCTGTGGGCCTTTTATTTGCTCCTCTTGGACCTCTAGGATGTTTTCCTTTCGATGGCTCATCACATCCTTGAGACGACGAATGAGGGGACACCATCTTGCAATCTAGGCTGGTTGTCATGGTTCAACAGGAAAGAAAAGGAATCAAGCAAGGAAGGCTACCAATTAATGACTGTTTTTATTTAATGGTTACAAAGGTAGTATATATATTAGACCCTTAAATATATTTATTATATGAAAGTATATTTAATGGGTACAAGTGGAGGAATCACTCATCATTGGCTCACTGTTGGATGGAAAGGACATAAGAGAAGTCATATGTTCAAACTAAATTTATTCTTGCAACAATATCCCATAAAAAAAGCAAAAATGGAAAAGATTAGAAGAAAAAGAAAATACACGTCCTAATTAATGTAGAGAATTATTAGCCACAATGACCATAAATTTTAAAGCAGTCTTGACACAAATGGGTGATCAAGTTGCAAGATGGAGGATGAGAAAGTGGTTAATTAGGTCAATTTTCTAGCAATCGACACATGGTTAATTACTCATCTGAATTAACAATGCTCAAAGGTGTGTACTTGGTTGTGGCCAGCAGAACAGAGATTTGGAGTGCTTCCTTTTTTTTCCCATCATCTGTATTAACAAAAAATTGTAGTACTTTTGTACCAGAACTTTTTTTTATCAACAATGGTAAACATTTTTGAAATGGTGGGAGGGATGGTGCAATGTGTCTCAAATTTAGATAACCAGTTTAGTTTCTAATACTCTGTGTGTGTTATCACTGAGTCTCACTGACAGGAGACATATGATATAATACATGCACTGTAGAGTTTGACTGCATAGTACCTACATGTAGGAGTAATACTAACACATTTAAGGAGTTTTTAACCTCTAAACAGTGTCAAAGCAGAGGGCAGATTTACACTAGCTAGGAGAGACCGGGATCAGACATATGCACACACACACACATGCATCCTCAATGTGGTGTACTACATGCTTTATTTTAGCAGCTGGCAGAACCACCTTGTTTAATCAGCAATAGAAAAGATGATGCTATCTTTCTTTATGCTTCCTAGATATGTTTGATTAATACTCATGTCTTGTGACATAATGAAATATTTTACACATTTTGTTAATAAATACTTGTCAGTTTTGACCAATATACAGGTACCAATATAATATTTGCTTTTAGCAAAAGCAAATATGATCAAATTACCCTTGGTAACTAATCCACACTACTACAGAACAGCACATCACTGCCGGTTCCAAAACCCCATCACTGCCGGTCATTGGCGCCGGCAGTGATTGGTCGGCGATGATACTCGAGATTATCACCGCCGGCTCAGAACCGGCAGTGATAAGGATTATCACCGCCGGTTCTACCTACAACCGCAGTGATATTGACTATCACCGCCGGATCAAACTAAAATCCGCCCGATGATAAGGACTATCACCGCCGGATCAAACCAAAATCCGGCAAAGATAAGGATTATCACCGCCGTTATATCTACAACCGCGGGATATTGTACTAGCACCGCCGGGTTGTACCATAATCCGACAAAGATATATACATATCACCGCCGGTTTTCTCCAAGAACCGGCAGTGAAAATCTTGCATATTTTTTGTGCAATATATATATATTTTTATATAATTGTTTACAGTGTCCATATGTTAGTATATAAAGCATCGTTCAAAGCATAATTCAAATATATGCATGTATCGACTAAGCATCGTTAAAATCATAATTCAAATATATTAAATTACGCATCATATAATTTGCTTTTACAATGTAGCTCGACTACATGTCATCCCGTTTGCTTTGATTTTACAATGAGTCGAAGTAGACATGTCACGCGTCTAGGCCGTAGGAATTTTTTAGTATTGTAAAAAATGAAAATAATTGTAAATAGTTATGATATATTTAGACTATATCCAAATATATCAATCTTTTTTTCATTGCGTCAATATCCATCTTGCAATTCCTTATTATTTACAAATTTGGAAAAAATTGTAAGCACTTAGGATATACTTTGAGTACATTAAAATATATCAAAATTTTTTTATTAGGTAAATATCCATCTAACAAGTTTTTATTATTTCAACATTTGAAAATACACCTTTTTGTCATTATGTAAAAATCCACGTGGCAATTTTTTATTATTTACAAAAATAGAGATCAAATTACTAACCTCGAAAAGAAGTACAATACAAATTTTAACAAATTTTTCGGCAGCAGATCGTTGCAATATGCAAATCGAGCAAAGACAGAGCGCCTCTCTGTCTTTGCTCGATCGGTCGGGAGGCAGGGGTCTCAGTTATATAGAACACTTATCACTGCCGGTTCTGCGCAGAACCGGCAGTGATAAGCTCTGAATGCGCGCGAAAAACATACTGCGCGGGAAGATAATATCACTGCCGGTCCTTGTTTTAACCCGGCAGTGAAAATGCAAGTATCCCTGCCGGTTTAAGCACGACCCGGCAGTGATATATCTCTGCCGGTTGTTGTCTCAAACCGGCAGTGATATCTTGCTTTTTACTGCCGGTTTGTTGCATGAACCGGCAGTGATAAGTTATCCCCCCCAACTTAACTTTCGAACCGGCAGAGATACGTTATCACTGCCGGCTTGGTCCTAACCGGCAGTGATATGCCGGCAAGGATTGGCTGTTCTGTAGTAGTGCCAATTGTGGCTGGCCAGCATTACAAAAAAATATGGAATCGCACACAGAGAACAATACATGCATTTGAGTTGCTGCAGCAGAGTCCCCCTTGTGTCATGCGTATTGCAAACCTCATGTGATAAGGCGGACACTGCTGGTTTTTGTTAATATGCCAACAATTTTTTGTCCGTGTATTGGGTTTGTTATATGTGAGGTGTGACTCACTAACACTACAACACAACTTTACACACGGCAAAAAAATAGTGTAATATGTCCAACTACTATTCAAAGCCTTGCCCATGGCATGGGTCTGCGAGCTGGGGTTCATATATATGGGGTCGAGTATACTAACATGGCCGAACTTTTTCCCTAATTCAAAAGGGTTAGGCCGACTTGTATGTCATGCTACCATCACACGCTACTAGTACTACACAGTATGCTTTAATACAAACTATACTCTTGTTAACCAATCATTAACATGCATACGATACATTTTTCTGACAGGATTATCAATGAAACATCTAATCATGTTTACCTAAACACAATGAGAGGAAGTTGCCAACTAGTAATGAAATTCTTTGGAGACATGTAGGTATAAAATAGTATTTTCGTTCCATATGCACATTCACATAATGACTATGTAGAAAAAAGGAATACAATGACTATGCAGATTAGAATCTGTAACCATAATTATGCGGATGCTAGGCCGCAGATGTTAGTGCACAAATGCGGATGCTTTTCGCTTTACCCCCTCTGATGAAATCCAGTGAGGGTGTAGCCGCAGTTGCCGAGGCGGCCAGTGAGGGTGTAGCCACAATAGTTGAGGCGGTCGGTGAGGGTGTAGCTCGTCGTAGGCAGTGGGGGAGCCGGAGCCAGCGTCGGAGCGGGCGAGCGGGAGGAGCAGGGTCGCAGCAAGGAGGCGGTGATAGGGACTAGCCAGAGGAGGTGCCGTGGGGGGATACACCGGCCGGGGAGGAGCCGAGGAGTATTAGCGACAGGAGACAAAGTGTCGGCTAGGGTTTTGAGATCTAGAGAGTGGTAAATGAACGATCTGCGTGAGGGACCTTTTTATAGAGCCCCTATCACAGACTGTTCTAGTTAAGACCCGTCTGTGATAAGACATATCACAGACGGTTCTAAAAATTTTAGAACCGTCTGTAATAGTTTATTATCACAGACAGTTCTAAAATAGAACCATTTGTGATGTGTCTTATCACAGACGGTTGTAAACTAGAATAGTTTGTGATATAAATGAGACCAGAAGGAATTGCATAATGAAAATAGAATTGTGGATGGATCAACATCAATAAGAGAAAGAAAACTTTATTAAATAAATCAGATGCATACACAAAGTTGTTTCGAATTTCAAGCGTCTCATTAAAAACAACTCTATTATGATAGAGAGTACACTTAAAATTATAACTCCACTTGTTTATTCTTTTGTATAAAAATTAGCCCTTCACGATGATCGACGCATGTGTAGCTAGCTTCCTCGGATTGTTCTTCCTAGACCGTGATGCTGTTTTCGATAGGAGGCAACTCGTCAAATTGATTGTATTCTTCCTCATCAACTACATTCTCTACTCCGACAATCTTCCTTTTTCCCTGAAGAACTACATGTCTCTTCTTGTTGGATGGGTCGATTACATAAAATACTTGAACAGCTTGGTTAGCGAGTACGAATGGTTCATCTTGGTATCTAACACGTGCGAGGTTGACAGTAGTGAAACTGTACTTATCAACCTTCACGTGCTGGACGTGGACCCAACGGCCCTGAAATAAGGGGATCTTGAATAGTATATAGTCGAGCTCCCAAATCTCCTCTATGAACCCATAGTAGGAGCTCCTCGTCGACCCCGCGGTATTGAACACATCTATGCGGAAATCGTTGTTCTGATTTGTGCTATTCGTATCTTAATCTCTTGTGTAAAATGTGTACCTATTTAAGTCATATCATTTTCATGTTACAACTATAAATGTTGGCCCTTTTGCCAACCATGTGAGCATATCACCTGACGAGGTCCCAGTGATGGGTCGCTCCTTCAACAATCTGTTGAACCGAAGGTTATGCTGTCCCATGATCCAAGACTCCTGCCGCGTCAGATTCTCTTGCTGTAGCCAGTGCTTATGCTCATCGATGTATGGGGACACTACAACTATGTGTTGCAAAACTGTGAAATGAGCTTGAGCGTAGGCAACCGGATCAGGCGTGATTGCTTTCCTTCCGATGGTCCCGATGCCCTGGAGTCTCCCCTCATGGCGAGGTTAAGGCACACCTATTGGTTCGAACTAAGCCATATAATCGACGCAGAACTCGACGACCTCTTCGGTTGCATAACCTTCGACAATGCTACCCTTTGGCCGAGATGGATTCCGAACATAGGACTTGAGAATTTCTATATACCTCTCAAATGGGTACATGCTACGTAGGAATACGGGCCTACCATTACCTTTGTAGCATCAGAGGATCATAACCTCTGGAGTTATTTGAAGCTTGTTTCGTTGGTTTTAACATTTACTTGTGAAAGTTATTCATATTCAAATCTCATATGCATAGGAGGTGAAGTTGTGTATAATTTCTATTAAAATTAAGCTCAATCCCAAATGTTTTTGCATCTCGGGAGTGGTTAAGGTCCCAAAAAATTTTAGAAATTTATTTCATAATTTTTGGAGTTAATTTGTATAAATTTTCAGTAGTGACTATACTAGGTTCATTCAAATTGTAAATTCCAAAAATTCTGATCCGAGGTCCAAAATTAAATATTTTTGTATATTCTAAAATCTCAGGATTTTAGATGAATTCAAAAACTCGTTGACTAGATTTGGATTTAAGATGTGGAAGTTATTTGCATTTGAATGCTCTCGGGTTGGAAAAATTATAGAAAATGGGAAAATACACTTTCCCTAAGAGAAAACATATTTTGCAAATTTTGGAAATCCCTATGTCTTTGTTCTTTTCGGTGCTGTGGCTGATGGGGCGGGTCCACCCATTAGAGAGCCAGAATAGGGGAACTCGAGAAGGTGGTCTCTGGCGACGAGAGGAGCCTGGCACAGCTCGGCCATGGGCCCAGGAGGCAGGAGAGGGTCACTGCAGTCCCAGAGCACCGACCGGCTACAGTGTTGTGGCAGCAAGGCAAGCCAGCTGCCGGGAGGGAGGAAGAATGTTGCCCAAGCACGGAAACCATGGGGAAAAGTATCAGTAAGCTACTCAGTTGGAGGAGAGCCAAAGGGATGGGGCATCGGGCAGCTGAAACTGGAGAAGAAGGGCAAGGTGGTGCTGGGTCCTAAGGTCTCCGAAGTTGCAATTAATCATAAAAGAGCAATTAGTAGCTGCCAATGATGTCCGAGCTTGATTGAATTGGAAAACAAATCACTGAGGGAGTTTAATTGCGATTTTCCCCCTTCGATGGAGCTTAGGAACAATGGCGACTATGGATGGAGGTGCTGGTTTCAGGTTTGTGATCAAGGGAGCTTCAGAGAGGGTAGTGTGGAAGTGCAGGGAGCTCAAGGGGGCTTGATCGGCTTAAATAGGCGAGGATGAGGGGCGATGTAGCACCTGTGATTTCGGGACTGGGTAGCAGCAAAGACGGCTGCACCACGCTAGTTCTCCTCCATGGAAATTGTGCACACACAGCGAGGTTTGCGAGGTAACCGCAATGGGATGGCGGTTAGGCGGCTCAAAGTAGCAACGTGTGCGTGGCTTGTACGAATCTTGTCGTTTGCTTTGACTCGCGGCCGAGGGGAAAGGCAGAGCAGAGGTTTGCTGGCAAGGCAATGCAGCCAAGCAGTAATGGCAGTGTAGGGGTGGGACCGAAGTTACATTAATGAGCTGCACGGGTGAAGGCACGGTGGTGATCTCGGCTTTGACCAAGGCGAGACAGGGAAGGGGAATGACACTGAGCTATGGAGAAGAAGAAGAAAGGGATCTAGGCCTAGGAGCAGTGAGACAGAGAGTGGAGGGGCACTATCGAGTGGGCCAGACAATGGATGGACCCCACATGGCAACAAGATCAAAAGAAAAGAATAAGGAAAACTAGAATTCGTCGATTTTGTAGAAAAAGGTTTTTGTTTTAGATGGGCTGTCAACAGAGGTCTAGAATTTTTAAAACTTTTTTTTATGATCCTAAGGAAATTCTTAAGTTCCCATAAAAATTTCACGTCATGATCACACTTGGAAATTTTTATAAAAGTGTGCAATTTTATAAAATTCTGACAAGGTCACTGTCTCAAATATGAGCTTTCTTATTTTGATTTTTTTGAGATAACAAATTAGTTCAATTCAATTGGAAATTTTTTGTATGATCCTAGAGGTTTACAAATGACACTATAAAATTTTTAGAGGATAATCAAATCTATATATTTTTATAAAAATCTGATAGCATTTTTGTTGTCTTTCAGTAGTTGCTGTTTTTTATTTTCTAATAGTATTAAATGCTTTCAAATGTTTTTGAAGTTCTTTGGGGATGTTCTGGAGTTGTCTTTGGATTTAAATAGATTTTCTCAAGATTTTATCCTTATATGATTTTAGTCTTCATGGTTTGGAAAACAGAGATTCAACAATGTAAAAGGGTATTCTTAAATACCAAAATCCAAGAAAAACATAGAAAAGATGGAAATTCAGAGTAAGACCATACTTCCAACTTGCATTTTACATTTTATTTATTTTTGCATTTTTTTGGGCTGTTACACCTTGTCGCAAAACCAATGAACATATCAGGCAAGGAAAAGTTTTCAAATTCAACAATTCAACAAATACAAATGACAGTTCAAAACAATTACGACATAGAAACATAGTCTCATCACAATAAAAACATATTAGTTTTGACAAGAGTGGAACACAAGAAAAAAGTTCAGACTCAACGAATGAATGAAGACAAGAACACAAGCATCAAAGATGCTGAACTAGGTACAACAGCTGCCTGCCGGTTGCTAATAAGAGTTGACAGCCAAAATTGAACAGTTTGATGGGTTGGCTACTACTTCCCAGAGTTGCCATATGAGAATCATATAATAGCTCACAAACCTGAGAGTGTTACAAAAATCACAAGGAACAAATCGGATTTGGGAGGGAATTAAAGAAAAAAATGAACTTGGCCCCGGACGGGATGGCCGGATGAGGACGGAAGGAGCCAGCTGTGGCGGTGAGCTAGTGATCACAAGGGAGGAGAGGGATTGAGGGAGCCGACTGAGTCGGTGACCGCAAGGGAGAAGGAGAGACTACAGAGCCACAATGAGGAAGGAGGGACCAGGGGAGTTGAGGTAGCCATCGGCGGTGATGTGAAAAGATGGGATAACGGTGGCTTGTGGAGAGGGATGGAGGTGGATGTGGGATTGGAGAGGGCAAGAGAAGAGAATGGGATATGCAGATGTAGATGGGGATTGAGACGAGAGGGAGAGGCGATGCATTTGGACTGCTCAAGTGGGGTGAGGCTGCTAGACTAGAAGGGTGGTCTTGAGCCTGGACTAGGGTTTTCTCCGAAGGGCCCACATGTTGGAGGAAAATGCCTGGTAAACGAGCGAAGCCGGCATGCGTGGAGCTCACTCATGCCTGCGTCTGTTTGCCTGATGGGCACAGGATTTCCCCCATTTCCATGTCCGTGAGCAAAGAAAGCCCCCCCCCCCCCCCCAAATGCCTGACTTCATTAGGTTACTTGATCGTGAAAACACATTTAATCGGGCACAATTGCCATCCCTACTCACACATGCACCGCTTTTGTTACTGTTTTATGTGCTTTCATGAAGGCTACATTACTTTGTATGTTTCATTGCATTAGACTGCTATTTACTCTATTTGCACTTCAATTGTCAATGGGGGATGAAAGGACTAATCACCAATATTTCTTCAAGAGTTCTGTGTTGGTGTTTTAATCTCAAATAGCAAACCAAAAATTAAAAATGAATGCACAGAGTGTTGGTTTTTCAATGGTCAGATTTGCCTTTTCTTTTTGTGAGATTTGTATGTGATTAGATTGACAGTCATTTATCCTTAGTTATTGACGTTGAATTAATGTTTCATGCAGGATTGCACATTCCAGAAACACAAATGCATACAGCGCACGTTCCCTGAAGGTATGGCTGCTTTTTTGTTTTTGTGAAAGTACCATGTGATTGCATTGACAGTGATATATCATGTATTGTTAACTAACATCATTCAATTAATGTTTGATATGTAGGATTGCACATTCCAGAAAAGAGCCGATTCAAATGAATGATATGCAAGGTTGTGGTCAAGTTCCACCAGCAAGTTTCGGGCCCAACAACTGAAGTAGCAACATTTACTTACGGTAATTATAGTGCTCGGTATGAAAATGTGATTAGGGATGAAATTTCGAGAATTGTAGTTGTCTTCACCCTACTCATAGTGCTCATTTAACCAATCAAGCTAGCACTTTTTTTTTTCTTTTACACCGATGAGATTTGCACTCAGTTTTATGTCTTCTTGTGTGGCCTGCCCTTTTCTTACTGTTGTTATGAGAACTGAGGATACGAAGAATGAGTTGAGATTAATTAGCAAATTCGGGTGCCAAGCTTCTTTGTTTCATAGAGAGTCTGGTTGGAGGCTCAACCATTTATGACTGGCATCATGAAACTATACCTATACTCCTCCAATCACAAATACATGTCGTTTTGGGACATATGTGCAGTGAAACTTTCGAAACTTTGACTATTAATATCTTTTAAATATTTAAATTGGATACATAAAAACCATATGTAGAGATTTGTCTCGAAAGCTACTTTCATAATATTATAATTTTTTTGAGTTTTATAAATATATTAAAATAGAAATTAGTGGTCAAAATTATGTCTTAAAGATCATATATATCGATGTTCAAAATAACATGTATTTGTGACCGGATGGAGTATGTTATCCTGTTTGGTATGGATGATTTTGTTTTTTTTTTCTCGTAGGTTTTCTACTTAGCATACTGCAAACCTATGTCGGCTCTTTAGCATTATGAGACAAATAGATGACACCTGGGGTTTGTATTACGTGCCCAAGTATCTACGTGAAGCATTTTGTCGTAATGCATGTTATATTTTCATCTACCTCTTACTTAATTCGTTCCTCATGCAGAGTTATCCACGAGACCATGACTCTATTGCAAAGTTATTTAGTGCAAACTGTATTACATGATCTAATGCCGTATATATCACTACTATACAATGGTACATCACTATCGCTTCATCTGTATCGATTCTTAAGTTTTTAGGAAAAAACGATTGTGATAGATGACTTAGGAGAGGCATTAATAATAATCACTATCGGTTCTCAGGTTAGAAGTGATTGTGATGTAGCACTGGGAACATCACAATCGGTTCTTATGCGAGAAGTGATAGTAATGTGCATGATCATTACAATCGGTTCCCACATAAAAAACGATAGTGATGAGCACGTTTATATCACTATCGATTCTTATGTGGGAACCGATAGTGATGACTATCGTTTCTTTTGTGAGAAACGATAGTGATGTGCATGATCATCGCTATCACTACTCACATAAGAACCGATAGTGATGTAAACGTGCTCATCACTATCGCTTTTTATGTGAAAACCGATTGTGATGACAACGCTCATCACTATCGCTTCTTGCATAAGAACCGACTGTGATGTGCATGATCACATCCCTATCGTTTTTTATATGAGAACCGATAGTGATGTGCCTCGTTAGGTTATTTCTACCACTCGAGCTGAACTCTTCTCCGTTATTGTTCCAGAGGAGATTTCTCCGTCGCCACCCGAAAAAATAGCTCATATTCTGTGGTTGGAAGCAATATTTGAGTGGGAAAATTTGAAATCCTTTAGGGTGGGTGTTAAGAGGGTAAATTTGAAGCCTAACTTGAGGAGATTTCCCTTATTTTGCATAATTTGTGGTTTTCTTCAAAATGTGAGCATTCCTTCAAACCCCTTTAATTTTGCACTATGTAATTTTGATATGTCGCGAAGAAAGTTTAGATTGCACTGGTATTGTGTATGTCCTATTAGATTTCAGACCCTTTATTTGACAAGCACACACGTATTTAATTATCTTAATTTGTAGTGCTCTAATGTTAATATGGAATTATTATTGCTGTCACCTGATGAATGTTAATTAGAGTTTAGGCTGCGGAACCTACGTCTACCATTCGAGGATGCTTGTTTATAAATATACCGAACTAAATGGCATATTTATAAGCAATCAGTCTCGAATTGTCCACGTTCTTTGGACAGTTCGAGGATATGTGGTTCGGGCAAGTTCCTGAGCTGTTGTACAACTCCATAGTAGATTTCGGTAGCGTCTCCCTGGTGTTCTTCGGATACACACCCCTCTTGACTTGTTGTCGAGACATGTATCCGGAGAACAGCGGGGAGATATTGCCAAAATTTTCTCTAGAGTTGTACAACAGCTTAGAAACTTGCCCGAACCACATATCCTCGAATGGGATTAGGGCCTAACCTATTTAGATATTAGGAGTCATCGTTGGTACCCTTGTTTTGTTTCGTTGTAGTCAAAAGATTTGCAAGCTACTGCACTATATAATTAGTTTATTCGATATCATTGTTGATGTTTGCAATGTATGTCTCCTATCTAGGGAATTGGAAGCTCTAAACTAGGGAAGAATCTAGGTATTGATCGGGAGTACATATTTTTTATATCTTGGAACCTATCCTCTATTTTGCAAAGGTAATATTAACTGAAATGATGTCTCAAAATTTCAAATAGCTAGCTAGGTGTGGCTCCAGTTTTTCTTTAATTTATTGTGCGAAGTTTAATTGCAGATGGACCGTGAGGAATGGATGTATTAGCAAAGTCATGTGAGTGCTGAATTTCAGAGGGGTGTTAATGAGTTTAAAAAAATTGCAGAAGAGGACATGGTGAGGAGGGGTGTAAACTTCATATATTGTCCTTGCATTGATTGCACCAATCTGAGAAGATTTAACAACTCAGCTCAAATCGAGGACCACCTGATTCGACGTGGCTTCGTGAGGAATTACACGTGTTGGATCCATCATGGCGAGACAGGTAGTACCCTTCCGTTATGCAACGAAGGCACGGTGGAACCGGATGACGAGTTGCAGGTTGATATGTTTGAGGAGGAGAATTTGGAGCAAATGTTGCGGGATGTGGAGGGTAATTACACGGAAAGAGAGTTTAAAAAGTTTAAAAACTTGATAGAAGACGGTGCCAAACCACTGTTCATAGGTTGCAAAGCGGAATACACCAAGTTGGGTTCGGTCCTTGCATTGTTCGAACTGAAGGCAAAACACCGTTGGACAGATACAAGTTTCAATGCACTTATAGTTCTTCTATCGGATATGCTTCCGGAGGGAAACGAGTTGCCAACAAGCATTTATGAAGTGAAGAAGCTACTATGTCCCATGGGAATGGAAATAGAAAGGATACATGCATGTCCGAATGATTGCATCTTGTACCGTAACACACATCAGGAGCTACACGTTTGTCCAGTTTGCGGTGTGCCCCGGTACAAACAAAAGGAAAAGCGTAACGACAAGAAGCGTAAGAGCCGGGGCAACGACGATGAAGAGGTCACTAAAGGTGCACCAGCCAAGAGAGGGAAAATTATTGCGTTGACATTATGAGTCTCGAAAGGAAGATGGCAAGCTGAGACATCCTGTTGATTCGACTCAATGGAGAAACATCGATTGGAAACATGAGGAGTTTGGTGCACCTTTATTTGCATAAGTTTTGACTTTTGCAGTCTTTAAGCAAAAATCATGCTTACAAAGTGAATTCTTGCATCTGTTTTAGTGCTAACTCTTTTTTCAAAAATTCTTTTTCGAAAAAACCTGTAATATCCCAAAGTATGTTTCTGCAAAATTTGAAATAATTCCAACTATATCTGTAAAAGTTGTGGCCTTTTTACTCTTTCATCAACGAATTCTGAAAATTCAGACTTCATCATGCTTTATCTGGAAAACCAATAGTGATAGTCATATTTGTATCGGTTTATTCTAAAAATCGATAGTGATATTGGCATATATTTGTATCGGTTTTTCTACAAAACCGATAGCTATATGACATATATTTGTATCGGTTTTCCTTGAGAACCGATAGGAATAGTCCTCGTAGCAACAGTTAACTTAATACCAGTATTTCTATCAGGTTTTTCTCTATACCGATAGTGATATGTACTTATATTTGTATCAGTTCACTAATAAAACCGACAGTATTGTACAACTATTTGTGTCGTTTTTTTTGGAAAACCGATAGTAATAATTTCACGTTTGTGTCGATTTTTCCTTGAAAACCTGTTATAGTGCTATTAGTGTCGGGTTTTTTCGACAAAATCGATAGTAATGACTTAACATTTGTGTCGGTTTTTCCTTGAAAACCGATAGTATTATACAACTATCAGCGCTGAGCAGAAGAACCGGCTGTGGGACGAGGTTAAGGGCAAATGGATTATAGAAGAGGAGGATGAAAACAATGCCAGGCGGTACACCTTGAAGAGGATGGGTGTGGCTCTGAGGCACTTCAGGGTCTACATGCACAGTGAGTACGTGCTGAAAGGTCGTACACCGTTCGAGAGGTATCCGTCCGTGACTCCCGATGTTTGGGAGGAGTTCAGGAGGATCAAGAGGACGCCCGAGGCGGAGGAGCTGAGACAGAAGAACGTTGCTACCTAGAGGCAGAACACGCACGCGCACCACCTGTGGAATATATGAAACCAGGTATCTCCATGACCGGCCCAGTGCCACCTAAAGAGAAGAAAGGCCCAGAGAGGAGGCCCATAGGTTGTGCCCCGTGCCAAGCCAAGCAGCCGTACGGTAGGGGGCATATCTTATAAACAGTTGAATATGTATTTGGATATAGAAGATACGATTGTAATCTGAGTCGTTTATAGGGCAGATAAAGATGTAAAACTCTATCCTGTAACCGACTAGAATCTTGTAACCGATCGGAATCTACAAACCGATCAGGACTCTGTAAGCCGCACCACCCCCGGTATATAAGAGAGAGGGCGGGCAACAACAAGGCATGAGGCCATAGAGCATAGCACACCTCCTATCACCCAGAGCACTTTGCGCTTTGAGCAATCTTAGATCCAAGAGATCCACATAATCCCAGCACACAGGATTAGGGTATTACCTCCATCGATGAGGGCCTGAACCTGTCTTGTGTGACCTTCGAGTTTGAGATCTAGCGCCTGCCCTATAAATTTATTGCCGACTACGAAAGTCAACAGTTGGCGCGCCAGGTAGGGGGAGCGCTATAATCTTTTCCTACAGACTCGATGGCAACAATCGGCGGATTCATCGCTACCTTCAACTCCGGCCAGGCCTTCCGCTTCTGAAGTCTGGATTTCGTCGCGGATACGCGCGGAGATCTTTTCTGCCTGGTCCAAAGCCAGATCCAATCTGGTGAAGATTAGGCCAACCCATCTCAGGTATGTCGCTCTGACTCACCCAGAAAACCAGTTGGCATGGTGAAGAACTGCTGCGATTTTCGTGGCGTCTTCGCGATCGAGGAGCAGAGGACCGATCTCCATCAAAAAGACCAAGAGGCTGCGGAGGAAGATCACCTTCGTAAGGGTAAGGAGGTGCAGGTGCGATCTCTTCGATCGCGCGGCAGCAATGTCCGCGAGAACATCCTGCAGTCCAGGTTTGGAGACCAATTCGTCTTCCGCACGCCAATGCAAAACGTCGTCGCCTCCAAGATGCTTCTCAACACGCTGGACCCGATGATTGCATCGAACAGCCCGACGGCCCCGATCGTGGCCCAGATCAAGGCCATGGTGACGGTGGCAGTAATCCAGCAGAATCAGGAAAAGCCGGTAGGTGAAGCGCACTCGCGCTCCCACGCGGCTACCCGTGTCGCTAGCAGTCGGACTGCAACCAGTCGGAATACCGTCAGTCGACGCCATACGCCACCACTCGGTGATGCTCGCCAAATTATCAACCGCAACCTCCACCAAGACATCACCACCAGACGGTAGGAGCGGGACGAAGAAGAGCGACGCGGGCACCACGACGACTACGACGTGGGCACCACGACGACTAAGAGCGACTACGAGGCACTCATCCATGGGCTCCGCATTGCCATATCACTCGGTATCCGACGTTTGATGGTTCGCGGAGATTCAATGCTCGTGGTCAATCAAGTGCAAAAGGAATGGTCCTGCATCGAAGACAGCATGGCGGCCTATTGCCAAGAGGTACGCAAGCTAGAAGGTAACTTCGACGGCCTAGAACTCATTCATGTGCTCCGCGAGACAATGAAGCGGCCGATGAGCTAGCAAAAATGGGATCTTGCCGGTCTACGGTACCCGTGGGTGTATTCGTTGAAGAAATTCATAAGCCCACGATTAGCACTCGACCAAAATCGAACGTCCTAGGAGAGAAGAGCGACGAGGCTGAAGTCTTGGTCATTACCCTCGATTGGACAATTCCGTACCTGGACTACCTGATGAAGGATGAACTACCCGAAGATCGCGTACAAGCCGAACGAATAATGTGCCGAAGCAAGAGTTATATGGTGATCAGGGAAGAACTCTTTCGCAAGAGCTCCTCCGGTGTACTACGACGATGCATATCAGAACAAGAGGGAAGAGATCTCCTCAAAGAAATCCACTCAGGAGTTTGCTGGAATCATGCGTCATCATCAACCCTAGTTGGCAAGGCTTATCGTCAGGGATTCTTCTGGCCGATTGCTGTTACTGACGCAGAAGACATCGTCCGGACATGTGAAGGATGTCAGTTCTTTGCGCGTCAGATGAACAAATCGACACAGGAACTACAGACCATCCCCATAACCTGGCCGTTTGCGGTCTGGGGGCTCGACATGGTGGGACCTTTGAAGAAGGCTCAAGGCGGTCATACCCATCTCTTCGTGGCTGTTGATAAATTCACCAAATGGGTGGAGGCCAAGCCAGTCGCATCAATAACAGCGGCGAAAGCCAAAGAATTCTTCAACGAAATCGTGGTTAGGTTCGGTGTACCAAACCGAATCATCACGGATAACGGCACCTAATTCAGAAGCGGCGTATTTCAAGACTGGTGTGACGAACTCGGAATAAAAATCTGCTTCACATCAGTAGCGCACCCCCGGAGCAACGGGTAGGTCGAGCGAGCCAACGGCATGGTGTTACAAGGCCTGAAGGCAAGGATTTTCGATCGGCTAAAGCCATACGCCACTCGGTGGGTGAAAGAATTGCCTTCGGTACTCTAGGGGCTGCGAACCACCCCCAGCAGAGCAACCGGGCAGTCACCTTTCTTCCTGGTGTACGGCTCAGAGGCAGTCCTCCCCACCAAGTTAGAATTCGGATCCCCGCGGGTCCCGAGCTATGAAGAAGTCACCTCAGAAGAAAGCCGACTAGAAGACCCCGACCGATTGGAAGAAGCCAGGGACGTTGCAACAATCCAATCGGCAAAGTATCTCCAAGGCCTACGGCGCTATCACGGTCGCAATGTGAGGAGCCGCGCATTCTCCAAGGGAGATCTGGTCCTTAGAAAGAATCATAAATGCGAGCATAAGCTCTTCCCAAGCTAGGAAGGCCCTTACATCATCGATGAAATGGTACGCCCTGGGGCTTACAAGCTCAAGCGAGAAGACGGCACGGCAATCAGCAACACTTGGAACATAGAACAGCTACGTCATTTTTTCACTTGAGCTTTGTAATTCAAATTGTTCCTTTACGAATGAAAAAGATCGATATTAAAGTTATTTTGTACATAATCTTCTCGAGAATTATGCATTCGAGTGCTTCGCTCCTACGATTTTTTAGACTCTGAGACATGCGTCGCGAACCATGCCTCAAAGCCTGGGGGCTGGACTAGTCGGACACAATATGTCGAAACCACTTGGGCAAATATGCATGTTTGAAAAGATAATGCAAGAGCGAGGAAACGCCTTTATATACATTCAATTTACAGGTCTAAAGTTTCTACAATGGACAAAGAGGTGTCCTTGACTTCCTCCCAGAGCTCGGCGGCTTGGTCCTCATCTACGTCGCGGGCGTAGCCTTCCTTAATGGCCTCAAGATCCACTCGGGGATAAAGCGACTTGGTGATCGCCAAAGCCTGGCTAGCACCATTGGTCGTTGTCTCCTTCAAGAGACTCTTGAGCGCCTCGGGGGCTCCCTCCAGCTGAGAGATGACCTGGTCCCTGCTGAGTGGCCTCTCGCCCCCGGGATGAAGCGAACTCAGCAGCGGCTCGGAGGCCTCCTGAAGCTTGGCGCAAGACGTCTCAAGGGCTTCAACCCTCTCATTGAAGACGACATACTGCGCCCGCGTTTTGAATTTATATTCTGCAAGACAGAAACATCAGAGAAGGCAACAAAGACATAGTAGGGCCAAGTCACCGGTCATACCTTCAAGCTCCTTCTCCGATTTCGTTCTGGAAGCCTCCGCGGCTTTAAGTTGTTCTTGAAGTTTCACGATGGCGGAATCCCGAGCTGACATGGAGATAAGAAGATCAAGAAATCATATGATTAAATTAAAAGCACGGGGCAGCCTAGGAAATAGCTACCTCGAAGGGAGCCAACAACGTCCAGCTTCTCCTGGCGCAGAACCTTCTGCTCCTCTCGCAACGCTTGGACCTCTGACCGAAGAGATCGCTGCTCGGCCGCATGCCCGGCCTTGATACGCTCCAATTCGGCCAGATATTCCTGGCGCGTTCGGATTTCAGGGAGCATCTTCTGGAAGTATTCGGCTTTTTTTTCAGAGCGCTCCCCTATTTTCTGTAATCGTCACAGGGAAAGGTAAATACATGATAAATGACGGAAGCAGGAAGATAGTGAGTGTAGAGAAATGCTTACCCAAGCCAGGCGCGCGCAAGCCGTGGCATGACTGTAAAAGTCATTTCTCTCCTTCTCCTCCTCCTCCAAATCGTCCAGGAGCTTCAGGCCTTCCACCTCATAAACCCACGCAGCTTGCATTATGAGCTGGGGGCGAGCAGGGGTCGGCGGAACTCGGAGGATCTCCTCGATCTCGGGGGACGGGCAAGAGGCCGGCTCCAGAACAGCAGGGCCCGATCCCGAAGCGGGAGGAGTCGGAGAGGGCGCCAGGGGCTCGGGAGGCACTTAGGTGACCCTGGGCGTGGCCCCCACGACCGGAACGCAAACCTCCAGGGGCTCACCCCCACAGGGGCCCTAGACGGTGTCCCGACAGGAACATCAAGCGAAGGATCCCTACGAGAAGAACTGTCAGCAAGCTAGCGAAACGAGTCAAATAAGAGTCGATAGGGCAACAAACCTGTCGTGCTTCCTCATTTTCATCAGGGGCTTCTTCCAAGCGGACGGGCAGCCCCCAAAAGGACCACTCGGTGCGCTGCCGACTGGCACCCGGGGCTCCTCCAGAATGCCTGAGTCCTTTGGCATTGGACTCGGCTGAGCCGTAGGCTCACAGGAGAGGGGAGTCGAAGGCATTGGGGCCCGTGCCGACGGGTCCCGGATCTTAGGACCACCGGTCGGGCGTCGGGGCTTCGCGGGGTCTTTGGCCACCATCTTTTTCCCCTTCTTGGCGGCTGGATCTCCCGCAGGAGAGCTCACTCGCCGCTTCAGGGAATCGCCTATGCGAGTAGGCATTTCCGGAAGGGGCGCGTCACTGAAGAAGGCAACGCGATCCTGGAAAGTTAGATTAAAAGTGAGAAGCCATTCAAAGACGAAGACAAGAATCTGTCGGCAAAGTAGCTCACCTCTGGGGGAGGATTCAACGCAGAGAAGGCCTTGGGGAATCTGGTGGGCATCTCGATGCTCGGTATGAAGAAATCGCCAACTCGAGCATGAATCTGCCCTCTCGTTATTAAATCAGGCAATTCCTGGGTCGGATTGTCTCGGCCCTCAAACTGAAACCCCAGGTGGTCGCGCTCCTTCAGGGGCTGAACCCGCCGGGCAACAAAGTGACTGGCCAGACCAACCCCTGTGAGGCCCCCTTCCTTCAATTTGCCAATGAGCACCAAGAGGTCTTGCACTTGATCCATGTTGTTGGCGTCGCCAACAGAGGACCAAGAGGCGGACACCTTCGGCCGGCGCCCGAGGAAGGAAGGAAGAGCTGGATCAGGATTGGCACAATAAAACCACTCCTGGTGCCAGCCTTTATTCGAAGACTTGAAGGGAATAGCGAAATATGAATTCTTTAGCCCCTCCCGAAGTTGGAATCCGGCTCCCCCAACTACCTCGGGATCGTTTTTTGAGGGATAGGCTTCAGAAGGTAAAAATGGCAAAAAAGATCAAAATGGGGGCAGATGCCCAAGAAGGCTTCGCAAAAGTGAACGAAGATTGAGATTAGCAAAATAGAGTTGGGATTCAAGTTCATCAACTGGATTTCATAAAAGAAGAGGAGGCCACGGAGAAAAGCACAGGCCGGAAGACCCAGCCCGTGTTGGAAAAAGGATTCAAATACCACTACCTCTTCGGGACGAGGAGTGGGGACGGATTCACCGACAGCCGGCCGGGCGGAGATCAGGGCCAAGTGTGGGAGAATCCCATCATCCACCATGGACAGCAGTTTCTCCTCTGTTGTTGTCGAGGTCGTCCAACCCTGGGGCAGAGGCTGCGAGGAAGAAGAAGACATCTTCGAAGGAGAAATCAGTGGCGACGCGAAAGAGCAGGCGCGACGGCGATTAACCCTAGCGGCGGAGAAGTCAGAGAGACAAGGAAGCAGAAGGAGCAAGAGCGCGATGAGAGATTGAACCGTCGGGCGACGCATGGCCTAACCATTAAAAGGGGGGGGAAATTAAGTTTTCGCCAAATCGGCGGGAAAAAAAATTGTGAAACGTCTCGCCCTTCCGGATTCCCCATAAATGATTTGCAGGCCTGCCGTTCTGAATCATGGAGTCAGACGTGGTTTGACCAAGTCATATTTGGGACACGTCGCTCCCCACGATGGGATGTTTTCTCCACTTACCGTGCTGAGCGGGACGTGGATGTACTCCAACTTGGATAAAAAATATATCTTCTCGTGATATGCCCCACGCTGGGTCATTAGGTGGTTACCACATGACGGAATCATGTATCACGAGTCGAGCCTAAACGGGCATAAAATCCAATGGTATGCCCCACGAGGGTCGAAAAGCTGTGCGTCGTATTAAACGGGTACGGATACCATTCGGATAAACGTTGATATGTCCCAACTCAGACCAGAGCCGTATCCTACACCAGTCGGGTACGGATATCACTCGGCCAAGAGCCACGTATGTGTGGTACGCTCCAAGTTGAGCCCAAGCTGTATCCTACATCAGTCGGATATGAGTATCACTCGACCAAGAGCCACATAAATATGATATGTCCCAAGTCGGACCAAAGCTGTATCCTACATCAGTCAGGTACGGGTATTACTCGGCCAAGAGCCACGTATGTATGGTACGCTCCAAGTTGAGCCCAAGTCGTATCCTACATCAGTCAGATATGGGTGTCGCTCAGGCAAGAGCCAAAGAAATCCTGATACACTCCAAGTCGAGCCTAAGCTGTGTCCTACGGACATGGGTATCATTCGGCCACGAGCCGTGCAAATCCTAACATGTCCCAAGTTGGACCTAAGGAGTATCCTATGACGGTTGGGTGCGAATACCGCTCGACCAAGGAACCATGCAAGCTTCGACGTGCCCCAAGCTGGGTTCAAGCTACGTCAAAATGACGATCATGGAAAAATGCTGAGAAAAGGTACATCTTTATTTATGTATAAAAAGTTCACCGGGCATTATACCCGGGAAAGTATTACATTTATAGGGGACCTACACTTCACCCCGACGCACGCGACCCAATGCCTCCACGAGGGCCTCCCTGACCCTAAAGAGGGCTGGGAAGATCTCCAGGAAGGCGTCGATGGCAGTGCGGTCAAGAGCGGCGGTTTTATCCTCTGCCCACTCCGCCATGGCGCGGTCGAAATCCTTCCATAGCTCGGCAAGGTTGGGGTCGTCTCTGTCGTCCTTGAAATTTCTCTTCGGCATGAAGAAGATAAATTCAAAACAGAAGGGAGAAGGGCTAAGAGTGAAGGGATACGTCCCAGAAGCACGTGATCACCTTTTATAGGCGATGCGGCAAGTAAGAAGTAAATGCGAAAACTAGGAGACTGTGAATTAAAGGTCATCCCAGAATCCGAAGGGGTTTTTGGAGAAAGAGTTGGCACAGAAAATCAAGACGACCTCGAAGACTATCCAGTGATTATCCACGAAGAGAATTAAAACTTCGGGCGGGGAAAGATATCCAATCTACATTTGAAATACGAGAAAAGGTCCACGAGGCTGCCCGCAACAAGCCTGCCCGATAGAAGATTATACTCATTAGAAACAAAAATTAAGGGTTATATTCGAGTCCTTCATAATTCGCTTGCTGCAAGAAGGAACCTTCAAACCAAAACGAAGAAACCAGTCATAAGTTTACACAAGAAGTCCGGGACAATGATTCAAGCTGAAACCTAATTAGAAACGTAACGATCGGATCATGAAGCACTCGGGGGCTACTGTGGAATATATGAAACCAGGTATCTTCCTGACCAGCCCAGCGCCACCTGAAGAGAAGAAAGGCCCAGAGAGGAGGCCCAAAGGTTGTGCCCCGTGCCAAGCCAAGCAGCCGTACGGTAGGGGGCATATCTTATAGACAGTTGAATATGTATTTGGATATAGAAGATACGATTGTAATTTGAGTCGTTTATAGGGCAGATAAAGATGTAAAACTCTATCCTGTAACCGACTAGAATCTTGTAACCGATCGGAATCTGCAAACCGATCAGGACTCTGTAAGCCGCACCACCTCCGGTATATAAGGGAGAGGGCGGGCAACAACAAGGCATGAGGACATAGAGCATAGCACACCTCCTATCGCCCAGAGCACTTTGCGCTTTGAGCAATCTTAGATCCAAGAGATCCACATAATCCCAGCACACAGTATTAGGGTATTACCTCCATCGCTGAGGGCCTAAACCTGTCTAACCCCTTGTCTTGTGTGACATTCGAGTTTGAGATCTAGCGCCTGCCCCATAAATTTATTGCCGACTACAAAAGTCGACACCACCTCGTTTCAGGCGGCTACGAAGGGAAGAAATCAGAATGGGCGCGACTAGCTGAGGAGTACGCGAACTGCAGGACAGCGATGCCTTACTCGCACATATGTGATGAGCGGGCACGTGACTGGGTATTAGCGAGGACAAAGAAAACCGCGGACGGGCAACTAGTAGTATCAAACCCCGTTACCGCGCAAGTCGTCTCCACCATCGTAAGATATCAAACTTAGTACATTGCAGTCAACCATTCTTGTCGTATTTCAGATCTAATTCGTACTCGCTTCTTGCAGGAGGAGGTATCGTAGAGGAAAGAACAGGGGACCTTTCTTAGCCAAGGGTCAAATGATATACTGTCCTCTGCGATCGGGAAGCCCGACTATAAGGGCCGGGTACTTTCCGCAGGGGTGGGGCATACAAAGAAGTCCTACTTCCAAGATGACGCTGGGAGTAGCAGATCAAGATTGTGGGAGGCACGCGTGGAGCGCCTCAAGGACACGCTCAGGGAGCAGCTGAGGGAGGAGATCAAGGAGGAGATGAGGGGGAGATGACGGCACATGAGGAGCGCCTAAGGGCCGAGATGATGGCGATGATCTCCCAGAGTCAAAGCCAGATACCCCCGCCTACCGTAGAGAAACCTGTGGCCCCACAAGTAGCCGTGGTTGCAAAAATGATAAGTCTGGTCCCCAGCTGAAGGTAATAATTAATTTTGCCTAACTTAATGGTGTGAGGGTAACTTCATTTGTTTTCTCTCAAGTTGCGCACTTTTTGCAGGCGCCTACCAAGCGCAAGCTCACCCTGACGGAAGACGGATTTCCTATTGAGGCTGCACGCGGGGTTGCATTTCCATGCAAGGAGACCGACACGGTACATGGTCAGCCTTTGGGTAATGGCTTTATGAGGGTCCAGGTGGACTACGTCCACGAAGCTTTCTTATCACATGTGCTCGAGTTCCCACCCAACGAAGACATCACCACTCTTGGGCAAGCGCTGATGTCATTCATCAAGTGGCCCACGACAGGCATCATACTGGTCAAGGTAAAAAACCTCGCATCTTCTGTACCATTCCAGTAGTATTGCAACAAGTTACTTAATTATGCGCGTCTTTGTAGGTTCCTACCGTACCTGCGCCTGCTCCCACGACCGTGACGAGTCCTGCACAAAGTACAGAGCTGGTGCATAAAAGGACTAGCACGACAACAACAGAACTACTGGAAGCCTTTGCTAAAAAGGCAAGGCTCACAAAGGCCACAGCGCCCCCTCAGGTACATGAAAAGCCAACTGCCCCGTCCTCGGAGACTCCTTCGGCCCAAAAAGGAGAGCCGGCACAGAGCACAGATAAGCCTTATGAATTTAAGGCCTACGTACATAGAAAGCCCCTTCTGCCTTCTAGCAAATTGAATGCTCTAGGCATATGGACTCGACAGCTCCATGGATGGTACGTTGACAAAGTGAAAGAGAGCGAGCGGTGTGTCGACTTCAATGTTAGATATAGAAAGGGACATTTCCACCGCGAGGAGGATGGGACATTTCCAGTTAGTTTTGAGGATCTATTCCGTCTGTACTAACTGATAGCCATCGATATTTCAACTGTACGATCCTGGACGCTGTAAGTATCCCACCACGTAGCACGACCTTATGACTTCCATAGGATTTTGCATTACACTTTTTAACATTCAATACGAGTTGCAGGGCAATGAGGTAGCGAGTCGTGACGAATCGACAACTAGTTGGGTTCGTCGACCCTGAGCTTGTGTCCGCGATGATGGCTAGGCTTCAACCGTAATGGGTTGCCTCCTATATCAAGAGGGCATTGCAAGCTGAGTCGAAGGACTTCATTCTACTCCCGTACCACAAGGAGTAAGTACTACTTCACCATTCAATTACTTGTACGCACTTAAACCGTATGTGAACTTATTTTCTTCGCTGCATACCATTTAATAAGCAACCATTGGGTTCTACTCGTGCTCCTTCCGAGTGACAACAAAGTGTATACTTTTAATTCGATTGAGAAGAGACCGATGGCCTATGCGATCAAGCCTCCTTTGGAGCAGTAAGTGCACTACACTTATCTAACATTTTCTGTATTTAACTACGTTTATTATTTTTTTACTCAACGACATCTCTCCAATGTATATAGGGGTTTCAAGGAATACATCGAAGTAGGAGGGACACACGGCGACAAAAAAGGCTCCAAGCTGGAGTATGTCTGCTTCAAGGTATAAGTGGCTACCATATATAAGATTTAGATTTTCTAACATATTTTTTTTGTCTCTTAATTTATTTTTCTTTCTTCACAGTGTCATCAACAGGGCAGCGACGACCTCTGTGGTTTGTACGTTATGCAACACATGGTGATCTTGATTGCCGGCTCAAGCCGTTTCCCTAAGGTATATGTACATGCATAATAGTACAATTAGCCTTTCACATAGAAATTTGAAAACTTAAATTAGAGCACTTATTTCTATTTTGCAGCACACCAATATCCCCCAGAAGAGTGTAGACAGCACTGCACTCAATAAAATACGAGACCACTTATGCCAGTGTTACTGGATAGAATGCTTGTCGGAGGACGGACGGTTTAGAGATCCCGAAAGCTCCTACTGGACCATATTTGAATAATATTACATATCTGAATGCAATTGCATGTGTACTTATGGTTAAGCATGTTTGTGTTCTATTTTGTTAACGAATGTGATATGTGTTTGTTGTAACAAAGTGTTCGTGTTCTTTGAATGTGATATGTTGTCTGTAATTGCTGTGTGAATGTGATATGTGCATATTGTATGAAATATGTGCTGATTGGAGGGTGAATTAGAAAATAGCACACCACACCCCTTCATCTCTATCGGTTCTCACAAGAAAATGATAGAGATGTGGCGGTCATCTCTATCGGTTCTTTGTAAGAAGCGATAGAGATGATGGACTCATCTCTATCGGTTCTTTTTAAGAAGTGATAGAGATGACCGCCACATCTCTATCGGTTCTTTGTAAGAAGCTATAGAGATAATGACTCATCTCTATCGGTTCTTTTTAAGAAGCGATAGAGATGACTCCTCATCTCTATCGCTTCTTACAAAGAACCGATAGAGATAATACCCTCATCTCTATCGCTTCTTAAAAAGAACCGATAGATATGAGTATTATCTCTATCGCTTCTTACAAAGAACCGATAGAGATAATACCCTCATCTCTATCACTTGTTATGAAGAACCGATAGAGATGACGCACTCATCTCTATCGGGCAAACCGACTGTAATAGCGTGACCTCATCTCTGTCTCATGACTTTGTGTCGCCACGAGAACCGACTGTGATGATAAAAAAGAACCGATTATGATGTATATTTGTGTAGTAGTGTTGTTGCTGTGTCTGCACGCGGCGTAGTGCACTATCCTATATATCTAGTATATATATTCTTAAGCTGCCATGTCCATGCATTAGGTTATTCATCACATTCACCTGAGAGCTGAACTTTGGTTGATGGAGCAATGATCCTTAAAATATATATGCAACGGCCAAGGGGGACGCATACAGTCATACAGACGCTTGCTTGCCCTCAATGGGATGATTGCATCTGCCCCTTTTCACTCTGCTGCCTCTTGCTTGCTTTTCATCCAAATAGCCAGTTTTTCCTGGCCCTAAAAAGGGTCGATCGCTTGTCAGCACACGCCACACCAAACTCGCTGGATCTTTCTGACTTATGCATGCATCTATGGCTCTATGCATCCTTGCCTGCGCGTGTATGTGTACCCGATGAGTACAATCAATGCACACACGCCTTTGCTTGTTTTTGTTAGTGATATGCACTCTAGGCTATCACGAGGATGATTGTATCACGTTATGTTTATATATGGAATAATATGATTATTTGTTTCTTGAATAAATATCATTAGTATCAATCAATAAGTACATAACTTATTCGTGAAACTCCTTATTCATGTTTTGATATTATTCTGAATTATCCCTAACCTTATATCATCACGTGGGACAATTGTGATTTGTAGGTCAGAACATGTATTGATTGATGATCATATTTCACTGATCATGTATCAAATCAATAATATGGACACATGTTGGAGAACATTGTGTATCAAATCATATTTCACTGGTCATGGTTTCTTACATGTGTAATAGTATATTTGCCAAACGCTACTCCGTAACTAGGTAGTCATAAAAGTAGTTTTCAGATTTACTATGAAACATCTAAGGAATATGAGCTATCAAGATGGAATTTGCCCCTGCTATATAATGGGAGAGATATCTTTGGATCCCTCGATGTAGTTGGATTAAGGAAGTGCATGGTCATGCCAAATGTGATTGAGGAGTCAATTGTAACTAAGTAATCTATTATAGAATAAGTGAAGTATCGAGCTATCATAGGATAGTACATTTCTCGCATTGAGTTCGAATTGGTATCGTGAGGCAAAGGGATCAGTACATGAGCACTATATAGGTTCAGCCGATATGCTGTGTGTATTTGGGAGTTTCTATGCCCTACTTGGGGCCGCTGCCGACTTATGGGCCGGAAGGAGTTTCTAGACCATGGCCAAATACGCATGAACCTACAGAGTCACACACTTAACGGGTTGGAATATATTGATTCGGATTGGATCCATCACTAATAGGCCAAATGGGCTTTGAACCTTGGTTAGGCCCCTAACGTAGAGTTCCACCGAGGGGCTATACAAAAGGATCGGAGTTCGTGGTGACTAGGGGAAAGCAATTGTTGTACCACTACACCCACCGAAACCTTAGTCGTCACCGCTCAGGCCCTGCTGTGCGCATTGGTGCTAGCACACCGACGCACGGTGTTCTTCCCCGAATGTGTGGACTTTGGTAGAGGCGTTGTTTCTACTGCGGCATTAATCAAGATGACTGTTTGTGACGTTCGACTACCGCTGGAGGACGTTCGACCACCACTGGATGACGATCAACCACTGTTCAAGGACACACGCTACGTTGAATCGGACTACTTCAACTCTCCTTCCGCTACACTATGCGTCTAATGGTAATGATCTATAATCTCTTACTTGCTTAGCATCATGGTTTACACGGTAGAATTTTTACTTCGTGCTAGTGTAGCCTACCCGTATTCCATCAGTTTTCAGTGACAACTGACGGGAGTAGCCAAGGGTGTGTTTGGTTGATGGATGAGGTTAAATAAAATGAGAAATATTGTACCAAGTAGTCCCATTGTTTTTTCAACCGGATGGTTCAGCAGATAGAGGCGTACGTACACATAAGAAAAATAGAGGAAGTGTTCAGTGTTGCTGCGCTTCCTTGCGTTTATGGCGGGTGGTTGATTCAGTGCCTTGAGGACCACCGAAAAATGACTATCCGCCACTGTCTAGAGGGAATATTAACACATGGATGATTTTTTTCGTTTGAACCATCTCATACATGCATGTACCACTTGATACAAGCAACTAAACACACCGTAAAAACCCTCTCTTCATCAGCCTGATGCCCTCTGTCAGAATTTTGACCCCTGCCTAGCTATTTTCTTAGAAAAAATTTCTTTCAGAGTAATTAATTTTAATTTGTGTGTGTTCCTGACTCGCTAATACTAGTACGTACTGTGTGTCGTTATCCTCAAGCTATATATGCCATATACACTCATACATGTTACATGTAACAGTGACACTGATCTAGCTGGTCGGTGGATGCTCAGAACGTACTGAGACTGTTGGTGGGGCCTTACCAGGTCGAAGCATGGTTCAACGGTCCAGCCACGCCATGATAAAAGCAGTCAAGGCATGTGATCATTGTAGATGTTGTACCTGTGCATGGTAAAAAAAAAAAGGAAGACAGTAAGGCCACCAGGCGTTTCATCCCAACCGGTGCTAGCTCCTATTTTTTTCTGCAATAACCGGTGCTAGCACATGATTTACTAGCACCGGTGCAATGCACCCGTGCTAGTTCAAAGAAAGAGAATATGGGCCCACTGGTAAGTGATATTAGAAAGGAGAGAGTATACCGTGGAAGAAAAATATGTGATATTTTATTTAATTGTGGGTTTGCCTTGAGGAGAGAACCAGTTGCTAAATACTATACGAGAAAAGCAAATCAAGCATCAGTGTGATATGACGGTAGGTGATGAATCTTGCACCGTCTACATCCACGGATGGCCTAAACAGCTATCTAGCTAAGTCATATGGCTTAAGTTTAACAAGCATTGACCTCTTCAGTGCGGGCACATGAATCCGCGCGCTCATGTGCAATTTCATGTGGAATTCTTACGAAATGCGTATGAACTACGAACAAATTCCAATTCTCTTGTTCGAATAGTCCTTCCAAAGGAATCTTTCCTACTGCTACCGTTCAAAAAAAAAATTGTACTAAGTACGTACTAAAAAATAATCTAAACCCTATATGATTTCCACGCACCCGACCCCACTCATTATCCATATCTACCTCTTTGATCTCCACCACTAAACAGAAGTTTGTCTATAGCAATAATTGTTCCCAGGCTATATTTCTTCAAAAAGGAAAAAAAAAGCATCGCTCTCCAAAATTGCATCAGTGAGGAGGGCAAGTTTAGACCTCAGCCATCTTGATGGATGGAACCGAGAAACAAGCCAAGAACCTCAAATGAAGATGCAAATTACTGTCAAGTCCTGTGGTGATGGCGGCCATGCATGGGAGCTGGCTGGAGAGGTGCACATGTATGTACACAGTACTGTCAGCAGTACGCTTCATGCCCACACAGAGAATTGTACCGGCTTGCTGGCTGGCCCTGGCCATGGCCAGGGGGCCCACACCTCGGTGGGGCAGGGCCTAGCATAGACTCCTGCCAAGCTGTCTGCTCTGGGACTGGGAGGGGCACCTCATGCAAAGGATGCAACCGTCGCCAGGCTAGGGCACTGGGGTCTTGTTTGGCATGCAAAAAGGGGCCAAGTGAAATATTCCCGCGAGGAATCATTGCAAGCATTCCATTGCATGCATTCTCTTGTGGCAATGCTTATAAACCCCCCATGCCCTCGCCAGCACTTCCCAGTTCCAGCAGTGGCAGCCAACATCTTTGCCTCTCTCTCCTTCTCTTTCCTTTGTCTCTTGCAAGTATAATCCCTGAAGAATCTACTGAAGAAGAAGACAAGGGAAGGGACAAACATCTTTTGATGCTTCGTTGCTGCGTAGGGTGGTAGGTTCAGGTCAGTTGCTTCTATAGTTTGATCTGGTGGCCGTTTCGGTCCTCTGTAGCATTATCGGATAGTTTTCTCATTACTTGTATGATTAGAATGCCCAGCCTTGAGATGCCCTTCTTGCTACTGCTTAATTTCCTTGCTATTATGACCTGAGTGCCGTTAGAGTTCAGCTCTGAATCCTAGGAGCACATGTATTTCAGCAACTGAAAAGCTGCTATCTTAGGCTTTCATTTACTTCTTTTCTGCAGGGCCATCTATTTGTCGATCTCACTCAAATTCTCAATCAAGAACAGGAATCAGATGGTGCAGATGGAGAAGGTTGTGAGGAAGTGCGACATGGAGGTCATGAAGATGGCCATGCTCAAACATGAAGAGACCTTCAGACTGCAGGTAGATTAAACACATCCTTAATCAATTTAATTATCATTGCAAATTCTTGGAATTTCTACCTAAAATTGACAATTTCTTTTATCGCAATCCCTCGAAAAAGGTGCATGAGTTGCACCAGCTATACCGCATCCAGAAGCAGCTGATGAGCGACCTGAACAGGCCGTCGGAGCTAACCTGCCTACGGCAGAGGCGCAAGCAGCCCCGGCGAGCGCTGAAACTGCAGCTCCCCGCCGACGAGTACATCGTCGTCGGCGCCGACGAAGGCGGCGAAGCGACCCCGCCGTCAAGGGAAGACGAATTGGAGCTGACGCTGGCCGTCGGCGGCAGCGCCAGCCGGAGGAAGTGGCGGGAGGGCACCCCCTTCTCGTCGGACTGCTCCGGCGGGAGCCAGACGTCCTCGTCGTCGACCGACTCCAAAGGCGCGCTCCGGCCGGTGCCGTACCACCAGAGAGCAATGGCGTTTGATCTACAGTAAGGAATGGTGATGAAGCAGCCGCCATGGCTCGTGCAGTGCCTCAGCCTTAGGATGGCATATGAGATGACGAGATCCTCGTAGGCTCTTCAGTTCTAGTATGGTTGTGATGTAGGAGACGCAGTACGTAGTACTATACCAGTAGGCTTTCTAAATTGCTAGTAACCGAGTGCTTGCTGGTGCATTAGACCAGTGTTTGTTCACTTGATTTTGTTCATGGTTTACATATGCGTGTGTGCATGGAAAAGCGACTGGGGAAAAAGGGTCGGGTTGCGGTAGAAAGTTAACCGCAGACTGCATGAGTGGGTGACTGTGGCAAACAGTACCATAAATATTCTCCACAGTTGCATTAGGTTATCTAAAATAAACTTTAACCAGCTCTGTTTGGAACTTAGAAATTTGATAATAATTTTACAAGAAACAATTCAATTACCTTAATCCCGACGTTGCAAACGTGACCTTATTTTGCGTAGGTAGGAAGAGTAGCTTACGGAATGAGAAATTAACTCCATAGCTATCTTACTTAGTTTTCGGTTCTTATACAGCTAGTATGTAGTTTTGGGATTACTGTCTACTGAAACCCCCTAGTTTTTACTTTTTCACATTCTCACCTTCTCTGTATTCTCTATCCAACATTATCTAGGTCCACCATTGTCTTTGTAATGATTCATCTTTTCACCAAACTTTCAGAGCAGAAGCACAGGAATGCATGCATGCAAAAAAGTTACGGGAGGAAAAGTAATGGTTACAGTTAAAAAAGTTTCAAAGAGGCCATCAGTTATCTGACCACAAGGCCGTGCAACTGTGGAAAACACCACTAATATAAGGGGTTCAATTTGCAACTGATTTATCCTTGTCTGCGATGAAGAATGCACGATAAATATTGATCTATATATGCTTATGCTCGATGAGGGCAACAAACATTCAATAATACGCAGAACCTACGGCCGTGTTTGACAACGAAATAAACAATCCATACCTACCTGTCACCGACAGTACTACTGAGTAGTGACTGACTGACTAGCTTTTTTTTCCATTGGGTCTTAAGCATCCTTACCTCCTAAACAGCCAGTTTCATGAATAATTGCTCTTTGCCCCTGTATTGCAGCAAGACAATGTAGCATGAAAATAGCAACAATTATGGACCTACAAATACAGCATAGCAAGCAGGGGAAAAGAGAGTAGCAGAGGCTAGAGCATATCAGGGATACCATCTTAACCTGTTGCTGATTGAGCTTATGATTTTGATGGCAATGTCAAACTTTGCGGCGTTGGGAGAAGTCAAGGAGCCCTGGATGCTCTAATATTCGCATATGCTTCCGCGGACATAGTGCACGGCAACAACAAAAAGAAGCTAAGAAGAGAGAACATCACTTAGCTGGTTTTCTAACCTACAGAGAGCACTAGCAAGATACAAATGTTTGGTAGAAAGTTGCAGATCTTATTGTCTTGTTGTATGAAAGGTTTCCGATGTTTCCCTTGTCAGTAGAATATACAGGAATATTCTGATTGGCATGAATTTTCCCCCGAGCTGGAAGGGAATATGTGTAACAACAAACAAATAAACAGCACAGGAAGTAGATTGGATATACTTGTGCGAATTCAGCAAAGTTACAGCTCCCTAGCAGCACACATCTGCTGCTGTTCTTCCTCTGCTTTTCTCCATGCAGCCTGGGGAGCAGTAGAAACGTTGTAAGGCATGGTTCTTTTGGTATTTTTAGATGATAGGTTAGTGTAATAGAATCTTTACCTTGTCCCTCTCAATCTTGGAGATATGGGGCTTCATCGAGTTACCCAGCCCCAGTCCCCCCCATGCGTCCAGAAGTTCCTTCTCCCTTGCTCTTCTGCGCTCTTCCACAGGGTTGAAGCCGCTTGTCGATCTTTCTTCAGTAGCAGCAGCCAGCTTGGCTTGCTCAAGCTTCGTTGGACACTTGACAAAGATGTCAGTCAAACCTCCTGCTGCTCCATCAGAACACTGTGTATTACTCTTCTTTGGCAAGATCATATCACCCTTCTTTCCATGCTCGGTCTTATCCTTTTCAAGTCTGGAGACGTGCTTAACTAAGATCTGATCTAAACTATCGGATGCTGTGGCATTGTTACCGTGCCTTTCCTGACCATTCTGCACGCTGGTTTGTCCTCCTCCCAATGCATCCCTCTTTTTGTATTCCATCTTCTCCCTTTCTAGTCGACTGACATGCTTTACTAAGACTTGATCTAAACTCTCAACTGTTGTGTCATTATTACCATGCTTTCGCTGATCATGTGTCACATTGGTCTGCCCTTCTCCCAATGCATTCCTCTTTTCATATTCCATCTTCTCCCTTTCTAGTCGACTGACATGCTTTACTAAGACTTGATCTAAACTCTCAGATGCTGTGGCATTGATACCATACTTTCGCTGATCAAGTGGCACGTTGGTCTGCCCTTCTCCCAATGCATTTCTCTTTTCGAATTCCCTTTTCTCCCTTTCTAATCTCGATACATGCTTCACTAAGATGTCATCTAAACTCTCAGTCACAGTTGTGTTGTGAACATGCTTATGTGGATCTTTCTGCACATTGGTTTGTCCTTGTTCGAGAGCTTTCCTCTTTTCCTTCTCCAATCTATGGATCGGCGTGACAAAGATCTTATCGAGGCCAACATCTAATGTATCGCCATCTGTCGTACAGAAAGCTTTAAGTGCTTCCAGCTGAGCAGCTTCAATTCGAGTTAACCTTTTACCAACCTGGTTACCCTTAGCACCAGAGGGTGGTAGCTGATGAGAAATTAAAATTCTGTTCTCTTTATCTTCTTGTGAACAAGCAGAAAAATCTTGGATGCAATTGCTTTCTTCACTTGATACCCTGGAATCACAACTCCGTTTTAAATCGCTGTTACACAAGGCTTCTGATTGAGCATTGTAAAATTCTGATTCATTGCTGGCCTGCACATCTTTCTTAACATGCACTTCAACATCCCTCCGGCTTCCTTCCAAGGGATGAATGCGTTGGTTGTTCTTCTTGGCTTCCAGGATCTCCTTCTCAAGTTTGGACACATGCTTCACAAGAATGCTGCCCAGGTCTGAAGCAGATTCTAGTGCCTTTGCATTGCTAGCTGTAAGTTGGCCCTGGGCACCTTGTGCAACAGATTTTACTGAAGTGGCTTTTCTGCCAGCTTCTCTTGCTTGCTGAACTTCTCTTTCGAGCTTTGAAAGATGCTTGACCAAGAACTTGTCCAGACTTGGTAACTCAGATGTGAATTCTTTCTTTGGCCCTTGGATATCAACAAAGCTGGCTACAGTGGAATACCTTCTTGATTGCGATCTGTGTGGTCCAGCAGCAATGCTGTTCACAGGCTCCGTTCCACTATATTTGCCCCTATCACTTTGAAGTGTTGCATTCAGGCCAGATGTGGCGACTATGACTGCCAGAGAGGCAAGCTCGTCTTCATGAAGAGCTTTTAGCCTTTCAAGCATAATGCTCACGAGATCAGTGGATTGTTGAACATTAGTGGTGTTGATATCAGATGGAAGGATGTTGGTTCTGAATGTTTCTTTGTTGAATCTCAAATTCCTTGTTTCTTCATTGTTACAGTTACCCAGCTGCTGTTCAGCTTCAGAATTCACATCAGTCTCAGTTGCATCAGGATTTTGGCTAATTTTCCACAACAGCTCCTTAAACTCTTCTTTGTTCAACGAATCAGGAGAGTTTGCAAGTTGAACAAATGCCTTTTTAACTGCAGCAGCAACCTCCATATCAACCTCAAAACCAGTCTGAAAGGAAGCAGTGACCTTGTGAGTTGATTGTCCTCCAGTATGCGATGATGATTCCACCGCATACTGCTGATTTGGACAATCTGGTCTGTCATACATCATCACACCTATTACTCTGGCTTCTTCAAATGCTTCAGCCGCACGCAACTTGGCCTTTTCCATAACTTCTTCAGCTTCTTTGTTTTGGATCCTGTTGCAAAATAGAATAAAAGAATGCAGTACAATCAGAATAACAAAAGAATGCATCAAGGGAAATCAGCATAAGGGTGGACATGATGGAATAAGATAATCATAATATCACCTTGCTGCTTGAAGAATTCTACACCATGAGGCTTCAACCATAGCAGCTTTGCGAGCGTCCATTGCCTTTCTGGCTGCCTCTCTAGCTGCAATTTTCTCCCTTGCCATCCTAGTATAGTGAGGATTGGCATTTCCCAGAGTCTCATGAAGGGATGCGGTCATGCCGTCAGTCTCCTACAAAAGACAAAAGGTATAACTACAATAATCCTTAACCCGATCGTCCTCTTTTCTTATCCGAGGTAGAGAAGAAAATTGAGGTAGAAAGGGACATCAAATTGAAATTCCTTGCCATAAATAAAATGCATTCAAGGCCATGATTAAGATCTTAAAAATGCATGCTGAAACAATTCCCACAGAGTAGCAAAACATTTGGTACCATGCATGAAGTACCTGAAGACGCTTTATCTTTCTCTTCAAGTATGATTCAGTCTTCTTTCGAGGAAACCAATCAATAGGGGAACCACTTTTGCGACTCATGGACTTCTTGAACTGGGATGTTGATTTATTCACAGAATTCAAAATTGAATTTCCAAATTCTCTTGAGCCTGAACTCTGCAGGAAACAAATGCAAACGTTGATGTTAGCTAAATTCATCATAATAATATGGCCCACGAGCAGGAAATTAAACAAGTGAAAACAGATGCTCTCAATGCTTAATTGGGTTTTTGCCCAGCTTTATAAATTGAACTTAGATGTTATGTCACAAACACATAATGGAGACAGACCTCTGTAATTTCTGGGGCTAAGTTTAACACCCACTGTCCCATGTACAGAAAGCATCACCATTGGTTGTCTGCTAAGAAAGTTGTCCTATACAAATGTGAACTAATGTATCGATATATTTAAGGAACTTAGCATCTTCTCGAGTCAGCTTAAATTTCTTCTCAGCCAAACCCAGCTCAGATTTGTTTCACCTGAATATTAACCTTGACCGAAAGTATCAAATACAAACATTTCTACACAGTGTAAACTTAAACTCTATAGAAATGCAATGGTTTTTGTATAATATTTTAGATTTCTGGGTACTCCTACTAATGATTCAAAAGGAGCAAGAGTAATTGGCCACTGAATTGTTTGAATGGAGCATGCCAGTATGAGGTATTTGTTCGGTTGACACAGAGTTTCATAGGTCATGACTTCAGTTTCTTCTTATAATCATATGTTTATGATGATGATAATTCAAATCAAAAGAGAAATTTTATTTCATTAACTTATGACAGGCTAGAAATGAAATTGAAATACTTGCAATTTTGCCAACAGCCATTAAAGTTGTTCTATAAGTCAGAATATCAGGTCAGTTCACAATATTGAAATACACATGGCATTAAGTCTTACATCTTACAAGGCAACAAGGAAAAAAATTTCACCATCCTAGTTGCTACTATTAACACTTATTGGCGACAATTCAAATAATAGAAACACCTTTCATCTTTTGTTGGTATCGTAATTCGTAAATATGATGTATTCTACAGTTTGACCCCTAGCAATGAAAAGGCTGAAACTAAAAAAAGCAGAGTACCAGACACTACCATTTCATCAGTCAACTAAACAGAAACCCAAAATGAAGCTCCGTATCCAAACACCTTAATCACGTTACAGGTTAAGGACTTGGATGGTGATCAGACTAGGTAACCGCGTTATTTGTAAGAAAGAAGTAGCAATGGCACGGACCACGAACAGAGCTCATATCAGCATGTGTCCGACATCAACTTGAACCGAAATCAACAAAGAACCATGCATTCACGCTAACCCCATTCCGCTGAAGCGACCATAAATGAGTGTTTCTACTTTCTACATACTACAGGATGAGAAATCACATCAACATGGCATCAGTTTAACATACTGCAAGAAGTTTTGCGATTTTACGAATTCACATTGGCAGGATATCAGTTAACACACTGCAAGCATTTTTACGAAATTAGCACCCACCGGGTCGAAGTTACAGTGGTCCGTATAATACATCAAATCATACATAGTCCTACTGCTATATCAGAGTTTACATGTGTCAGAGATGCCTAGTAATTGGACGATATCATCACGGAAGGGCCCAAGTAGAACTAGGTTTTTGATGAGAGATTTGGCTATAGCGATTACGAAGAACTAAATGCAGAGAAATCAGGACCGCGAAGCACTAAACGCAGAGAAATTAGACCGAATCAAACAAAATAAGATCCGCATCGCACCAAACCACCGGCCCAAACCCCACCCAAAATATTCCGAGCAGATCTGACATTCCAAACCAGAGCCGCCCTACTCATAGACCAAGCTGCAGGTTCGATCGGCTACCGCGCGCAAAGGATCGCACGAGCCCCAAACCGAACCCCCTACGGAACGAGCGAAGTGAGCCCGCGGGCACCAGCGTCAGCGTGAGATGGAGGGGAAAGGGGCCTCGAGCTACCTTGCGGGCGCTTCCGCCGCTGCGATTGGGGGAGCCCTTCCTGCGGGAGGCCGTCGGTGAGGCGCAGCGGGCCCCGCCGCCGCGAGGAGATGACGAGGCGGGAGGCGATGTTGACATGGCGAGCTGCGTGGCCCGGAGATGGTGAGAGATCTCGGGGAAGAAGGAGCGGAGGAGAGACGGTGGGATTCAAATGGTAGGGGAGGGGAGAAGTAGCCGTTGCTGCCGATGAGATTGAAACGGAATGAGGGTGACGGTGGGATTAGGACAGGGAGCGCGAGGATTGATGTGGGGCTTGTAGCGCCACGTCAGACGTGTCCGTTGGACCCATGGAGTAAATTCCTGCGAATACAAATTAGGTTTTCAATTATCAATGCAATGCATAGCTAAAAAATCTGGAATTTGTTTGCACCAGAATTTGGCCCTTAGGCTAAGTGTAAAAGATATTTTGGTCAATATCGGACAAAGAAGAAAGAATTAAAGATAGAATCATAGCCAATATTGTTCCAACCTTGGGAAGTTCTGTTTGAGAAGAGGGCGATATGGATTATGATGGACAACATGTTGGAGAAGGATGCGATCGGTCAATATGCTATAAAAGATGGTTGAGGGCGAGCGAGGAGAACAACACAATAAAATCAAACAACTCACATTACTTTTTACTTTTCCTATCAATTAGGAGTAGCCCTGTAATTTAGATTGCCTCTTGTAATCCGATTTTGATCAATAAAATTGCGCATCGCCGATTGTTGATCTCCATCGATTACACTAAGTTTGATTTTGTCCGATCTTATTGCGCATCGTCTTTTTTGAGAAGATCTACCTCTTACCACCTGATTAGCCATAATCGGCTAATTAGATTTATCATTACCGTAGATTTGATCGGCCTTTTGGCTGTTTAGATCTTTTGTCGACTGTTACATTATATCGGCTTTGAGCGTATTTTTCCATCTATCTTACCGATTACAGGATCAAATCGGTTGGCACGCTCCAAACCCGGCGTTCGTCGTGTGTATTGTTAGCCGATAAACCCCCTCTTCACATTTTTTGGCGCCAACACACCTTTGGCACGCCCGGTAGGACACAATGTCTTCATCAGGGAAGTCAATTCCGCTATCCGATCTCAATACTGAAGCAATAATCGTCCCTACACTAGACGATTTGACATCAGAGCAACGCAATGAGATTAAAGATCGGAAAGCCGCGCTCGAAGAGATGATGCTAAGCTGCTATCAGAAAACCAGACGCGGTGTCACTCAGAAGGCTGCATTACTGATGGTTAACGTTCTCGGTGACGCAGGGGTTACTAACAGTCTGACGTGTCAATACATGCCTGCACAAGCTGAATTATCGACTATGATTAATCAATCTGTGCACCATGTCTTGATTAACCAATCATCGGCTCTAGTTTCAACTCTTAAGCCGATGATAGCCAATAGTGTAAAAACAATAGTGCAAGAGTTGGCATCAGCTGGAAGCCTGCTCGATCCAGTGCAAACACTGCTGAATTACCCTGTTTATTCGGTAGCACAAAACACTCAGGGCACAGTAGCCGATCCTAAACCATTGGCTATAACTTCACCTCTTACTATGATGCCAACCCAGCCTATCGTCATACTACCACGAGATCCTCGTACAAGTGGGGTTGCGTACTATCAAGCTTATACTGATGCTGATAAGTTCGATGTGTCGACCAACTTAAACACTATCGACTCCATTCTACGCTTTTCCCCAATCAGTTCCATAGCCGATTGAACCCTCAAGGCATCTGCAATACACCGAGCCAATTCTGCAGAGGAAACCGTCTCCGTACAAATTCGTAACGTATTATGAACCCTTTGTTCTGATACTAGAGCCGACTATTAGGAGGAATAATGGATATGACCAATTTCCTACATATGCATCGACTCAACCAATTCATTAACCTGAGCTTACACTCAGGGGGCAGAATGCCAATTACGATCATAATTGGCAGGCTCCTAACGCTGCGTCGGCTAATACAGTAAATTGGGCTGACCAGATACCTGCCGTATTGAGAGATCATTTTGGCATACAGCCCATAGGGAAAGTTATCGGTTATCGAAAGCCATATCCCGATTACATCGACCGTATGCATTACCCTAACATTTTCAAGATTCCTAATTTTGCTAAGTTTTCTAGGGATGACTCCATTACTACTTTAGAGCACGTTAGACATTTTATCGCACAGTGCGGTGAAGCTGCTTAGTCCGACGGATTAAAAATTAGATTATTCCCATTATCTCTGTCAAGAGCTGCTTTTACCTGGTTTACTAACTTACCCCCCAAATTCGGATCACTTTTGGACTGATTTGGAAAGCCGATTCCATAAGTACTTTTTCTCTGGTAGTCTGGAACTTAGGATTTCCAACTTGAGCTTCGTTCACTAGAAATTCGGAGAATCGATAACAGATTATATCAAGAAATTTAGATAAGTGAGAAATCTTTGTTTTAGTGTTACTTTACTCGATAATCAATTAGCCGATTTGGCCTTTCAGGGGTTAATTCCATAGTTGAGGGAAAAATTTAGCGGATAAGAGTTCACCAATTTAAGTCATCTATTGCATAGGGTATCGACTTAATAAGGCTGTTTTACTGATAATAGAGGCTTTAGGGACAAGTTCAAGGCTAATAACAACAATAGAGATAAGGAAAAGGCTAAGGTTAACCTCATTGAGTATTGTTCAAACGAATCATTTGAAGATGACGAGGCTGAAATAAATATAGCTGAGTGGGTTAAAGGATATAAGAAATCCCTAGTCTGTTCCTGGCTCAAGTTGACTAAGAATAAGTAGGAAATAAAATAAGCTTTTGATGTCTCTAAGTGCGACCGTATTTTGGCTTATTGTTGCAAGAGAAGATTATAAGGTTGCCTGAGGGACATGTCATACTGTCGGCTAATGAAATTAAAAAACGAAGGTATTGCAAATGTCATCATTCTTTTTCTTATAATACTAACAATTGCAATATTTTTCGACAACAAATACAATCAGCTATAGAGGATGGCCGACTCATGTTTGCAGAGGAGCCGACGATGCAGGTCGACGCCAATCCTTTTTCGATAAATATGGTTCAATGCTTTGGAAAAGAAAAAGAGTCAATGCAGGATGCAGGGTTAAAGGTTGCTCGACATGTTGACGTTCAATCGACTTCCAGCGGCAAGGAGACCCTAAAAATTATGATCGGTTTACTGGAGATAGAGACCGACTGTAAAGGATCAGGTTCAAGAATCGTCAAGCCCAAAGGAGACATGCAAATCAGCAAGTGGTATAAGGTGGAGAGATCATCACCACCACGCCAGCCAATTCACAAGCCCAAGCCAACTTTCTCCCAGTTACTTGAAAAATATGAAAGGAGAAAAAATAGGCTGTGTTATCTTGCGCGTCAGCTAGATAACTTATACTGGCTCGATAATTTGGAAAAAGCTCGTCAACGATGCCCCTTCTGGCAATTTCGTTGGGAGGGGGTCGGCTTTGCCATCAACACACACATGCCCGATCGAACACTATCTTTGTCAAGGTAACTGACTAAGGCGATCGGCTACAGATAGAATATCTAAGCCGATACAAGATCGTTCTGATGAAAGTCACAAAAGGCCGGTCCATGAAAGTTCCACACCAAATCAGGCCTGAGTGCAAGCAGAAGACGAGCCAAGCTCTGTGGCTCAGGTTGAATAGGCTGGAAAAATACGACAGCCGATTGAACCTAAGCTAAGATGGTGTCCTCCAGGTCTTAGCAAATCACAAAGAAGAAGACTCCAAAGGCTAAGGACCCAAGAGATGAGGAAGGCCGAGCAAGTAAAATAGAGAGATCAAGCTTTCAACAAGCTTCGGCCGATTAAAGCTGTTAAGGAATGGAGGAGAAAGGAACCGATTGAAGAAGAATCTGATTCAGCCGATGATTTTGATTCATCTGTAGTTCGGGATGACACTCCACCGATGAACATCAACATGGTGTTCACACTAACGGCTAAGTTCAAATTAACGACTGAATCGATCAAAGAAACGTTTTCTTAACTGTGCTTGGGAGCTCAAGACGTAGTTTTTGAGAAGCTTCAAGATGATCATCGGCATTTGAAGCCATTATACCTAAAAGGGCACATCAATGACAAACCGATATCAAGAATGCTTGTCGATGGCGGAGCAACTATCAACTTGACATCATACACCACCTGCAAGAAGTTGGGTAAGTCCGATGAAGATCTTATTAAAACTAATATGGTTTTAAATGGTTTCACAGGCGATCCCACTGAGGCAAGGGGGGTCATGGTGATAGAGTTAACAGTCGGCAGCAAGACATTGCCGACTGCCTTCTTTGTAGTCGATGCTAAGGGCAATTACAGTGTTTTGCTTGAGCGAGATTAGATTCATACCAATTGCTGTGTACCGTCGACTATGCACCAGATGCTCGTCTAGTGGAACAGGAACAAGGTTGAAATCATTCATGCCGATACATCAGCTCATATTGCCATGGCAAGTTCAGACGCAAATTGGAAACATAAAGAAGCTGAGTTTATATCGGGAAAAGCTCTAGACGATTGTGATTTCATCTGCATCAACAAAACTAGGCTTATTTCGATCAACGTGAGCCCAATCACACTCAATCAGACAGATGAGATTTTTTGTCGATGGAGTCCAAATCGGTAGTAAAGGCCTTGCAAGACAAAATGCAAAGCTATTTGCAAATAACGGATAGCTATGAGGCCATTGAAGATTTCCAAGAAATCGAGAAGTTAAGCAAATGTTTTACATCGACTGATTTGCTAGAAGAAGTCGATATATGTGATGGTGATAGGAAAAGACCAACTTTTATTTGCTCAAAATTAGCTATAGATTATAAAGAAGCTGTAGATTATAAAGAAAAGTTGGTCGAGATTTTAAGAAATTATAAAGATTGTTTTGCTTGGGAATATCGTGAGATGCCTGGTTTAAGCTGACAACTTGTTGAACATCGGCTACCTATAAAGCCAGGTTATCGGCCGTTTAAACAGTCTTCTAGACGATTTAATCCGGCTTTGTATAATATTATAAAAGAAGAGATTGAGCGATTGTTAGAGGCCAAGTTTATCAAGCCTTGCCGATATGCTGAATGGGTTTCTAATATCGTTCCTATCATGAAGAAAAACGGTAAACTCAGGGTGTGCATTGATTTTAGGGATTTAAACAAAGCTAATGAGTACCCGATGCCAATAGACAATATGCTTATCGATACTGTATCGGAAAATAAGATAATTAGTTTTCTTGATGGTAATACCGGATATAATTAAATATTCATGGCAGAAGCCGATGTATTTAAAATAGCCTTTAGGTGCCTTGGGTTTGTTTGAGTGGGTAGTCATGACGTTCGGCTTGAAAAACGCAGGTACAACATATCAACGTGCCATGAATTTAATTTTTCATGACTTGATCGGCCATATTGTGGAAATCTATATCGACGATGTTGTCGTAAAATCTAAAGAAGACTTGCAACATCTGGCTGATTTGAAAACAGTGTTTAAAAACACAAGGGCACATGGTCTAAAGATGAATCCATATAAGTGTGCTTTTGGCGTGTCGGCTGGACAATTTTTGGGTTTTATGGTTCATGAAAGAGGGATTGAGATCAACCAAGAAAGAGTTAAGGCTATATCCAAGACTAAACCACCAGCATGCAAGAATGATTTACAAAAGTTGATCGGCAAGATGTAGGATCAAGGATAACCGATTAGAGGGGGGGTGAATAGGAGATTTCTAAATTTTCTCAACTCAATTTAGAAATTACAAACAACACTACGAATATTAGATAAGAATATGAAGAACGCACTAAAGTCTCTAGCAAGGCTCAAAATGCTATGAAAATACAAGTGAAGCAAGTATACTTATGAGCACAAAAACTAAGAAGAGTATGGTATTGATCAAATGGATTTCCAACAAACAAGAATAGCAAGCACAATAAAATAGCAGACAAGGAATTTTAACCCGTGGTCCCGGAGACTTGCCGGTCTCCCCTACTCCACGTTGAGGTGACTTGATCCACGTCAAGCCGGCTCCACTCGCTTGAGCCTTCCTCGATCACTAAGGTAGTTCTTCCCCGCTCCGGGTAGGCGAACTCCGGCCTTCACAACTTGCCGGGGCTTCTCACAATCTCCGTTGAGAAGCTCACCGCGCACAATCGCCACAAAGCCGTCTAGGAGGCGGCAACCTCCAAGAGTAATAAACCTTGACGCTAGCTTGAGGTCGAATGTCGGTGTCTAAAGGCTCAAAACACTAAATGCAACACCAAATTTGGTTCTCACACTCACAAATAGAAATTGAATGCACACAAGAGTGGAGAACATTTGCTAGAACTCAAATATCATCAATGAGGACCAAGAGTTACTCTAGAAGGCAGGTGGGAGGTATTTATAGCCTCCACCAAACTTTCTAGCCGTTGGAGCTCGAAATCTGCAAAAATCTGTTTTTCCGGTGCTACCGCCCATGTAGGACCGATAGCACCGGGCTCCATTTCAACGGCTAGAACAGTGCATTTAATGCACTTGCTAGAGACCGTTCTGAAGTCGGTGCTACCGCCCAACTAGGGCAGTAGCACCGGCTCTATTTCTTTTTCTTTCATCAGAAACACACCTCTCTGGAAATATAGCACCGGATGAGGTCGGTGCTACCAAATCCGGTAGCACAGGCCACTATGTCTTGATAACACCGGGCACTCAAAAATCTTAAGAAAAGTGCTTCTCTGGAATTTTTACACCGGGCTAAGGTCCGTTGCTACCGAAAGTCCGATAGCACCGGGATACTATGGGCGGTAGCACCGGGCCACCAAAACACCCAAAAACACACCCTCTGTGATTTTCACACCGGGCTATGGTCCGGTGCTACCGTAATCCCGGTAGCACCGGGCTACAATGGCGGTAGCACGGGCTACAACAACGCCTAAAACCCTTCTCTGGAATTTTCACACGGTCTATTGAGCGGTGCTACCGCAACCCGTAGCACCCGCTTTGCCATGGCGTAGCAACCAATTTCCAGAGACTTGAAATAATTCAGGATTTTTCAAAGATGGAACTTGTCTAAAAATTGGCAGCTAATTTGAACAGCATATTTGAGCCTTTAAACCCTTAAACGACATCAAGATAAGCGTCACGATCCCTCTTAATAGTATGGCCCTAAATCTAATAGACCGATCTTTCTTCCAAACTCCAAGATCGTCAAAGGACTAAAAAGAACCTTATATAAAAAAAATACCTTTACATGATCTTGACATAAGCTTGATTAGCTTGAACTTTCCTTGGTATTTCCATGATCATTCTTCTTGGAAATGACCTACTTTCAATATCCTCATCAAAAGCATTAGATCATATAGCAACGTTGTCATTAATTATCAAAACCAAAACATATCGGGTGCCTAGATGCTTTCAATTTCCCCCTTTTTGGTAATTGATGACAACCCATAGCGATAGTTTGAAATTGTTTTGAGGTGAACAAAAGGAAATTTTTGCTTCAAGTGATTAGGAACCAAATTGCCTTTCGAAGCAGGAAAGGAGTATCAACTATGATATATATTATTAAGAAATACTCCCCCTAAAGATGTGCATGCTAATTTTAAGTAGATGGTTTGTTCATTTACTCAAAAATTTGACAGAGTTTTGTTTAATAATTGAGCCCGTGGAAAAACAAATGAGGATATTAAAAACAACAATATGATATCTCATAAGAATTACAAATATTAACCACGACAAGTTCAAAACAAAACATATATAGCAGCAAATTCACAAATTCATCCAGAAAGCATCACATAGCAACAAAAGTATCAACCAAAACATAAGTTTCTAGATTTTCTTTTGTTCACTTTCACTTCTCCCCCTTTGGCATCAAATACAAAAAGATCGTCGCGAAGCTCAAGAAGATGGAGGAGCTGGAGGAGGCGGAGTAGATGGAGGTGCACGAGATCCGAGCAGCGATAAGCGACGGAAGGGATGAGCGAAGCTCGGAGATGGAAGAATCAATGGAATCCAGTCGACCTCGGACCTCCTCAACGATCTGCCTCGTCTGCGACTGCTGCTCCTCTAGCCGAGAGAAACCACCCATCATATCAGATCTCATGCTGGCTAGACTGCTCATGAGGTCAGTCCTCAAACTGTCCAAGAACTGATCATGAGGGGAATGCTAAAATGGAGGGACCTCTGAGGCAGCTGGTATATCCTGAGGCGAAGGCTGCTGTGAAGTAGATTGATCCCGCTGACTAATGGTTTGAGGAGCAGCCTCACGGGGTCGATATGGTTTATGGACACCGCCACATCCTCCTCGAAATCCAGTCACTTTCTTGATTATCATCATAATGAAAGGAGCAAAGTAAATTCTTTTACCTTTGTCATAGGCAGAAGAAGCCATTTCTCTGATCATGAAGTCAACTACATCGAACTTGTGCTTAAACATGATTTTATTCATGATGTTCCATGCATATCCTCTTATCTCATCATAATTTCCACTCTTAGGATGGACTGTCACTCTGACAATTTTGTTAATGAGGCCAGCTGAGGGAAGGAGATGAGTCATTTTACCTGGTCGCTTGACTGGAGCGGCAGGGTCATAGAACTCAAGCTGTCTAGCCAAAGGCAGAACTCTGTCACTGTGAACATTTGGATATCCATTATGGTAAATTCCCCAAGCTTCTTCTATTTCACTCTTTGTAACTGTATGCACTGCAGCATTTGTCATCCAAGTGATAGACTCAAATGACTCAGAAACATAAAGGGTGGCATAAAACTATCTAATCAGATCCTCATTGTAATCACACTTCTTGCTGACAAAATCTGACAGACCAGCTCCTTGGAACAACTCTGGTACTCCCACAAACAAAGGAATTTTTCTTATATGGTCCCAATTTACCCATTTATGATCAGCAAATTCCTTTTTCTCATAAATTTCATAGAATACCTTTTGTTGAAACAGAGTTCTAAATCTATCCTCATTAGCACTTCTAGGCGATAAATCTTGGTTTGCGGTTCTTAAGGAGAAATAAGTGTCACCTTTGATTGTCCTTAGATCTCTGGAGGATCAAAATTTTCAAAACTTTCATGTTGATCCCGATTACGCATCCTCATCCACATCCACCTCCATATCATCATCATTTGTCTTTTCACCGCTAGAATCAGATTCAACTTGCTTCCCTTTTTCTTTCTCTTGCCTAGCCTTCCTTCGGACTTCACGACTTCTTGAAGCTATTGGAATATTGTCCTCACTGTCGGAGTCTTGAGAAAGAGGAGGAGCACGTCCTCTATTTGCAGCTTTTTTAACATAAGATCCGGAGCCACGAGTCTTAGGCATGATTGCTAGAAAAAAAAGAGATATTCAAGGAGTAAGGTCAAGGATATACCCTAGAAACTTAAGGTTTTTTAAAAAAACAGCAAATTGTGAGCAGTTGTCTGCAAGTCCGGTGCTACCGCACAGAGACCGGTAGCACCGGTCAGATGCAGGTTAGAGCAAATTTTTGTCCAAAATTATGATTTTGACATGTTTGATTCAGGAAATGTCGAGTAACAGTATGCAAATCCTTTATCAAACACGTTTCAACCACAAATTTCAACAAACTCCTACACATTTTGCCATTTTCTCTCAAAACCCTAAGAAGGTATGAAAAAGATGCTAGGGCAAGAAAAATTGATGATTTTTGAACAAAAGATGGTACCTTTGATAGAGGATCAAGTGAGGAACAAAATGGTTGAGAGGAATATTAATTTCTTCGGATGAGATTGAAGGATTTTGTGGGGAATTTCAAGTGGAAGAGAGAGGGAGAGAGAGAGAAGAGGAGTGCGGTGTGAAGGATATGGAGGACAGCGTGTCGGGACCCGAATTTGCAAATCCGGACCCTCTGTGTATACCGCACTAGTCCAGGATCACGCTAGTGCACACAGGCTCAACATAGATGCTATCATAGTCACACACAGCGAAATATAGCATAAACTTCATTAATTAATAATAACTGTTGTCTTACATGAATAATGCCTCACAGGGCTTAAAAAGAGTATCAATGAGAAGCGTGAAATAGAATAAGCGCAGTGGCGCTCGATTTACCACAGCAACCGACGAGGCTCGGACCTAAGCATTCGCATCCAAATAATCCTCATCCATGGTAGGCGTAGATTCTTCCTCTTACGAAGTTGTTGTTGATGGGGTGAGTACATAAAGCACTCAACAAGTTGTGCAAAATAATGCAAGTCTAATATTCTATATGTTTGGCTTAATCCAAAGGAATGGCTAGTAAGGGTATTTTTGCAATAAAGCAGACATTTAACAAGAATACAATAAATAGATTGGAAAGCGATAAAACAAATCAATAATTAATAAATTGATATTTACAAATACACCAAGTTTCCAATCCTAAATTAATTTTCCACTTTCCATGGCACCTTGCCATCCCAACAAGTTTTTGTTTAACAAAAGTCTAACCCTTAATCTGTAATTCCGAGCATTGCCTAATACCGTGAGCACGGCTATTCGAATAGATTGTACACTCTGCAGAGGTTATGCACTTTACCCACACGATACAACCAAACACCACCAAGGCGAGTGATCATAACAAAGCCTTTACAATGCTACACCTAGACCCGATCTTGCTCGCTAAGGTTTCAACATCAAGGGTTAAACCACCACAACAGGCCCCCTCTTGCGCCATGTGAGTTAAGCCGTAACCGGGACTCACTATTCACCACGACAAGATCAAATCTAGGTTTCATAAATTATTCACTAATTTGTCCCATTCCGGACATGTGGTTGCAAGAGAGACTCAGTCAAAGGCTTGCAAGGTTAAGTCCTTAAGGTGATTAAGGCAAGACTTCCACATACCCCGCCAAACTGGCCCACCTTGCACACCGCCCTTGCCACTTGCCTCAATCTAAAATCATTACCACCCCAGTTGATTACCAAGCCCCACATGCCATCAACATTTCAATCCCGATGTGTGACCTCCTCGCCACGACAACTTGATATCATTGTGTGACAACACATGACACACCAATTCATAAACATTGTTCCATATTCCATTAGTCAAGATTAAGTATCGACATTCGGACACATGTGATGACGTGGCATGGCTAAGCAATCTATGACGATCTAACTAGCCCATGTTGATTATCAACTATAATTCCACATCCTAGGGTGACAAATAGATCATGGCATATAATTGACAAGGTATGGTTTAATTCAAATAGGCATATTATCTAATTCCCAGATTAATTGAAATCATTTATACACATAAAATATCATGCATAAAGTTTAAAAGACAAAATAGTAATTTGGTGAAAATTAGGTGCAACATGATCAAAACACAACTTGCCTTGGAGTAGGTGCTGGTCTTGATCTGAGCTTGGGTCTTGGGCGACGAATCTTCTTAGGATCACCGAGCGGTTCAACGTCTCGCGCTAAACGATGCCAAAATAGCAAATAAACACCAAACCAGAGAGCAACCAAACTCCAAAAATAAAATAAAATTCACCAATAAATAGATCTTGATTTTACAAATTTTTAGAAATTTTAAACACTCAAATCCGAGTTAAAATGCAAAAGATATAGCCTTTTGAAGTTTGAATAAATACTGAAAATACGAAAAATAGAATTTCGATTTTTCGAATTATTTTCTATCGGAAAAGATTTTATTGCGCAACGCTGACGTCAGCCCTGACTCGGACCAATCAGGCGCTGACACGTCGCCTGGTCCATGGACTCGGTCCACGGAACCGCCTCTGGTCCACCGTGGACGCGGCCCACGGCGCCTCGCACCACGCGCGCGACACGCGGCCAGCGCGATCGATTAGTCTGCGGCGCGCCGTCGCGATGCTCGACACGCGGCGCGCATCTGCGCGACGATCGGACGGCTAACGCTCATCACACGGCGCGATCTCACCCGAACAGCCACGATCCAACGGTCACGCTTACCCGAGCTGCTTCTTTGCGCAGACGAAGCGGCGTGGCTCGATCTGGATGGTCCGCCGAGATCCGACGGTGTGCGGCTTCAGCACGGCGATGTCGCGGCGGCGCTGAGTTCCGGAGACGAGGACGGCGGCGACCAGACGGCGTTCTGGCTCCTGCCGGCGACGAAGAGGTAGCTGCTCCGGTGCGGCTCGACGTGGCGAACCCGAAACTGGAACCCACACGTCGAACGGCGGCTTGACGACGGCGGAACGGCGAGAAAACGAGCGGCGGCGCTAGAAAACTACGGCGAGCTCTCGGGGCTAAACGGCGGTGACTCAACGGCGAAGGCTAGCATCGCGGATGCGCTCTGGGATGAGGAACCTCGGTGTGCGGGCTGCGGCTTTTATAGCCTCGGCATGCGCGCTAAAACGGCAACCCTAAATCACGCGGCGGCGACGGCAAGCGGCGACGGATTCGGAAAACCGAATCGGAGACGAAGGTGATAGCCGTCCGATTTGCAACGAGCGGCCAGGATTAGATCCGAAGTGATACGATCCGATCCGCTCTTTCCAAAATCAACGGGCGAGATCTAAACTTACCAAAACAACGCGAAACGATCCCGACCGCTCGATCTCAATCCAACGGCCGAAGGCGCTAGGGTTTCGCGAAAGGAGACAGCCGTCCGATCTTCATCCAACGGCCACGCGAGGCGGCGTGACGGTGATCGGGCCGCGCGTCGATGGGCGCTGCGCCGCGATCTTGGGCTTCGCCCGATCTTTTTCACTCGATTTTCAAATGCTTTTGATTTAAAATAATTCCGAAATTAGATTAATCTACTTTAAGCAATTAAAATATCGGAAAAATCGAGAAAATTCTCATAAATACTTTGAGACATTACGAGCACAAATAAAATATTTTGGTAAAACTTTATATTAACTTTATCTATATATATTTAGTTTTCACAAAAGGTTCAATATACTTAATTAAATTCAATTCAATTAATTTCTGGAAAAAAAATCCAATAAATTCAGAAAATCACCAAAAAGCATATGAGCGAAATTATAAGCCAAATTTTGGGATGTTACAAACCTCCCCCTAATGAATCTCGACCAGAGATTCAAGGCTGACTAGGAAATAGGTTTGGAAATTCTGACTTCAGATCCTCTTCACGCTCCCAGGTTGCTTCATTCTCAGAATGGTTGCTCCACTGAACTCTGCAAAAGCGAACTGACTTGGTCCTGGTCTTGCGGTCCATAACATCCAGGATTCTGATTGGTTGCTCCTTGTAGGTCAGATCTTTCTGCAATTCAATCTCTCCCAAAGGCGTCTGCTCCGCTGGCACCCGAAGACACTTCTTGAGCTGTGACACATGGAACACATCATGCACGCCTGCTAGTGACTGCGGCAATTCTAACTGATAAGCAACCTCCCCTCGACGGCTCAAAATTTTGAACGGTCCAACATATCTTGGGGCAAGCTTCCCTTTAACGTGGAACCTTTTAACTCCTTTCGGAGGGTAACCTAAGATATCTGAAATCATCGAGTTCAAGCTCAAATCACGGCGTCGATTATCGCATAACTTTTTGTCTTGATTGCGCGATTTTCAACTGTCTCTTATCATGGCAACTTGCTCTTGACTTCCTTGAGAATATTAGGGCCAAATATCATACGTTCCTGTCTCATTCCAATTCAATGGTACGGCGAGCACGACCATATAAAGCTTGAATGGCGACATCGCAAACTAGCTCAGTAATCGTTGTTATAATCGAACTCGCATATGGCAAACACTTATCCCATGATGTAGTATAGGCTAATGCACAAGCCCTTAGCATATCCTCCGAATTTGATTTACCCTTTCTGCTTGACCATCGATCTGCGGATGATATCTTGTCTTTGAAGTTCAAGCGCGTTCCCATAGCTTCATGCAATTTATCCCAAAATCTCGAGGTGAACTGGGTACCTCTATCGACACTATTTTCTTTGGTACACCATGCAAACACACGACTGCTATGTATAGTTACGCTAACCGGTCTCTGAGTAAGTGGTCTTGATGGAATGAAGTGAGCAACTTTGGTCAATCGATCCACGATAACCCATATAGAATCATACCCATTTTGAGTTCTTGGCAATCCAAAGGACGAAATCCATACCGATTTCTTCCCACTTCCATTCTGGGACTTTTAGCGGTTGTAGCAAACCTGCTGGTCTCTGATGTATTGCCTTAACTCTCTGGCATACATCGCACAAGGCAACGTGCTCGGTGACTTCGCGCTTCATATTCGGCCACCAAAACCTCTCCTTTAAGTCCTGGTACATCTTAGCGCCTCTGGATGAATTGAATACTTGGAATCATGAGCCTCTTCCAAAATCAAGCGCTTAAGTTCTAGTCTGTTTATACACAAATCGACCCTTGAACCACATGGTACCTTGGTCGTCCACGGTAAAGTCCTTTGCTAATCCTTCATCCTTTTAGCCTTGATTCGGTTGACTTTCTCATCATCTTTTGTCCTTCCCGAATTTGATCTTGAGCATTGGCTTCACTTCCAAAGCAGCTAGGAATCCTTCTAAAACTACTTCCAATTTTAAATTTTGCAATTCTCGCATGATTCATCGTCCTTCTGCACCATCATATTCGCCACGTAGCTCTTGCGACTTAAGGCATCGGCTACCACATTTGCTTTTCGGATGGTAATGAATTCCCATGTTATAATCCTTGATTAATTCCAACCATCTCCTTTGCCTCATATTGAGATCGATTGAGTGAAAATATATTTCAAACTCTTATGGTCCGTATATATCTCACATCTATTTCCAATGAGATAATGACGCCACAATTTCAAGGCATGCACCACGGCGACCAATTCCAAGTCATCGTAGGATAATTTCCTTCATGCGGTCTTAATCGCCTTGACGCATATCGACCACTTTACCCTCTTGCATCAATCGCATCAAGACCTGTCTTGACGCATCACAATATATATCAAGTCGTTTACGAACATTAGGCAAAACCAACACTTTGGTACATTGTTAAACTTCTTTAATTCCTCAAAACTCTTATCACAATCAAGCGTCCATGAAAATTTCTTTTCCTTTTCAATAAGCGAGTAAGAGGTCTAGCAATCGTCGAAAATCCTTCTATGAACCGCGATAATATCCTGCCATTCCCGAAAACTTGGACTTGAGTGCGGACTTTGGTTGCTCCCAATGCAACATGCCTCCACTTTGCTTGGGTCGACACAACTCCTTCTGCATCATGACATGACCGAGAAATTCCACCTTTTCCTTCCAAAAGTCGCATTCTTGAATTTAGCATACAATTTGTTGCTCACGCAGACTTTTCCAACACTAGCCTCGGATGATTTGCGTGCTCGCTTGGTCTTGAATATACCAAAATATCATCTATGAACACAACAACAAACTTGTCCAAGTATTCCATGAAAATCTTATTCATCAAGTTCATGAAATAGGTGGCGCATTGGTCAATCCAAAAGACATGACCGTGAACTCATAATGTCCGTATCTTGAAGAAAATGCGGTTTTGGAACATCTTCCGTCCGAATCTTTAGTTGATGATATCCGGACGAAGGTCTATCTTGGAGAAAACTCCGGCTCCTCTCAAGCGGTCGAGCGGATCATCAATCCTTGGCAACGGATACTTATTCTTAATCGTCACTTCATTAAGTGCACGGTAATCAATACACATTCTAAGGCTTCCATCCTTTTCACGACAAACAAAGCGGCGCTCCCCATGGCGGCGAACTTGGTCTTATAAAACCTTTCTCTAATAACTCGTCGATCTGTTTCTTCATCTCTACTAACTCATCGGTAGGCATCCCAGTAAGGTCTTTTTGCTATTGGTCTTTGTGCGGTACTAACTCAATGACAAACTCGATGTCACGGTCAGCGGCATTCTGGCGGATCCTCCGAAATACATCTGGATATTCTTTGACCAGCACGTCCTCAATCTTGTGGCTTTCATGCTATTAACCATTAATTGACCCTTGCGAACCGAGGTCGCTCGAATTCCACCTTTTCTCCTGTAGGGCTCTCAATGGATACAACCCTTCACCACAATCCAATACCGTCTTATGCTTGGTTAACCAATCCATACCAAGGATAACATCTAAAACTTGGGCATCTAGAATAATTAAGTTCGCTAGGAACTCTACCCGTTAATTATCGACTTTACCCCAAACATCCAATATTAGATCTTAACTCGGATCACGGGCTTGAACTAGCATCACACACTTGAGATTTTTCATGCTTAAACCATTTTTAGATGCAAAAGCTCGAGAGACAAATGAATGTGAAGCTCTGAATCAAATAATCTTATTGCAGTCTCGAGTTTACAAAAACTTACCCGATCTGACGTCGATGCTTCACAGGCTCCATCGGCGGTGATGTGGTTGACTCGCCTCGAATAGTAGCTTGAGGCGTCACTCCGCTGTCCGGCTCCTCGATTCGCTCCGTCATCGGTGCCTTAGCAGTGTCGTTCCAAGGTTGAAACGCATCGGCGTGATTCCTCCTTTCGGGACATCTATTAGCATAATGCCCCACTCATTGCAATCAGAGCACCTTACGGCGGTGTTCACTGCCTCCCCTTGAGCATTGTTACCTTGGGCGGCGTCGATAACCTTGTCACGATGGTCGCGGTGCGGTGTTCTTGGCTTGTTAACGACTTGTGGTTGGAACCTAGCAAACCGCTGCGGGGTCATCCTCATTCGTAGGTGGTTAGGCGTCCACAGGTTAGTCATCAAGCGTTTGCGATTTTCCCCAAGCTCCTTGCGCTTATCCTCCGAATCAAAGCCTTGTTTACCAATTCTTGGAAATCGGAAAAGTGTGGATAATCGGCCCACTTGCGCCACGAGTTTAGTCCTTTCATGAAGCGGGTGTCTAGCCTTGTCCGTCGCTACATCTTCGAGGAGCATAGCGTGCTAAGCGTGTGAATTTGTTCAAGTAATCACCACCGGTTGGCCTCCTTGCTTAAGCGCCACAATTCTTCCTTTTCAGTCCATCATTCCTCAGTGCGTGGTGCTGGCGAAAGGCCGTTGCGAACTCTTCCCACGTGATTTCCATGGGTGCCTCATGAGTAGCACGATGGTTCTCCCACCATTCTGCAATTGTTCCTCTAGGCGATGGGATGCGTAAAGAACCCTCTCATGCCCTTCACATTGTGTGATGTACAACTTCCTCTCAATGGTTCTCGACCAATCATCTGCTTCCAAGGGGTTGGCGTTGCCGAGAATGTTGGCGGTCGGGTCCTCATGAAGTCGACAACTTGGAGTAAGGACGAGGCCCGCCATTGTTGTTCTCGCCAGTGGGTTGTTGTTGGCTGCAGCCATATTGGTCATCTGCGCATCATAGTCCGCATCAACCGAGTTTGCGTGAGAAAAGCTCCCAAGTTACGCATATCCACTAGCGGTGCTTGCTGCGGTGGTACTCCTTCATTGGGATTGTTGCTGGCGTAGACCACTTCCCAAGCCCCATTGTTCTTTGAGTGTTCACCATCCGCTTGATTGCTTCTTGGGTTAGGAAAGATAGATGTAGCATAGATAAGATGCAAGAATTTCTAAGGCGGGGAAACAGGTTAAACCCAACTTAAATAATCTTTATTATTATTACTTGGTATGGTTGCTTACAATGCCTAAGGGCTTTGCAACACATCTTGCACACTCGAAGAAACAATTAAGAACCAACTAAACATGCAACTTTAACGTCTACTAAAAGGGTAAAGGCTAACTTAAAAACGCGACTCAACACTCGAGTCTCAACACAACTCTAAGATCGACTCTCACTCATCCACCACCTGGCCGAGGCGATCCGGGGCATACACCGGTGGGTGGTGGCATGGGTGCGAACCTATCTGGTGACCCTCTGCTGGCTCCTCGGGCTCCCACTCACGCTCTTCCGGTCTTCTTCTTCTTCTTCTTGGCGACCTCATCCGGCTCTGGGCGACTTGGTCCGCTATTTCCTCGGCTACCGCAAGGCCTCCTCCACTCGCCGATGACTCACGGCTGCTGCGTCGCGGGTCTTTTGAAGCTCCCGCTCGCCACTCTCAACGCCTCACACGCTGTCTCCGGTTCTTGCGCAGTGTCCCTCAAGTGATCCTCACGGCGGTGGCGAACTCAAAGCAAGGTGTCTGCGAGCACACTCTCCTTCCACGATCCGTCGACGCCGCACGCCGCCTTTGTCGGGTGAAGTCGAAATCTGTGTTCTGCGGCTCGTAGGCGTAGTCGTGGCGGATCCGTCGTGAGAGCAAGTCTAGCGACCTCCGAACTCCACCTCGTAAGTGAACCTCAGGCGGTGATGTGGATCGGTGCGGTGGTCTCGTCGCACTCGGCGAAGATGATCGACTGCGAAAGAACCCCGATGCACACCGTTGACGTTCAGCTTGCTTCCTCGGTAGAGCGGACGATCAAAGCCTCCAATCACTTGAAGAACTCTCCACGGCTCCATGGCATAGCCACCTGTCTTGACTCGAAGGATCGAAGATCGGCATCTATTCAAAACAAAATTTTGAATAAGATCTCCACTCAAACGCAACGAAAAGAAGGTAATTTAGCAAGGATGAGAGTAGGAGGATGAGATAAGCCAAGAGTTTCATATTAGTCAATTTTATTGTTTTCTTTAGAAAATAATTTTGGACACTCCTAAGAGATACCAACTACCTAGGGCCAAGACCTATAGTCGGTATGGCTCGATACCACCTCTGTCGGGACCCGAATTTGCAAATCCGGACCCTCTGTGTATACCGCACTAGTCCAGATCACGCTAGTGCACACAGCCTCAACATAGATGCTATCATAGTCACACAAATGAAATATAGCATAAACTTCATTAATTAATAATAACTGTTGTCTTACATGAATAATGCCTCACGGGGCTTAAAAAGAGTATCAATGAGAAGCGGCGGAAATAGAATAAACGCGTGGCGCTCGATTTGCCACGAGCAACCGACGAGGCTCGGACCCTAAGCATTCGCATCCAAATAATCCTCATCCATGATAGCGTAGATTCTTCCTCTTCTCAAGTTGTTGTTGATGGGGTGAGTACATAAAGCACTCAACAAGTTGTGCAAAATAATGCAAGTCTAATATTCTATATGTTTGGCTTAATCCAAAGGAATGGCTAGTAAGGGTATTTTTGCAATAAAGCGACATTTAACAAGAATACAATAAATAGATTGGAAAGCGATAAAACAAATACAAGAATTAATAAATTGATATTTACAAATACACCAAGTTTCCAATCCTAAATTAATTTTCCACTTTCCATGGCACCTTGCCATCCCAACAAGTTTTTGTTTAACAAAAGTCTAACCCTTAATCTGTAATTCCGAGCATTGCCCAATACCGTGAGCACGGCTATTCAATAGATTGTACACTCTGCAGAGGTTATGCACTTTACCCACACGATACAACCAAACACCACCAAGGCGAGTGATCATAACAAAGCCTTTACAATGCTACACCTAGACCTGTCTTTGCTCGCTAAGGTTTCAACATCAAGGGTTAAACCACCACAACAGGCCCCTCTTGCGCCATGTGAGTTAAACCGTAACCGGGACTCACTATTCACCACGACAAGATCAAATCTAGGTTTCACAAATTATTCACTAAGTGTCCCATTCCGACATGTGGTTGCAAGAGAGACTCGTCAAAGGCTTGCAAGGTTAAGTCCTTAAGGTGATTAAGGCAAGACTTCCACATACCCCCGCCAAACTCGCCCACCTTGGCACACCGCCCCTTGCCACTTGCCTCAATCTAAAATCATTACCACCCCAGCTTGATTACCAAGCCCCACATGCCATCAACATTTCAATCCCGATGTGTGACCTCCTCGCCACGACAACTTGATATCATTGTGTGACAACACATGACACACCAATTCATAAACATTGTTCCATATTCCATTAGTCAAGATTAAGTATCGACATTCGGACACATGTGATGACGTGGCATGGCTAAGCAATCTATGACGATCTAACTAGCCCATGTTGATTATCAACTATAATTCCACATCCTAGGGTGACAAATAGATCATGGCATATAATTGACAAGGTATGGTTTAATTCAAATAGGCATATTATCTAATTCCCAGATTAATTGAAATCATTTATACACATAAAATATCATGCATAAAGTTTAAAAGACAAAATAGTAATTTGGTGAAAATTAGGTGCAACATGATCAAAGCACAACTTGCCTTGGAGTAGGTACTGGTCTTGATCTGAGCTTGGGTCTTGGGCGACGAATCTTCTTCCGATCACCGAGCGGTTCAACGTCTACGCTAAACGATGCCAAAATAGCAAATAAACACCAAACCAGAGAGCAACCAAACTCCAAAAATAAAATAAAATTCACCAATAAATAGATCTTGATTTTACAAATTTTTAGAAATTTGAAACACTCAAATCCGAGTTAAAATGCAAAAGATATAGCCTTTTGAAGTTTGAATAAATCATCAAAATACGTAAAATAGAATTTCGATTTTTCGAATTATTTTTCTATTGGAAAAGATTTTATTGCGCAACGCCGCGTCAGCGACTCGGACCAATCGGCGCCGACACGTCGCTGGTCCATGGACTCGGTCCACGGAACCACCTACAGTCCACCGTGGGCGCGCCCACGGCGCCTCGCACCACGCGCCCCGACACGCGGCGCGCGATCGATTGGCGCGACGCCGCCGCGCGCCGATGCTCGACACGCGGCGCGCATCTGCGACGACGATCGGACGGCTAACGCGCTCTCGCACACGCGCGCGATCTCACCCGAACAACCCCGATCCAACGGTCACGCTTACCCGAGCCGCTTTCTCGCAGACGGCGGCGTGGCTCGATCTGATGGTCCGCCGAGATCCGACGGTGTCGCAACTTCGGCACGCAGCGATGTCGCGGCGGCGCTGAGTTCCCGGAGACGAGGACGGCGACGACCCAGACGGCGTTCGCTCTGCCGGCGACGAAGAGGTAGTCGCTCGGTGCGGCTCGGCGTGGCGAACCCGAATCGAACCCACACGTCGAACGGCGGCTTGACGACGGCGAACGGCGAAAAAATGGCGGCGGCGCTAGAAAACTACGGCGAGCTCGGGGGCTAAACGGCGATGACTCAACGGCGAAGGCTAGCATCGGCGGATGCGCTGCGGGATGAGGAACCTCGGTGTGCGGGCTGCGGCTTTTATAGCCTCGGCATGCGCGCTAAAACGGCAACCCTAAATCACGCGGCGGCGGCGGCAGCGGCGGCGGATTCGAAAACCGAATCGGAGATTTATATCGATACCGTCCGATTTAACGAGCGGCGAGATTAGATCCGGTGATACGATCCGATCCGCTCTTTCCAAAATCAACGGCGAGATCTAAACTTACCAAAACAACGCGAAACGATCCCGACCGCTCGATCTCAATCCAACGGCCGGCGCTAGGGTTTCGCGAAGGAGACAAACCGTCCGATCTTCATCCAACGGCCGCGCGGCGCGCAAATGGCGGTGATCGGGCCGCGTCGATGGGCGCTACGCGCACAAGATCGGGCTTCGCCCGATCTCGCTTCACTCGATTTTCAAAAGCTTTTGATTTAAAATAATTCCCGAAATTAGATTAATCTACTTTAAGCAATTAAAATATCGGGAAAAATCCTAAAATTCTCATAAATACTTTGATACATTACGAGCACAAATAAAATATTTTTGGTAAAACTTTATATTAACTTTATCTATATATATTTAGTTTTCACAAAAGGTTCAATATACTTAATTAAATTCAATTCAATTAATTTCTGGAAAAAAAATCCAATAAATTCAGAAAATCACCAAAAAGCATATGAGCGAAATTATAAGCCAAATTTTTGGGATGTTACACAGCGGTTGCACCGCACCTGACTTAACCCCCAGAACCCGATAAATCCGGTGCTACCGCGGTTTTTCCGGTTGCACCGGTCTCCGGTGCTACCGGTCTTGTATGAGCGGTGCTACTGGGAAAGCAGACAATGCAGAGATAAAAATTCAAAGAAATCAACATTTTCAATACAACTTCAATATGTATTTTTATAAGACATATAATTGCATCCAAATTTTATAAATTTTCAAGATCTATGATTTAATTAAGATTCAACCCTTATTTCCCTTTTTTGAGACAAAACACATTATTTGATATTTTAAGGTATGAGAATCATATAAAAGAGCTCCCCTCAACAAGTGCTATATTAAAAGAAATTTGCAAGATCTTCAACAAAGCAACAAAAGAATTAGCCGATCAATCTTCAAGCAAGATTCGAGGAAAAACTCAAACCACATTAGAGATGTCTATGACATTTAATTCATTCCTTAATTTACAAAACCGGGCTTCATCTAAAGGCTTGGTTAAGATATCCGCTAATTGATCTTCGGTTCTAATGTGACTAATCACTATATCTCCTTTGCTAACATGATCTCTCAAGAAATGATGACGGATTTCTATATGTTTAGTTCTTGAGTGTTGGACCGGGTTGTTGGCTATTTTAACGGCACTTTCGTTATCACATAAAAGAGGCACATTTTTAAAATTTATTCCATAGTCCATTAAAGTTTGCCTCATCCATAATAATTGAGCACAACAACTACAGGCGGATATGTATTCGGCTTCGGCAGTGGATAGAGCTACGGAGTTTTGTTTCTTTGAGAACCAAGAAATAAGGGATCTACCTAGAAATTGACAATTTCCGGAGGTGCTTTTTCTATCCACTTTACAACCCGCATAATCTAAATCCGAATATCCAATTAAATCAAAATTAGCACCTTTAGGATACCATAACCCTATATTTGAGGAATACTTTAAATATCTTAGAATTCTCTTAACGGCTATTAAATGACATTCTTTAGGGGAAGCTTGAAAGCGAGCACACATGTACACACTAAACATAATATCGGGCCTAGATGCGGTGAGATAAAGTAGACTACCAATCATAGAGCGATAAAGTTTTGAGTCTACCGGTTTACCTTCTTTATTTAGATCAAGATACCCGTTGGAAGCCATTGGAGTCTTGATGGGCTTCGACTCTTCCATGCCAAATCTTTTTAGCAAGTCCTTCACATATTTGGTTTGACTCACGAAGGTTCCATTTTTGAGTTGCTTGATTTGAAGTCCAAGGAAGAAGCTTAATTCTCCAATCATTGACATCTCAAACTCCCTAGACATCATGTCACCAAATTCTTTGCAAAATTCTTCGTTAGTAGAGCCAAATATAATGTCATCAACATAGATTTGGCATACAAATAATTCTTCATCAATGATTTTTGTAAAAAGTGTTGTATCAACCTTCCCAATTTTAAACCCTTTGGAAAGTAGAAAATCTCTAAGTCGCTCATACCATGCTCTAGGAGCTTGTTTGAGACCATATAGCGCTTTAGAGAGTTTGTAAACATGGTTAGGATATTTAGGGCTTTCAAAACCGGGAGGTTATTCAACAAAAACCAATTCGGAAATTTCTCCATTTAGAAAAGCACTTTTTACATCCATTTGAAATAATTTAATATCAAAACAAGATGCAAAAGCAAGTAGAATTCTAATGGCTTCTAATCTAGCCACAGGAGCAAAGGTTTCACCAAAATCCAAACCTTCAATTTGAGTAAATCCTTGAGCTACCAAACGGGCCTTATTTCTTACTACAATACCATTTTCATCTCGTTTGTTTCGGAATACCCATTTTGTGCCTATTACATTGTGATCCTTGGGTCTTTCCACTAAGGTCCAAACATCATTTCGAGCAAAGTTATTTAGTTCTTCATGCATTGAATTTACCCAATCCGGATCATCTAGAGCTTCATCTATGTGAGTAGGTTCAATAGAAGATACAAAAGAGTAATGTTTGCAAAAGGAAGCAACACGAGATCGAGTTTGAACACCCTTACTAACATCACCCAATATTTGATCTATTGGATGATCTTTGGAGAGCCCGTGATGAATTCTTTGAGGTAGAGCTTGAGTTGATTGATCATTGTCCTTTTCGTCCACATCAATAGGTTGAACTTGGCTTGACGGAGTGGAAGTAGTGGGTTCAACTTTAGTGGATGAGGGTGGATCTTGTTTATCCTCCTTTGGTTTTATGTCTCCAAGTGTCATGTTCTTCATTGCTTCTCTTAACCCTTCCTCACCTACATCATCAAATTTTCTTGCTCTTCTTGAGAGCCATTAGTTTCATCAAACTCAACATCACAAGTTTCTTCTACAAAACCTTTATTTTTGTTGAATACACGATAAGCTTTGCTATTTGAGGAGTATCCAAGCAAGAAACCCTCATCACAACGACTTTGGAATTTTGAAAGTCGAACCCCCTTTTTCAAGATATAGCATTTACAACCAAAAACTCGAAAATAAGAAATATTTGGTCTTCTTCCAATAAGAAGCTCATAAGAGGTCTTTTTCAAGAGACGATGCAAATAAAGCCTATTAGTTGCATGGCAAGCGGTATTAATGGCTTCCGCCCAAAAACTATCGGAGGTGCCATATTCATCAAGCATGGTTCTTGCCATTTCAATTAATGTTCGATTTTTCCGTTCCACAACTCCATTTTGCTCCGGAGTGTAAGTAGCGGAAAGTTCGTGCTTTATTCCAAATTCATCACAATAATCTTCGATTTTTGTATTTTTGAATTCGGAACCATTGTCACTACGAATTTTCTTAATTGTAAAATCAAATTCATTTTGAGCCCTTTTTGCAAAGTTTTTAAAGATACTGGAGGTTTCGGTTTATCATCTAAAAGAATACCCATGTATACCTTGAAAAATCATCAACAATGACTAAGCAATAAGAATTTCCTCCAATGCTCTTATAGGTTGTTGGGCCAAACAAATCCATATGTAAGAGCTCTAATGGTCTAGATGTGGACATGATACTTTTTGAAGGATGAGAACTAGCAACTTGTTTTCCGGCTTGACAAGCACTACAAAGCCTATTTTTCTCAAACTTCACATCTTTCAAGCCCACAACTAAATCATTTTTGAAAAGCTTTTTGAGCTGGATCATCCCAACATGAGCTAGTCTTCTATGCCATAACCATCCTAGGGATGTCTTTGCAATTAAACAAGTTTGAAGGCATGACTCATTTGAGGTGAAATCGATCAAATACAAATTTCCAAATCTAAAACCTTTGAATACCAAAGAATTATCATTTTCTTTAGAAATTACTACACCATTCTTAGAAAACATGCAAGTAAGACCTAGATCACAAATTTGAGCAACCGATAACAAATTAAAATTTAAGGTTTCTACCAAGGAAACATTTGAAATAGAAAGATCATTTGAGATAGCAATTTTGCCTAAACCCAATACCTTTCCTTTGCTATTGTCACCAAATGTGATCTTGTCGTTTTGCCTATTTCCTACTTCAAAGGTGGTGAACATCTTCCGGTCACCGGTCATATGTTGAGTGCATCCACTATCCAACACCCAATGCCGTCCTTCGGTCTTGTAGTTCACCTACAAAAGAGAATCAAGTTCTTTTAGGTACCCAAATTTGTTTGGGTCCTTGGAGGTTAGTAACCAAGGCTTTGGGCACCCAAATGGTATTCTTTTTACGACCAAGTATTGGAGTACCAACAAATTTAGCAATTATTTTACCAAAGCTATCTTTCTTAAGCACATAGCAAGAGTCATAAAAATTACTCTTAGTTGTTTTATCTAAGAGGCAATTGATTGATAGATGCCCTATCTCATGACATTTGTAACAAAACTTCCCGTTTGATTTAACAAAGTGAGGAGCTTTGCTATTAATCTTTTTGCCCTTCTTAGGAATGTATCCTAGTCCTTCTTTATTGTAGGAGCATATTTGACCATTCAAGATTTTATTTAAAGTGTCTTTACCTTTAAAACATCTATCAAGACTTTTGCTAAGTTTGTTTACTTGTTCCTTAAGTTCATTATTTTCTACTACTAGGTTTTCATGACATGAAGAGGAACTAGAGCATGAAATTGATGGCATATCAATTAAATCATCACAAGAGGTCGATTTGCTAACTTTTGATATACTACATGAGTCAATTTCTAAGCAAGATACATCATCAATAATTTTGCAACTAATTCCTATATCATTTTGAGATTTTGAATGATCTTTAGCAAGAAGAGTCTCATGAGCTTCCTTTAGCTCCTCATAAGAGTCTTTGAGAGAGAGATATCCTTTTCTCAAGGCCTTATGTTTAGACTTTTCTTTGCCAAGATACTCATTCAAATCCTCAAGAATATCCATTAATTCATCATAGGAGGGTTCATCAACATTTGAGATTACCTTAAAATCTCCTTTTGCCATAAGACACAAAGGAGTGTCGAGAGGTGATGAAGTCTCCTCAATAGCAATGCCGGCAAGACCCTTCATCTTTGGAGGTGTGTCGTCTTCGGAAGAGTCGGAGTCCGAATATTCTTCCTCGGAGTTCCATTCTCCAATGTGAGCCTCGCCTTTGCCATCCTTGTTCAACTTCTTGAAAGAGCTTCTTCTTCCCATGAAAGAATTTCTTCTTCAAAGGGGACTTGTCTTTGTCGTCCTTTTTCTTTGGACATTTTGAGGCAATATGTCCCTTTTCATCACACTCATAGCACCGAATATTTGCATATCGGTTGGTGCTAGAGTATTGTCCCTTCTTGAATTTTTGGGGACCACTTCCACTTGAGCGCCTCTTCATGAATTTTCTCATTCTTCTTACGAGAAGGGCCATTTCCTCCTCGGTGTCTTCATCATCATCGGAGTCATTAAGCATTTCATCACTTGACTCCGCATTTGCCTTGAAGGCGATGTTCTTCTTCTTCGAAGAGCTTTGCTCCAAAAACTCTTCGTTGTCCTTCTTGTAAAGCTCATTGGTTATGAGATTTCCAAGAAGTCCCGTTGGCGTCATTCTTGGCAACTCCGGTGAGTTGAGAAACAACGTCACCAAAGTCTCATATTTTTCCTGAAGAGCCCTAAGCATCTTACGAACAATGTCAAAATCGGTTAGTGATGCTCCAAGGCCCTTGAGCTCATTTACTATGTTGTTCAATCGTGAATACATCTCATTGATGTTTTCATGAGGCAACATAATAAAACTCTCGTATTTGATTCGAAGCATATGCAATTTGGCTTCCTTGACCGAGGATGTCCCCTCATGAATTTCCGAGAGGGTCGTCCAAATCTCATGAGCGGTTTCAAGATTGCTCACTCGATTGAACTCATCTGCGTTCAAGGCTCCAAAAAGAGCATTCATAGCTTGAGCATTAAGATGAGTGTTTCGCTCCTCTTGGTCATTTGTGAGTGTGGGATTAACCCCCGGAGTGAAACCCTCAACTACAATTCTCCATATGCTTGGACTCATGGCCTTAAGATAAACGGTCATACGAATTTTCCAATAAGCATAATTTGTACCATCAAAAAATGGCGTCTTGCCTATCGACACCCCATTGCTAGCCATCCTTACTCTCTTGGCGGTGAAGCCCCAAAAGAGAGTCCAAGCTCTGATACCACTTGTAGGATCAAGGATAACCGACTAGAGCGGGGATGAATAGGAGGTTTCTAAATTTTTTCAACTCAATTTAGAAATTACAAACAACACTACGAATATTAGATAAGAATATGAAGAACGCACTAAAGTCTCTAGCAAGGCTCAAAATGCTATGACAATACAAGTGAAGCAAGTATACTTATGAGCACAAAAACTAAGAGTATGGTATTGATCAAATGGATTTCCAACAAACAAGAATAGCAAGCACAATAAAATAGGAGACAAGGAATTTTAACCCGTGGTCCCGGAGACTTGCCGATCTCCCCTACTCCACGTTGAGGTGACTTGATCCACGTCAAGCCGGCTCCACTCGCTTGAGCCTTCCTCGATCACTAAGGTAGTTCTTCCCCGCTCCGGGTAGGCGAACTCCGGCCTTCACAACTTGCCGGGCTTCTCACAATCTCCGTTGAGAAGCTCACGCGCTGTCGCCACCAAGCCGTCTAGGAGGCGGCAACCTCCAAGAGTAATAAACCTTGACGCTAGCTTGAGGTCGAATGTCGGTGTCTAAAGGCTCAAAACACTAAATGCAACACCAAATTTGGTTCTCACACTCACAAATAGAAATTGATTGCACACAAGAGTGGAGAACACTTGCTAGAGCTCAAATATCATCAATGAGGACCAAGAGTTACTCTAGAAGGCAGGTGGGGAGGTATTTATAGTCTCCACCAAACTTTCTAGCCGTTGGAACTCGAAATCTGCAAAAATCTGTTTTTCCGGTGCTACCGCCCATGTAGGACCGGTAGCACCGGGCTCCATTTCAACGGCTAGAACAGTGCATTTAATGCACTTGCCAGAGACCGTTACAGGATGTCCGGTGCTACCGCCCAACTAGGGCCGGTAGCACCGGGCTCTATTTCTTTTTCTTTCAGCAGAAACACACATCTCTGGAAATATAGCACCGGACTGAGGTCCGGTGCTACCGAAGATCCGGTAGCACCGGGCCACTATGTGAGGTAGAACCGGGCACTCAAAAATCTTAAGAAAAGTGCTTCTCTGGAATTTTTACACCGGGCTAAGGTCCGGTGCTACCGAAAGTCCGGTAGCACCGGGATACTATGGGCGGTAGCACCGGGCCACCAAAACACCCAAAAACACACCCTCTGTGATTTTCACACCGGGCTAAGGTCCGGTTCTACTGTAATCCCGGTAGCACCGGGCTACAACAACGCCCTAAAACCCTTCTCTGGAATTTTCACACCGGTTTGTTGAGCCGGTGCTACCGCGCACCCGGTAGCACCGCGCTGCCATGGACGGTAGCACCGAATTTCCAGAGACTTGAAATAACTCAGGATTTTTCAAAGATGGAACTTGTCTAAAAATTGGCAGCTAATTTGAACAGCATATTTGTGCCTTTAAAACCTTAAACGACATCAAGATAAGCGTCACGATCCCTCTTAATAGTACGGCCCTAAATCTAATAGACCGATCTTTCTTCCAAACTCCAAGATCGTCAAAAGACTAAAAAGAACCTTATATAAAAAAATACCTTTACATGGTCTTGACATAAGCTTGATTGGCTTGAACTTTCCTTGATATTTCCATGATCATTCTTCTTCGAAATGACCTACTTTCAATATCCTCATCAAAAGCATTAGATCATATAGCAACGTTGTCATTAATTATCAAAACCAAAACATATCGGGTGTCTAGATGCTTTCACAAGATTAACTACTTGCGATGATTTATTTCAAATTTGTCTAGCCGTATTAGTTAATTTTCCCCACTGTTGAAGTTGAAGGAAAAAACATGAAGAGGGGTTTATCGGCTAACAACAGAATTTCAGTAGAGTTTTTAGTTCAATGGATCTAGAGAAAGCCTCGGTATCTCCCTTAGTCCCTCGCCATAACCCTAGCATGAGCGCACGCCTCCAACTCATTGAACCCCTACTGCCGCCTTATCCATCTCAAGTGGTTTATCGAGAAGTTAGAGGAATACTGGACACTCCAGATAAGGCATGTCGAAATAAGTTCTTTGTTTAGACATAACAAAATAAGTTCTCAATCACACCGGAATTGAACTACTCATAAAAAAATCAAGAAATACATGCTGATGAATTCAATTTCACAAAAAAGAAAATGCATGCAACACTTAGCTATTGATGTTAAGGAATTAAGGTGGCCACCAAGAGTGGTCAGTTTTGGTTTGCCACTGCCTGCCTCCTCTGCAACTCCTCCCACGCCATGGGCCCGTTTGTCGTCTCATCTCACATTGATGGCAAAAAAAGTAATAAATCGTTTTCAAAGTCGAAGATTACTTAAGAAACCTAAATCTAAGAGGGCACATGCTCGTTGGAGATGTCGGTGGACACACAAGAGTCTTAACAAACATAAAAAATTAGAAATTCAATTGAAACCAAAATAGAGGAGCGTCTATCCAGCCTTCTCTTCTTTGTTTCCTTGTAATTTTTTTCTTTGTTTTGACAACACAATATCAAAGCATCCAAATATGAAATTTATTTGTTTCGAGTGTTAAATTCAGAATATTAATTTGAATTGTTTTGAATATTTGTCAATTTCAATTGTTGCGAGAGTGGAATCGAATTTTTCTGAGGGTTCAATCGAATTCCGAGCATTGAGTGGAATTGTTCATAGGGTTCAATCTAATTGTTCCGTGGGTTCAAATGAATTGTTCTGAGAGCTCAGTGAAATTGTTCTGAGCATGGAATCGAATTGTTTCGAGGGTTCAATCAAACTATTCTGAGTGTGGCGTGGAATTGTTCCAAGGTTTCAATCGAAGTGTTTTGAGATTTCAATCAAATTGTTTGGAGGTTTTAATCGAATTGTTTCGAGCGTGGAGTGGAATTGTTCCAAGAGTTCGATCAGGCTGTTCCGAGCTTGGAATCAAATTGTTCGAGGTGGTTAAGATGATGTGTTCCGAGCGTGGAATCAAATTGTTCACGGAGTTAGATTGAATTGTTCTAAGAGTGCAACCAAATTGTTTGAACGGTTAATTGAATTGTGTAGAGAGAAAGTGTTACCAACTAAAGTCGAAATTTATGTGATATGGATCTTGTATTGTTATCGTGTCACAACAAACACAATGGTTCAATCGTATTTCAAATTGGGCACTTGGTTTGAAAGATACAAACTTTTGAACATGGATACAAAACCGAAGTACTAATTTTGGACAGGTGACGTCATCATGATGTTTGTTTTTCCCGGTCCAGGAAACCGCGCACTACAGCGCTGGACAGGGAACCAATTTAGTGTTGTATAGTGTTGGGAAACCACGTGGCCTACGAAGGCCCACGATGGTCCATTAGCCGAAACCCTAAATGATTACTATATAAGGAGGAGGAAGTCCCTCCATTGTACAAGGAATCAGAAACCAATAAAGAATTCTCTCGCATTTCCCCCCTAAACTTGTGTCTCTTTTTCTCTCTCTGTTCTCCACTTCAGATCTGTTCGGGAACCCCGGACTATTCGATAGCGAGGTTCCTTAACACGTTGTCATGCAAGTTTCAGAGTCACAAGACGATGTTCTACGCAAGAACTTCGTCTCGTAGCCATCTGGAAGAGGCATTGGCACAGAAGTCAATGCCAATAGCTATAAAGTGAAAAAGCCCACTCATAAAAAGAAGGGCAAGTAGGGTGGAAAAGAAAAGTACCAGGGCAAGGGAAAGTCCAAAGCCTCGGTGAAGAAGGATGAAAAGGCACACGCCAAGCCGTATGAACAGCAGAACCAAACGTGCTTCAGATGTGGTACTTGGGGACATTGGTCAAAAATATACCGGGAATCCAAGGAAGTGATCAACGCATATCAGGCAAGAAGAAGGCAAAAGACAACGCCCCAGCAGAGGCGCACTTCGCCAAGATTGGTGATAACGATGCTATGGATCTGGATACCCCACTTCCCTCATCCTCACAGACTAGCCTGGACATCGATGCTGTAGCCAATCTTATGGCAAAAGAAGAGAAAACTTCTGTCGATGACATAGAAGCAGAAATTAATGCATATTTTACAAATTCTGTTTAATGCATGAATCGCATTATTTTTTAGATTGTGGTTGTTAGTGAATTTATTTTGAATAATTAATTGTAAGCTCTAGAAGAGCATACTTTTCTCATGAATAAATATGCAATTTATTCTTTATTCCAGTATTCTTTAATTTGCAAGCAATATTTGAATTTTTTTGCCACCGTCTGATTGGAATTATTCTCCTTTTTTAGAAATCGTGTAGCGCTCAAATAGAAGAGATATGCATTGTTGATAGTGGCACAACAAATACCATCTTAAGAGAGTCCAAATACTTCCAGTCAATCACGAAGAACGTTGGAAAGATTACTACGATCGCAGGAAGTGATTCCTATATAATAGGCTCCGGAAGAGCCATAATTATATTGCCAATGGGTACAACTTTGGTAATTGAAGAAGCCCTTTTGTACCCTGAATCAACGCGCACTCTCTTAAGTTTCAAAGACATCCGTGCCAATGGGTTTCACGTAGAAACCAATGAAGAAAATGGTAAAGAATACTTGTGCATTATGAAGCACGCGGTATATGGAAAAATGGTATTAGAAAAATGTCCCTCATATGAATATGGGTTGTACTACACGAAAATTCATGCACCCGAAATGTATACTTCCTTGAAGACTGTCTTTAGAAGCTCTGAATTATTTTTTATGGCATTATAGATTAGGTCATCCTGGTCTTAGAATGATGAGAAATGTAGTGAATAACTCACAAGGTCATGGCATTAATGTTAAGAATTTTTCGAATCATGAAGATTTTGTGTACCCTGCATGTGCCACCGGGAAATTAATAACTAGATCCTCTGTCATGAAAGTGCAAAGTGAAATCTCTGCATTCCTGGAACGCATCTAGGGGGATATTTGCGGCCCAATTCAGCCCTTGTCAGGGCCGTTTCGGTACTTCATGGTGCTCATCGATGCTTCCTCAAAATGGTCGCATGTATGCTTATTGTCAATAAGAAACCATGCTTTCGCAAAGCTGATCTCGCAGATCATAAGAATTAAGAATGCTTTCCCTGATCATCGCGTGAAGTCCATTAGAATGGACAATGCCGGAGAATTTACTTCAAAGGCATTCGATGATTATTGTACTGCAACAGGGATAGCAGTTGAGCACTCCGTACCGCACGTCCATACGTAAAATGGATTAGCTGAAGCACTAATAAAGAGGATTAAATTCATTGCCAGACCGCTTTTGCAGAGTTGTAACTTGCCCAACACTTGTTGGGGACACGCAGTCCTGCACGCAGTAGCTCTCATCAATTTCAGACCTTCGGCCTACAACATCCATTCCCCTATGCAACTAGTGCACGGGGTCATCCCGAAAATCTCCCATTTTAGAAAATTTGGTTGTATGGTATATGTTCCTATACCACCCCCATAGCGGACTTCAATGGGTCCTCTCCGCAAGTCTGGGATATACGTTGGTTATGAGAGTGCATCCATAATCAGGTATTTGGAACCCATGACTGGAGGCTTGCATACAGCCCGATTCGCTGATTGCATATTTGACGAGGATCGTTTCCCGTCATTAGGGGGAGGAAATCAACCTTTGGATGGAAAATGCTGGGAAATCATATGGCATTCCACTGGGATCCCCGCACATGACCCCCGCACTAATGAAGCAAATCAAGAAGTCTAGAAGATAATTGATTTGTAGAATTTAGCAAATGAACTGCCAGATCATTTTTGTGATCTGAAGGGCGTCGTTAAGTCGCATGTACCCGCAAGAAATGCACCAGAGAGGGTGGAAATACCAAAGAAAACAGAAGGTATCCCTCATCTTGTTCAGAGGCCTCAAAGAAAAAGAACAGAAAATCTGGCTCCTCAAACCCAAAGTACTCGGAGACGTTTGGAGAAAACAGGGCGAAAGGACTTACCACAACCAATCACGAAAATGCTTCAAGGAAAGAAGGGGAGCCAGTTGAGACCTGGCACTGGAAAGAAGCCGACGGAAAAGGCAATTCCAGACTGAATCTTCCACTGCAGAAAAACGTCGGAAATAATGCGATGGGAAATAGCAGCGAAGAGCAAGTAGAAGTGCATGAAGCAACCCATGATGAAATGGCCATAAACTTTGTAATAACAGGAGAATCCCTGTATAGAGTAACAGCCAATGTTGATGCATACTTTGCAAATAAGATTGCCTTAATCATTGATCATGATCCCTAGCCTACATCTCTCACAGAGTGCAAGAAAAGGCTAGATTTGGAAGAAGGCAATCACTGCGGAATTAGTCTCTCTGAACAAGAGAGAGGTGTTTGGGCCCGTATGCCGCACACCTCCCCATATAAACCCTATAGGTTGTCACAAATGGGTCTTTGTTCGGAAGAGGAATGAAAACAACGAAGTTGTAAGGTACAAGGCAAGGCTAGTAGCTCAAGGTTTCACTCAACGTCCTGGGGTTGATTATGAAGAAACCTATTCTCCGGTCATGGGAGGAATTACCTTTAGATATTTGATCTCAATGGCAGTCAACTTGAAGTTGAAAATGAAGCTAATGGATGTTGTCACAAAGATATTTGTATGGGAACTTGGATTGAGAGATATACATGAAAGTACGGAAGGTATTCCTATCCCGAACCAAGACAGAGCAAATAGAAACTCATGCACAGTGTGAAATTGGAGAAATCACCGTATGGTAAAAAACGATCGGGAAGAATGTGGTACAATCGCTTGAGCGACTTTCTCTGCAAGAAAGGCTACACGAACAGCGAAGATTGTCCATGTGTGTTTATACAGCGATCCCCGAATGGATTCTGTATAATCTCCGTCTATGTAGATGACTTGAACATCATTGGGACATATGAAGAAATTGAAGAAGCTTGCTCATACTTGAAGTCTGAGTTTGAAATGAAGGACTTGGGTAAAACCAAGTTTTGTTTAGGCTTGCAGCTTGAGCATGTCCAAGGAAGAATCTTGGTACACCAATCAACCTACACGCAGAAAGTGTTGGAAAGATTTGGTTTTGAAAAGGCATATCCTGCAAAGACTCCAATGGTCGGAAGGTCACTCCAAGCAGACCTAGACCCATACAGGCCTAGAGAAGAGGGGGAGGAAGTCCTGGGAACGGAATTCCCATATCTGAGTGCAGTTGGAGCACTCATGTACCTTGCAAATAGCACCATGCCGGACATTGCGTTCGCCGTGACTTTGCTAGCCCGGTACAGTGCAGAACCCACCAAAAGGCATTAGAAGGGGATCAAGGACATCTTTCGTTACCTCGAAGGAAGCAAAGATCTCGGTTTGTTCTTCAGAAGAAACAATAAACTGAATTTGGTTGGCTACGCCGATGTTGGGTACTTATCAGACCCGCATACTGGCAAGTCCCAAACTGGGTATGTTTTCCTATGTGGAGGAACAACAGTTTCCTTGAAGTTGTCTAAGCAGACTCTTGTCTCGACGTCGACAAATCACTCAAAAATCATTGCTTTGTATGAAGCCTCTCGTGAATGTGCATGGCTCTGAAGAATGGTTCACCACATCCAGAAGTCATGTGGCTTGAACATTGAGCAAACTCCCACGATCATCTATGAAGATAATGCAGCTTGTGTTGCTCAAGCACAAATGGGTTATGTGAAGAGCAATCTCACGAAGCACATCAACCCCAAGTTCTTCTATGCTCACGAATTGCATAAGATGAATGAGATCAAGATATTGCATAATAAGTCATGTGAAAATCTTGCAGATTTATTCACTAAATCACTCTCAGCATCTACCTTTGAACGGTGCGTAAAATGGATTGGGATGATGAGACTTAGAGAAGTGCAGATTTCAGGGGGAGATATTTCACATACTCCCACATAAATCTTAAACATAAGGTTTGAGTACCCAATATAAATCTCGAAGATTAGCAATTGAAGTTCGGGTGAATTGTACTCTTTTTTCTTAGCAAGTTTTTCATAAAGTTTTTCTTGCATAAGGTTTTAATGAGGAAATTCGTGCAACGCAATAAGCGTATGCTATGTACTCTTTCTTCAAGTATTTTTCCCACTGGGTTTTTCTGGAGTTTTAATGAGGCATATGCATCTCGCGGCAAAGTGCCCAAGGGGGAGTGTTGGGAAACCACGTGGCCCACGAAGGCCCACGATGGTCCCTTAGCCGAAACCCTAGGCGACTACTATATAAGGAGGAGGGGGGTCCCCATTGTACAAGAAATCAGAAAGCAATAAAGAATTCTCTCGCCGTTCCCCCCCTAAACTTGTGTCTCTCTGTTCTCCACTTCAGATCTGTTCGGGAACCCCGGGCTATTCGATAGCGAGGTTCCTTAACATATAGCAACCAGTTAGAACCTGCACGTTGCTGCGGGTGATCACTCAATTTTAATAGAGGGAAAAAAATTCTTCGAAAAAAAGGGAAAATAGAAAAAATTAAAATAATGTAGCTCAATGTTAATAGAGAGAGGGAAAAACTGTTTTAAAAATATAAAAAACAAAAATACTGTAGCTCTAACAATGTCGAAACTATAGTGTCAGAGAGCCATGTGGCGGCGGGCGGCATACCCATCCATACATCTCTAAGAATATAGATATACTATATTAGAATTCTGCGCGCTGCCGTGGGCAACTCATCAATTTAACAGGGAGAGAGGAAAATTTTTTCGAACGAAAAAAGTTAAAAAACAAAAAAAATATTGTTGCTCAATTTTAAGAGAGAGGGATTTTTTTTCTTCATAAAAACTAAAAATTTAAAATAAAAGGTACTGTAGCTATGTCACTGTAATTTCCACAATGCCAAAGTGCCACATGTTGGGCCGATGGCAATCTCTTCAACATTATTATTTACTAATTAGTTAGAATCCCACGTATTGCTGTGGATGACCCTTGAATTTTAACAGAGAGAGAAAAATTTCTTTAAAAAACAAAAAATAATAATAAAAAAATACTATAACTCAACGTTAAAAAATTTCTAAAAAATTATTATTTTTTATTTTTTAAAAAACTGAAAATACTGTAACTAGGCATGTGGCGCTGGGTGGCCAGGCTCCTATACATCCCAACATTAGTAAGTTAGATAGATTCCATTGATTTTGTGTATTTCTATTTTGGAAACGCATCGATGAAAAAAAGGTGAGTTTTTAGTCTTTGAGAATAGCTTCTATCCGTCTTCTCTCTGGCGCAAATCTTAAAGCAAATAAAAGGCTAATTAATCACTATCTACCGTTCATTTATACTTTAATATTTATTTAATTTTTAAAGAGAGATGGATAGGAACACCTCTCTTAGGGGCCATTTGGTTCATATCTAAACTTTACCACACATCAAGTTAGGTAGGTTTGACGGAGTTAGGCGTTCGTTTGGTTCATAACTACACCTGTAGTAAGATTCTTTCTTACTATGTAGGTCCTAAGCGTCATTAATTCAAAAAAGTGTGGCAAATTTCATTTTGTTAGTCAAAGTGTGACTTTAATTTTGATGACCTAACTTTAGACAAGTTTCGCAAAAAAATATAGCAAAGCATGCCGACCTTAGTATATGAATCAAATAGACCTTAGTCTTTTATTTTTAGGAAACTGAGGTACTATTTAGATGAGTGGTAATTTCTCAAGAGATTTTAGGATTTAATTTAAATTTAAATTAGATCCTAACACATTTTAATGAAACACCAAGGAAGAAACGTCAAGGAAGACCCCAATTGCAATTGTTTATCTGTGGAGTACTAGTAGTTGTTACTCCATGACCGCGATGATACCCCAGAGAAGGAGACGGTTTGCAGCGGCGGGCCATCTAGCGTAAACAAATTCTATGGCACTAAGTGCCATAGAGCATCTATAACATCTGATACGGATATGCTCACGTATAATATTGGAACATGGTGTACCCAGCGGGAGGAGCACTCGGAGGCATAGGCCAAGCCAACTCTATGCGGCCCATACAGCCCATATATGGCCTATGTGCCCTCCGCTCCGTCTCCTTCCATATATACCATCAAAGAAGAAAGGAAAGAAGGTAGAAAGGAAGGAGAAGAAGGAAAGAAACCTTCTATATATGCCATCAACAAAGAAAAGAAAGAAGTAAGAAAGAAGGAGAAGATTCAGCCGTCTTCAAAACAAAGGAAGAGATCACCATAGCATGGAAATATGAGTACTTCATATGGAAACTTCCCACGAGGGTACTGTAGCATGTACAATGTTCATGACACTATTCATGTCTAAAACACTATTCATCTTGGATACTATTCATACCCCCTCTTATATGTATATATATGTGTACTCCCTCTATTGTAAAGAAGAACCACGAATTTTAAGATTAAAGATATACTCTTGATTTTATGGCTTGCTCCAATGCCCCCATTAGAATAAGGAGTTCCAATTTAAAATTATCACCGTTATTCTTGCAACTTCTTCGGGGTGATTGCAAGGAAACGTGCGTCTACTTTTGCATGGTCAAGTAGGCGAGGATCAAAGCGTGTTCTTGAGCGAATTCACATGTCGCAGGTTGCCATATCGAGACAGTGGTTGGCGCCAGTATTCGTCAGGGTTCACGGGTCCGAGTTATAATATTCGTCATCGTAAGATCAGGCCACCCCCTATCATCTTGGTATCAGAGCATAGTTGAGTGGTGACGAATTTCTATCCCTAGATTAGTTTTATTTTTTTGTCCTATTTCGAAAATTGTCCCACAAAAAGTAAACCCATAGTGTAATCTCGAATTTTAGTGAGTTTTGCTAAGTTTTGATCCATTAGATTACTTGCATTAGTTGCTGAACATTTTTCTTTCGCGTAGCTCTTTGTTTCAATTCTGTCCAGTTTGGTGTTTTGCTCATAACTTTTGCATACGAACTCGGATTTTTGTGTTCTTATACTCTATTGAAAACTTAGGACATAATATTTAATTCATTTCATAGTGAACCTTCCAGATTCGGTCAGTTTTGAACTTTAATCCAGACAACAATTGTGTTGCCCTACAAAAACCGAATTAGGGTTTCTTGGATTGTTTTTGAGTTCTTTCTTTTCTTTTGATTTATTGATTCTAGTAGCATCTACAAGATATAAAATCACAAAAATATCAGTACACTTACATTTGGGAACCAAATTCATCCTTTACGAATACTTTGATCCCAATTGAGACTAGCTATTTGATATTGCTTAGGGCTGTTCATATTGATACATTGCATAATCTTGAATCATCATATCATTATGTTATTTTGTGACATCAATTTAGGGTTTTTCAAAACTTGTTCATATTGGTGCTGGCCAAAAGTCTCTCAAAAAGAAAGAAAAGAGAAAGAAAGAGTCAAAAGGCCAAAAAGAAATAAAGAAAGAAGGAAAGAAAGAGAAAGAATAGAGAAGAAAATAGTGGCCAGTCGCACTATATTGAGCAAAACTCTAATTTATGTTCAAAATTTTAAGATTATGCAATTGTATTAATTAGTGAGCAATCTTGTGCCCTTTTTACAATCTTGAAGCAATAAGCTAGCATCTTTCTACGACTTGTGCAATAGAGCTTTTGGTGCCTCACTTATATTTTTATAGCTCATTCCTTGATTGCACAAGTGCCATTATCTTTGTGTGTGTTGCCTTGAATTTCGCTTATATCTTTGAGATCGGCAATTAGGGCTTGTAAATTCTAGTTTGGATTATTACTTATCATTACAATAAATAGAATTATTAGGTTGTATAGATCAACACTAACCCTCCAAGCTCCACATTTTAGCCATTGTCTCGTGCAGCACTTCGACTGTGAATTCGCTTGAGTAATCACCTTTGTCCTGTCTATCACCACCGGAGTACGTACAATACCTTAATCCAAAGGAGTAGTAAGAACTTCGGGTGGTAAGTGAGAGGGTGAGCTTGAGTGATTCCACATATATTCCACATATAAATTCTATTTTTACTTACTACTAATAATGGCATGTTACGAGCTCGAGGAACTTTCATTCTATGGAAGTAATGATCCGGAGGAGTATATCACTTGGGAAAAACAATGGAAAAGGTGATCAAATTTTAGAAACTTTCCAAAGACAAAGAGGTGATGCGTGGCACTATTGAGTTTGAGGACTACGCTTATAGTTGGTGGCAACAACTTTAAGGGAAAAATATCATTACATCTTGGTCGGATTTAAAGATGATCATGAGAAGAGAGTTTGTGCCAAGCTATTACGAGAAAGAGCTACTTCTCCACTTGGAGAGCATTACACAAGGGTGAAAACTAGTTCAAGATTACTATGGTGAGTTGAAATGTGCATTGCGACGTGCCGGTATCACTAGGGCATTAAAAGAGAAGGAATACTTTAAAAGAGGTTTGAATTTTGATATCGCCACTGCACTTCAACATAAATATTTTAGTAGCATGCTTGATCTTGTGGATTGTGCTATTGAGGTGGAATGAAAACTTAAGGAGCATCGAATACCTAGGTTTAATCTTAAGGCATCAATTCATGAGAGCCACATAGCCATAATAAGTGATGGTGTTGAGAAGAGTGAGCTATGTAATCCCACCATATGTAAGGTTGGCAAGATTGAAAGTAAGAGTGTGAGAGATACACCAAAAGAAATGAGACAAGAAGATGAAAAGAAAAGTGAGCATATTTTTGACACTAACGACTTACTCTCTACTTCTAGTATTGTTTCTCACATTATGCAGGTTGATCAAAGACATGAAGACATGCGCCATAAACAATCTACACCGCTTGAGGAGAATGACGTGAACGTAACCACGGTAGAAGAAGAAATGCTTGCTGCCTCATGGTTAAATTATGAAGAAACGGTACTTACAACACCTACATCAACCGAGGAGAACGTTAAAGGTAACAACAAAGGTGTTGAATTGGTAGTACATAAGAAAAGATGAGTGAAAGTGAGAATTCTTATGCCAAGTTAGAGATTACATATTTTGAATTTGATATGCTTAATTTACATAATATGGAATTGATTACTAATAAAGAAGTTCTTATTAGAATATCCCCTGATGATTATGTATACTATATTATATTTGATGAACCATTAAACTATCTAGCGTGATTGAAAAAGTTTCTGAAATTGCATGCTTAAAATTGCTAGTTAGTTCCTATGCGTACTCTAAATTCAACTTGATTGAAGATTATGGTGTAGACCATAAATTTCATGTTCATCGAATATACATTACCTATGATTGGCTTGCTGAATTGAAATTTCATATTTTGGACAACCTATTTTTTATGCGATGTTTATGTAATAAGAGTAGCGCAGTTGAAGCATGGAAGTCACTAAAAATTTTCTCACTCATATTGGAACGATTTGATGCGTTGTTATTCACTACTAACTTGTATGCAAGTTTATGAAACAAGGGTCATTATGCTAAATACACTGTGCAAAACATGGGAAACAATAACACAATTGATGATAAATATATATATCATGCATACACTTTGTTTTCTTTGTTTACAACTATTGATTTATTATATGCATCCAATGGATGTTGTTGTGCCAAATATCATATGCATATGAGTAGCAAAATAGATGATATATACATATACCATGCATACACATTGTCCTCTTTGTTCAGTACACTTTCAGCTCATCAAAAGACAAGTCAAAAGCCGAGTACTACTTTTCTTGAAGGAGAGGATGATACGGATATGCTCACGTATAGTGTTGGAACATGGTGTGCCGAGCGGGAGGAGCACTCGGAGGCATTGGCCAAGCCAACTCCATGTGGCCCATACAGCCCATATATGGTCCATGTGCCCTCCCCTCCGTCTCCTTCTATATATACCATCAAAGAAGAAAGGAAAGAAGGAAGGAGAAGAAAGAAAGGAACCTTCCATATATGCCACCAACAAAGAAAGGAAAGAAGCAAAAAAGAAGGAGAAGATTCTGCCATCTTCAAAACAAAAGAAGAGATTACCATAGCATGGAAACATGAGTACTTCATATGGAAACTTCCCACGAGACTACTGTAGCGTGCGCATTGTTCATGACACTGTTCATGTCAGAACATTGTTCATATCCGAGTAATGTTCATCTCAGATACTATTCATTCCCCTCTCATATGTATATATATATGTGTACACCCTCTATTGTAAAGGAGAACCGCGAATTTTCAAATTAAAAATATACTCTTGATTCTATGGCTTATACTCCAATGCCCCCATTAGAATAGGGAGTTCTAATATGAAATTATCACTATTGTATCGAAACAGAAATGGAAACAGAAACGAGAGAGTTAGTTCTGACAGAAACGGAAATAGAACGAAAATTTTGTATAAACATATTCGGAATTTCGGAAGGCCCGAGCGGCGCGCTGCCTAAAGCCCAAGTGCCCTGTGCGGGGCATGCCCCCGTCTGACCAAAAGGCCCAAGTGGCAAGCAGTCAAGCGACAAGGCGGTAAGAACCGAACCCTAGCTCTCAGTCACCAGACTCCCCCGACGGCCCGGCCTCTCGAGTCAATGGCGCCCCAGCTCCCCAAGCATTAGCTGCGCCGCGCCGCTGCCCCGGCACCCGTGACGGGAGATCCTCCACCGCGCTGCGCCGCGCCGTCACCCCAACGCCCACGAAGGGAGATCTTCCACTGCGCTGCGCAGTGCCACTGCCCCGGCACCCGCAACGGGAGATCCTCCACCACGCCGCGTCGCCCCGGCACCCGCGACAGGAGATCCTCCACCGTGCCACGCCGCGCCGCCGCCGGCGCCGCGACGGAAGATCCTCCACCGCGCCGCGCAGTGCAACCGCCCCGACGCCCGCGACTGGAGATCCTCCACCGTGTCGGGCCACACAGCCACCCCTACGCCCGCGACGGGAGATCCTCCACTGCGCTGCACAGTGCCGCCGCCCCAACGCCCGCGAAGGGAGATCCTCCACCGCGCAGTGCCTCGCCGTCTCCCCGACGCCTGTGATGGGAGATCCTCCAGTGCGCTGCTCCAGATCGGAGTCCCTCCACTGCGCTGCCACAGATCGGAGCACCACCGTGCCGCCTCCCACGGGCCAACCAGTGACAAATCACAAGGTGACTCTTCTGGATTGGGATTATTGTGTTCTTCTAGCATATCTCACCGGATAATATATATGCATATAACAAATTTGGTGAAGTTCTCATGCAATCAAGAAAACTCAATCTTACTGTATTTGTAGTGATAATAGTTTGATGAGTTACTTTCACTAAAATCCAGAAAACTCAGTCTTACAGAAAGGATATTGATTTACATTATTTCATGAGCCTACAGGATTAAGAAAAGCACAAGGAGCATAATTTTGATAGTAAACTTCATACCAACAATTTGGTGCCTTTTGTATCCCAGTCCCTTGAGCTTCCAGTGATCCAGTCCCATATTCAGCACCAGCCAAAACAATTGTGTCTTGCCCATCAGTCTTGTACCTCTACAAATAGTACAACGAACATACATACATTGATACAAAAAACTATAGCAGTAGTAGCCCATGCGTTTTTTTCAAAAAAAAGATCCATGTTTAAAAAATTAGCAGCACTGAAAATAGCTAGAAACTAGTTAATGGAAACTAGAACTGCAGACAATGGAGGTGTCTAATTCAATGTTTATATGGAATTATATACAAAAGGGAAGTGCTCAAGACTAAGATCAGACATTTTGTCCAAGTAGACTAACCATGGCAGCATTGTAGACATAAAGCTTCTCTCCTGCTGTGTTGAATAACCTATTCAATATGCTATTATTCCGAATCTGCACTAATACACGAGAATATGTGTCTATTTGTGATCAACCATCAAATTCAAGATATTGTACAACTACACTTATTGCAATGTAACAGATATCCATGGACCATATTGCAAGTAGGAGCAGTAGTGCAAGTGCAAGCGCGACTTCCCCTACTTTGGTTAACTCACTACTGCCGCTGGAGCCCCCTGATGCTACTCCAACTCCAAATGTTGTTGCAGCTGCTACTCCAACTCCATGTGTGGATTTAACCGATGAAACCGATAGCAAGCCACCTCCTGGAAAGAGAGCTAAGAAAGCCACCTCTGATGTTTGGGTGCACTTCACCAAGTATGAGGTTAATGCAAAAGATGAAAAGGGCAAAGATGTTGTACAGCTATGGGCTAGGTGCAACAAGACCGGATGTTACTACAAAGGTCGGTGCGAGAGTAGTAGAGGAACATCGGGTTAAAAAAGTCACATGAAACACAAGTATTTTATCTTGACTGGGCAGCAAACAATCAACCTGAAGAAGAGTGAGGGCGAAGAATCCATTGCATCTATTGAGACATATAGGTATGATGAGGCTGTCAGTTTGAAGAAATTTTATCTCACAATTATCATGCATGAATACCCCTTTAATATTGTTGAGCATGAGTACTTTGTCGACTTCATCAAGACTTTGCGTCCTTCTTTTCCAATTAAAAGTCGCATTACTGTGAGGAAAGATATATTGAATATGTTTGTGGAGGAAAAGAAAAATTTATATGAGTACTTTAAACACTCGAATGACGATTTAGTACAACCATGGACATGTGAACATCTAATCAAAACAAAAGCTACATGTGCATCACAGTGCATTGGATAGATGACAATTGGTGCATGCAAAAAAGGATTATCAAGTTCATGCATGTAGAAGGACATCATTCGGGAAAAAATTTGTGCTTAGCGTTTTATGATAGTATAGTGGATTGGAATCTTGATAGGAGATTGCTTGCACTTACTTTGGACAATGCTTCAGCAAATGATAAATGTGTTCAGGGGATAGTAAGCAAACTCAATAAGATATCTCCATTAATCTGTGATGGCATCTTTTTCCATGTGAGATGTTTGAATCATATTTTGAACCTCGTTGCCCAAGATGGTTTAAAGACAATTGCATCATCCATTGCAAATATTAGAAATACAGTTGCAATTGTCAATAACTCTCCACTGCAGTATGAAGAGTTTAAGAAGCGTGTTTCAAAATGTGACTTAGATGTGACAAAGGGTCTCTCCTTGGATGTTCCTACAAGGTGGAACTCCACATATCTTATGTTGAAGAGTGCAATTTACTATAAAGGTGCTTTTGGTAGGCTCTTCCTTCGGAATTCAAGCAAATATAAGAAATGTGCTCCAACTTCCAATAATTGGGCTATGGCAACGTCAATATCTGCACGCTTGAAGCCATTTTATGATGCTACTGAGCTATTCTCTGGCACTAAATATCCAACTGCAAATCTATTTTTCAGAAAATTTTGTCAAATTAAGATTGCAATTGCAGAATGGTGTGACAACTCTGACTCAGTAATTAGTGCTATGGCACATTCCATGAAAACTAAATATGAAAAGTATTGGAAAAAATCCAACATGGCACTTGCTGTAGCATGCTTATTTGATCCTAGATACAAGAGAAATGTGGTAGACTATTATGCACCCAAGATTTACCCCGCCACTTCTATGCAAGAGATTGATAAGTTTACTAAGGTTATTTATGAGTTGTTCCAAGCTTATGTCTCCGCTTCAAAGAAGATAGTCTCTATTACTTCAAATGTGCACCAAGTGGGTTCTCAATTTGATGATGTTGATGAGGATGATGAGCTTGACACGTTCTTGCATAGCATTAGTGAATCAGATCATGTTACCAAAACTGAATTGGAAATGTACTTGGAGCAACCTCTAGCATCTATAAAATACAAGAATTTCGATATCTTATCGTGGTGGAAGGTTAAGCAAGCTGAGCTCCCTATTCTCTCCCAGCTTGCTCGTGATGTGCTATCTATTCAAGTGTCGACAGTTGCTTCAGAGTCGGCATTCAGTGCCGGTGGGTGGGTTGTTGATCCATTTCGTAGCCATTTAGATCCTGATATTGTGCAAGCTTTAATTTGTACTAAAGATTGGACCGCAGCATCAAAAGGTAACTTTTTTGTTTTGCTTCAATAGTTCTTCATCATGTCAGAATATTTAATCCTAATCAGTTTTTACTAATCATTCAGGTAGTACTATTGCATCTATCATGACTGAGTTGGATATGGATAGCCTTGAGCGACATTTTGCAAGCTCGATGGAAACGGTTTGCCTTTTCTTATCTAACTTACAAACCATATTGTGCAAATCAAGTAAAATTCAGTTTAATATGCTTCTATTTGTCTTCTCAAGAACATTACTATTGTTTCATGTTTGTCTCTGTAGTTGGAGGAGTAAGATGATGTCAATGGTACTGATATGAAGGAGAATATGATGGACTGATATGGGGGACAGATAGCTTGAGAAAAAACTGAGTTTTAGCGATTTGAAACTATATGTATTTGCTATTATGGTATGATGTGGAACTATATGTGTTTGCTATTATGTTATGATGTTAAACTATATGTCTTTGCTATTATGTTATGATATGGAACTATATGTGTTTTCTATTATATTATGATGTGAAACTATCTGTATTTGCTATTATACTATGATGTGTTGGCTAGTTTTGAGGTAAACAATGTTTACATGTTCTTGTTCATACCATGCTCAATGTTGGCTAATGTTATTAAGATGTTCTTTGTAACTACAATACCGTTCAAAGTTTGTATGTTTGGAACTTTGGATAGATCATGTACTACATTCTTGTGAAATTTTTCGTTTCCGTTTCCGTATCCGCTCTGTTCCGTTCCGCTTCTGTTTCCGTCACTATCCGTTTCCGGGTTTTCCAATTCCGTTACCGGTAAAAAATATGAAAATAGAAACGAAACAGCTATTTACTGACCGTTTCCGTTCCTTTTCATCTCACTCTCAGGTGGGTGCCGAGAATGCAGAGCGCGGAGGCGAGCTACAAGGATGATGGACTCTTGGGCGTGTGGCGAAATTCCGGCTTGTCGTGCCGTACCTGCCAAGCAGACCGGGCAGGTCAGAGATCTAAAGTGAAAGCTGAGCCCAGATTTCTCGTTCCTGGCCGCGAAACACACGGGGCAGATCAGCAAAACTGAAATGGAAATCAGTGGTTCGGGGCTATCTCGTCGACGCTAAAGCCGGCCTGTTTGTTTAGACTTGAAAATTGAGCGTGCGCCCTCTCTTGCCTTCTTCACTGGAACGACCTGTCTTTCCATGTTACCCGTCCACGTACCATAGAAATCGACTGCCCTGAGAAATTCTACCCCAATAAATCGACAGGTCCGATTTGATCCCGAACCAAATATTACATTACCGGGAGCAAGCCAACTTTGCGTGATTTCCTTGAACTGACGGCGAGAACAAGCTGAAGGGAGCTGGTAAGCTACTCTAACATAGATTCAAAATTTTCTACCAAAGAACCACTGTAAGTTATAGATTATGAAATTACCACTAGACGTATAAACTAGTAGCGGAAGTATAGTCGATGCAACGCGTTGGTGCGGTTGTAGTCGTACTAGCCTCACGCCTCCTCCAATTGCTCCTCGTGATTGTCGCAGGTTGTGGATCGTTCTCGTCACTGTCACAGGTTGCGGATCGTCCTAGCGTTGAAACTTAGTAGCAACGCCTCTAAGGTATCCATATGTACAGGGCAGGGACACCACACGTTGGATTGCTAGCACTGGCTACGCGATTTTGGGTGAAAAATGTATGGCGGCTAGAGTTTCAAGAATTCTGAATTCCTATGGTGTCTTTTGACCCAAAGTCACCACCCCCTCCCTTTATATAGACGTCCCACAATGGGTCTCTACATTAAAGGCCCGTTAGTAACTCGAAGCCCATCAGAATTTGGATCACCATCCGAATTATGTCCCAACCCTTTAAGTGTGCGCCCCTATAGGTTCACGTATACTGAGATATGCCCAAGTACTCTTACTCGACTATTAATCGGTAGTGGTCCCTAGTAGGACGCGTCGACTCTCGAGTATATATAAAGATCACATCAGACGAACCTTAACAATGTTTAGTTATATGCATTTACCTTTGCTTCATGATATCGATCAAACTCAAGGCGAGTATGTGACATTCTTGTTTAATTAGCTCGATGACTCTTTTTGGATTACGTGACTTGAAATCCCCAATTATGGCTAACTCTTTAACCGCGAGTAGCATGACCATGCATTTTTGGAATCCGACCACTCAAGAGGCCTAGAGATATCTCCCCCGTTGTATGGAGGAGTAAATCCCATCTTGATCGACCATGCCTCGCAGTATTCATCACGACAAACTCGAAAGCTACTTTTATAACTACACAGTTACAGAATAGCGTTTGGCAACCCCTAAGCAAATCATTACACATCTCGAGTACATATGCGTCAACCTCAAGTCTAAGGATATAGCATACATATTGTATATGAGACCAACTGATGACAAGTAAGATTACAACGCTTTTGCAGTGTCTCAAGGTGAGTCGATCCAACTCCGTGTTCTCTAACATGTGTCCATATTATTGGTTTAATATCTCTATATCCATGACCTGTGAAACATGGTCGTCAACCAATACATATGTTAGTTTATTCATATTTGTCCTCATATATTTATCGACTAGAGATCACTTTTAGAATAATCATCATAAGGTTATATATAGAATTTCACATACAAGTCACATACTTGTTAATAAATAATAATGACATTATTCAACGAACAAGATAATAAATTATGAATATAAGGAAATATAATAATCTCTATGATTGCCTTTAGAGTATATCTCCAACACAAGCTATACATACATGTGGGAAAATCAAGGACCTGCACCAAGATACTAGCTACTGATCAATGCCAGTGGAAATTAACACAAGGTAGTCAACAAGATCAAGCCCTTTCTGCAGCTATGTATGTATGTATGTATGTATGTATAAACTTGTGTAACACTCTGGTCTAAAATTGGCTCAAAGCTCAACTCTCCTATGAGACAGGTGAACGCATATATAGAATCTCGCTTATATTTTTGTCCTCATTTCATATAAAAAGGTTAACCCGGATGTGGTACGTTTGGACTCAACATGCATTGTATGCTATCACTTTAGACAAGCAATATGGGACTAATCTCATTACCGCTCCACATGAGCTGTATAGACCTTTACACTAACGGACCACAGTATCATATTCACCCTCTTAAGGGCCGACGCCCTTGGCAGCACACCGTATATACGACAAATACTCAGAACCACCTCTCGGTATATGTTTATGTGTCTAGTGCCGACATATATGCCATACTGTGCGTGCACTTTGGCCCCACGCACGACATGCGCATAACAACGCCCTTGTCCAACACGATCACGTGCAGCGACTATTGATATTCTGATACCGTATGTAACACCTTGGCCTAAAATCCGCTCAAAAGCTAGCCCACCCATGGGGCAGACCCATACATGTATAGCACTTCACTTTCACTTTCATTCTCGCTTTGTATAAATGGTTAACTTAGATGTGTTACATTTGAACTCAATAGCCATTAAATGCTACTACAGACTCACTTTAAACAAATTAATAATGTAGAATTAATTCCATCACCATTTCGCATGGATCACATAATAAACCTTTACAAACAAGCCGGGATATTAGAGAACTGCGCACATGTATACAGGAGACTGGACCGGAGCAACAGCATGTGAGTTGATCGGAGAAGCTTGCAAACCACGCATCGATCACCATTTCGTGCTCTCTTATCAATTCATTAATGGCGAAGCTAACACGTAACAGAAAACACCAACCTGGTCGAGACCGATCGACCACGCGATCGAATTAATTCAAGGTGTCAATAGATCGGCCGGACACATAGCTCCAGTCGTCGTTGCTAATTGGAAGGCTTAACCACAAGTTTTCGTTACACATGCATGGTCACGTGCATGGATTCTCCATGGCTGCAGACCGGCCGTACGGGTATGCAGCTATGCATGGCTCATGCCCACACGCTAGCTATCGCGGCGTTCAGTTCATTGGAATCAAGTGCCCATAAAGGCACAACAGTGCTAGATATAGGGACTGACAGTGCCGAATTGCAGCGTGTAGTCTGTAGTTTTTGTACGGTAATTACTGTAGATAGTGACTAGATTGATTTTATCAGCTGATTAATTAGCTAGCCGCCTGACAAGTGCTGGACGGACACGGACAAAAGGATAAGGCAGACCTTTGACAGAAATCATGGTAGGGCAATATGCATGGGCAATGACTTGTATGCATGCAACAATAACCAAGGTTGAGTACGCTATTTCCAAATATTTCACATGTTTGGCTCAAACATTATGCATTATTCGTGTTCTTCGGCTTGAAAAGGACTCAGAGGCCGGACCTATATACAGGAAATTCCGGCGGCCTGGATGACCGCCTGACCAACCATAGCGCAGCGCGATTGCGGTATCCACTACTGTGGATCGGGCATGCATAAGCGGTTCGAAACCGCTTTCAGAAGCGGTTTTAAAACCGCTTGTAAGCAACCGCGAGTGATACCCCGTCGGGTATCCCAAGCGGTTCCCTGAACCGCTTGTGGTTCGACATTTCCACAAGCGGTTGGTGTTACCAACCGCTTGTGGAGAGGTTCTCTTCAAAAGCGGTTGGTGTTACGAACCGCTTGCGGAGAGGGCTCTCTCCACAAGCGGTTGGAGTTTACCAACCGCTTGAAGAGTCCGACAAAGATAGCGTTTTGATTATATTCAATATAGAATATGTTTTCAGAGGGGTTTTTGATATAGATTTCGACAATTAAAATAAATAGAACTTCATAAGTTTTTTTGACACACTTAAATATATATATATTAGTCATGAGTATTCATTCAGATAATTACGTACTAAAAATGAAAAAGTTGATGAACACATGAAATAATAAGCCACTTTTACAAGTTTCAAAGAATAAAAGGGCGAATCTTGAGCTCATTTCTTGCGTCGTCGCTCTTTGTGCCCTTGGTCGACGTTGATGTCACTTCACCTGTCCTTATTTCAGACAATCTCTCCAACCATTTGTGTGGAACTCGCCTTTGGTGGATACAATCTAAATCGACAATAAAGCCGATGAGTTGTTCTTGGATTCTCGCAACCCGGTGCGGCGGGATCACGCCTTGCACATCGACGTTAATGACAAAGCGGGAGGTAAATAAATCTCTGGACATGTAATTATTAAAATGTAAGTACTAAGAAATTGACATGTGCACACTACCTCGGCGTTGGTTGTTGGCACATCACCGTGGGTAATACTTTGCATATAGTGGCACACATAATAGCCACATAAGTTGTTTCCACCGTCATTGTAGAACCTGCGATGAAATTTGAAAAGAACACGATTATTGGGATGAAAAACTGTTACGGCATATTAATGTTCTTTAATACGTACTCGAGTGCTTAATTGTACATAAAATTCGTTCTCAAAATCTCCTTGTTGCTTCTTTTGAAACCGTGCGAATGCCCTGTGTGATGCGTTAGTATGAATGGTAATTATCAGAGTTGGAATTAGCAAGGTATTTCAATATATATAATAAGGAAAACTATCGTATATATATGTGCTATATACCTGTTTAGGGTGTCAATGATAAATTGATATTTTTTCACCGGAGTCCTTTTTGAGTCTTGAACAATGATCTGGCTGCTATCAAGCTTGATGACAAGAAGGATCCAGTGAAACCTATTCATGTATTGCAACATATATGTAACTAGCTAGTAGTATTATAAATGCCTTGGAAAATATAAGAACGGGAGGTTGTATATATACGTACTCGAAGTTGAAGGGCAGAAGTATATACGGTTTGTAGTGCTGTCCCAAGAATGCATCGAGAATGTAATCTTCAACATCCTTTCGGTTGTATCCAAAGACGAACTCGTTAACAATCTCTGGGTCGATGAAGCCCACGTTGAAGATATTCTCTTTTCTACATCGTTGTATCTCCATTCTACATAGAAAGGTATAAGTTTAAGAGTTGCAATTTTATTGTATGAGCTTGACACTTACAGGCACCAGCAGGTCATGAGAGACACGTTGATGGAGTCGGCATGGTAAATATTGTATAAGTCGTCAAATTCGAGCCATATGTTGTTGTCCCCGCGATAAAAATCATCTTCTTTGAAACGGAGGGGGAACATCGTTCTTCCTTGAGCGGACTCTGTCATGTACCATTCGTGAAATTGCCGCATCTTGGTTGGCAAATCCTTTATCTCATTTGGGTCAATCAGCTCCCGGCCCAACTGATATTGCCATCTGACCTTTGTTGCCATTGGGATATCATCTGTTAATCCAAGAGCTGCAGCCGTGGAACTGAGTCCTGCCTCCTTCAAAAACCTCTCGAGGTTCTCCTGATCTTGGTCTCTCTTCTTCTTCTTCTTCTTCTTTGCCGCCGCCGCCTGACCACGTTTATTCTTCTGTGTAGCCTTAATTATTGTCCGTTCATAGTTGGACGGCACAGGTAGCGACTTTGCACGGCATGTCGCGAAGTGTTCCGCCGCTTTTGGATCAGTTGGTACCTTTGGCTCTACCTTCTTTTTGGCGAAGTGTGCAGCCACTTCTGCTTTAGTGACCGCGTCACTCTCCTCCTTATTCATATCATATGCCCTCTTTGGAGGTTCCTTTACGTTGGTCGATCGGTTGGACTCCGCCTTCTTGGGAGCAGGTGGGGGAGCCTTAATTCTGTTATCGAGCTTCTTCCTCGGAGGAGATGGTGGAGGCGTGGTTTTCCTAGGGGGGTTCTTTTTTGTTTGAGATGCTGGTGGTGGAGTAGGGCTTCTGCGTGGAGCGGGTGGTGGAGGAGGCGTGCTCTGTTTTACTGGCGAGACATTGCGTGGCGGTGACGTTGGAGGAGGCGTGGGTTGGCGTGGTGGAGATGACGCGCCCACAGCAGCTGGAAATATGATGTACCGTTTGCGCCAAAGGATGATATTGTGGAGGGCCTGTCCAAGCTTGGTCACGTCGTCGCCTCCAAAGAATATCGAGTGAAGTTCTTCAAATCCGCTCGACCTCCTCCACCGCGACCTTTGAGTAACCCGGGGTATCTCGTTGCGATGGAACATCCGCCCGCTCCACCGGATATGCCATGCCGTAAGCCACCTTGATGGAGAGGTTACGCGCATCAACGTATAGCTCACACTGGCGGCGAACCCTTATATCATCCACAGGATAACGGGCTAGCAAGGTGTCCGCTTCAAGGGCCCCGGTGGACGCGCAGCTACATCGCCGCGTGGAGGGGCTGATCACGGCATCCAACTGATTGCTCGGACCTAGTCCTTGAAGCTTGCTGAGGGTAATTTGTACTTGTTGCGCAACTATGTCGCCGATGCTAGCCTAGGTTGCTCTGAGCTCTTGTTCCAATTGGTACACTTTACGTGATTCTCTTGTTTTGCTTCTATGCCGGCTCCTGTACGTATGTGCATCCTTAGCGAAACCATACTTCCACGGCGTCAGCTTGCCCATATCTCGTGTCCGTCCTGGGTGCTCAGGGTTTTCAAGGGCATGTGTTAGCTCGTCATTCTCCTCGCGCCACCAATGTACCGCCGAGATCGCTCGGCACTTGTACAATCCTTTGGCCAGCCTCTTGTACTCCTGGTACCATCACCAAACTGTCGTCATCTGAAAGGCTCCCCCCATGACCCATGAACCAATTGCGCAGGCGCTGTTCCCACAGAGCGGTAGCCGGTGTGACGTCATTCGCTATTAATTCTTCTTCCCGCTTCTCCCATTTTGGTACAGCCTTGATGTAACCACCGGTGCTAAGATGGTGGTGGTATTTCTTCATCTGTGAATTGGCCTTGTTCTTCTGACTCACGGCCTGGCCTTCAGCTGACAGCTTGAACTCCTCGAATGCTTCCCAGTGATCCGCCAACTTAGGAAATTGGTTGAAGTCGGGTCACTACTACAGAAAGGGGTATATTAGACGCCTCAGCACAGACGGTTCTGAGGAACCGTCTGTGACAAATAATATCACTGACGGTTTTATACTTTAACCGTCAGTGAAATTATCACAAACGGTACTCTACAAAAACCGTCAGTGATATACATCCATGTCACAGACGGGTTTAATTAAAAATCGTCTGGGAATATATCACAGACGGTTCTTTCATAAAACCGTCTGTAATATCACATATTATCCCAGACGGTTTTGTAATAAAACCGTCTGTCATATATCACAGACGGTTTTATTATATAACCGTCTGTACTTCTATGTTATCATTGACGGGTTTTCTATAAAACCGTCTGAGATTTCTATCGGTTGTATAAAATACAGAGGCCCGAGCCACTTGGTGCATTTTTAGGGTTTCGGGATCTATTTTCATTTGGCTACGGCTGTGCGGCTGTGAGGCGATTTGGTAAAAGAAGACCGTTGATTTCGAAAGGTGATTGAGGATCCATTTGATTTTGGTGATCTAAGGTTAGTAACGGTGTCTAATTGCAGTATAGTCAAGATCTACCTTATTAAGAATGGAATTTGATGATTTTTTAGATTTAGCTTGTAGATATTCATGTGTTCTTTCTTTGTACGGGTAGTAATGGGTTTTAATTGCATTAACACTAAATGTTGTATTGCTTGGCTAAGATGGACCGAAGATGGATGTACACTAAGAACCGTGTGAGTGCCGAGTACATGAATGGCGTCTCCGCTTTTAGAAGAGCTGCAGAAGAGGATATGTTTAATAGGGGGGGCAGTTTATGTCTTGTCCGTGCATTGACTGTGAGAATCTGAAGATGTTTCGAAACATTGCGCAGATCGAAGCACACTTGATTATGAGGGGTTTCAAAACAGGGTATACATGTTGGACCAGTCACGGTGAAGAGCAGGAGATACAGGAAGCAGGTATTAACATGGTCGATGAAGTCAATGATATGTCGGATGGTCATATCGGTTGTGGTTCCGATGAGGATAGGTTGCAAGAAAATAATCTGAATCAGATGCTGCGTGATGTAGAAGGCAACCGTGATGATAGAGAATATGGTAAATTCTGGGTCTTGATGGAGGACTCGGAGAAACCTTTGTTCACAGGCTGCAAGTCGAAATACACAAGGTTGTCATCCGTGCTTGAACTACTGAAATTGAAAGCAAGCAACAGCTTGGTCCGATAAGAGTTTCACAACAATTTCGTTTATTGGCGGACATGCTTCCCGAGGGAAACGAGTTGCCGACAACCACCTACAAAGCTAAGAAGGTTTTTGTCTCTTGGGAATGGATGTAGAAAGAATACATGCATGTCCGAACGATCAGATCTGTCATCGCCAAAGAGTACGCGAACTTGCACATATGTCCTGTGTGCAACGATCCCGACAAGCGTAAGAGTCATTCGGATGATGACAGTGAGGGCACCCAGGTGATGAAAGGACCTCCTGCTAAGGTGGCATGGTATCTGCCTATAATTCCTCGTTTAAAGCGTTTGTTTGCGAACCCAAATGAGGCAAAACTGTTGCGTTGGCACTCGGAGGAGCGTAAGAACGATGGAATGCTAAGGCACCTTGCTGATTCTATCCAATGGAGAAACATCGATAGGAGGTTTCAAGAATTCGGTGAGGATCCGAGGAATATAAGGTTTGGATTGAGTACAGATGGAATGAATCCTTTCGGTAACATGAGTAGCCGGCATAGCACTTGGCCCGTGAATCTCTGTATTTACAACCTTCCTCCTTGGTTGTGTATGAAGCGGAAGTACATTTTGTTGTCTGTACTTATCCAAGGACCGAAACAACCTGTGAACGATATTGATGTGTACCTAGCACCATTGGTGGAAGATCTGAAAACACTATGGGTTCCCAGGGTACAGATATGGGATTTGTACAAATGAGAGAACTTCACTTTGCACTGCCTTTTGTTCTGCACCATAAATTATTACCCTGCCCTTGGTAACCTATCAGGCCAGAATACAAAAGGGACCAAAGCCTGCACTCACTGCTTAGACAATACCGAGAGTGTGTGGCTGAATCACTCACGCAAAATTGTTTACATGCATCACTGTAGGTTCCTTCGGAGGAATCACCCATACCGCAAAATGAAAAAACAATTTGATGGAACGAACGAAGACGGTTTAGCTCCAAAGCCTTTAAGTGGGATAGATATCCATGATATGGTTAAGAACTTGGATGTTGCATTTGGAAAGGGGCGTAAATCGAGGTCCGGTGAGAAGAGCACGTGGAAGAAGAGATCAATATTTTGGGACCTACCTTATTGGGAGCACCTAGAAGTTCGGCACTGCATCGACGTGATGCACGTGGAGAAGAATGTCCGTGATAGCTTGATTGGTCTCTTATTGAATATTAAAGGCAAATCAAAGGATGATATCAATGCACGCCTTGACTTGGTCGATATGGGCATAAGACACGAGTTAGCACCGAAGAGACAGATCTGAGCCGAACATATTGCGAACACGCTTGTTACACTTTGTCTAAGGCCGAGAGAATCAATCGTGCGGTGCTTGCATGGTGTGAAAGTTCCGTCCGGTTACTCCTCTAACATGAAGAGACTTGTTTCGATGCAAGATTTGAAATTAGTTGGCATGAAGTCTCATGATTGTCATGTCTTTGATGACACAAATGCTCCTGTGGCAATTAGAAGTATTTTGCAGTCAAGGTTCGGAGACAATCACGAGGTCAGTGTTATTTCTTTAACACAATTGCTCGTAAGGTAATCGATCCCAAGCACTAGATGCACCGCAGTGAGGTGGTGATGACTCTATGTAATCTTGAGATGTATTTTCCTCCATCGTTTTTCGATATCATGGTCCATCTCGTTGTTCACCTTGTGACAGAGATAAAGATATGCGGGCCCGTGTTCCTACATAGCATGTACCCATTCGAGAGGTATATGGGGATTCTCAAGTCCTACGTACGAAATCGATCTCGACCGGAGGGTAGCATTGTCGAAGGTTATGCAACCGAAGAAGTCGTAGAGTTCTGCGTCGATTACATGGCTCAGGTCGAACCAATAGGTGTGCCTCGATCTCGACATGAGGGGAGACTCCAGGGCTTCGGGACCATCAGAAGGAAAGCAATCACGTCTGATCCGGCTTCCTATGCTCAAGCTTATTTCATGGTTTTGCAACACATGGCTGTAGTGTCCCCGTACATCGACGAGCATAAGCACTGGCTGCGGCAAGAGAATCCGACGCGGCAAGAGCCTTAGATCACGAGACAGCATAACCTTCAGTTTAACAGATGGCTGAAGGAGCGACCCATCACTGGGACCTCTTCAGGTGATACGCTTACATGGTTGGCAAAAGGGCCAACATTTACAGTTGTAACATGGAAAGGATACGACTTAAATGGGTACACATTTTACACGAGAGATCAGGATATGAAGAGCACAAACTGAGCAGTTATGCGCATAGATGCGTTCAACACCGTTGGGTCAACGAGGAGCTCCTACTATGGGTTCATAGAGGATATTTGGGAGCTTGACTATGTACTATTCAGGATCCCCTTATTTAGGTGTCGTTGGGTCCACCTCCAGCACGTGAAGGTTGACAAGTACGGTGTCACTACTGTTGACCTCGCACGCGTCGGATACCAAGATGAACCATTCATACTCGCTAACCAAGCTGTTCAAGTATTCTATGTAATCGACCCGTACAACAAGAAGAGACATGTAGTTCTTCAGGGAAAAAGGAGGATTGTCGGAGTAGAGAATGTAGTAGATGAGGAAGGATACAATCAATTCGAAGAGTTGCCTCCTATCGGAACGAGCATCACAGTCCAGGAAGAACAACCCGAAGAAGCTAGCTGCGCACGCGTCGATCATCATGAAGGGCTAATTTTTATACAAAAGAATAAGCAAGTGGAGTTATGATTTTAAGTGTACTCTAGAAGATAATATAGTTGTTTGTAATGAGATGCTTGAAATTAAAAACAACTTTGTGTATATATGCATCTGATTTATGTAATATAGTTTTCTTTCCTTTATCGATATTGCTTCATCTACAATTCCATATACAATTATACATTATGTCAAGAAGGCCAAACTTTTGGATTTACCATAGCAATGAGTCTGCTTAAATCTTCATCACAGCGGTTCTAATATAGGACCGTCGTGATAAATTAATATCACGACGGTTTTGTTACATAACCGTCTGCCATATAAACTATTTCAGACGGTTATAATATAGAACCGTCTGTGATAAATTAATATCACAGACGATTCTATTTACAAACCGTCTGTGATATTTTTATATCAGACGGTTCTTATATAGAACCGTCTGTGATATGGGTGACCTATAAAATGCGCACTCTGCAGATCTGTCATTCTCCACTCTTCCACTCACGCGCTCAAAACCCTAGTATTCGTCTCCGCCCCCGCGCCGACGCCTCCCCATCGCCGACGCCGCCCCCATCGTCGATGCCTCCCCATCGCCGACTCCTACCCATCTCCGACCCCGCCCCCTCGCCGACGCCTCCCCATCGCCGACGCCGCCCCACGCCGACGCCTCCCCATCGCCGACGCGCCCCGTTGTCGACGCCCCCCATCGCCGACTCCTCCCCCTCGTCGACGCCTCCCCATCTCCGACCCGGCCCCCTCGCCGACGCAGCACCATCGCCGACGCCCCCCCGCCAACGCCGCCACGCCGCCGACCTCCCCATCGCCGACTCCTCCCCTCATCGAACTCAGTACGGATGAACTGAAATTTAATTGTTGAATCGTGGTGGTTTATGATTTGATTCTGTCTGCTTAGGTGTACTTGACAAGATTGTTTAGGACCTAGGAGATATACTAAGCGCCTTCTTTGTCATGAATGAATGTGCAATGCCACCAAATTTTATTTATTATCCTGCTGTGATTAATCTATTTGTGTATGCATTTGTGCTGCCTTTTTCAATCTGTTGTTGACCAATTGGATATGTAGCTGAATGGCATCTTTGGTTTCATTTGTGTCAATTTCGATGGAGATATTTTCAGGATTTCTGAAAATGGTGCTCTAATGATGTTGGCTATTACATGTTTATTTTATTCTGTTGCATACTGAGATGCTTAGGGAAGCTAATATCAAGAAGGTGCATAAAAATCTTTTGAGTTTGTGAAGAAAAGAAATTATGTTCCTGTTATGAACAGAACTTTTTACATTTACCTCTTGTTTCATAGCCTTTTAATGCACTTATGTGCTGCATGTGCTCTAATGGGTGTATACATAATTGTCTGCACGAAGATCCACTTTTAGTGAAGGTGAATAATGCAAAAAAAAATTTTTGCCGAATTAAGGGAAAATGCCAAAAAAAAAAGCAGAACAACCATGCTTCTCTCAACTTACCTTCTTACCTTCTTTGAACTACCTTTGTACCCATTAAATAAAAGCAGCCTTCCATTTTTGTTTACTTGTCTTTCCTGTTGTGCCACGACATCCAGCCTAGATTGCAAGATGGTGTCCCCTCGTTCGCCGTCTGAAGGATGTGATGAGTCATCCAAAAGAAAACCTCCTCGAGGTCCAAGAGGAGCAAATAAAAGGCCCACTTAACGATATACCATCACGGCGGTTGATCGAAAGGATGGGGCCCCACCAACCAAGAAAGGCGTTGAATGCATTTAGGATATTGTGCGGGATAGTCGCGCGAACGGGTCCCCATCACTTGTCCATCCCGAAGTCATTGGATGAGAGCCGCAACGACTTGGTGACAGAAATTATGTCCTCGTTCGATATCCCAGAAGACTTTGTGATCTTAGTGCGACGGTATGCACTGCTAGTGGCGAAAGGCGTGGAAGAATTTCAAGAGCACGCTTGTCAAGGAATATGTTAATAAGGACAGGACTCCCTTCTCTAAGTACGGGTTTATTACTGAGGACGTATGGCAAAATTTTGTTGAGGCGAAGACGACGGATGAATTCGTGCGTCAAAGTGAAGCCCACAAGGCCTGCAGTAAGAAGCACCCACCCCACGGACTTGGCACCACCCAGTGCGCGGGAAGAGGGACCAATGGGAGAGGGAGGACGAGGAGGCCTTTGCGCCATTTGCAAGTATCGTTGACCGATGCGCCAGAGACTGGCTCAGAGCAAGGTCAAGTGCCACGTCTTCCGGCACCGTCTCCTTCACAAACCCATGGACGAGGAAGTCCGCCAATGATAGTAAGATATTGGACTTCCAATTTTGTACGTAATTTGTCCATAATTTCGTAAGTGAATTAACTTTTTGGGATCTTGTAGGTAGCGTTGAGTACACAATCTTCCGAGGGCACTTTTTGCCGACAGGAGAAAGATGTACTCTCCACACTTTGGGAAACAAGGAACACCACAGTCGCACGCGAGGCGTTGGGGTTTTGTTCCTGAAGTCCGGATTTCTAGGCGACTCGGACAAATACCGAGCTCGGAAGAGAACAAAAGCAGAGTGAGAGGAACGACCGTACAAAGGATTGAGGAAAGACTAAGAGAAGAATTCAACAATAAGATAAAAGCCTCGAGGAAAGGCTCAATAATCACTGCGCAAGTCCCGAATTATGTGCGCAAATCAGCCCCACCGCCAAAAAGAGCATCTGTAAGGCCCGCCACTCCCACAAATGAACATGGAAATCTCACATGCAGTGAAATCAAGGTACTTATATATATGTCTTGAATGCTCCATACAAATAGTCATTGGACGCAGAGCTAAGTCTCAGATGTTATGTAGGTGGCCACGCGTGCACTCTCCAAGTGAGACTTGTCTGTGGGGCCATTCTTATTCCGGCTGCTTCGGGGGTCGCGTATCCGTTTATTGAAGGGGTGTTGGTGCACCGCACCCTTGTGGCAACAGATTCACGAAGGTTAGTGTGGGCGGTGTAAACGATAATTTCAAGATCGCCCCACTACCGATGCCCCCAAACGATGAGATTGTGACACTGGGGACGCTATTCATACTTTTATCCAAAGGCCCAAAGAATGACATCTCCTGGACGCCCGTCCTCCATCACGGAGCTTCCCAATGCGAGTCATGTCTTGCACCTCGGAAGGGCACCAAATCGGCTCCGTGCCCCTGCATTAAAAGACATTGTGCGGGATGGTGCCCACTCGTCTCCGTCGTATCTACTTATGGCGAGAAAAAGTCAAGGGCAAATCAAGCGGATCACGAAGAAATTGGACTATCCAATTGCCTCGTACGCCCGAGTATACTAGCTAGAGAGCCTTTTGTAACCGGAGAGCGCATGAAGAACCTTTCTATGGCTTGCGTTAGATTGCGAATTGGTGCATGGAACATGCTAAAAGCGATGCAAGACCGCATAACGAGTATCTCGGTCGCCAAGCCCGAGCATCTATTCAACGAGTCATCGGGGATTCTTCACACCACTTCAAGGACCTTTTTGACGTATTCAACCTCGACGCCCTCGACGCCGCGCTCTTGAGATGCTGGACATTGTAAGTGTGTGCATTCACAGTGTACATTCGTGTAATATCGATAAAAGTCATATATATATGACTCAATGCTTTCGTATATTTAGATACATGATCCGGGAAGCGAGACAGAACAAACAATCGGTGGGTTTCCTGGACCCACACATAGTCTCCAAGCAAACAATGGACAGAGATTACAGATTTGTCGATAAATACGTCGGAGAGGCCTTGGCGGCTCAAAAAGATAAAGAGTTCATACTTATACCCCACAACCCAGGGTAAGTGCTAGTTTGATTTGCACTATGCTCACAACTCGCTCATTAATTGACCATGCCGACATACCCGTAGGTTTCACTGGTACTCATTGTAATTCATCCATCGACGAATCGGGTCATTTACCTTGATTCCTTACAGTGGCAGCCACGACTTACAACCTATCACAAAACTAATCACCAGGTAATTAATCACGTTTCCTCCAAAGATAACATGCTCATGTAGGTTGTTCAAACATGTATGTTTCTCCTGGAATAGCCGAGGCTAACCTCTTGCAATCATGTAGCGCGCTCAAAGTGTACAAAGCTTATGGAGGGCCTTACGGCAAGGACAGTATGTCGAATCACGATTTTAAGTTTCCGGTATCCGCTGTACACAATAATCCTATGTAAACTAAGTAATAATGAGTTTGGAACTAACCAAATCTATATTTGCAGTGCCACCAGCAGGGACAGGGGAATAACCGTTGTGGATTTTACGTTTGCCACAACATGGAACTCCTTGTCACTAAGAAAACGGCTAATCGGGTAACAATGCGTTGGAAGAGGCGATCTGGAGCGAATTCGAGGACGACTTTGTGCCTTCTTGCTCACCAAGTTATAAACAAAGAGGCGAGTTCCACACTTTGCCGTATAACTTGAGGAGTCGTATTTTTCGAATTACCATTTGGGTTAATTATCAAACTTGTGTTGTGGATTTGTAAATTGTAGTTGTGTATTCTATTAATTGGTTAATGCTATTGATTTACATTTGATTAATATATCCGAGTTCATTTATGAAAGAGATGTCTTGTGCAATATTAATCTATATGTAATATGCTTCATACGTGATGGAATCTAATCAGTTGATTGATGAATTGGACATAATAATGCCATAGTGAAATGGTTGTAATATTTTTGTTACATGAGTTTAGTTATTCGTAGTCCGCTTTTTCCAGAGGCGTGGCTAGCATTTCATGAGGCTAGCCAATAAATAGAAAAATGGTTGTCTGCTGGAAGCCTTATCACAAACGGTTTTTAATTAAAACCAGTCTGTGATATAAATATTTAACAGACGGTTTTTAACTAAAACCGTGCGTGATGTAATGTTTAACAGACGGTTTCAAACAAAACCGTGCGTGATATGATAATATCACGACGGTTTTTAGAAACCGTTGTAATGTGAAATATCATAGACGGTTTACGACCGCTGCGTGATATGGCGTGACATCATCGACACATGGTTACGCAGCGGTTGAAACTGTGCGTGATGACGATTCCAAACCGTGCGTGATAAGCTTTTCGTAGTAGTGGGTCTTTCTCCTTCGCGCACATACTTGCGGTGAGAGGCGTCTTCGAACTGAAACATTGTTGCCATCTTCATCAAAGTGAATTTCTTGGCCTTGTCTTGGACCCTTGAGGAAATGTGAAATTTTCCTTAATATCTTGCCAGCAGATCCTTGGTAGCTTGAGGAACTTCGCCCATTTTACGATGCTAATTGGGGCGTGATCCCTCACGTGGTAACGACAAGCGTTGTTGTACGGCCCAACTACTAAAAGAGGGCAACCGCATCCCTTCGTTGTTAACGTCGGTAAACACGTGCTTTGTGGATCTTCTTGTTAGGTCCCGATGCTTGGATTGGTTGCTCGATGCACGGGCTTGAAATACATAAACATATGTACAAACGTGTCGAGTGTATTATATTAATGAATTGCGATTAATTAACATGTCTACGGGATTATATTCTTTTGGCTATACCTCATCTGGCGGAACGGTGTTATCGGACTCGTGGCTCCAAATCAATGGCTTCATCATTCTGACCTCAACGGCCTCACCGGAATCACCATTAGCCCCAATGCAAGCGCAGCGTTAGCATCACCTTTGATGGTACCCAGCGCGATGGAGTCCAACAGGAACTATTCTCCCTCATCGAAAGTAGGGTCACCACATCCTGGTTGCGCCATCTGTCCTAATTCCGAAAAAATGTTGACATAATTATCATATTACTTTGAAACAACCATATTACAGATTACAACACAAGCATATTATTACATAAATTTCTACACCAAGCATTAAGTTCTACGGCGTGTTGGAACTAGCCCAAGGACCAAACACGAACTCGTGGACACAAGAACAAGAAATACACCATCATTTTGGAACTAGCCCAAGGACCAAACACGAATACGGGCATGCGCACAAACCGTGCATCACTGGTTACTGGAAGACAACGGGAAAGGACAAGGAAATCTTCACTGGACAACTACCGACAACACCGGAGCTAGTAGGAATGCCACGGTAATACAACTTTTTATGTATTCATCATATGACAGGATGAGTGGGTTATCTGTCGTGTCTTTGCCAAGAATGTTGGTGTCTTTGACAAAAATCAGCTTGTGGGCATTTCACCGAACATCTGGTGGGCAGCCGAATTAGAGAGGGAGGACGACGCGTGCACACATATACCTCGGTACTCCTGGGTGGAATAGCGGTGTGGCGGCGCTTTGGTGGCGGAGTAGGCGTCGGCGAGGTGGCAGAGAAGGCACCGGCGGCCGGGGTGGAGTGACGGCGGCGATGAGGGCGCGCACCAGTGCACGCGGGGTCGATTGGCGCAGTGGTGGAGGTGCCGGGATGGTTGGGTGGCGGAGGAGGCCGACGGCGTCGACGGGGACGGTGGCGCGGGGTCTAGACGGAGGCGACGGAGGCGGCGGCCAGAGAGACACTGGAGGCAGCGGCGCGCGGGGGGATCTCGAGCGGGACTTAGAAAATTTCGGGTGTGAGAAAAGGGCGGGGCGTTTCAAATTTATACAGGGAGCACTTCTACAAGCAGTTCTAATAACCAACCGCTTGTAAAATATCTCTACAAGCGGTTTTAAAACCAACCGCTTGTAGAGGGAGGACTTCTACAAGCGGTTCGTAGAACCAACCGCTTGTAGAATATCTCTACAAGCGGATTTAGAACAACCCGCTTGTAGAGGGATGACTTCTACAAGCGGTTGGTATTACTAACCGTTTCTGAATGTTGCGCTCTAGAAGCGGTTCTTTTATCAAACCGCTTCTGAATGTTGCGTTCTAGAAGCGGTTCTTTTCTCAAACCGCTTCTGAATGTTGTGTCGTACAAGCGGTTCTTTTCTCAAACCGCTTCAGTTTAATTCATAATTTTTAAAAAGTGCTTTTAGCACTTCAGTTTCATTTCAGAATTTTTATAAAATGCTTTTAGCAATTTAGTTTCATTCTATATTTTTTGAAAAAGCTTTTAGCACTTCAGTTTCATTTCATAATTTTTAAAAAATGCTTTTACCAATTTAGTTTCATTCTATAATTTTTTAAAAGCTTTTTGCACTTCAATTTCATTTTTTATAATTTTCATTCGAGAATTTTTTAAAAAGCTTTTAGAACTTTACTTTCATTCCATATTTTTTAAAAAAAGCTCTAAGTACTTTAGTTTCATTCTAGAATTTTAGCACTTTACATTCATTCCAAATAAATACTTCATACTGTAGAAGACCCGTGTTACGTATACATAGTTCATACAGTAGGGGTACATCTTAAGTAGTAACGTACTTTGTCTTTACAAGTGTTCCTTCATTATGATCGCGACGTATGAAAGGAGTATCCATGTCTGTGTCATTGAGGAGGCTTATGTCGACATCCACAAAGAAAAGGAGGATCTCGTCGAATCGACTATACTCTTCCTCGTCTGTGACGTCCTCAACTCCAACAATCCTTCGTTTGCCTTGTAGAACCACGTGTCGCTTTGGCTTAGTACTACAATCTTTCTGCTTGTCCTTATGCTTCTTAGGTTTGCTTGACATGTCCATTACATAGAAGACCTGTCTCACATCGTTCACAAGGACGAACGGTTCGCGCCTATAGCCGACTTGCGTGAGGTCCACGATTGTCATACCGTATTTGTCGACCTTCACGTCGCTTCAAGTCAGTTTGACCCATTGGCACTTAAATAGAGGGACCTTCAAAGGTCCATAATCAAGCTCCCATATCTCTTCTATGAAACCATAATATGTATCCACCTTGCCTTTGTTGTCTTCGGCGTCTATACGGACACCGCTATTTTGGTTGGTGCTCTTGTTATCCTGCGATCTGGTGTAAAATGTGTAACTATTTATCTCGTACCCCTTGAATGTCACGATTTCACTAGATGGTCCCCGAGCCAAGCGTTGCAACTGTTCATTGTCCGACCCTTTCAAAAGGATGTACTTTTGTAACCAAGCTACCAAAGAATCCATGTGCTTGATGTTATCCAATCCTCGACCTCCCGGAAATCGCGGCGTAGAATACTCTTGTGCTCAAGGACATAAGGGGCCACTAGAGTTGATTGTTTCAAAATCGTGAAATGTGCTTGCTTAAATGTAAGAAGATCATTGCATGCAATTGCTTTCCTTCCTAGTGTCCCTTTTCCCCGTAGCCTCCCCTCATGGCGTGATATAGGGACGCCGATCGGGTTTGGATCATTAATGTAATCCACACAAAACTCAATCACCTCCTCTATCCCATAACCCTCGGCAATACATCCTTCCGGACGAGAACGGTTACGAACATACTTCTTTAGCACACTCATGTACCTCTCGAAAGGGAACATGTTGTGTAGATACACGGGTCCAAGAATACCTATCTCTTTGACAAGGTGAACAGTGAGATGAACCATAATATCAAAGAATGCAAGAGGAAAGATCATCTCAAGACTAACCACACTTTGTACCACGTCATCCTGCAGCTTACTTAGTTTATCTGGGTCGGTGACCTTCTGTGAAATCGCGTTGAAAAAAGAACACAACTTTGTGATTGTCCTCGTACCCACTCGGGCGGTATGCCTCTCACACCATCGGGAGCAAGCGTGTCATTAACACAAGACACCATGGGATTTCATGTATGCGATTTTATTCTCTTTCGTGTTTACGAGTCTCTTTACATTCGAGAAGTATCCGAAGGACCTTCACACTGCTCAGAACTCTATCACGCTTTTTCTCTTCTTTGCTTAGAGTGTAGCTCGCAGGATGTAGGTAATGTTGTCCTTTCCTCTCTTTTCGGGATGTAGGTCGTTCCTCGCCCAAGAGTTTAAGGTCCTTCCGAGCTTGCAGTGTATCTTTCGATTTTCCACACATATCTATGTAGCCTAGCGAGTTCAAGCGGACATTCTTCGTGATGTGCATGAAGTCAAGTGAGTGATTTAACCTCCATGACTTCCCAATAAGGCAAGTCCCAAAATATTGACTTCTTCTTCCACATGGGTGCATGACCATCCTCATTCTGCACATGTTTGCTTCCAGGACCCTTTCCAAATACTACTTTCAAATCCTTTGCCATAGCAAACACATGTGGCCCACTACGAAGCTGAGGCCTTGCACGAAGGTCTGGTTGCCCGTTAAATTTCCTGCCTTCCTTCCGCAACGGGTGACTCGTAAGAAGAAACCTACGGTGACCCATGTACACAACCTTCCGAGAGTTTTTCAAGTACATGCCGTCCGTTTCATCTAAGCACTGGATGCAGGCTCTATATCCTTTGATAGTTAGGCCGGACAGGTTACCGAGAGCAGGCCAGTCGTTGATTGTTACAAATAACAATGCACGTAGGGTGAAATACTCCCTTTTGTACTCATCCCATACCCTTGCACCATCGTCCCACAACGTCACAAGATCTTCAACCAATGGTTTCAGGTAGACATCGATGTCATTTCTGAGTTGCTTGGGGCCTTGGATCAACAACGGCATCATGATGTACTTTCGCTTCATGCACAGCCATGGAGGAATGTTATAGATACATAGTGTAACGGGCCGGTGCTATGGTCGCTGCTCAATTCTCGAAAGGATTCATCCCATCGGTACTCAACCCAAACCTTATGTTTCTCACCTCATGTGCGAAGTCCAGGTACGTCCGGTCAACTTTCCTCCACTGTGAGCCATCTGCAGGGTGTCTAAGCGTCCCGTCGTCCTTACGCTCTTCTTTGTGCCAACGCATCATCCGGGCATGCGCTTTGTTAGCAAACATACGTTTCAATCGAGGATCACAGGAAATACCACAACACTTTAGCCGGAGGTCTCTTCTTCCTCGCTCCCCATCTATTTCACTGGATCGTCACGCTTCACCTTATACTTGTGATTCTCTCGCACATCGACAAATATCCAAATCGGCATACTCATTACGATACAGATACAATCATTAGGACATGCGTGTATCTTCAGATTTCCAATCCCAAAGGATGACGACTTGCTTGGCTTCATATATAGATTCGGGCAGTGTTATCTTCTCGAAGCAACTTCTTTACGAGTGATAACACCTCATCAAATCCCTTATCGACACACCATTTCTAGCCTTCCATTGCATGAGTTCCAGTGTAGTACGCAGCTTTTTGTGGCCCCGCCTACGCTTTGGGTACAAAGGAGTTACGTGGTCCTCTAACATGCGCTGGAACTTCTCAAACCGTCTTTCATCCGTAGTCTCCTCTCCGTCACGCAAAGATCCGGTCTAGCTCATCGTCACCAAAGTCACCAAGTGTTTCTTCCACGGAACAAGATGTGCGTGCCGTCCGGATCTTGTTGAATCCATCTTCCTCTTCCTCGTCTTCTTCATCGTCTTCTGGCTAATCACCTCAACCGCCATGGTTGGTCCAACAGTATAGTTTGGCATGAAACCTCTCATGATCAAGTGGTTCATAACTTGCCATCGCTGGGAGTGCTCCTTCTCGTTCTTGCAATCTACACACGGACAACATATGAAGTCGCTCGAGGCAAGAATGCAACGCCGCATCGAGAAAAGCCCGCATGTCATCAATGAACTCTCTCGGCGACGGTCCGCATTGTACATCCATTGCCGATTCATCTATACCAAGTTATAATTTCATTAAAAATTATAACAAATTCCGTTAAAAAAATTATAACCTAACTTAAATTTCGTAACATTTAAACCCAACAAAAAAAAGCTCCACCTACACCGTCATCCAATTAAAGACCTGCCTTTCTAATTATTTTGTATCCCTTCCTACCTTTGTAATTATTTTTTATCCTTCTACATGTTTTTCTATTTTATTTCATACACCAATAATTACTTCCTTGCAATGTTGTACCTAGATCTCTCCCAATATTGTGATATTTAAGATTCTAAAGCTAACAACCACCTAGATCTAAAGCTTCCAATCACCTTTACCTTGTAATGTCATATTTTGAACTAGATCTCCACCCTACATCTTCATACAACAACAAAAACAAGGCACAGAAAACAAATTTTCGATCATGCTTAAAAAATTCAAGATTTCTCCACATCCATTGAAAAAAATAGCAATATCTAGGTGAGAAGGATGTTCACATGATGTTACTAACTTTGAAACACTTAATTTGGAGCTAATCACCTCCAATTAAAAATTTGGACAGCACCTCCCCAAGAACAGCACTTGGTCGGCCTTCTCTGTTCGATCGTACCTCTGCTGGCGCATAGAGGAAGAAGGGTTTAAATGCGCTGCGCAGGAGGGCTTCCAGAAGCGGTTTGAGACACGAACCGCTTCTGAAGATTGCGTTCTAGAAGCGGTTCTTTTCTCAAACCGCTCGAAAATCGAAGCGGTTTGAGAAAAGAACCGCTTCTAGAACGCAACCTTCAGAAGCGGTTCGTGCCTCAAACCGCTTCTGGAAGCCCTCTCCGGACCGTTGCCAACGAACCGCTTCTGGTGCGAACATCACAACGGGTTCGCACCAAACCGCTTCTAATAGGCCGGTTGTGATGCCCAGTTCTGTAGTAGTAATCTGTTATCTGTAACTAGGTATTATATATCACGCATAGCCTCGTGGTTATTTTGCTCCGCGTTTGTCACCGACGAGAACGTTTCCTATGCTTCCAACTGTTTCGTGCTATCTGTGCTCCCACTCTTTAGAAACAGTTCAAATGGTTATGAAAATTAAAAAAATGCATAGGTAGGGAAAAATATAGTTTATCATGGCACAAAATTTTAAATATAAGTTCGATCTACATATTAAGAAAAAAAAGATAAATCCACTATATATTAAAAGCTCATGACATGCATTTTATAGTTGGTAAGAAAAAAATAGGCTAGAAATTCTCACAAAAAGCAAAACATCTAGTCCTTAATCTAGTGGACCCTAACTAAGTTGAACTATAGTAGACATTGATGTTATTATTGAAAGGAAACATCTAACCGTCTATCTAATGGACTCGAATTGTAATGGATTAGTAAAAAAAGAGTGCATACCAAGTATAACGAAAAAAGCAAAATTCGGAATTAAAAATAAAAATAAATTAGTCATTTGATTTTCATACGAACTCCAAACTAAAACCCGCTCATAGCTAAAATTAGGTAGCAATTGGATTTGTATAAGAATCTGCCTAAAACTAATATTCAAAATGAAATAAAATAATAACAATAAAATTAATGGCTTATATTAGAAGAAAGAGTCCATACCAAGTACAATAAACAAATAATAGAAATTCGGAATGAAAAAAGGAAATCAACCAATTAACTTTCACACTAACTCCAAATTAAAAACTGTACATAGCTGCAATCCTGAATGCAAATTAGAAAAAAATTAGCAATTGGATTTTTATACGAATTCTAACCTAAATATGATATGCGAAATTAGATGAAAATAACAACAAAAATTAACATAAATTTGGAATAAAAAATAAAAGAAAACTAGCCATTTGATTTTTCATGTGAACTCTAAATTAAAAATTGTACATAGCTCAAATTTTGAATAAAAATTAGGTGGAAATTAGTGATTAGATTTATATACAAATTATAACTTAAAACTGAAATTCAAGATTAAATAAACATAACAAAAAAAAACATAATAATGAAAATAAAAGGAAATTAAGGATTATATTTTTAATTCCATACTAAGTGGAAATGAATTTTTTTGTTTTATTCATAATTAAAATTCCACAAATATGCTAATTAAAAAATAACGATAGGAATTTGATATATATATGTGTGTATATATATATGAAATTATTAACTATTATGTAATAGAAGTTGATGACAAGTTTTTTTTGCAGTATATAAGAAAATATAGAATATGCTAAAAATTCCCCAAAATAAAATATTCTAACTCTTATTTGGTGGACCTCCATAAAACAGAAGGATTAAGATGGTGATACGTTGATAGGTGTTCAGTCAACTACATAGTATAAGTCATGTGATGTGCATTAAAAGAAATACCGAAAAGAACAAGACAACCATTGCAATAATAAAATTAAGAGACGATAATATAAATGAAAAATGTTATGTTATTCTATGCAATTATTTGGAAAGAAAGTTTTGATCACATGTGATAAATATTGGGAAACAGAGTAAGTATATTCTCTCCTATAATATATAATATTAAAATATCACAAAAGGAGTTCTGCAACTATCTATTTAAAAAAAAGTAAAATCACATATGTATTGCCAAGTCATTTAAGCATGTTTTAAGGATGATATACGCGCAAGTACGTGGACCACCTTGCTAGTTCTACTAAAATGGAAATCCAAAATAAAAAGGAAAAGATAAAAAACTACTATACATTTAAATTTGTATTTTTTGATTCTAAATGTGTTGGTAGAGTTTATATTTGAAAAATTATGGAATGATAGATTACATCATGCACTATCTATGCAAATTGTTTAAGAATTTTTCATGACTATTTGTATCGTTTCTCCTAAAGTGAGAACAACGATTGCATAGAACTTATTAAGAGCACTGGATATGGAAATTTTCACTTATTTGTCCTTCAACAATGTTTTTTTTTTTCCAAATATAGCCCCATGCCGTTGGAATTGCAAAATGGCTCATTCGATAAGCTCAGAAGCTACGATAGGCCGCGGTGGTGATGCTTAGAACCTCACCAAGTGTGAGGTAGGCTGGCTGACCGCGGAAGCCGGGTGGCCCCAGCAATGCGCCACACACGCAAAGCTCGAGTGGGAGCTACCATGCTATGCGTGCTCGGTCGCATTGCTGTGGCTCAGCAACCCACGGCACTGTCGTGGCTCCGTAGGCTCGGCAAGACCTACCGTAACGTGGTTTGCGAGCGGTGCCTACCGCTCTGCCCTGCCTCGACAAGATCCTCCTGCCGTGCTTCGTCGGCCGGTACCATGGTCCTACGCGCTGTCATAGTGTTGAAGACTTGTCGAGCTACCCAAACATAATAGGAGATACATATTATGTGCCGCGCACATAAATGAAACTACCTTTACAAGTACTTTCGCATCAGGACTTCATTTGAAAAAAAAAGAACCACTAGGCGCTACAAAATAGACGGCTTCTCTCAGCCACTAGTGGCTTTTCTATAGTACTCGTGTAGTCGTGTGGCCCACCTAAGCAGCAAACATATATAAACCCATGAGAGAAAAGATTCTGCATCGCAATGCTTGATGCGGGCAACTATCTAGAGGATTTCATGTGGTTGCGTCCAAAGTAGGATAAAAATTTCGCCAAAATTTTGAATTTCGGGCCACCATAAAATACAAACTACTGGCTGAATAATTTTTTTTTGAAATTACTACAGTATGACCGAAATTTCATTTTTTTTAACGAAATTTCGTGATTTTTAACCAGTTTAAAAACTTTTAGAGCCGGATTTGACCGGATTTGGTCCAATAACCCTTAATAAAGTCATCTTCTATGAAAATTTGTTGAAAAACCGAATTTTTTTAGACATTTTAATATTTTGGTAGAAACACTGTTAGATTTTTATAAAATTGTACAATCTCGATAATGATATAAAAATTTATGATACTATATTAAGTAGTATAGGAGCATATATAAAATTTTTTAAAATAATTTAACTTCATTTGTTATCTTTAAAAAATCAAAAACAGTATGAACATAATTGGGACAGTAACCTTGTCAGAATTTTATAAATTTTCTCGAGTGTGATCATGATCTAAAAGTTTTATGAGAGATTAATAATTGCCTCAGTACCATTCTAAATTTTTTTTGGTCAATCAAATCTATGTGTGCATTGAACTTCATTTGTTATATTATATTTCAAAAATAAAAAATAGAAAGAAGATAAATGGTACTGTGCCTTGTAAGAATTTTATAAATTCACTAGAGTGTGATCATGATTCACAAATTTTACGAGATCTTAAGCATTTTCTTATCACCCTTCTGTAAAATTTTCAAAAAATTTAAGCTTTTTTGATTGCTAAAGCAAATCTATGTATTGATCATCATGCTTTTAAAGCCTTTTTTTATTGCTAAAGCAAATCTATGTATTGATCATCATGCTTTTATCAGGACGTAGTACTGACAGAATTTTTAAAACTTATTTAGGCATGATAACCATCTAACAATTTTATATAAACATTAATGTTACATATTCACAGAAATTTTCAAAAGTTTCTAACGTGATTTGAACCATTTTTTATTTTGTTCAAGTTTACTCGTAAACCTTTTAATAGGACAGTAGCACTGTTCGAATTTTTAAAAATTCATAAAGGTTGATCATCATTTGAAAATTTTATGAGAACATTAGTGATGCATCATAACCATGCACAAAACATTTCAAAATTTTCTAACATGGTTTGAAGCAATTTTCATCTGGTTCAAATTTGTCGGTCAGCGTTTTATCAGTACAGTAGCAATATTCGAATTTTTAAAAATTCTTTTAATAATCATCTAAAATTTTTATGGGAACATCACTGATGTGTCAGTATCCTCCACAAGAACGTTCAAAAAATTTTGACATCGTTTGAACCATTTTTTGTTTAGTTGAAATGTGCCGAAATTTCGGATATTTCGCCCGAAATTCTGTCCAAAAATTCCGAATTTGAATTTTGCGTTATGAATTGCGTCTAGATTTTATCCAAAATAACGAGATTTCACCGAAATTTCGGATTTTGGTTATCGGTGCAATATTATCAAAAACAAAATTTAAATCCATGTGCAAAGGATGCGATCGATGGCCGGCTAATAAAGGCAGTGGCATAACTCAACACGTACGACCAACGATCAGCTTACAACGCCTACAGTTTCGCGTACCTACGAAACTACGCACGCGTGGGCCGAGACCTCGACGTCTTACCCACTAGCCATTAGCTGTAGCCACTGTCCAGCAAGCTCATACCAACACAACACATGTTGCGGCGCTACGGACCCCCTTGATTGACTCTTCATTACCTGCAGGTGAGAGCTGCTGGTGGTAGGCTAATAATCAGTGCAGTAGCCACTTTCTTGCCATATTGATCTCTTTCTATGTCAGCTATGACATCCATGTATAATTTGCCCTAAGGATGGTGAAAAATTGTACAATTCGCTATGTCAACAGAATTCTTTGCTTTTTTTAGCCCGCTTGCGAACATTTTTTTAAATATAGCTTTTATTTGAAATTATTTGTAGATTTAATCCCCACGATTCACATCTTGCGCTCGGGGATGTCGGCAGATGGTCTGCCGTGTCAAGATTCCTGCTGCCAAGAAGTAAATCCTCTAATTAATCACTAATTTAATCATACTTATTAATTAATCACTTAATTAAATCACTAATTAATCAAATTCTCTTATTTAATCTCTTATTAACAGGGCTCCTTCCGAGGTAACGGGGCTCTGTAGGTGGCTGAGCTTCCTACTGAGCTTCTCTTGCTTAGCAACTTCCTGCCGAGATCCACTTGCTCCGTAGCTTAAGAGCTAGTTTGGTAAATTCGAATGAAAGGATGCTAAATTTGTCAAAAACAAATTTTAGCAGCTAGAAAAATAACAGCTTCGTTTCTAACTAATGGTATCACCCATAATCATGGAAACCGCATGATGTCAGCCAGATGTTTGTGGCTCACATATTGGTCGCTTGATTACGCATGAAATCCAGCACGGAAAGATCGAAATGTTAATATAGCATATTATATTTACGGTAATGGTATCGTTCGTGCGTCCGGATCCGGACGTCTCCCTTCGACGGCACATCCAGCAACCCACATAGATCCAACTAGTAACACCGCTCGGACCCGGATTAGTTTATTCTGCACTTGGACAATAGAGTGAGCTCATGTGACGTCCGCAAATCGGAGTGACGATGTCACCGGCGACATATCCCCAACCTTTCTCTCCGGTACACCTCTTCCACCACGTCCCATCCTATGCACCCATCCTCCCAGGGGTCACCTAAGCTTGGCCGTTTGCGGCCTTCGCGAGCTATCAATCATGTCATGACATCACAAGCTCTGCCATCGGCAATAGCCTCCGCATATGCCACTCAAAACTCCGGCGATGGCAGTAGAGCACTTTAGAGATAGACGTGGGTATTGGGTCGGATTTTTTTTTTTGGCAACAAGTGGCATGGAGGTCACAGCCTAGCCTAAGGCCCGGCTCGACCCACGTGCGAACGGTTCGTGCTGGCATGGTACATTTGGCAGGGCTGCGTTGGGTCTGCCAACCGAGTACGGTGGGCAGCACGGCACGGCATGTTGAGCTAGGTTGTGTTCGGGTCAGTACGGCTCGCCACAGTGGTAAGTAGGCATGGCATAGCTTGCTCGTGGCTGTTGAAGTATAAGTGAATTGTCCAGCTTTCCTCATCAGCTTAACCTTTTGGGTGAACTGGTGGTGCATGCAACTCAAGATGATATCAGAGCCAAGAGGTCTCAAGTTCAAGACCCGGTTGGCGCAATTAAAAAAATAATTGCAGCCCATTTCTATTCTACGTCCTAGGTCTGAGGGAGCCTGCACGTGGCCAGGGGCATCCTCGGCGTGCGCCACGTTCGCCATGGCCATGGCGAAGGGTAGAGGTGGCGACGGTAGAGGGTGAGCCGATGAAGGGGGTGAACCAGGGAAGGGGAGGCGGAGAGACAGAAGAGGCAAGTTGGCGAGTGGGAGGCAGAGAGGTGGAGGGGCAAGTCGGCAGGGGGAGGGGGCGAGGAGGGGAGAAGGGGTGGTAGAGGGGGCGAGGAGGGGTGGTCAGGCGAGCCGAGTGTGGAGGGGTGGCGGAACCCATGGGCTAGGTGGGTGACCCAGGTGAGGAGGGCGCTAGGACGGACACGCTAGAGAGAGAGAGAGCGTGCCTGAGAGATTGAGAGAGACTAAGAGATTAACAGGATGAGAAGATGCTTGTCCCTGTCCCATGAAAGCGACTTGACATAGAGAGGAAATCAATGGTCAAATGGCGACACAGACATCGCGAGAGAGAGGAATGGGCAAGTAACATTTGATTGATCGAGAGAGACAGCGAAAGAAACCCGACGAATGAAATAAAGCCGATTCGAAATCCAATTGGTAAGTAACGTTCGCCTGATCGATCACTATAAAACCCCCTTAGCCCACACATTTCTTCAACACACTTTGAGTTGTTTCTTCTCTCTTCCTTTGCTTTCTCACTATTCTCCCTTTACTCTCTCACTACTCTCTCAAAGATAAAAAAAAGTATGTCTCGAAAAAGTCAAGAAGGGGAGCAGGAGAGCATGCCCTTGTATCAGGACCCGAATATACAAATCTGGACCCTTTGTGTTTATCGCACATGTCTAGGATCACACTAGTGCACACAGTGGTAACATAGATGAATATCACAATCATACACAATGAAAACATAATAAAAGACTTCATTTATTGAATGTAAGACAATTTTTTAACCTTATGGTCGACTTTACATGATTATGCCGTGTAGGGCTCAACTATAATAGATAAAAATTGCAGCGGAATGAAAATATAATAATTAACCCATCAATATGCCACAAGCGACTGACAAGGTTCGCACCCTAGAAATTCACCTCCTGATACTCCTCCAATGTAGGTGTAGACTCCTCTTCAACTGATGATTTTGTTGTGATAAGGGTGAATATATAAAGAACTTAACAAGTTGTGCACAGAATGCAAGTCTAATATAACTATATGCATTATTTATTCCAAATGAATGGCTAACATGGTTATTTTGCAATAAAGCAGTATTTACAAATGAATACAATAATTAGATTGAAATGATAGTAAAACAAATAACTGACGAGGATTAAAAAGCCTACCTTCCCTTTGGCCTTTGGGCCCTCAATGGATAAAAACATAATTTATTAATAGGCCACAAAAAGCCCATAATTTAGAATGGAGCTTGCGCTTATTCGGATGGTCAAGCCTCCGACCAGTCCAGCCAAAGCAATCCATATCATTGCTTCACACTGGTCATCCCCGATCAGTGAAATAGCCATCTCAACCAGAGAATTAGTCGAGGACAAGCGGTTATGCTTGCACATGTCTCCGCGTGCACAGTTATTTGGCAAATACGCACAACTACCTGGAAGTTATCTCTGGAAAAGGCATCCTTTGGCGAGAAGACACCGTTTGGCAGGAAGACACTTCTCGGTTCCACGACGTTTTTTGGAGATCAACTGCTGCCTCTCCAACTGATATAAATTGGGTGCCGATCCATGCTGTTAAGCAAATTTGCAACAAGAATAAGCAATTGGGATAGGCAATTGTAATCGTAATCCTCAAATTCTGCAATTTTGTGTACTCTGTTGAGTCGCTTGGCTAATAAAGAAGCAATCCCTATATGTCATTTCTATCATCTTGTTTACTAGGAGCTCACAATCATATTTTCATAAGCTCGATTAAAAGACCCTAGGTCTTGAACATCGACAATAATAATAATAAATAACTTTTAGATATTTCTCAAGAATAATTTGGCACACAACCCTTAATCCATATTTCAAACTTCGAATGGCACACAGTGTAACATCCCAAAATTTGCACAATAGTATTTTATTACTTATTTCTAATTTTCTGAGAGTTTTGCTAATTTTTGGAATTTATAAATTGTTTTTTACTACTTTCAGATTTACAAAAAGATTTATTGTAGCTATGCTTAGACATGCTTAGTTGTACGATGGGATTCATATCACATGAGAAATATTGTTAATCTTGACTTAATAAGATATTGAATTGTGGTGGATAGCCACTGTTGTAAAATTTGTTGTACCATGGCAGGGTATGCCATTGATCTTGGTTGAACAAGAATAGTTTTCCCTCAGGCAAGTGATCTTGCAGTAAAGAGGGTGCTGTTAGCATATTTGGGATGGGATGTTGATGTCTTGCCTGAGATAACTTAAGAATTTAATCTTGTGCGTCATTGAACTGGGCTTAAGCATACAACCACATGTCTGGTATGGGACAGACCTACCTGATTAATTTGCAATGTCTAAACTTGAGTACTACCACTTGGTGGTGTACGTTCTGAGATGGACAGGTGGATTCACACGGCACAAGAGGGGGTCCTGAGTGAGGTAGATGGAACCCTTCAGTGGTGAAACATTGTGGAAAATATCGAGTTTAGGCAGAGTATTGTGAAGGCTTTGTTATGATCTTAGTCGCACGCCAAAGGAAGTGTGTCATGGTCGACATTACAAGATTGATCATATATTGTGGGTAAAGCAGTACGACCTCTACAGAGTGTAAAACTATTCGAATAGCCATACTAGCGGTCATGGACATACTTGGGAATTTCACATGAGATATAGAGTTTTTTATTAAAATATTGGTAGGTGGAATTGTTGAGATGTGAATGGGGAGTTCACTGTTGAATTTGATGTATAACGTTAACACTGATGAGTTCAGTGGTTTGATGGTAGTTTTAGATGGTGTTGGGTGAAGCCTCATCAATCTGTTCATGTTGTCTACCATGGATTTACCAGTTATTTTTTATCTTTTTATAAATATGCTTTGAATTTATATATTGTATTTAAATTCAAATTATTTCTTTTTGCAAAAGAACCATATGGCTATTCTGTGTCAAGCCTTGCATGAATATATTGTATCATTTCCCTACGACTTATTGAGTACTTTTGTACTCACGGCTATACGCCTTTGTTGATTATTTACTAAGGAAGGACCAGGAAATATAGAGTTCTATTAAGATAGTACTATGAAGACTACATGAACTAGGATGGCATTTCCCAAGATGATTGCCTATGGTTTATCGAATGGCCCAAAGTTATTTTTTTTTCTGTTGTAATAGTTCATTTTTTCTTATGCCCTTAAGGCATAGTTGTGTAAACTTTGACTATAAAGTTCATTGCTTTTTTAATAATAATTTTCTACTTTCTAAGTTAGTTCGTTGTATGAAATGGTATTTTATCTATGTTGCTACTATGTGTACTAGCATGATCCGGAACTAGTGCAGTATACACACAGGGTTTCAGATTCGTAAATCTGAGTCCGAAAACACAGCCTCCCTTCCCAAGTTTTATTCCATAAAACCTAACCCTTGACTGAAATTCCCGAACATTGTCCATAATTAGGGACACGGCTATTCGAATAGATTTACACTCTGCAGAGGTTATACATGATAGCATCTAGGCACCCCTCAATTCTATTACTGTATTATTATGGTTTTGGTATTGATAACTAAGTTTGTAATACTCAAAGCTTTGAAGAAAATAAGCTGGAATCTATGATGGAACAAGTTGGGCTAACAAGATTAAGGTATTCTGTTTATCATTTATGACTTGGGAGATGATTCAAGTCAAATAGCCTAGGTCTATTTTCTTTTTGGTTGTCCAAAAGAGGTACTTTGCACAAGCAAATAGGTTGTTAGGCAAGGCAAAACTAGATCTCTCGGAGCAAAAGACACTTAGACTTTATCCTTGTGAAATCATATCTCTTAGTACAACGGACCAAGCTTTATCTACCCTTTTCTTCAGTCCGTTGCGTACCTTGAAACTATTCTACGACAAAACTCCCTTTTAATATGTGATCATTAGATATTTGTTTTCATATCCACATATCCTTGATTAAAACCTTCTTTGAAAATCATCCGATAGCCAAAGGTTTGCCCATGTATGACGGAACAAAAATATTTAATCCGGTATACATGCAAAAAATCACTCTTCCGTGACGGACCAAAATATCTTTTGTTTCCCATCTACAGCAGACCAAATATTTGGTCTGGCACCCTTTCAGTTTATAAGTTTTGGCCAGACTGAATCTTTGATGTCCTTTTGAATCGAAACCTAAAATGAATTTTCTCTATCTTCAAAAGAATTTTACTCAGGAAACGGACCAAGCATTCGTGTTTAAAATATCTCAGTCCATTCCTAAAATAAAAAGCTTGGATAAAAATTTATCTTTATTGAAAAGGTCCTTGGCACCAATCTTCTGGAAAGTCCATGTATGACGGACCAAAAATTTGGTCCGACGTACATGTGTCTCTGTGCCAGACCAATCTTCTGAAAAGTCCATGTATGACGGACCAAAAATTTGGTCCGACGTACATAGGTCTCTATGCCAGTCCTATCTTTTAAAGTCCATGTGTAACGGACTAAACAAATTGGTCTGTCGCTCACATTGTCTCTCAGTTGTATGCCAGACCAACCTCTTTGAACAACCCATGTACTACGGACCAAAATTTTTGGTCCGTCGTGAACTCTCAAATTTGGTCCGTCATACACATATCCAGTATCGCTAGGCACTGATACTTAGTCCGTTATACGTGTATATTTCTGTTGTTTCTGGCATCTGACAAGTCCAACGGCTACTGTAGCAGGTGTAACGGCTACTTTCACTCCAAATGGCTATATAAGCATTTCCTAAACCATCTTCCAAAATAACAGATGAACTCCTTACACTTTGGTATTGAAAAATAGCTCTCATTCTCAAAAAGGAGTCTGTGCTTCATCTTCACACAAAAATTCTCATACATCTCTAAGTGTGTAAGCTCCAAGTCAGTGTCTAGTTGTGTGAATTGCAAGGTGAACCAAGAGACAGAACTTGTGCAAAGTTTATTACTCTTGGATCTTAGTGATCCTAGACAGCTTGGAGGAAGTGAACAGTGTGACTTGTCCAAAAGTGTTTGTGGAAGGCAACTGTATTTGTGAGAGGTTTGGAACTCACCTCACTCGAGTAGTGAAAGAGTTACTGAGTGATCGCGAGCTCTCGCGACTAGCTCTGGAGAAGCAGAACTTCGAAAGAATTGCTTCAACGTGGATTAGGAGTGCGGCTCTGAACCACGGGATAAATCTTTGTCTCTCCTGTGTCATTTCATTTATTGCTTTCGCTGTTATCTTTGGTTGTTTTTGAATTCTGTATTATCCTTGCAGTAATTTGCTCTTTGATAAATTCAGTTAGTTGTTTAAAATAGTTAGAACTTGTTGAAATTGCCTATTCACCCCCCCTCTAGGCCAACTCGATCCTTCAAGTGGTATCAGAGCGTGTTTACCTTGTTTAGCTTAACTAGCTTTGGTAAATGGCTGTAAGGACCCGAATCCACTGATTCGAACCCACTGTGTTTACCGCACTAGTCCCAGGATCAACGCTAGTGCACACAGCTTAACATTGGTACATATCACATCATACACAACGATAATAGAATAATAGTTCATTTATTGATATAGCTAAATGTATGATCTTATGACCAACTTACATTATTAAGCCACGCAGGCAAGACCGAGAATATAAACTAATAATTAAGCAAATGGAAAGTAGAAACGTAGATAGCTCATCACTTCACCACAGCAACCGACAAGGCTCTAACCCTAATGACTCGTGTCTTCTTGGACTTCATCTTCCAACACAGTGTAGATTCTTCAACTGTTGATTATTGTTGTTTGGCAAGGGTGAGTACTTAAAGCACTCAACAAGTTGTGCATGTAATGCAATTCTATTTATCTACATGTAAGGCTTATTCCAACTGACAGGCTATCATGGCTATTTTGCAATAAGCGAGATTTATGAACAAGTACAAGAAATAGATTGTAAAGAATGTAAACGAATAGCAATAATAAATAAATTCAGATTTCTCAAGTAAACCAAGTTTCCAATCCTAAATCAAGTTCCAATCTTCCATATGGCAATCCCGCCATCCCAACCAAGTTGTCCAATTTATTAAACTAACCCTTAATCAGAATTCCCGAGCATTGCTCAATACATGAAAGCACGGCTATCCGAATAGTTTCACACTCTGCAGAGGTTATGCACTTTACCCACGTGATACAACCAAGCACCACAAAGGCGAGAGATTATAACAAAGCCTTTACAATGCTCTATCTTAACCCGGTACTACCCGCTAAGGTTTCAACACCGGCGGTCTGTAAACCACATCCGGGGCCCCCTCTTGCGCCATGTGAATTACACTCGACCCGGAACTCACACCGACCACGATAGTATCAACATTAAGACTTTGCAAATTACTCACTAGGTGGCCCATACGGACATGTGGTTGCATGATTGACTCAGTCAAAGGCTTGCAAGGTTAAGTCCTTAGTGTGATCAAGGCAAGACTTCCACATACCATCGCCCATCGGGCCCACCTTGGCCTCCTCGCCCCTTGCCACTTGCCCCAATCTAAGTTATTATCACCCGCTGATTACCAAGCACCACGTGCCATCAACAATTCAACATCGCTTGCGTGACATGACTCGCCACAACAACTCAATCTCATCGTGTGATCCCACATGACACACAAGTTCATAACATTGTTCCATATTCCATTAATCAAGATTAATTATCAATGGTGATGACACATGTGATGACGTGGCATGGCTAAGCAACTAATACGAACTAAACCTCCAATGTTGATTATAATTATTAACCAACTATATTAAACCAATCTAGGGTGACAATGGATCATGGCATACAATGACAAGGTAGGGTATAGATCAATCTGGTATTTTAGCTAAGCCCAAACTAATTTGAAACAGTTGTATAATTGAAATATATGCAATAGTGTAAATCAAACATAGCAATTTTACAAACATGGGTTCAACATGATCAAAGCACAACTTGCCTTGGAATAGGTTCTGATCTTGATCTGAAGCTTGCTCTTGAGTTGCTTGATCTTCCTCCGAAACGTCGCACAATTCAATGTCTACGCGTACCGAAGGAGAAAAGCAAATAAATACCAAAACAGAGAGCAATTAAACTCCAAAAATCAATTAAAATTCACCATTAAATAGATCTTAATTTTACAAATTTTTAGAAATTGGAATCACTCAAATCCGAGTTACGATGCAAAAGATATGGCCTTCTGAAGTTTGAAATAAATACTGAAATTGCTAAAATCAGAAAATCAGATTTAACAGATTTATTTTTATTTCGAAAATAGATTACTGCGTCATCATGACGTCAGCATGACATCAGCCCTGAACCGAACCAACCAGAGCTCGACACGTGGCCTCGGCGCATAGACCTGGTCCACGAGACCCCCCTGGTCCACCATGAACCCGGCGTATGACGCCTCGGTACCCGCAGCGCCACGCGTCTCGACCCGATTGGTCGCAGCGCCACCCCGCCGATGCGCGACACGCGGCACGCATCCACGCCCCGATCCGATCGAACGGCGACAGACACACGCGGCGTGGCACGATCTATTCCGCTCACTCGATCCGACTACCGAGGTTAGAAGATGGGTTTTCGATTACCGAGCGACGTGGCACGATCCGGCTATTCCACGATCCGACGGTCAAGAACTTACCCGAGAACAAATGGCGGCGCGACAAACAAGAAGTCCACCGAGAGGAGGAAGAAGACGGCGCGCAACAATCCAGATGACCCAACGGCGAGGCGAACTTGACGATTGGATGGGCCTCGCGCGATGAGTTCAACTCCGCTTCAACACCACCGAAAGGACTCTCGGCGCTGAAACGGCGAAGAACGCAACGGTGAGCGGCGGAACCGACGAGCAACCACGACTCAACGGCGCGTCTCGGGCTTGCCGAGCTAGGGCAAAAGAAACGACGCGACTCGGGCTTCACGCCGCGCGAGGCGGCACCTTAAATAGGGCCTAGGAGGCGTGCAACGGCGGACACAACGGCGCGGCGTGTCGGACATGGATTCCGCGGCGGCTCGAGACGAACTCCGACGACCGTCCGATCTTCAATCAACGAACGAGATTTGCCAAAGACGTGGCACAATCCGGTCCGACACGGATCCAACGGCCGCAACTAAATCCTTCCTTTTTGATCCTTTAATCCGAGCCGCCCAACACAAAACCAACGGACGTAGATCTTTAGGGTTTCAGAATCGCCCATCGCTCGATCATGATCCAACGGCTCGAGTGAAGCTTCTAGAAAAGGCCGAAAGGCCCACGCTGCTCGGCCGCTCACAGCGAAAATGGGCCAAGCCCACTACTGTTCCCTATGGTTTTAAAGGATTTCCAATTAACATAATCCCAGAAATTCATTTTATTTATTTTGGGCAATAAAACTATCATGAAAAATCCAGGAAAAATCTCAAAAATACTTTGAGACATTCTGGACTCAAATAAAATATTTTTGGCAAAACTTCATTTTAACTTTGCACAGATTTAAATAGATTTGAATAAAAGGCAAGAAACTTGAAATAAGATTTAATTCCAATAAATCCAGAAAAATCCAAATAAATTCCAGAAAATCACAAATGCACTTTTAAACAATAAAAACTTAATTAAGCCAAATTTTGGGATGTTACAAACCTCCCCCCCTTAACAGAATCTCGACCCGAGATTCAGGGCTAGCTAGAGAATAGGTTCGGGAATTCTGCTTTCAACTCCTCTTCTCGCTCCCAAGTGGCTTCACTTTCGGAATGATTGCTCCACTGAACTCTGCAAAAACGAATAGACTTGTTTCTGGTCTTGTGCTCCATAACATCCAAAATTCTGATCGGTTGCTCTTTATAAGTCAAATCTTCTTGCAGCTCTATCGCATCCAACGGGGTTTGTTCTGTTGGCACTCTGAGACACTTCTTAAGCTGCGACACATGGAATACATCATGCACTCCTGCCAAGGACTGAGGCAACTCTAATTGATAAGCTACCTCTCCTCGACGGCTCAGAATCTTGAACGGACCAACATATCTTGGTGCAAGCTTCCCTTTAACGTGAAATCTTTTAACGCCCTTAAGAGGGGTAACCCTGAGATACACATGATCTTCTGGTTCAAAACTCAAATCTCGACGACGATTATCTGCGTAGCTTTTCTGTCTTGACTGTGCTATCTTCAACCTCTCTCTGATCATTGCAACTTGACTTTCTCGCTTCTTCGAGGATATCCGGTCCAAACACTAACGCTCTCCGCTTTCATTCCAATTCAACGGAGTACGACAAGCACGCCCATACAATGCCTCGAATGGTGACATCTGTAGGCTAGCTTGATAACTATTATTATAACTGAATTCTGCGTATGGCAAACATTTATCCCAAGATGTAGCATACGCTAGAGCACAAGCTCTCAACATATCTTCCAAAATCTGATTTACTCTTTCACCGACCATCCGTCAGGGGTGATATGTCAGACTAAAATTCAGACGGGTTCCCATTGCTTCGCAACTTATTCCAAAATCTCGAGGTAAATTGGGTACCTCATCGACACAATCTTCTTTGGCACTCCATGCGGACATACAATCCTTGACATGTACAATTCGCCAAACGATCTCCTACAGAGGTGGTCTTTATCGGGATGAAATGAGCGACCTTGGTTAGACGATCCACTATAACCCAAATGGAATCGTAACCTTTCGAGTCTTAGGTAGACCGGTGATAAAATCCATTCGATTTCTTCCCACTTCCATTCCGAATTTTTAACTACCGCAACAAACCAATGGTCTTTGATGCATAGCCTTTACTCTCTGAAATACGTCGCATAATGCAACATGCTCAGCCACTTCACGCTTCATATTTGGCCACCAGAATCTCTCTTTCAAATCTTGGTACATCTTAGCGCTTCCTGGATGAATTGAGTACTTTGAATCATGAGCTTCCTCAAGAATCAATTGCTTTAATTCCTTTTTATCCGGTACACAAATTCGGCCTTTGAAGAACATGGTCCCTTGCTCATCCAGAGTAAAATCTAAGGCTAGGCCTTCTTCCTTTTTAGCCTTGATCTTGGAAATTTTATCGTCATCTTGTTGACTTTCTCTAATCTGATCCTCTAGTGTTGGCTTTACTTCTAGCGCAGCTATCATTCCTTGCGGAACGACTTCCAATCTCAACTTCCGAAATTCCTTGCATAATTCCGGTTGATCCTCAATTGACAAGGTATTCGCGCTATGGCTCTTTCGACTCAGAGCATCTGCCACCACATTGGCTTTTCCAGGGTGATAATGGATTCCCACATTATAATCCTTAATTAGCTCCAGCCATCTTCGCTGTCTCATATTCAGGTCAGCTTGAGTGAATATGTATTTCAGACTCTTATGGTCCGTATATATCTCACATCTATTTCCTATGAGATAATGACGCCATATCTTTAAAGCATGCACCACGGCAGCTAACTCCAGATCATGCGTTGGGTAATTCACTTCATGTGGTCTTAATTGTCTCGACGCATAAGCAACGACTTTGCCCTCTTGCATTAACACGCATCCCAAGCCTTGCTTCGAAGCATCGCAGTAAATGTCAAATCCATTCTGCACATCTGGCAACACTAATACGGGGGCTGTTGTTAAGCGTTTCTTCAATTCCATAAAACTTTGCTCGCACTCAAGCGTCCATGCAAACTTCTTTTCTTTCTTCAACAACTGTGTCAAGGGTTTAGCAATTGTTGAGAATCCCTCTATGAACCGACGGTAATATCCCGCCATTCCCAGAAAACTACGAATCTGAGTAACGGACTTCGGTGGCTCCCAATGCAACACTGCATCCACTTTGTTGGGATCAACTGCGACTCCTTTGGTAGTCATTACATGACCCAAGAATTCGACTTTCTCCTTCCAGAATTCACACTTGCTAAACTTTGCATATAGCTAATGCTCTCGCAGCCTGTCTAAAACCATCCTTAGATGTTCTGCATGCTCTTCTTCGGTCTTTGAGTAAACCAAAATATCGTCTATGAAGACCACAACGAACTTATCCAAGTAATCCATGAAAACCTTATTCATCATGTTCATGAAATATGCTGGGGCATTAGTCAATCCAAATGACATGACTGTGAACTCATAATGTCCATATCGCGTAGAAAACGCAGTCTTAGGCACATCCTCCGCTCGGATCTTCAACTGATGGTATCCTGAACGAAGATCTATCTTGGAGAAAACTCCAGCTCCTCTTAACTGATCAAATAAGTCGTCGATCCTGGGCAACGGATACTTATTCTTGATCGTTACTTCATTAAGTGCACGATAATCGATGCACATCCTAAGACTTCCATCCTTCTTGCGGACAAACAAAACCGGGGCTCCCCACGGTGATGAACTTGGTCTAATGAAACCCTTCTCTTGCAGTTCCTCAATCTGCTTCTTCATTTCCACTAACTCATCGGTAGGCATCCGATATGGTCTCTTTGATATCGGTGCTGTACCGGGTGCTAACTCTATGACAAACTCGATATCACGATCTGGTGGCAATCCCGGCAAATCTTCTGGAAACACATCCGGTATTCTCGCTCATCGCACATCCTCCATGCTGATGGCTTTCACGCTGTTGACCACTAACTGCCCATCTCGAACTGCGGTCGCTTGAAACTCCACTTTCTTGCCACTAGGGCCTTCCAAAGTCACGATCCTTCGGCCACAATCCAAAACAGCCTTATGCTTTAACAGCCAATCCATTCCAAGGATGACGCCTAGGATTGCGCGTCTATCAAGATAAGATTTGCTAGAAATTCTATCCCATCCATAAGCAACTTAGCTCCCAAACACCCAAGGCTAGATCTAAGCTCAGATCCTGGGGCTTGGACTAAGAGCACACACTTAAGATTCACCACTTTAAATCCATTCTTGGTTGCAAAACTTTGAGACACAAGCGAATGCGAAGCTCGTAATCAAACAAAGCAGTAGCAGTCTTCGAGTTGACCAGGAACTTACCCAGTACGACGTCTGTTGCCTCTTGAGCTCCATCAGCGGTGATGTGGTTGATCCTTCCACGCACTGTTGACTGCGGCGTTGCTCCAGCTTGGCTTGGTGCACGATTTCCTCCGATGCTGGTGCTTTAGCGGGTGTTGTTCCTGTGTTGAAACGAATCGGCGTGATGCCTCCTTCCGTGGACACCTATTTGAAAAGTGCCTGGCTCATTGCAAGTATAGCATCTCTTCACCGTGGATTGCCGATTTCCTCCGGTGCATTGTTGCCTGTCTTTGTGTCTGGCTCGATTGGCGTGGCGAGGTGCGGGGTTGATGTCCTGTTCACACCGTGGTTGGAATCTAGCAAATTGTTGTGGTGACATCCTCAAACGTAGATGGTTTGGACGCCCACCGATTATTCATCAAGCGCTACGGTTTTCACCTAGCTCTTTGCGCTTATCTTCTAGGATCAAAGCCTTATTTACCAGCTCCCAAAATCTGGAAATTGTGGGTAATCACCCCACTCAGAGTCCCGAGTTCATCCCTTCATGAAACGAGATCGCCTAGCTTTATCTGTCGCTCGCCTTCGAGGGCATAGCGAGCTAATCGAGTAAATTTGTTCAAGTATTCGCCACCGGTTGGCCTCCTTGCTTCAAAGCTCAACTCCTCCTTCTTAAGATCCATCATTCCCTCGGGACATGGTATCTGGCGGAAAGCATTAGTAAACTCCTCCTGTGTTATCTCCTGTGGGGCTCCATGAGCGCACAAGAGTTCTCCCACCACTCTGCGGCGGTCCTTCCAGCTTGATGAGAGCGAGAGCACCTTCTCATTTCCTTCACACTTGTGTGATGTGCGCTTTCTTCTCAATGGTCCTAAGCCGCCATCGGCTTCCAAAGGATTCACATTTCTGAAAAGTTGGTGGCCTAGTCCTCATAAAATCTGATAGCTTTGACATAGGTCGAGGTCCACCATGATTGTTCTGAGTTGCAGGGTTGTTGTGATTTACTGCTGCATTGGTCATCTGCTGCATCTGCTGCATCATTGTCCGTGATCGCTTGAGTCTGCATACGCGAAAATGCTCCTAGATTCTGCATGTCTACTGTCGGTGGTTGAGGGCTGCCTCCATCATTGGGATTGTCATTCTGACGCAGTCCACTTCCTGAAGCACCGTTGTTTCCTCGAGTATTCACCATCTGATGATTGCCTCTTAGGTTAGGAAAGGTAGATGTAGCATAGATAAGAAGTAAGAATTTCTAAAGCGGGGAGATAGGTTATACCCAAACTGAACAATTCTTTATTTAACTTGGTATGGTGCTTATTTAAGCCTACAAGCTTTGCAACACATACTGCACACTCAGCAATACAAAGAAGCAAACTAAACACGCAACCTTAACGTCAACTAGAAAGGTAAAGACTAACTTAAAGACGCGACTCACACTCGAGTCTCAACACAGCTCCATGGCGTAGCCGCCAGCTGACTCCTCAAAGGTCGGAACGATCGGCATCTGCTCCACAAGAACTTTGAATAAGTTCTCCACCCGAAACGGCAAGTAAGACGGTAAATTCAGCAAAGGCGAGAAGTAGAGAATGAGATGAGTCAAGAGTGTTTTATTAATCGAATTTAGATTTTCTTTTAGAAAATAGTTTTGGACTCTCACAAGACACCTCCATACTATCTAGGGCCAAAACCTACAGTCAGTATGCTCTGATACCACCTCAGAAGGACCCGAATCCATCGATTCAACCCACCGTGTTTACCGCACTAGTCCTGGGATCAACGCTAGTGCACACACTTAACATTGGTACATATCACATCATACACAACGATAATAGAATAATAGTTCATTTATTGATATAGCTAAATGTATGATCTTATGACCAACTTACATTATTAAGCCACGCAGGCAAGACCGAGAATATAAACTAATAATTAAGCAATGGAAAGTAGAAACGTAGATAGCTCATCGTTCACCACAGCAACCGACAAGGCTCGGACCCTAATGACTCGTGTCTTCTTGGACTTCATCTTCCAACACAGGTGTAGATTCTTCAACTGTTGATTATTGTTGTTTGGCAAGGGTGAGTACTTAAAGCACTCAACAAGTTGTGCACAGAATGCAATTCTATTTATCTACATGTAAGGCTTATTCCAACGGACAGGCTATCATGGCTATTTTGCAATAAGCAGCATTTATGAACAAGTACAGTAAATAGATTGTAAAGAATGTAAAACGAATAACAATAATAAATAAATTCAGTATTTCTCAAGTAAACCAAGTTTCCAATCCTAAATCAAGTTCCAATCTTCCATATGGCAATCCTGCCATCCCAACCAAGTTGTCCAATTTATTAAACTAACCCTTAACTGTAATTCTCGAGCATTGCTCAATACCGCGAGCACGGCTATCCGAATAGTTTCACACTCTGCAGAGGTTATGCACTTTACCCACGTGATACAACCAAACACCACAAAGGCGAGAGATTATAACAAAGCCTTTACAATGCTCTATCTTAACCCGTACTACCCGCTAAGGTTTCAACATCATGGTCTCAGAAACCACATCCGGGCCCCCTCTTGCGCCATGTGAATTACACCGACCCGAACTCACACCGACCACGATAGTATCAACATTAAGACTTTGCAAATTACTCACTAGGTGGCCCATACTGCACATGTGGTTGCATGATTGACTCAGTCAAAGGCTTGCAAGGTTAAGTCCTTAGTGTGATCAAGGCAAGACTTCCACATACCATCTGCCCATCGGGCCCACCTTGGCCTCCTCGCCCTTGCCACTTGCCCCAATCTAAGTTATTATCACCCGTTGATTACCAAGCACCACGTGCCATCAACAATTCAACATCGCTTGCGTGACATGACTCGCCACAACAACTCAATCTCATCGTGTGATCCCACATGACACACAAGTTCATAACATTGTTCCATATTCCATTAATCAAGATTAATTATCAATGGTGATGACACATGTGATGACGTGGCATGGCTAAGCAACTAATACGAACTAAACCTCCAATGTTGATTATAATTATTAACCAACTATATTAAACCAATCTAGGGTGACAATGGATCATGGCATACAATGACAAGGTAGGGTATAGATCAATCTGGTATTTTAGCTAAGCCCAAACTAATTTGAAACAGTTGTATAATTGAAATATATGCAATAGTGTAAATCAAACATAGCAATTTTACAAACATGGGTTCAACATGATCAAAGCACAACTTGCCTTGGAATAGGTTCTGATCTTGATCTGAAGCTTGCTCTTGAGTTGCTTGATCTTCCTCCGAAACGTCGCACAATTCAACGTCTACGCGTACCGAAGGAGAAAAGCAAATAAATACCAAAACAGAGAGAAATTAAAATCCAAAAATCAATTAAAATTCACCATTAAATAGATCTTAATTTTACAAATTTTTAGAAATTGGAATCACTCAAATCCGAGTTACGATGCAAAAGATATAGCCTTTTGAAGTTTGAAATAAATACTGAAATTGCTAAAATCAGAAAATCAGATTTAACAGATTTATTTTTATTTCGAAAATAGATTACTGCGTCATCATGACGTCAGCATGACATCAGCCCTGAACCGAACCAACCAGAGCTCGACACGTGGCCTCGGCGCATAGACCTGGTCCACGAGACCCCCCTGATCCACCGTGAACCCGGCGTATGACGCCTCGGTACCCGCAGCGCCACGCGTCTCGACCCGATTGGTCGCAGCGCCACCCCGCCGATGCGCGACACGCGGCACGCATCCATGCCCCGATCCGATCGAACGGCGACAGACACACGCGGCGTGGCACGATCTATTCCGTTCACTCAAATCTGACGGCTGAGGTTAGAAGATGGGTTTTCTGATTACCGAGCGACGTGGCACGATCCGGCTATTCCACGAGATCCGACGGTCAAGAACTTACCCGAGAACAAATGGCGGCGCGACGGCGAAGAAGTCCACCGGAGAGGAGGAAGAAGACGGCGGCGCAGCAATCCAGTGACCCAACGGCGAGGCGAACTTGACGATTGGATGGGCCTCGGCGCGATGAGTTCAACTCCGGCTTCAACACCACCAGAAAGGACTCTCCGGCGCTGGAAACGGCGGAAGAACGCAACGGTGAGCGGCGGAACTTCGACGAGCAACCACGACTCAACGGCGGCGGAACTTCGACGAGCAACCACGACTCAACGGCGGCGTCTCGGGCTTGCTGAGCTAGGGCAAAAGAAACGACGCGACTCGGGCTTCACGCAGCTGCGGCGGCGGCGCCTTAAATAGGGCCTAGGAGGCGTGCAAACGGCGGACACAATGGCGCGGCGTGTCGGACATGGATTCCGCGGCGCTCGAGATCGAACTCCGACGACCGTCCGATCTTCAATCAACGAACCAGATTTGCCAAAGACGTGGCACAATCCGGTCCGGACACGGCATCCAACGGCTGCAACTAAATCCTTCCCTTTTTTGATCCTTTAATCCGAGCCGTCCAACACAAAACCAACGGACGTAGATCTTTAGGGTTTCCAGAACTGCTCCATCGCCTGATCATGATCCAACGGCTCTGAGTGAAGCTTCTAGAAAAAGGCCGAAAGGCCCACGCTGCTCCGGGCCGCTCACAGCGGAAAATGGGCCATGCCCACTACATTCTCCTCCGGTTTAAAGGATTTCCAATTAACATAATCCCAGAAATTCATTTTATTTATTTTGGGCAATAAAACTATCATGAAAAATCCAGGAAAAATCTCAAAAATACTTTGAGACATTCTGGACTCAAATAAAATATTTTTGGCAAAACTTCATTTTAACTTTGCACAGATTTAAATAGATTTGAATAAAAGGCAAGAAACTTGAAATAAGATTTAATTCCAATAAATCCAGAAAAATCCAAATAAATTCCAGAAAATCACAAATGCACTTTTAAACATTAAAAACTTAATTAAGCCAAATTTTGGGATGTTACAATGGCTGAGGGAAATGGTTCTGCAACTGTTAGTATTGGTAGAGTACCTGTTTTTGATGGCACAAACTATGCTTATTGGAAAATTAGGATGAGATGCTATTTACAAGCTGTTGGGTATGATGTGTGGAGGGTTACAGAGAAGCCTATGCCTCCTCGTGTCATACCTGAATGGCAATCTGCATATGGAGAACCCACTCCTGGTGAAATTCAAAATATGCAGTATGATGCTCAAGCTAGAAATGCCATATTTTCCTGTCTTAGCTTAGAAGTTTTTGATAGAGTAAGTAATCTTACATCAGCTTATGACATATGGACAACATTACAAGAAATTCATGAAGGTACCTCTGATGTAAAAGAAGAAAAATACTATGTTGTTCGGGAAAAATTTGATCAATTCAAAATGCTTTCTCAAGAAAATGCAAATGACATGTTCTCTAGGCTAAATCCTATTGTCAATGAACTAAAGGGCCTAGGAACTAAAATTTCAGATGTTGAAGTATGCAGGAAGATGATTAGAGTGCTTCCACGGACATATCACAGCTTGATCACATATCTGTCTAACAGTGGTGATCTTAAAAGGCTCACTCCAACTGAACTACTGGGCAAAATATCTGCTTATGAGCTCACATTGGCTGATGAAGATGCTCCAAGAAAGAAATCCATTGCATTAAAAGCCAAGGAAGTTATTCAAGACTCATCTGATGAAGATGATGATGAGTCAAGTGAAGATGAGGATGAAGATGTGAAGAAATTAGCTCTACTCATGAGAAGAGCCAACAAACTTATGAGAAGAGTCAATTTCAAAGACAGAGAAAGTTCAAATTCTTACTCAAAGAAAAATCCTTTTTCTAATGTTGTATGCTTTGAATGCAATGAAAAAGGGCACATAGCTGCTCGGTGTCCCAACAAAATCAAGAAGAAGAGCAAGTACAAGAATAAGGATGATGAGGATGAGGAAGAGACTCATGAAAAACCAAAGAAGAAGTTTTTCAAGAAGAGCTACTCCAAGAGATTTATGAAGAAAGGAAAAGGAGAAGCTCACATAGGAGAATGGGTCACTGATGATGAAAGTGAAAGTGAAAACACATCCTCAGATGAAGAAAGTTCAAAGTCAAAGGGGCTAGCCGGACTCGCTCTAGATGAGTCAACTCCACCGCCACCCTCATTTCCTCTGTGCCTTATGGCAAGATCAGATGAGGAAAAGGTTAGTGACTCTCCTTCTTATGATGAGCTAGTGGAACTAGTTGAAGAACTAAATAATGCCTTGCTTGATAAAACAAATTCAACTAGAACTCTTAAGAAGACTATCTCTAGCTTGCTTAATGATCAAAGGTTGCTAACAGACAAGTATGAAAAACTTATGCATGAACTTGAAAAGTCTGTACAAATTCATAATGATCTAGTTACAAGTCATGCTTTGCTTGCTAAAAATTATGAAGACTTGCAAATTAACTACTGTGAGCTAGAAATTGAAAATGAAATGCTGGCTAACAAATCCAGTCATGTCTTTTTAAGTGATACATCTATCTCATGTGACTCTTCAAAAGAAGAAATATTGACTCTTGGTTCTTCTGATGCTTGCAAAGGAAATTGCAAATATGCTTCCTGTGTCAAGGAGCTTGAAACAGAGAATAAAGAACTAAAAGCTAAGATAGCAACATTTGATAAAGGCTTAGAAAAATGCTTTCTGGGAAGTACTACTCTTGACAAAATTCTTGTTGGACAGAGACCAAATTTGGGCAAAAAAGGCTTGGGGTTTAAACTCAACAGTTTGCCAAATAAAAATGGATCAAGTCATGCTAAACAAATTTTTGTCAAGAAAAGCACTCAATGTTATTATTGTCATGAATCAAATCATGAATCTAAAAATTGCTATCTTGCAAATGCTTCTCATGCCAAAAGGGATTGCATGGTAGATGCCCATTACATGTTATTTAAAGATTTCAGGGGCAAAGCAAATGTGAAATATGTGGGTCCTCAAATCTAAATAAGAAGCTTAAAGTCGTCTGGGTACCTAAGGCCATGTTGATAAATCCTTTCAAACCTAAGATGACTGTAACTAACATCAAAGGACCAAAAAGTATTTGGGTACCTAAAGTGAAGAAATGAACTTGTAGGTAAATTATAAGAGTGAAGGCAGACATTGGGTCTTTGACAGTGGCTGCACTCAACACATGACCGGTACCTCAAGAATGTTCACCTCAATTGAAGGAGAAAGTGATCCAAGTCACAAAATCACCTTTGGAGACAACAGCAAAAGAAAGGTAAAAGGTCTTGGTAAGATTACCATATCAAATGATCACTCTATTGACAATGTTCTTCTCGTTGATTCCTTAAACTTCAACTTATTATCTGTTGCTCAATTGTGTGATCTTGGATTCAATTGTAACTTCGCTTCTGATGGGGTAACTGTATTTGATAAACATGAAAAGCTTATATTCAAAGGTTTCAGATTTCAAAATCCCTATTTAGTAGATTTCAAATCTAACTCCTCATGTATCTCAACCTGCCTCTTAGCTAAAGTCTCCCTTGGATGGCTTTGGCATAGGCGTCTTGGGCATGTAGGTATGTCTAATCTGAAGAAGCTTTTCAAAAATGAGCTAGTGGTGGGGTTGAAAGATGTCAAATTTGAAAAGAATAAGCTATGTAGTGCTTGTCAAGCAGGCAAACAAGTAGCTAATTCTCACCCAATTAAAAGTATCATGTCCACCACTAGACCACTTGAGCTTTTGCATATGGATGTATTTGGTCCCACCTCATATGCTAGCATTGGTGGTAACTCATATTGTCTGGTAATTGTTGATGATTTTTCCAGATTCACTTGTGTATTCTTTTTGCCAAATAAAAGTGAAGTTGGAAAAATTTTCAAAACTTTTGCTAAAAGGGCTCAAAATGAGTTTGATTGTCCCATCAAGAAAATAAGAAGTGACAATGGATCTGAGTTTGTTAACACAAATATCATTGAATACTTGATGAATTAGGAATTAAGCATGAACTCTCAGCTACATATACTCCTCAGCAAAATGGTGTTGTTGAAAGGAAAAATCGAACCTTGATTGAAATGGCTAGATCTATGCTAGATGAATATGAAATCTCTGATGCTTTTTGGGCTGAAGCTATCAATACTGCTTGTCATGCTGTAAATAGACTTTATCTTCATAGATTGCTTAAGAAAACTCCTTATGAACTATTGGTAGGAAGAAGACCCAATGTATCATATTTTCGTGTGTTTAGTTGCAAAGTCTATATTTATAAAAAGAGAACTCATTTGGGAAAATTTCAAACTAGGTGTGACACTGGCTTCATGCTAGGATATTCCTCTAAGTCCAAAGCATATAGGGTCTTTAATAATGCTACTGGACTGGTAGAAGAAACTTATGATGTAAAATTTGATAAATCTAATGGCTCACAAGGTGAGCATGAGAATTTAGATGATGTAGGAGATGATGTCTTGGCACAAGCAATGAAGAAGATGGAAGTGGGTGATATTCGACCAAAGGAAGACAATGATGAACTTCCCACTCAATCAATGGTGCCTCATGTTGGAACTCAAGATGAAGAAGAAGAAGAAAAAGAACAAGATTGTCTAGTTTTCATCAAAAGCCATCATAACATTGCTAAGGATCATCCCTCAGACCAAATCATTGGTGAATTCAGTAAGGGTGTTCAAACTCGTTCTAGACAAGCTTCTTTTTGTGAACATTACTCTTTTGTCTCGTGTATTGAACCTAAAACAGTGGAAGAAGCACTAGAAGATGCTGATTGGATAATTGCTATGGAAGAGGAACTTAACAATTTTGAAAGAAACAAAGTCTGGATCTTAACAAATCGCCCAAAGGATCACAATGTTATTGGTATAAAATGGGTGTTCAGAAATAAGCAAGATGAAAATGGAGTGGTGATAAGGAATAAAGCCAGACTTGTAGCTCAAGGATTTACTCAAATAGAAGGACTAGACTATAGAGAGACTTATGCCCCAATGGCTCATCTTGAAGCTATTCGGTTTCTTCTTGCCTTTGCTGCTCATTTTAATATTACTCTATTTCAAATGGATGTAAAAAGTGCATTTCTAAATGGATTCATTGATGAAACTGTCTATGTTGAACAACCACCTGATTTTGAAGACCAAAACTTGCCAAATCATGTGTATAAATTATCTAAGGCACTCTATGGTCTAAAACAAGCTCACAGAGCTTGGTATGAGCGTCTTAGAGATTTTCTACTCAATAAGAACTTCAAAACTGGAAAAGTTGATCCAATATTGTTTCTAAAAGACATCAATGGAACATTAATGATTTGTCAAATATATGTAGATGATATTATCTTTGGTTGTACTAATATTTCTCTTTGTAAAGAATTCGGTGACATGATGGCCAAAGAATTCGAGATGTCTATGATCGGGGAACTGTCATTCTTTTTGGGATTTCAAATCAAGCAATTGAAGGAAGGAACTTTTATCTCACAAGAAAAATATACTAAGGATCTTCTCAAATGCTTCAAAATGGAAGAATGCAAGATTATAAAGACTCCCATGGCTACTAATACACATCTTGACCAAGATGTGGGAGGTAAGTCTGTTGATCAAAAGCTTTTTAGATCCATGATAGGCTCTTTACTATACTTGATAGAATCTAGGCCTCATATCATGTTTAGTGTGTGTATGTGTGCTAGATTTCAAGCTGCTCCTAAAGAAATTCACTTAAGTGCTGTAAAAAGAATATTTAGATATCTTAAGTTCACTTCAAGTATTGGTTTATGGTACCCCAAAGGTGTTCCCTTTGAGCTTCTAGGCTACTCAGATTCTGATTATGCCGGATACAAGATTGATCGTAAGAGCACCTCAGGGAGTTGTCATTTGCTTGGAAGGTCTTTAGTTTCTTGGTTTTCTAAAAAGCAAAATTCAGTAGCACTATCCACTGCCGAAGCCGAATATGTGGCTGCAGGAAGTTGTTGTGCTCAAATCTTATTCATCAAACAAACCTTTTTAGATTTTGGTATAAAATTTGATAATGTGCCTCTACTATGCGATAATGAAAGTGCAGTGGAAATAGCAAACAATCCGGTCCAACATTCCAGAACTAAGCATATTGAAATTCGACATCACTTTATTCGTGATCATGTTGCTAAAGGAAATGTTATGCTTAGTTATGTAAGAACTGAGGACCAATTGGCTGATATTTTCACTAAGCCGCTTGATAAGGCCAAATTTTTAAAATTAAGAAATGAACTAAATATCATTGACTTTTCAAATGTTGCTCGATAATGTCTAACTAAGGGGGAGCAAGGTTTCGCTATGCTTATCCTGATGCTCATATCCCTTGTTTTCTTACCCTAGCTTTGTGTGACTTTCTGTTAAAAATCTCTTCGGTTTCGGTAACTCCTTGTTTTTCCGCATCTTCTCTAACTTCAAGCCGCTTCGGATTATGATGCATTTATTTCTTTCCTATCACAATGGCTATAAAAGGCGAACCAGAGCTGTGGGGATGCAATCCTTCACCTAGCTCTTCTCCTTTCTGCTCCAAACTTAGTTCTTCATCATGCCAAAAAGACCTTTCAAGGATGATCGGGACGACCCAGAGCTTGCAGAGCTCGAGGGAATGTGATCGCGCTCAGCAGAGATGGTCGAGAAAGGGCGTCGTCGAGACAGTCTTTGCCGTGGACGCCTTCCTTGAAGCTTTCCCCTCTCTCCTCAGGGCCAGAGAAGCGCTCATAGAGACTCTAGGGCGCGTGCGTAGGGGTGAAGCCTAAGTTCTTGTCTTGTCCCTCTCTCTCTCCAAACTTGTTGACCGAGACATTATATATAAATAAAGATATGGTGTTCTAAAATGTTCTCTGTATCTTGTGTGTTTTCTTAATTGAATGCTTATTCATATCCATACGTCGCAAAACGCAGCTTCGACTAGTCGCACAACACATCGTGTTAGTAGCATTCGCTGCTCCTGTTCGACAGCTCTCTTTTTTGACTAAAACAATGTGGATAAATTCAAAGTGATAATGTCAAGTTAAAATAACTCCTTGAATAAGTTCTTTTTAATAGTAATAAAAAATGCTGCTATAAGACTCACCTTTCTATGCTCATTCTTATCCAATCAAAAATTAAAGAAACCAAATTATCATCTGACTTTTTTTTGGCAAAGTGTCCATATTAAGTATTCGAGTTTTTCAGATGAGTTTAGTTTAAAGAAATACTTAAGCTCATTTGGATATCAAACTCAAACATTCACTGAAATTCGTTTTTGTGTCATGTTGATTTTGTTTGTTAATCTTAGATATATCTCTTATTTTCAAAATCTTCAGAAATATAGATATGGTGCAGACTGAGAACAACTTAAAGTAAAGTTACAGGTTCCTACTTGGATCGGACTAATCTCAAACAAAATATCAATGCCAGCCGGACTAAATTTTTTGGTCCGTAATTGATGGAAGTCCTTAGTCTTAACTCCTTGCAAGGCTAAAACTCCTCCACAACGGACTAAAAGTATCTCAGGCTGAGTATAAATCAATTTGGTCCGGCCAAATTAGTAATCCGTTTAACTCTGTTTAAATCAAGTGTGCCTCATGATCAAATATTTCTAAAGTCATTTCTTATCAAATGGATTATATCCAATTCTCTCTTCTTCTCTCAAAATTCCAAAATATGTTTAATCTCTTACCTATTGCTTTAAGTCTTACCTATTGCTAACCTGACCCTGTTCGGAGGACTCCCTGTGCTTGTTCAAAACCGATTCCAAAAGGGGGTCCCACAACCTTGCCAGAACTCCTGTTCCCATCCAACTAACCTGGTTAAACGTGTCAGTAACCAAGGCCTATTTACCCCTAAAAATGCATTCAATGCAGTAACTCCTTCCATCAAATTCTTCCTTTGTTATATCCTTGCTTGCGCAAACTTCTCTAAGCCGGAAGTTTCTTTTTCTTCTCTGCACCGAAGCAAATCCTGATCGGGTCTTTGCAACGGTGATCTTCTGACATTTTGCGCAAGAATCTCCTTCAAGTTCAGTCTGCTCTTCTGCTTGAAGAGGGTCTGGTCTTGAGTCTGAGCATTAAGTCAGTGATTAGTCAGAAATCAAAATGAGGTCAAAAAATCCAGATAAAAGGGGTTTGATTGAAAAAATTATTGATAAAGTTAAGAGTAAGAAGCAAAGAAGATCCAGTTCATCCCATGAATCAAATCTGCCTGAACAACCTCATGGACCAGTACTAGTCCCAGATGTTCACAAATCTGCTCAAGCAAACCGAAAAGTAGTTACTTCTCACCCCAGAAAAGGAAAACAAATAATTGATTCTGAGTCATCCTCTGAGGATTGTGCCTATGAACCCAACAGTGAATCTTCCTCAGAGAGTACTGAACTGGTCTCTGAAATTGACGTCCTTAGTAGTGAAGAACTAGCTAACCTAAGTACTAAGAAATTGAGAGCAGTTCGGTTAGTAAGTGAGAAGATTTGGTTTCCAGAGTCAAGGGCAGCCCTGGGTGAAAATTTTGTGTCTCTATTACACAAGAACATATACAATGCTTATCTGAACAAAAGAGATGGAAAAGGAAAGATGATCTCTGCTCTGTCAACTCACCAATATGTAGAATGGGATCAAGTGAACACTATCATTGGCTCAACTGGACTATTTGACTGCATAAACTCAACTCCTGGACTGATAAGAATCATGTCAAACAAAACAATTCCATGTAGTGTCTCAAGGACTCTATAATTTTATGCATCCTTACTAGTGAACAAACAAAGAAAATATATCATGTTCACTCTGAATGGAAAAATAAAAAAAATCAAATCATCTCGATTTGAGTCGACAATCGGAGCCTCTAGTCCACCGCAAATAAGACAAGAATTTTTGAAAAGATGTATCCTCATCAGAGGTGGAGATTGAGTGGGGATATGCCTGATCTGCATGTGTCAGGACACATATACAAAGACACCTCCAGTAAGGACTTTAATCCAAATAGAGTGACCTGTCTGTCTGAAGAAGCAAAGGTTCTGCTGTTAATACTGAGGCACACAATCTATCCCAAGTCTGGATATAAGGAAGGAGTGACCTCAGTTCTAGCATGGTTATTGCATCTCATTTTATCAAGACAACCTATAGATCTAGTTGATTACTTCTTTGGACAAATGGAGGAGGCCATCTACAAAAAGTTCAATAGTTCCTTGCCTTTTGCCCAGCTAATCACTGAAGTCCTGTTGGCTCAAGGCATAATTTCTCAAAATGATATAAATAAGGAATTCAAGTGCTTTCCAAAGAAATATAACATGCATCAAGCCACTGGACAAAGTTTGAGGATCACTGGTTTCCTTCAAAGAATGCTAGAAAATCAACCAGTACCAGCTGAAGAAGAAAGTGGAGAAAGGGCAGAAGCTAAAAATGAGTTTGACAGAAACAGTTTTAGAGATTTTTCCCGGGCACAAGAAAGTGACTCCTGGCCTCAATCCTATGAAAGACATCATCAAGCCTATGAGAGTCATCATATGTCTGATCAGAGTAGAAATGACAGAGAACCTAGTGTTCAAAGAGGAAACAAAGGGAAGACTCTGAGTCACCATACTCCGTATAAATCAAGTAATTCATGGAAGTGAATCGTGGAAAATGGATGATGCTGCCACTCAAAATCTTACATGTCCAGTTGATAGAACCTTAGATGAAGAGCAACAATTCTATCACCTTCAAGAGTCAGCAGCTGCAGCAAGGTTCATGCAAGCACAAACCTTCATACCAGGAGCCCATGAAAATGAAGCAGGAGGATCTGGGATGCCCCAACAATTTGAAACCTATTATCCTCCATCATCAGCTCATCCTGAGCATGATCAAAGGGATACTTTTCCTGGTTGGGAAAGTCTGTTTAACTGTCAGTATCCCATCCCATCTTCTCCAAAGTATAATGAGCAAGCACAAGATAACACATTTCAGGCTCAAGAAAATGTCTTTGACTCTCAACCTTCTTGGTTTTTAATCTTTGAGCAACAATATTATGCTGATCAAAGAGGATTACAAACAAGATACCTGGAAGATTAGAATACAACAGCTCTAAGATATGAGGAACAAACAAAATTTCAAAATGAAGTCATGTCCAGATTTGACCACCTAAGAAAAAATCAGGACAATCTTAGTCAGCATGTCCAACAACTTGATACTAATCAAAATCTGATAAAGGACAAACTGTATGACATGAACCAGAAAATGGATGATCAGTACAAGAAACTGAGAAATCAAGTTGAAGCTGCAAGTATATCACATACAAGCAATCAGTTATGGATGAGACATCAGTTAGATCATCTTTCAGAATTCACTGAGGATGCCTTGCTCGACTACACTCGCTTAGCACATGATTGCATATATGATGTTGGTGATTTCTTTGCTGAAACTCGCACTATGAATGAATCTTTGGATCAAATTTAGTCAGATCTTCAACTGTTGATTATCCAGCCAGGTGACCCAGACTATCCAAGTTGGCATGATCAAGCTATGTCTCAAGGGCCAGAAAATCAAAGCCAAGAAGTGCGATGATAAACCGCTCTCCTCCAAAGAAAAGCTCAGCTCAGGACCAGCTCAAAAGAGTCTTTTCTAGGCGCAAGTAGGCGCCCTTTTTGGCTATTGATGCCAAAGGGGGAGTAAAACCTCATAACCTCTCTTAAGTTCTGTTCTGTAGGCTGGATTATATAAAGATAAGTAGTTAAGTATATGAGTCTTATGTGTTGTGTTCTTATCCTTTGTGTGCTACTTTTATGATCTTTATATATGGCTGTTTAGATGCTATATGCTCTGATACACTCTTTAATACTCTGCTCTGATATGAATTATAGCATGCATTTATTAAGGGGGAGAAAATTCACTCATAAATTCTGCTGTCAGTCTATACAGCTAACTCTGTTTTGCAGAATATATGAGATATTATCAACTAAAAGGTATGTTGTCATCAATTACCAAAAAGGGGGATATTGATAGCATGTAGGCACCCCTCAATTCTATTACTGTATTATTATGGTTTTGGTATTGATGACTAAGTTTGTAATACTCAAATCTTTGAAGAAAATAAGTTGGAATCTATGATGGAACAAGTTGGGCTAACAAGATTAAGGTATTCTGTTTATCGTTTATGACTTGGGAGATGATTCAAGTCAAATAGCCTAGGTCTATTTTCTTTTTGGTTGTCCAAAAGAGGGACTTTGCACAAGCAAATAGGTTATTAGGCAAAGGCAAAACTAGATCTCTCGGAGCAAAAGACACTTAAACTTTATCCTTGTGAAATCATATTTCTTAGTACAACGGACCAAACTTTATCTATCCTTTTCTTCAGTCCGTTGCGTACCTTGAAACTATTCTACGACAAAACTCCCTTTTAATATCTGATCAATAGATATTCATTTTCATATCCACATATCCTTGTTTAAAACCTTCTTTGAAAATCATCCGATAGCCAAAGGTTTGCCCATGTATGATAGACCAAAAATATTTAATCTGGTATACATGCAAAAAATCACTCTTCCGTGATGGACCAAAATATCTTCGGTTTCCCATCTACAGCAGACCAAATATTTGGTCCGGCACCCTTTCAGTTTATAAGTTTTGGCCGGACTGAATCTTTGATGTCCTTTTGAATCGAAACCTAAAATGAATTTTCTCTATCTTCAAAAGAATTTTACTCAGGAAACGGACCAAGCATTCGTGTTTAAAATATCTCAGTCCATTCCTAAAATAAAAAGCTTGGATAAAAATTTATCTTTATTGAAAAGGTCCTTGGCACCAATCTTCTGGAAAGTCCATGTATGACGGACCGAAAATTTGGTCCGACGTACATGTGTCTCTGTGCCAGACCAATCTTCTGAAAAGTCCATGTATGACGGACCAAAAATTTGGTCCGACGTACATAGGTCTCTATGCCAGTCCTATCTTTTAAAGTCCATGTGTAACGGACTAAACAAATTGGTTTGTCGCTCATATTGTCTCTCAGTTGTATGCTAGACCAACCTCTTTGAACAACCCATGTACTACGGACCAAAATTTTTGGTCCGTCGTGAACTCTCAAATTTGGTCCGTCATACACATATCCAGTATCGCTAGGCACTGATACTTAGTCCGTTATACGTGTATATTTCTATTGTTTCTGGCATCTGACAAGTCCAACGGCTACTGTAGCAGGTGTAACGGCTACTTTCACTCCAAATGGCTATATAAGCATTTCCTAAGCCATCTTCCAAAATAACAGATGAACTCCTTACACTTTGGTATTGAAAAATACCTCTCATTCTCAAAAAGGAGTCTGTGCTTCATCTTCACACAAAAATTCTCATACATCTCTAAGTGTGTTAGCTCCAAGTTAGTGTCTAGTTGTGTGAATTGCAAGGTGAACCAAGAGACATAACTTGTGCAAAGTTTATTACTCTTGGATCTTAGTGATCCTAGACAGCTTGGAGGAAGTGAACAGTGTGACCTGTCCAAAGGTGTTTGTGGAAGGCAATCAGATTTGTGAGAGGTTTGGAACTCACCTCACTCGAGTAGTGAAAGAGTTACTGAGTGATCGCGAGCTCTGCGACTAGCTCGAGAAGCGTAACTTCGAAAGAAGTGCTTCAACGTGGATTAGGAGTGCGGCTCTGAACCACGGGATAAATCTTTGTCTCTCCTGTGTCATTTCGTTTATTGCTTTCGCTGTTATCTTTGGTTGTTTTTGAATTCTGTATTATCCTTGCAGTAATTTGCTCTTTGATAAATTCAGTTAGTTGTTTAAAATAGTTAGAACTTGTTGAAATTGCCTATTTACCCCCCTCTAGGCCAACTCGATCCTTCAATACACTTTACCCACAAGATATGACCAATCTTATACTATCGACCATTACATGTATCCATTGACGTGTGACTAAGAAGATCATAACAAAACCTTTTGGCAATTCTATCCAAACAAAGATCCTCCCGATAAGCCTGACTTACTATTCCTTACATCACAAAGTGTAGAGAAATAGAAGGGACTTATTGTTGGATTAGGAACAATCCTTATTCAAGATGTGAGGCCACTACACAACACACCCTCCCCTGACCGCATACATAGTTTGGTCTTCCACCTGAGGCATTCCATATCAAGACTCGGTAATTAACTGAGTTAGGTCTGTCCCATTTCAGACATGTGGTTGCATGATTAGCCCAGTTCAATGGCCTGCAAGGTTAAGTCCTTCATTGACCGAAGCAAAACTTCCAACAATTCACTCATAGAAACTACCTTGCATCCACTCATATATCAATCCAATACCACATAGACCCTCTATGGCTCACAGCCCCTTGTCACTTGCCCTAGTCTAAATCATTTACTACCCCAGTAGATTATCGTACAACACATGTCATCAATAACTTAACATCATTGTGTGACAACATATGACACACCCAATTCACAAAAATGTATCATATTCCATTAATCAAATTGAATTTGCACTTTAAAAAAATATTAGTTGTACGTGGCATGGCTAAGCAAACTACACACGATCTAACAAACCCATGTTGGCATCTATTAGTAACCAACTAATAATGATCCATCCTAGGGTGACAATTAACCATGTCATACAAATGGCAAGATAGGTATAATCAAATTAATTAGAATAACTAAATCCCAAATTAATTGAAAAACAATTATAAACATAAAATAACATGAAGTAATTTAAAACAATATAGCATTTGTAAAACTGAGTTCAATATGATCAAAGCACAACTTGCCTTGGAAAAGGTCTTGGTCTTGAGCTGGAGCTTGGTCTTGAGTCAACGCTTCACCCTCAAATGATCCAGGCACTTCGATGTCTACGTGAATCGAGAGAAACAAAAAATGAATACAAAATAGGGAGCAAACAAACACCAAAAATCAAATAAAATTCACCATTAAATAGAATTTGAGTTTAGAAAAAATTGTAAATTTGAACCGCCTCAATCAGAGCTCATATAGAAGAACGGGCTCTCGAAAGATTCAAATAAAAGATAAATACTGGAAAAGAGAAAATCCAATTTTGCCGATTTTGCTTTCTACTGGAAAATCGATTTACAATGCAATGTTGACATCAACAATCAATTTTTCAAATAAAAACAAATCTGGAACTTCCTGCATCTCGCTGACATGTGGGCTCAGGAGTCCATGGACCGGGTTCACGAGATTTGCTTGGTCCACCACGAACACGGCTCACAGGTTGCACCGACTAACAAGTGGGCCTAATCGGCTGACGTGGCTAAGCCAGTTTGGCTGACACGCAAGTGATCATGTGGTGAGGACAGCACTGACGTGCCCACCACATGGCTCGTACATGGCATCCATGTGGCGCCACGTCAGTGTGTCGGTTCAGTTTCGACTGCAAATGGCTTCTAGCGATGCAGTCCACAGCGGCACACCACCAGAGCTAGAGATGATGACATACCAGATGGATATTTGGCGACGCTTTGGCCCCAACTTCGCACAAAATTGGACGAGAAGACCCCGGCGCACTCAAAAACAACCTTGTCTTCAACTAACTCGCAACAAAGAGGAAGATCGACGGCTTCAAATGTGACAGCGAGTTTGAGTTCCTCCAGCGAGCTCCAATGGATCATGCTAGTACACACATTCTCAACATAGATGAATATCACAATTATACACAGCGGAAACATAACAAAAGACTTCATATATTAAATAAGACATAGTTGAATGATCTTAGGATCAGCCTCACACTTATTAGGCCTTGATGGCTCTGAATCAAAGTAAATAAACAACAGCGGAACGAAGAACGTCGATACATCCCATCAATATGCCACAGCATCTGACAAGGTTCAACTCCTAGATATTCGCCTCCTCGTGGAACTCTATCTCTTTCGAAGGTGTAGACTTCTTCTCAATTGATGATTTGATTGTTGGCAAGGTGAGTACTTAAAGCACTCAACAAGCTGTGCATAGAATGCAAGTCTATCATACTATATGCATACACTACGCCAAAACCTGCAATAGGTGACGGTCTATTTGTGGCGGTTTTTTTCGAACCGCCACAAAGATAATTATCAGTGGCGGTTCTATTTCAAAAATGGCGGGAAAAATATCAGTGGCGGTTCTATCCTAGAACCGCCATCGATAATTAATTATCGATGGCGGTTCAAGGATAGAACCGCCATCGATAACAATACATATCGATGGCGGTTGGAGGCTAGAACCGCCATCGATAACTAGGTTATCGATGGCGGTGCTATTCTCCAAACGCCATCGATTCTATTGATTATCCGTGGCGGTTATATCCTCGAACCGCCATCGATAATTCATTATCGATGGCGGTTCTAGGATAGAACCGTCACAGATAATATTATCGATGGCGGTTCTAGTTAAAAACCGCCACTAATAATATTGCCTATAAATAGGTGGTCGATGCAAAGACCGGTCTTCTTCTTCCCGAGAGCAAACCAAAACTTCTAAATTTGATTTCGTTTTCTCCAATTCTTGTGCTTGTACTTCCTCTAGTTGTTCCTTGGTGAGTTATTTTTCTCCTCTCTTGATTTGTGTTAATCTTGTTGCAATTTAATTTTTAAACCAAGTTTAATTAGGATTTATATGTAGATGAGATGAAAAGTTTAGATTTTGTTTATTTTTATTTAGCTACCATTTTGTAGTTGATGAATTTATTTCTAGCTAGGTTCATTAGATGATGTTGTGTTCCTTTTATAGATGATGAATTATGATTAAGCATATATTTAATATTAATTGCATTTTAAGTTAATTTGATACATGATGAATTTATTATCTAGCTCCTTTAGATGATAAGTAATTAGATTGGTTTTTAATTACTATTAATTGGGTTCTATTAGTGTACGGACATATACATCTTGCATATATATGAATTTATTATCTAGCTCTTTTAGATGATAAGTAATTAGATTAGTTTTTAATTACTATTAATTTAGTTCCATTAGTGTACTGGACATATACATCTTGCATATAATAAATTTATTTAATTAAGATTATTGGGTATTAATATAAATGAAATTTTAGTTAATTTGGTAGGTGGGTGCTCATCATTTTTAGATGATGAATTTATTATCCGCTTCTTTACAGAAAAGTATTGATTAGTTTTTAATTACTATTAATTTGGTTCCATTAGTGCGGACATATATTAAATTTATTTAATTAAGATTATTGGATATTAATATACATGAAATTTTAGCTAATTTGGTAGGTGGATGCTCATCATTTTTAGATGATGAATTTATTATCTAGCTCATTTAGATGATAAGTAATTAGATTAGTTTTTAATCAATTTTTATATGTTAATTAATTTTAGATGGACCGGAGATGGATGTACAATGCGAACTGCTTACACTAGAGATTACATCGATGGGGTATCTGCTTTTCTAGCACGAGGAGAACAAGTTGCACAAGAAGACGGAGTACATACATTGTCCATGCATTGATTGCAAGAATGAGAAAATGTTTTCGACAAAGAGCACATCCACTTGCACTTGATTCAAGAGGTTTTGTACTTGGCTATACACGTTGGACAAGTCACGGTGAAGAGGAAAACATACATGAAGGTGATAACGTATTGGATGATGGAGAAGGCATTATGGTAGTGACATCGCTTATGGATCGATGAGGATAGGTTGGACATTGATGACGATAATAATCTTGCTCGGATGTTGCGCGATGCGAGAGGAACTACACTAGTCGAGAGAGTTTAATCAATTCAAGGGTTTGTTGGATGACTCGGACACACCTTTGTTCCCGGTTGCAAGGAGGAATACACAAAGTTGCACACCGTGCTTTCACTTCTAAAATTGAAGGCAAGTAATGGTTGGTCCGATAAAAGTTTCACGGCGCTATTACAACTCTTAGCGGACATGCTTTCAGATGGAAACGTATTGCCGATAACCACTTATTTAGCTAAGAAGGTTGTATGTCCATTGGGATTGGAAGTAGAAAGAATACATGCATGTCCAAACGATTGTATACTCTATCGCAAAGAGTATACGAGACATGCATGTATGTCCGTGTGCAAATCATCACGATACAAGCGTAAAGGCCATGACAATGAGGGCACCGTGGTGAAGAAAGGGCTCCGCTAAAGTGGTGTGGTATTTATCGGTAATACCTAGGTTGAAGCGTTTATTTGGAAACAAAAGCATGCCCAATCGATGCGATGGCACTCGTAAGAGCGTAAAAGGATGGAAAGTGAGACACCTGCTGATTACGCGAAGGAGAACCATCGATAGGCTCTTTAGGATGGACTTGAGGAATGAACCGAGGAATGTAAGGTTTGGGTTGAGTACGGATGGAATGAATCCTTTCGGTAACATGAGTAGTATTCATAGCACTTGGCGTAACTCTCTGTATCTACAACCTTCCTCCTTGGTTGTGTATGAAACGAAAGTACATTATGATGTCGCCGCTTATCCAAGGGCCGAGACAACTGGCAATGATATTGATGTATACCTACAACCATTGGTGGAAGATCTTGTGATCTTGTGGAGCGAAGGTGTACGGTATGGGATGAGTACAAGCGAGTACTTCATCCTACGGGCATTGTTGTTTTGCACCATCAATGATTTCCCGCCCTTGGTAACCTATCCGGTCATTACTATAAAGGGGCCAAAGCATGCCCCAAAGCATGGATGAAACCGCTAGTGTGTGGCTCAATAACTCGAGGAAAACCGTGTACATGCATCACCGTAGGTTCCTTCGCAGAATCACCCCTACCGCAATATGAAAAAACAATTGACGGGACAAAAGAGGATGGTATAGCCCCAAGGCCTCGTCGTGGGGAAGAGGTATATGATATGGTTAAGGATATTAATGTCGACTTGGAAAGGAGATAGTAATAATACATCGAGGTCTCGTCTTGAGAAGACCACATGGAAGAAGAGATCGATATTTTGGAACTTGCCCTATTGGAAGGACTTAGAAGTTCGACCTTTGCATAGACGCGTCATGCACGAGAAAAATGTATGTGATAGCTTGATTGGTCTTTTCTTTGAACATTCCTAGCAAAACTAAGGACGGACTAAAGGCACGAAGGGACCTGGAAGATATGAAAATCAGAGCTGAGCTACATCCTCAGGACACTGGGAAAGGGTGACTTTACCTTCCCCCAACTTGCTACACTCTTTCGAAGAAAGAGAGAACAAAACTTTGCAAATGCTTGCATGGTGTGAAAGTTCCGTCCGGTTACTCCGCAAGCATCAAGAAACTGGTCTCGATGAAAGATTTGAAGTTAACTGGCATGAAGTCTCATGATTGTCATGTGATGATGACACAAATGCTTCCTATTGCAATTAGAGGTATTTTGCCTGAACAGGTCCGAGAGGCAATCATGAGGTTGTGTTTCTTCTTCAACACGATTTCACGAAGGTCATCGATCCCATCGGACTTTACGAATCGAGAATGATGTGGTCAAGACACTATGCCGACTAGAGATGTATTTCCCTCCATCATTTTTCGATATAATGGTTCATCTCATTGTTCACCTTGTGAATGAGATAAATGTATGTGGCCCGTATTCTCGCATCGGATGTACCCGTTCGAAAGGTACATGGGTATCTGAAGAAGTATGTACGCAATCGATCTCGGCGGAGGGCTGCATTGTGGAAGGTTATGCAACCGAGGAGGTTATCGAGTTTTGCGTGGATTACATGGAGGGGTGGAACCGGTAGGAGTGCTGTATCCCGACATGAGGGTAGGTTTGCCGGGAAAGGGACGATTGGAAGGAAATCAACAAATTCTTACGATCATGGATTATTCGAAAAGCTCATTTCACGCTTTTGCAATGATCGGTTGAGGTGTCCTTGTATATGGACATGCACAAGGATAAGCTACGAGAGGAAAATCGTGGACGATCGAGGTTTGGGTAACAAAAGAGCATAACCGTTTGTTCAATCATTGGTTCAAAGAGCATATGACTGGAAAGAAACGAGTGTCATGTTGAGGTGGTGGCAAAGGGCCATCGGTACAATCTTGACATGGCAAGGATACGACATAAATGGATATACCTTTTACGAGATCTCGGGATAGCAAAAGCACTTACCAAAATAGTGGTGTTCGCATAGATGCCTATGACAACACAGCGAAGAAGAAGAGTAGCTTCTACGGGTTCATAGAAGAGATTTGGGAGCTCGACTCTGTATTTTTAAGATCCCAATGTTTGGTGTCGTTGGGTACAACTCCCAAAGGGTGTCAAGGTGGACAAGCACGGCTTCACTACTTTGGACATCGAACATGTCGGATCTGAGAGATGAACCATTCGTACTTGCGAAGCAAGTAGCACAAGTCTTCTATGTAATCGACCCTACAGATAAGAAGCGCCATGTAGTTCTTGAGAGGAAAAGAAGGATCGTCGGAGTTGAGAATGTCATGGATGAGGAAGAGTACAACCAGTTTGATGAGTTGCCTCCTTTCGTAGATGGCAACATCGGGCTCGAGGAAGAAACCACTCAGGAAGCTACCTATCATCGCGACGATCATGAAGAAGGGCAAATTGTGAAAGAAAATAATTAGCTTTATACGAGTAATGGCAAAATATCAGAGGCGGAGCTAGCTCTGGGCAAATTATGACCAGGCCGCACAAGTCTTCCTCTATGTAATCAACCCTAATGATAACCATCGTTGAAGATAATCTTGTGCATGGTAGTTTAAAGTCTGTTTTTGGTTTTGTTTCCTAGCTATGTGCTAGTTTTTTGGTCTTTGAGTCGATTTGGACTTTGCTAGTTTTGGTGATTGTTTGATTCTCAAGAGTACTTGTTTGTTTTGCTTGGGATGACAAAATAGTGTTCTATCCGATTGAAAGTTTGGAAAGTTTGTTGAGTCCGTCGGTGAAAGGAGTCCGATTCTTTCTCAGAAACGCTTATGTATTTGCTTTACAAGTAATACACAAAATCGTAAAACGCCGCAATTGCGCAAAGACCAAAACTAGGTCTTCGAACTCACCGCTATTCGACAATAGCCGTATAAGATTGAAACAAATTTCAAGGAGGCACATCGCTGGCGGTTCTTAAAAAGAACCGCCACTGATAACATTATCTGTGGCGGTTCGTATACGTAACCGCCACCACGATAATACATTTATCAGTGGTGGTTCTGTATACGAACCGTCACAGATAGTATATTTATCTGTGGCGGTTCTTAAAAATAACCGCCACTGATAACATTATCTGTGGCGGTTCGTATAAAGAACCGCCACAGATAATATGTTGATCAGTGGCGGTTCTGTATACGAACCGCCACAGATAATGTTATCAGTGGCGGTTCTTTCTAAGAACCGCCACTGATAATACTCCATCTATAAATAATAGATCCACCGCTTGTACCCTTTACCCTTAAAACTCCCCCTTCTCTCTTCTACCCTAAAACCCTTGAGCCCCGCCCGCGCCCCGCCGTCCCCGCCGCGCCAACGCCGTGCTTGACACCGTCCCGCCGCCGCCTCGCGCTCGACGCCGTCCCCGACCACCGCCCTCGGCGACGCGTCCCTAACGACGCCGACCAGCCGACGCCGCCACGGTCGCCGCCCTCGCGCTCGCTCGCGCCCGACGCCGCTTCGACTCGACGCCCGACGCCGTCCCCAATGACGCCGACCAGCCGACGCCACATCGCCGCCGCTCGCTCGCGCCAGCGCCGCCCCCGACTCGACCTTTTCACACAGAAGAATATTGTAAGAAACTACGTTCTTAGTTTGTTCAATGGACTTACATTATAAATGTTTTATAAGAAAATAGAGTTATATATATTGTGGAACAGAGGGAGACATACACATAGAAATTCTTTTTCTTTTTTTTTTGACTCTTAAATTATGAATATGCATTTGTGGTATATTGGAATCTAGCACAATTAACATCTGCCAATTGGCAGGTGAAAGTATTTTTGGTTCCTTGTGCACTCGTCAACATAATTACTCGAACAAATAAACCAAATAATTAATTTTTGATATGTCCGCTAGCCGATTGCATGTGAATTTGTTCTCTTTTCCTCTCGTGAACCTATCAGCGTCGTGATTACGAGTAGCTAAACTTAACTATTAACGTTGGATGCGCGTGGCTAGCTTCGTGGCGTGATTCTTTTCTCCGATTCTCGAGTGCATACGGAAGTTTTAATTATATGAATCGATTAGGACTTTGGCATCTTTCTTATTTTCTCTCGATATCTTGATCGGGTTGTGTTAATTACAAGATTGGACACTCACCTTGAAGAAAATCACACTACTACATAATATTCATCACAGATGGTTCAAAATCGTCATCTCGCACGATTTAGTGAACCATCATAGTTCAAGGCCGAAAACACTATTTCATAGTTCAAGGCCGAAGACCTTACCACAAATATGATAACAAAATATTTCATAGTTCGTAGCAATACATTAACAAAATATGATATATACCACAAATATCAATAAGTGTTAAGCTAGAAACCACATTATTTCGTAATTCAAGACAACAAAACCTTATAGTTTTTTCATGTCTTCCATCATATGTGCCATAGCTTCGCAATAGAGGCTTCTCGGTTCTCTCTCAAGTTTCATAACTCCAAAGATAGTGCCGATTTGTTTGACACCAATAACCGATTGATCTTTAGTCATATCTCTCAATCCCTACAAATTAAAAGCGATCATGTTGTTGTGAGAAGGGCAAGAACTACATTGAATTCAAGACTAGAAACTTTCATATTACCTCATACTCTAAGCTCTTGGCTTTGTTACGAGCTAATTAAGTATCTTGCTCTTGCAAAATCATTTTCATCTTAGCAACACACAATATTACACACGGGACAAGACATCCATGCACTTTGAAATTCCATGAGATGATTCTGTAATAATTGACGAAAATTATGTTTCGGGTTGAATCAGTAGTTATAATGGAGCCCAAACCGAGCCTATAGTGGAGGAGAGCCCGAGCGGTACCTTACCCTCCACACAACCACCCAATGTGCCGAGGCCTCCACCGCTGCTGCAGATGATGCTCTGTTGCAAGACGCAGAGGACGAGGGAAAACTAAGAAGCTCAAGGCCGGTACACCATCTCGGAGGTCTTAGATATCGGGGCCCTGTTGCACCGAGAAAATCAAAGAAGAAAATACAAAGTCAACATGCGGGTACATCGTAGGGATAAAGTGCCAATCACCTATTCGGATTGGCATAAAGTGCCCCGAGCCACCAAAGAGGATCTGTGGATGAGCTCAAAGAAACCTTCGAATTCCCGAAGGAGCCGAAGATCTTGTGCGTCGCGACGCATTGATGACCATGGATGCGGCGTGGAGAAACTTCAAGGCGAGGCTGAACACAAATTATGTGAAGCAAAACCGGTCAGCCATCGGAGAGTACCCAAGATTGGAGCCATATTGGGATGAGTTTGTGGCGATGAAGCAATCGAAGCGACAAGGAAGTCGGTGAGGACCACATTAGCATCGCAAGAAGGAATACTCACCCCCACAGACTTGGCACGAGTGGGTACGCGGGTAAAATTGCTCAATGGGAGAGGCAAGAATTAGAAGCGGTCCAATTGGCTGGCACAAGTCCCTTGATCGGACTACGGCCGAGTGAAGCACTACGTGCTAGCGAGGGCAGATATGTTGTCTCCTGGGGGTTTATCATTCAAGAGCAGTGAAGACGAAGCAATGACGCAACGAGTTCACGAGTTTCACGCCCAGTCCTCCCAAGGATCTTTTCACCCGAGACGGGGAGAAAGACGAGCTAACAATGCCCTAGGAAACAAAGAGCACCACAGTGGGACACGGGCGTCGGGTCAAGGTTCCATGGAGGAGTGGATTCCCGAGCACGGAGAATCTTATAGGTCGGAAGAGAGCTAAAGATGAGCGGCCGAGAAGGAAATGGAAATGATGAAGGAAAGGGTTCTCGAGAAATACAAGGCACCATTGAAGAACAAGTTGAGCGACAAGTACAACAAGCCTTGAGTCGATCGCGAGCCCACAACGTTTTCTCGATCCTACAGTCGTCGCAGCGATTGCGCGTCCACGCCATTGGCGTAGCGGACAACAACCATTATCCCGTGGACGACATACGGACCCCACACCTGTCGACTCAACGTGCCGTGATGAACATATTTATACAGTACGCTCTGAGGGTAGTCTATCCGTGCCAAGAAGGGGTGTCTGCACAATACCCGATAGCGCCGTGTTATGCAAAGGTCCAAGTGGACACGGTATTTGCACGCTTCTTCGAGATCGGATGGAAAAACCCACCAATGATGAGATAACTACTCTAGGAAGTGCCGCCCACTCATTCATCCAATGGCGCAAGCGTGACATCGTCTTGGACCATGCAAGGCCATCCTCTCTGCGCAGACAATCCTCGCATCCGTCACCAAAGACCGAGAGTGAAACGGGGAAGAAGCAAAATGAGGTAGAAAAGAAATGCATTGAGGACCCCATCAAGATGGCCACTGTTAGTACTCCAAAGCAGAAACCTATAACACCTGGTACTTCAAATGACAAACCTACAACCTCTGATCCCAAAAATTGGCACATTAGACAAGTCAGACGGCCCGGATCAAAGTGAGGCCAGACCGAGTATGATGTCGTGCGACAAAAAAGTAAGGGCAAGGCGAAGTCTGATGACCAAGATGATCAACAAAGATTGAAATTCGAGGTAGGGAAGCCCTTGGTCACCGCTTCGAAGTTAAAAAGTCTAACACCCATGATGCAGCGATTACATGCATGGTACTTAGATCGATCCAACCAAGACGTACTCCCAAAGATGATCACTGCAATTTTCCGTGAGGAACATTTTCACCATGAGGGCCATGGCTACTTCTTAATAGAATTCGATAACTTGCACAACTTGTTCTATCACGACGCCCTCGACATATCTTTTTGAGATGCTTGGTCACTGTAAGTGTCTAATATATTAATCTTGGCCTACATTCACGTAATACCGATAAATTTCATGTCTAACTAATTCGTTATATAGATACGAGATGATTGAAGTACGAAGAACCAAGGGGCCAGTGGGATTCCTCGACCCGGGAACGGTTTGCCAACATGAAATCAAAAGAGTACCAAAGGAGGTCGAGGAGTACGTATATAAAGTTTTGATTAAACTACAAGACAAGGAGTTTATACTTTTGCCATACAATTTTAAGTAAGTTGCTCACTAGCTAGTTAAATTACTCGTTTATTTCGTTATTTACTCTGATGTAAGGACTAATGACGGCATCATGCATGTGTATGTAGCTTCCATTGGATTCTCGTAATAATTCATCCGAGAAAAGAGCAAGATGTCGATCATGGATCCACTAGATAAACCTAAAAAGACTTTGAAGAGATGACACATTTAGTGAATGAGGCGTTCAAAAGATATTGTCGGAAGAGCTCGAGATACCGCCCATACCACAAATCCCTTACAATCCGTGCGAAGTTTCCAGACGCATACGAAGGGAATACTCTTATATCATATTTCATAGTAAATAGCTCCTTCGACGACATCTTAGTTCATTCGATTTTTGCAATGTCACAAGCGGTAGAAAGGAACAAATTTATGTGGGTACTTAGTGTGCCGAGACATGCGCAAATCTTATCATGCACAATAAAAGACAATGACGTAGAGGTCACCATCTTGACATGACACATTGATTCACACCATTCAATTTCTATATTCTCTCTTAATTTTGTTTTTTATACTTACAGCGCCTCAAGTTGTCTACGGTAGGACTGCTTCCTCAAATCCAAGGCATTGTGGCCACTAGCCTACTTCATCATGAAGGAAATAATCAACAAAATGGCGAGTTTTATGACGAAGACAACAACGATCCAGTCATCCATACTATTGTCCCAAATCACATGTCTTCAACCTCCGAAGACCGTAGGCTTCTAGTTTACCTCCACTAGTTTAGGCTTTTTTACTTCAATTCTGTTTCATTACAAAGTGTAAATAACTCTTTGTTCCTTTCAAATGGGAACCCCTCCTTTTGCATCTTTACCTTCCATTCATAAGATATTTGATTACATGGTCCTTATATTTTTAGATGGTGTGTTTTACTCTAATGTATGATAGTAAATGCCATTAAAAATAGCTAAATGGAGATTATAGAAGGAAAAATAGTAAAAAGTAGGATCAAAATTGTAGAATGATATGTATTTAGGAATAAAAATTGAAAAATAGAATGTCACATATTCAAAAATAGAGGGAGTATAAACTAGCTAATGCATGTACAATATCTGGAGGATGCCACGGCATTCACATGGAATAAGACGGCAATGGATCGGCTAGATTTGTGATACAACAAAAGTGATCTATTTAGCTTTCCATAGTATGATATATAATGACTTCATTTACATACTCGAGAAATATTGATGCAAAGATGAGTGAATGGAGGAGAAGGGAGCAGTCCAATGGAGGCATGCCCTACACCATCACCATGATCGAGCACCTCATGCATGAGACACTTTAATTGTACATTGTAATTGTGTATATTGTAATTGTGATATGCAAAATCTGTGATTGTAATTGTGATTGATGTATTATATTGTAGTTGTGTATATGCAAAATCTGTGATTGTTGTACATTATAATTGTGCATATGCAAAATTGCAATTGTGATTGATGTATTATATTGTAGTTGTGTATATGCGAAATCTGTGATTGTTGTACATTGTAACTGTGTGTATGCAAAATCTGTGATTGATGTATTATATGTTTCAGAGGGCATGGCTAGCAGCACCTGAGGCTAGCCCAAAATGCAGTTTTTTATTTTTTCGGTCAGGCACTATCTGTGGCGGTTGGTGGATAGAACCGCCACGATAATATAGATCTGTGGCGGTTGATGTATAGAACGCCACGTATAATATAGTTATCTGTGGCGGTTGGTGGGAAGAACCGCCACGTATAATATTTTTATCTGTGGCGGTTGTAGGAAAGAACCGCCACGAGATAGTGTAGTTATCTGTGGCGGTTGGTGGATAGAACCGCCACGTATAGTATTGTTATCTGTGGCGGTTGGTGGATAGAACCGCCACGATAGTATTGTTATCTCGTGGCGGTTAGTATGTAGAACCGTCACGAGATAACACTTATCTCGTGACGGTTAGAAAACCGCCACCGATAATCCTCGATTATCGCTGGCACTATATCTGTGGCGGTTCAATAACCGCCACTGATGGCGGTTATGAACCGCCACTGATGACGTTTTTTGGTGTAGTGATAGCTTATCCCAAAGGAACGGCTAACATGATTATTTTTCAATAAAGCAACATTTATAAAGAAATATCATAGATAGATTGTAAAGACAGTAAAACAATTAATAACAATAATAAATTTCTCAATTATTTCCAAATGAACCAACTCACAACCTTAAATCAAATTCCAAACTTCCATAGGCATACAGCCTCCATCCCCAATTCATTTTAATAAAATCTAACCCATGACCATAATTCCCTAGCATTGCTCAATACCGCGAGCACGGATATTTGAATAGATTTTACAATTTGCAGAGGTTATGCGCTTTACCCACATGACATGATCATCTCTTGTTGCCAAGCTTCCAAGATATTGACACACTTCCTTTGGTGTGTCGACAGAGAGATCATGACAAAGCCTTTACAATACTCTGTCTAAACCCAGTACTACTCGCTAAGGTTTCAACACTGGTGGGACTGGTTATCACATCCAGGGCCCCTCTCTTGCGCCATGTGAGACTACCTGTGTGAGGACTGGTTACCACAACTCAGGGCTCACACCACCACTAGTAGTACCAAAGCCTAGACATGACAAATTAATCAGCCAGGTCCGTCCCATTTTAGACATGTGGTTGCATGATTGACTCTCAGGTCAAATGCTTGCAAGGCTAAGTCCTTAGGTTGACCAAGGCAAGACTAACAAAAAATTCACCATTACCGATATACCATCCATTTCCATTAAAAACAATGCGACCACCCAAAATGCCACATTGGCCTACCACAAATTCTTACCACATGCCTCAGTCTAAATCATTTTACTGCCCCAATTGATTACCATGCACCACGTGCTATCAACAACATTGTGTGACAACACCTGACACACCAGTAAATAAACATGTTCCATAGTTCATTAAGCAAGATTAACCATTTCACATAAAATGATGATTCGTGGAATGACTAAGCATACTACCTGCGTTCTAATTAACCCACATTGACAATTAATAGCTACCTGTCGACGATCGAGATCGCCTGACCGCAAGAAGATGGGGGGTGATGTAGGAGTGGAACCCAAGATCGTGCTCGCCCGAAGGGAGGAACTCTGATCGCCACTAATGGTGAGAACAAGAGAGCGGTTGATGCGAAGAGTTATACTGGTTCGAGCCCCCAGTTCGGGTAATAGCTTTGCTCCAGTCTTACCTGGAGGTGAAAGGTAGACGATGATGTACTGTCGTTGAGTACAAGGGGTGCTCGAGCCAAGGTCGAGTGCTAGTTCTATGTGTCATGTCTCTCTTTGTGTGTTTTTCTCCGTCTCTTTTTCCCGCATAGGGGGAAAGTCTTTATACCTCTACTTCATTATAGAAAATGGTCAGGCGAGATTCACGGGGGAGTGGCGCTAGATTCGGACATGATGCACAATGAAGTATGGCAATAATGGCGCTAGGAACCGTTGCCCATGATCGCCTGAACTCAACCTTTTAAGGCCCCTCCTTGACTCAGTAACTGCCGGCTTCCGCAATCCAACCGAGTCTTCTGGGCCTGACCTCAATAGTGTGCTGGGTCCTTGGTCGAGTGAGCTTGGTCCTTGGTCGAGTGAACTCAGTCCTTGGTCCGGTGAGCTCGGGCCTTGGTCGATTGAGCTCGGACCCAACTGTCATTGCCTGTACGGGGTAACCAGTCCCCAACAGCTAGCCCCTAAGGCTCAAGTGGTGATCCTGAAGCTCGGGATGACCTTGAGTCTGATGACCTGGAGAAGGGGATGGCTCCCCGGCTGAGCTTGGAAATGGTCAAGCTCGAGCCTGGGTCGAGACCACGTGGAGATCCATGGCGCGGTCGTGCTCGAAAATGCTCGAACTTTGACGCCGTGATCTTCGGGCAGATAAATTGGGGGAGTAACTCATGGTGCTTTGAATCCCGTCGCAAGAACCGCAGCATTCCTTTTGAGGCATAACCGGCGCTTATTTTGACGTTCGGGCCCTTTAAATCCCGAACCGTTGCCTTCCTCGGAGGATTCCCCAAATCCTCTTGCGCCGAACCCTAGCTCTCTTCCATCTTCCTAATCCTCTTTTGCAATCTTCCTCTCTCAACCCAAGACCTAGCCGAAACCCATGGCCAAGTTCGGGAGAAGTACGATGACACTTGAGCGGATGAAAGATCTCGAGACGCTGGGGATGCTAGACCCGGCGACATGGCGGCTGTCGGGCGCTGAGGCTAAGCCGCAACCCCAGGCGGACGAGCTTGTCATCACTCAGCAATACATGCTCTTCGGTCTGCAGACGCTGAGAGCGACTTCACAGCGGCAGTTCTCGCGCAATGCGAGATTGAGCTGGTCAATCTGGTACTCAACTCCATTCTTCTCCTCTCCATCTTTTTGCATCTGTGCGAGGGGTTCCTGGGAATCCTTCCAACCCCCTCACTTTTCTTTCGCTTCTATTCCTTGTTCCGCACCTCGAAGGACCCCGTGGTCGGGTGTCTCTACTTCGGCTACAGACGGGGCTTCTTTGCTCTTACCCCCGATCCATGCTCGAGATTCCCTTGGGCCATGGACCGAGAGGTGGTTTTACCTGAAGAGGGGAGAAGGCGGCGCGCTCGCGTACAATGGGACTCCCGTCAATAGCAACCGTCAGACCCCCGACCCTGAAGACTTGGCGGTAGACCAGGAGGCCGGCATAGCCATCCACATCTACGCGACGCGTGGTCTCACCAGCTAGTCCATCGCCTACGACTTCTTGTGGAACCGGGTGTTCCCCCTGCGGAAGAGGGTGCACCCGTTCTTCGAGATAAAGGGGAACGATAACCTCACCCGGGAGGAACGGTAAGGCCCCTCGAGCTCGGGAACGCTCAAGCTTGGCCGAGCACTAATTGATAGCTCCTCTTTTCCTCAGTAGCTCCGCTAGAGTCCTAGATAGCGGCGAGGATGTTCGAGATGTTTGGGAAGGCGGCGTTCAACTACACCATGGACGACCCCGTTCCCATGAACGTGTTGAGGCAGAGCTGCGAGGTAACTCATCTCGCGCCAAGTTCCAGCTTGGAAGTGCTCGAGCTCGTACTAACCTTTGCTCATAATTGTAGGCGCATGGGGAGCTCTTGGACACGACGAGGAGGATGCTGCTGCTGCCTGGAGCGAACAAGAGCAAGAAGGCGGGCAAGAGGCCAGCCCCAGACGCCCCGGGGTCCAACGCCCCGAAGAAGCAGCAGATTGAGTGGGGCGACCGTATAGTGGTAAGCCATCTCGATCGAGCCCGGTAATGCTCGAGCTCAATCTCTCGGTTGTTGCCGTCCCTAACCTCCCTTCATCTCTAACAGCAACAGAAGGCAGTGGCCGCCATGAGGACCTCAGACTCTAGGGCGACACTGAGGTCCCCATCGCTGGGCGCTGCTACAGTCGCCGCAGGGAGCTCGAAGCCCCCGCGGGCTACGAGGTCACCATCGCAGGGTGCTCGGAGACGAAAGCTCGTGACCCAGGTATGCGCAACTCTCATGCCCCTTGGGTTGTAGCGTAGGCTTCTTTTCTTCCTTTGCTTAGTAATTTTCCCCGTCGCAGACCTCGAACGCTCATTTACGCCCATCGCGTCATCGGGTTGTGGCGGCGGTAGCACCCAGTCGTTAGCATCCATTGACCATGTCTATTGTCTACGGTGAGTCCGAGGACAAGGATGAATTCCTTCTGATCCACCACCCTCGCTCGCGGTAGGCCCAGGTCGCCGTGGGAGGTGGAGCCGAAGGCATCTCGACCGTCAAAGTCGGGGCCAACGGGGACGAGCCCGAGGTCGGGGCTGCTACGACCGGCGAGGTCGAGGCTTCTGAGGGTGCGATCGAGGTGCCGACCACTATGATCGTCTCTGAGGTCCCCGTGGATCAACCAGGTAGGACAACATTTCTCGTGACCTTGCGTTGTAACGTTTTCTTATAATCTAATCTTTTCACTGCTCTTCCCTATGATTTTAGTCTCTGTGACTGAGCTGAGGTTCGGGCCGGCCGAGGTGGTCTGGGTCGAGGCTACGACGGGCTGGACCGAGTTTGCACCAGTGGGAGCTAACGTAGCCGCCTCGTCCTTGGCAAGGGGCCGTGGCGAGCTAGAGACGACCGAACCAGGCAACTGGGCTGTAGAGTCTCTCCATCACGAGTTTGAGGGTCGGCTCAGTCAGGTGAGTTAGCTCGTAATAATCTATCTTCTTAATGGTCGCATGACTTCTCTTGGATTTTGCTGGCGGTGAGCCTAATCGCCCAAGGACTCCAAGGTCTGCGCGGGCACATCGCTGAGCTAAAGGCGGTCCTCGATGTGTTGTCGGAGCGGGAGGCCCACATCGCCCGACTCAAAGAGACCCTGCTGGTCGAGCAGGAGGAGGCGGAGCAGAGGACAGCGGTCCACGCCGCCGAGCTTGCCCAAGCCACTGCCACTAAGCGCAAGAAGGCTATCGAGGCCCTCGAAGCCGAGCGCGCAGGGACGTCTAAGACCTTCGAGGCCGAGCATGCAAAGGCGGCCGAGCTCCTTGAAGCCACGTCTGCGAGGGCGGCCAAGGCCCTAGAAGGCGAGCGCGCGACGGTGGAGGAGCTGCGGAAGCAAGTCGTGGAGCAAGCTGCTGCCCCAGCGAACGCCTCCACCAAGTTTGAGGCGAAGGTCACCGAGCTCAAGGAGAAGCTGGGGTGGGTGACCAGGACGGAAAAAGCGCCCTGGCTCAACTCCATGACGAGCGCAATCGCACGTGAGCTCCGCAGCCGAAGCACACCGCCTTCAAGGTGAGCTCTCAGTGCTGAGGGTGAATAGGAAAAGGCCGAGGGACAAGAATGTCTGCACCACCTTCAAGGCGAGCTCTCAGTGCTGAGGCTTGCCCATGACATGGAAGAACTGTAAATAGGAAAAAGGCCGAGGGACAAAAATGTTTGCGCCTCCTTGTAAATATGAATTAGTCAACAAAAAGTTTTTTGGTCAAAAAAGAGTAGTGCAGTACTCCCTTGTCTAGCCCCTGCTGCAGTCTAGGCTGAGCAACGCCAGCCTTGGGTGCAGTTTGTGGGAGTAATAAGTCGTAGCTGTCGAGGTCAAGCAACGTCGACCTTGAACACTTTTATTTCGACCTAATGAGTTGGCTAACGTCTCCGAACTGTTAGGGAGGCCTGTAAAAGACTTAAGGCAAAGTTATTTGCTAGCAATAGCTGTGCTCCTTGTGCTAGGGAGGTTGAGCTCGAGAATGCTCAAGGGCGAACGCGAGTGCACAAGGGGCCTTAATGCGCACAGGTCGGGCTCGGCAGCACTCAAGCACGACCTTTGCATGAAGTATGCATGCTTGGTCGAAGCCGAGAGTGGTCTTTGGTCCAAGTCTTGCTACAGGGGGGAGCCGTGATGCGATAAGGATCGACTTACTGCTAGCGTGGCCCCTAGAGGTGAACTTCGAGATCGTGACACTCGGGTAGAGGCACAAAAAATGCAGGGAAATGTAAAGGGGACACATCAGTTTTTAATGAATGAATAAATGGACTTAGACTTAGCTATTTTTTAGGGTAGTACTCCTTTGCTCAGCCTCCGCTGTGGTCGAGGTCGAGCAGCGCCGACCTCGAGCACAGTCTGTAGGAGAAATAGTTGTTTGTGCTTGTCCCTCTGTTGTCGGGACCTAGATTTGCAAATTCAAAACCCTCTTTGTATACTGCACTAGTCAAGGATCACGCTAGTGCACACAGTGGAAATATAGATGAAATATCATTCCATTCAACGAATTAACTAAGGAAGAAGCAAATTATTATTAAAAAAGCAAATGACCTTATGGTCAATGTTTACACCATTATGCCTTAAGGCTTAAGAAACAAATAAATTATTGCAGCGGAAAAGATAACATAGGCCATTCAACATGCCACAGGCAATCATCTAGGGAACGCCTTCCTAATCCACGTAATCTTCATAATATTCCTCATGATATTCAGCATTTTGTAATCCTTCCTCAGCAATTGATCAACAAAGACGTATAACCGTGAGTACAAAAAGTACTCAGCAAGCCGCAAGAAAAATGATGCAATATATTCATGTAGGGTTGACAAAGGATTGCTGTATGGTTCATTTGCAGATAGCAATAACTTGAATTGGAATAGAGTAAATAGATTGAAAGCACATTTATGAAAAGATAATACATAACTGATAAATCAATGATAGATAACATGAACAGAATGGTGAGGCATCACCCTACACCATTCAAAACAATTATCAAACCACTAAGTTCAACAGTATAACTTTAGACAAAAAACAACAGTGAACTCCCCGTTCACATCCCAACAATTCTACCACCCAACATTTCATGAAACACTCTATACCTCGTGTGAAATTCCTGGGCTTGTCCATGAATGCAGACACGGCTATTCGAATAGTTTTACACTCTTCAGAGGTTGTACAATTCTACCCACAAGACATGAACATGTCTTTGTGCAAACGTTACTAACACACTTCCTTTGGTGTGTCGCAGAGATGTCATGACAAAGCCTTTATAATGCATTGTCTAAACTCGGAACTGCTCGCTAAGGCTTCGCCCTGCAGGGCCCCCTCTTGCACCTTGCAAATCTACCCGTCTATCCTGGAACACACACCACCAATTGGCAGTACTCAAGGCTAGACATTGCAAATTAATCAGCTAGGTTTTTTCCCATACCAGACATGTGGTAGTACGGTTAGGCCCAGTTCAATAGCGCACAAGATTAAGTTCTTAAGTTGTCTCAGGCAAGACATCCACATCCCAATGTGCTAGAATGAACCCCCTTTACTGCACGATCACTTGCCCAAGGGAAAACAACTTTGTTCAACCAAGACCAATGGTAAACCCTGCCATGGTACAACAAATTTTACAACAGCGGCTATCAGCCACAATTCAATATCTCATTAAGTGATTAACATTATTCAACATGTGATATGGATCCCATCGTACAACTAAGCATGTCTAAGCATAGCTACAAGAACCCAGTGTTGGTAATATGATTATGTCCAACTAGTACTGACCCAACCAAGGGTTAACAAAGGATACATGTCATCCCAATAATCAAGGTGGTATAATGTCAACTAGTACATAGCTACTCTCGGCAAATAATCATTGTACATAAATAGCATGCAATTGTATAAAGCTAAGTACTTTTGCAAACATAGGTTCAATATGATCAAAAGTTATGACTTGCCTTGCTGATCTAGTGCTGAGTATTGGTCTTCGAAGTCTCTGTTTGCTCCCTCGGAATTAACGTCTACAGAAAAGAAAGCAACGAATACAAATGAATACCAAACAAAGACACAAACAAGCTCAAAATTGAAAATAAATCACTCTGGAAGGTATAGCTTGATTAAAAAAATTAGAAACTTGAATCTCCTCACTCAGAGTTTGTATGAGCGACAACGAGCTCCTGGAAAATTAAATCACAGAAAATAGAAAAATATATTTTCTGGAATTACTTTTCTAAAGAAAAATAGATTTGTTGCGCAATCACTGACGTCATCCAGAACTCAATGGACTAGGTCCATGGCACTGCACCGGTTCACCGTGCACCCAGTGCATGGATGACGTGGCGCTTGCATCGGTGACACGCAGGTGAAGTGGCTAACGTGGCGACTGAGGTGGGCACTGACGTGGACTTGCCAGGGGTCGCACATCCAACGACGGGAACTGATCGGACGGCAGAGAGGCAAGCACAGGGGCGATGGAGGCGTGGCAAGATCCAAAGCGCACGGGGCAATCGGATGGCCACGGATCACCGACGGAGAGCGACGACAAGGCGGAGGTGCAAACTTGCTGGACACGGGGAAGAAGACACGATCGACAGCGGAACGGCGACAGATCTGGCGTGGCTCGGTGCGGATCTAGAAGAGGAGGTCGCAGGCGACACGAAGAGCGGCTTGGCTGCCGCGGAGAGGATCCAACGGAGGAGCTAGAAGTGGCGAAAAGCTTCGGCTGCAGCGGAGAACTCCGGCGAGCTTGGGCGAAGCAACACCGGCGACTCGGGTTGCGCGAGATGAGGCAAAACGAGCGGCGGCGCGAGGGAAACCTTGGACGGGGGTTAGCGGCACCTTAAATAGGCCTTGGGAGGCGTGCGAGGCACAGACTCCGAGAGGCGGCACGGGTGAGATCCGGACCGCACACGTGTCATGGATCCAACGGCTCGCGCGGCGCGGGTTGGCTGGGCCGCGGGGTAGAAGCAGGCCGGGCGACACGCGAGGAAGGTGGGCTGCGAACGCGCGGGAAGTGGGCCAAGGAAATGGGTTAGCGAGATGGGCTAGAGGAAATTCGGCCTGGCTGGTTTTAGAAAAATAAAAACATTTTCTGAATTAAGAAATCTCCAAAAATTCAAATAAGAGCCAATAAATTCAAATAAATAGCAAACAAATACAGAAAAATCTCCAAAAAATCTAGAAAAATTCCTTGGAGCACAATGAACCGAACTAAAACAAAAAATATTTAGTTTGATGAATAGTTTAGTCAAATTAAATCTTTTCATTAATACAAAATTCAAATTAAGCTTGGATTAATTTAAGGAAAATGCAAATGGTTCATTTTCAAATTCAAACATTCCAAAACTCAAATTTTGGGATGTTACAAACCTCCCCCCTTAAATGGAATCTTGACCCCGAGATTCAGACTGGCTAGAGAATAGGTGGGGAAACTCTGACTCAAATCCTCTTCTCGCTCCCAAGTAGCTTCTTCTTCTGAATGGTGGCTCCACTAGACCTTGCAAAAGTAGATGGTCTTGCTCCTTGTGATACGCCCTGCTATATCCAAAATCTTCATTGGTTGCTCCTTATAGGTAAGACCCTCTTGCAAATCAATAGCTTCCAATGGCATCTGTTCCTCTGACATTCGCAGGCACTTCTTCAATTGCGACACATGGAACACATCATGGATTCTAGCAAAAGACTGAGGCAACTCAAGCTTGTAGACAACCTCTCCTCTTGGTTCCAAAGCTTTGAACGGTCCAAAATATCTAGGGGCAAGTTTTCCTTTTACTTGAAATCTCTCAACTCCTTTGAGAGGGCCGACTCTGAGATAAACATAATCATTGGGTTCAAAACTCAAATCTCGGTGACGATTATCTGCATAACTCTTCTGTCTGCTTTGAGCTATCTTCAACCTGTCTCGAATTAGCTAAACTTGCTCTTCAGCTTCTTACAGTATGGCAGGGACAAACAATTGTCTTTCTTGTGACTCCTTCCAGTTGAGAGGGGTTCTTCACTTTCTTCCATATAAGGTTTCAAAAGGAGACAGTTGTAGGCTGGCTTGATAGCTATTATTATAGAAAAACTCTACATAGGTGAAAGACCATGTGGAGGTCTATCCTTGTGTGTGATGAGTAATTGATGAGTTTTGAGCTTGGTTTAATTTGAATTGAATTGGATTTGAAGAAATTTGAGTGTTGGTTGGTCTTCTTAGTGCTACCGGCCTAGGGGTAGTAGCACCAGACCATTGAGAGCAATTATGATCGATTAATGATTTTGGTATAATCATTAAATATCTTTGTGGGAATTGCTATGTGAAAGGTTTTTCCTTGTCTTTGATGGTTGCAGGGCGACGGTGCTAGGTCATGGTGAGGCGGAGGATGACCGGGACTAGGCGAGGAGCGTCGGAGGTCCAGACGGTTGGGAGATTGCCGGAAGAGGATCGGAGACGGAGTCCGGGCAAGTCAAGAAGACAAGGAAAGGAGATGATGCTAGCTACATGCTGCGTGAATCAATGAGGACTGTCGGATTGAGGTCTAGTTGATAGGTTAGCGGGTCTAGGTAGTATGCTTTGAAAACCATGCAAGAAAACCCGGTATGTGTGTGGGTTTTGGGTTAGCCCTTGCATGACTGTGTGTGTGGGTTAATCCTAGCCCTTAGATGAGTACTCTAGGGTTGAGGGGCTCATCCAAGGGTGGTAGGTGGCCCAAGAGTAGTATAAATAGGGGTGAATGGGTAGCCTCCTCCCCTTGAAGGTTTTTGAGGTTTTTGAATGCTCCTTTGAGCTTTGCCCACATGAAAGTGAGGCTTTGTAACCTCTCCTTCCAGAAATGAAAGTTTTATCCATCCAACTCTGAATTTATTTTGCGCATTTACATTATGTCTTTACTTTACACAATTTAAATTCAGCATTTACTTTCCCGCAATTACATTCTCGCAATTTACTTTCACACAATTTGGATTTGCCTCCCCTCCTTCTAAATGCTGTTGATCTTGGATGTTTTGAGTGTGTTCATATGGTTTTACATCTCTTTTGCACTCTTGGATTGAGTAGAGAACATCTTTTCTTTCAAGTTCCAACTTTTTTCAGAACTTATTCTTTGCTCAGCATTTAGTATTTGATTTTTATAAAAATCTAGAAAAATCATTTTTATGTGATTATTATTGGAGGAGGTGCGGGACTCTGATATCCACCTGCAGAAAAATTTTGGAGTTCACTTGTTGCACCGTTTGGGCGCCATGAGGTGAAAATCGAGCCCCAAACTTTTTGCTTGAAGTTCTTGATTGACTGTGTTCTTAGATTTTTCTGCTTTTTCTGTAAGGAGTTTTGAGGAGAAATTTGGTGGAGTTCTTAAAGATTCTTCTTATCATATGGAGAAAAATTCTCAAAATTTTGTGAGCTGCAGAAACCCGCCAACCTCCTGTTCAAATTGAGGATAATTTCTGGAAATTCTGCTTTTGCTTTTCTGAAAGTGACTTTTATTATTTGAATTGATGTCCTTTCTAAAAGCAAGAGTTGGATTGATTCCTCTTTATCTTGGACACTAAACAACCTGGATTGTGACTCAAAAATACCCACATGTTTTATGGTACTTATACATGCAAGCTAGGGGTACACATAGTTGTCTAGTTTTTCGGGTTTTTCACGATTTCCTTTGAGCGATCTTGTCGAGGTTTTTGTTGGAGTATTTTGGGGGAAAATTTATTTGCGACTATTCACCCCCCTCAGTTCGCCATCTCTATCCTTCAATAGGGCAAACACTTGTCCCACTTAGCACCATAAGTTAAGGCATAAGATCTTAACATGTCCTCAAGAATCTGATTCACACGCTCAGTCTGTCCATCTGTTTGAGGGTGATAAGTAGTACTAAATCTGAGATGAGTTCCGATGGCTTCATGCAGACTATGCCAAAAACGAGAGATAGACTAGGTTCCTCTATCAAACACTATCTTCTTAGACACTCCGTGAAGACTAACGATCCTTGACATATATAATTATGCTAATTTATCTCCTGCATAGGTAGTCTTAACTGGAATGAAGTGAGCTACCTTAGTCAATCGATCCACTATTACCCAGATCGGGTCATAACCTACTTGGGTATTAGGAAGTCCGGTAATAAAATCCATACCAATCTCTTCCCACTTCCATTTTGGAATCTTCAATGGTTGTAGCAATCCTGCTGGCCTCTGATGTTCTGCTTTGACCTTCTGACATATGTCAGAAAGAGCAACATATTCTGTAATCTCACGCTTCATACTGAGCCACCAATAACTTTCCTTAAGATCTTGATACATCTTGGTACTTCCAAGATGAATGGAATATAAAGTCTCTTGTGCTTCCTTAAGTAACATCTCCTTGAGCTCTTTCTGATCTGGTACGCAGATACGCTTCTCATACTAAATAGTACCTTGTTCATCTTCTGTGAATCCTGGGGCTTTTCCTTTCTTCATATTGCTCTTTATTTCTTTGATATCGGTATCATCAACCTGTGCTTCTCGGATCTGATCTTCCAATGTAGGGCATACTTCCAAAGTAGCCAAGTAACCTTTTTGAACCACTTCCAGACTAAGCTTCTGAAATTCCTCATAGAGAGCTGGCTGACTTTCCTTAATCATCAGGGTATTGCAGTAGCTCTTTCTACTCAAAGCATCAGTTACGACATTGGCTTTGCCTGGATAATAATGAATTCCAATGTCATAGTCCTTGATCAATTCCAACCATTTTCTTTGTCTCATATTGAGGTCGGCTTGGGTGAAAATGTACTTCAAACTCTTGTGATCAGTGTAAACCTCACAACGATTACCGATGAGATAATGGCGCCAAATCTTTAGGGCATGCACTACGGCTGCTAATTCCAGATCCTGGGTAGGATAGTTAACTTCATGTGGCCTTAGTTGTCGCGAAGCATACACTACAACTTTCTTATCTTGCATTAGCACACAACCGAGTCCTTGTCGGGATGCATCACAAAATATCTTAAAATTCTTTCTGATAACTAGCCAAATAAGCACTGGGGCAGTTGTCAAACACTTTTTCAACTCTTGGAAATTCTGCTCACACTCTGGTGTCCAAACGAATTTCTTCTCCTTCTTTAAGAGCTGAGTGAGCAGTCTAACTTTTCTAGAAAATCCTTTTATGAAACGACGATAATACCCCGCCATTCCGAGAAAACTTTGGATTTTGGGTACCGTCTTGGGTGACTCCCAACTTAGCACATCATGTACCTTACTAGGGTCAACAATGACTCCTTCTGCCGATATGACATGTCCTAGGAAAGCAACTTCTTTCATCCAGAACTCACATCTACTGAACTTTGCATAAAGCTGGTTTCTCTTAGCTTCGTTAAAACTTGGCGCAAGTGATCCTCATGTTCTTCCTCACTTTTGGAGTAGATCAAAATGTCATCAATGAACACAACAACAAACTTATCCAGATATTCCACAAATACCGTATTCATCAGGGTCATGAAGTAAGCAGGGGCATTAGTCAATCCAAAGGACATCACGGTATACTCATGCTGTCCATACCGAGTTACAAAAGCTGTTTTGGGTATATCCTCTTTATGAATCTTCAACTGATGGTAACCTAATCTCAAGTCAATCTTGGAGAACACTTCGGCTCCTTGAAGTTGGTCAAATAAATCATCAATCCTTGTCAAAGGGTACTTATTCTTAATGGTGACCTCATTGAGTGAACGATAATCTACACACATTCTCTGAGTTCCATCTTTCTTTTCAACTAGAAGAACTGGCGCTTCTGAAGGACTGAGATGGCGAACAGAGGGGGGGGGGGAGAATGGTCGCAAATAAAATTTCCTCCAAAATACTCCAACAAAAACCTCGACAAGATCGCTCAAAGGAAATCGTGAAAAACCTGAAAAACTAGACAACTATGTGTACCCCAAGCTTGCATGGATAAGTACCATAAAATATGTGTGGATTTTTGAGTCACAATACTGGTTGTCTAGTGTCCAAGATAAAGATGAATCAATTCAAACTCTTGCTTTTAGAAAGGACATCAATTCAAATCACAAAAGTCACTTTCAGAAAAGCAAAAGCAGAATTTCCAGAACTTGTCCTTAATTTGCATAGGAGGTTGGTGGGTTTCTGCAGCTCACAAAATTTTGAGACTTTTTCTCCCTATGAGCATCAGAGTCGTGAAGAACTCCACCAAATTTCTCCTCAAAAAGCCTTACAGAAAAAACCGGAAAAATCTAAGAACACAGTCTGGTCAAGAACTTCGAGCAGAAATATTGGGGCTCGGTTTTCACCTCATGGCGCCCAAACGGTGCAAGAAATGAACTCCACAATTTCTCTACAAGTGGATATCAGAGTCACACACCTCCTCCAACAAGAATAACTTGAAAAAGATTTTTCTAGATTTTTATAGAAATCAAACACTGACTACTGCGTGAAGAACAAGTTCTGAACAAAGTTGGAACTTGAAAGAAAAGATGTTCTCTACTCAATCAAAGAGTGCAAAAGAGATGTAAAACCATATGAACACACTCAAAACATCCAAGATCAGCAGCATTTAGAAGGAGGGGAGGCAAATCCAAATTACATGAAAGTAATTGCGGGAAAGTAAATGCTGAATTTAAATTGCGTAAAGTAAATACATAATGTAAATGCGCAAAATAAATTCAGAGGTGGATGGATAAAACATTCATTTCTGGAAGGAGAGGTTACAAAGCCACACTTTCATGTGGGCAAAGCTCGAAGGAGCATTCACAAACCTCAAAACACAACCCTATTTACACTACTCTTGGGCCACCTACCACCCTTGGATGAGTCCCTCAACCCTAGGGCACTCATCTAAGGGCTAGGATTAACCCACACACACAGCCATGCAAGGGCTAACCCAAAACCCATACACATAACGGGTTTTCTTGCACGGTTTTCAAAGCATACTACCTAGACCCGCTAACCTATCAACTAGACCTCAATCCGACGGCCCTCATTGATCCACGCGGCATCTAGCTTGCATCAACTCCTTTCCTTGTCTTCTTGACTTGCCCGGACTCCGTCTCCGATCATCTTCCGGCGATCTCCCAACCGTCTGGACCTCCGACGCTCCTCGCCTAGTCCCGGTCATCCTTTGCCTCACCATGACCTAGCACCGTCGTCCTGCAACCATCAAAAACAAGGAAACTCCTCACATAGCAATGCCCACAATGATTTGCAATAAACCATCCAACTCATCACTACTGCGTCCATACGACCGGTACTGCCACTCCTGGTAGAGACAACTCAAAATGCTTCATTTTGAAAATCTATCCCAATCAAACTCAAACTTGAGCACACCTTGCTCAAATAAAGTCAAATACTCATCACAAACATGGATGGACCTCCACATGGTCCTTCAGCTTCGCATGGCGAAGAACTCGGTCGAACAAAACCTTGATCTTGCAGCTCCTTAATCTATCTCTTTACTTCAGCTAACTCATTAGCAGGCATCCTATAAGGTCTCTTAGAGATGGGTAGTGTTCTAGGAATTAGTTCAATCAATAATTCTATATCCCCATCTAGTGGCATCCTAGGCAACTCATCTGGAAATACATCAGGAAATTCTCTAACAACTAGCACATCTTCCAACTTATTCCCTTGGCACTGCAAACTTTTATTACTTCAGACTTCTCTGCAACTGGAAACTTTAACTTAGCTCCATTTGGACTGGCATCAAAGCTTGCTTCCTTAGGCAACTATTGACATAATGCCCCACTTCAAGGCAGTTAAAAAATGACTCCTGCAACTGGATTGTTGGTCCTCTGAGGTGGATTACTGTTGGTGTTGAAGTTGTGATTGCTTGAAGCAGCTAGGGGAGGTGCTGGTGCAGGTGTCCTGAATGCAGTCGAAGGAGTAAAATGAGCAGGCTATCGTGCATTAGTTCTGTCTCTCTATTGGTGATTCTAATGGGCTCCATGCTGCATCATCTTTCTCTTATGGGATTCCTCTAATTCACGGCGAGATTCCTCAATAAGCATAGCTTTTTCCACAAGATGCTAAAAATCTACATGGTCATTGCCAATAACTTGCACGTTTAAACCGGGATTGAGCCCACGCTTGAATTTCTTCTGGCGAGCGTCATCTGTGACTACATCCTCTAGAGCGTAGCGAGCAAGCTGAGTGAACTTGTTGAGGTATTCACTCACTGACATCCCTTCTTGCTTGAGCTCTTGGAACTCATTCTTCTTCATCTCCACTTTTCCATCTAGAATATGGGAGTGGCGGAAAGCAGTAGAAAACTCTGCCCAATTGATAGGCTGCGGGTCATCATAGTCGGCACTGACATTGGCCTTGGCATCCACTGGCGAACTGCGACCGGCTCCAAAACAATAGCAAGATGGTTGATACTCACTCTGGGTTATATCCAAGGGTTTGATAGGTAAGAGGGAAAAGAAGTAGACAAGTGGTAAGGACATCTAGGGGAGAAGGTAATACCCAAGGACAAAAGTCAACAAGGGACATAGCCGAAAAGGATACAAAATAAAGAGGCAAATAAATCTTTCAACTTGAGGTATGGTTGCAACACCGTGCATGGGGCAAGTGTACAACATACCAGGCACACAGCAATGAAAATCCTAGTATACGCGGACTAAATGTAACTAAATTGAAAGGGGGAACATGCTCAAACACCGTTGAGCGCTATAAACCTATCTTATGTGGTAGTCTTCTCGGACATGCTTTTTGATGGCTTGATCATTGTCTCCCTTGATTTGATCCCTTGCAGAAGATCTGAGGCCTTGAGAAGTTTCATGAGATTAGATCAATTTAAACTTTCAAAATAATATTTCAGCAAAGGAGAGGAATAAGAACCTAAGAATAAGATGAGACGAGACAACTACCAAATACCATTTTGTTGGATTGATTTAGAAATAACTTTGAAGACCATGCTAACTAGGATAGCGACCTACAGTCGATATGGCTCTGATACCATCTCTGTCGGGACCTGGATTTGCAAATCCGAAACCTTCTGTGTATACTACACTAGTCCAGGATCACGCTAGTGCACATAGTGGAAACATAGATGACATATCATTCCATTCAACGAATTAACTAAGGAAGATGCAAATCATTATTAAATAAAGCAAACGACCTTATGGTCAATGTTTACACCATTATGCCTTAAGGCTTAAGAAACAAATAAATTATTGCAGCGGAAAAGATAACATGGGCCATTCGACATGCCATAGGCCATCGTCTGGGGAACGCCTTCCTAATCCACGTAGTCTTCATAATATTCCTCCTCATGATATTCAGCATTTCCTGATCCTTCCTCAGCAACAGATCAACAAAGGCGTATAGCCGTGAGTACAAAAAGTACTCAGCAAGCCGCAGGGAAAATGATGCAGTATATTCATCTAGGCTTGACAAAGGATTGCCGTATGGTTCATTTGCAGAAAACAATACTTGAATTGGAATACAGTAAATAGATTGAAAGCACATTTCTGAAAAGATAATGCATAACTGATAAATCAATGGTAGATAACATGAACAGAATGGTGAGGCATCACCCTACACCATCCCAAACAATTATCAAATCACTAAGTCCAATAGTATAACTTTAGACAACAAAACAACAGTGAACTCCTCGTTCACATCCCAACAATTCTACCGCCCAACATTTCATGAAACACTCTATACCTCGTGTGAAATTCCTGGGCTTGTCCATGACCGCGGACTCGGCTATTCGAATAGATTTACACTCTGCAGAGGTTGTACAACTTTACCCACAAGACATGAATATCTCATTGTGTAAACATTACTAACACACTTCCTTTGGTGTGTCGCAGAGATGTCATGACGAAGCCTTTACAATGCATTGTCTAAACTCGGTACTACCCGCTAAGGTTTCGCCCCGCAAGGTTCCCTCTTGCGCGTTGCGAATCTACCCGTCTATCCCGGAACACACACCACCAATTGGCAGTACTCAAGGCTAGACATCGCAAATTAACCAGCTAGGTCTATCCCAAACCAGACATGTGGTAGTACGGTTAGGCCCAGTTCAATGGCGCACAAGATTAAGTCCTTAAGTTGTCTCAGGCAAGACATCCACATCCCCATGTGCTAGAAAGCACCCCCTTTACTGCACGATCACATGCCCGAGGGAAAACATCTTTGTTCAACCAAGAACAGTGGCAAACCCTGCCATGGTATAACAAATTTTATAACAGCGGCTATCAGCAACAATTCAATATCTCATTAAGTCAAGATTAACATTATTCAACAAGTGATATGGATCCCATCGTACAACTAAGTATGTCTAAGCATAGCTACGGTAAGCCAGTGTTGGTAATATGATTATGTCCAACTAGTAATGACCCAACCTAGGATTAACAAATGATACATGTCATCCCAATAATCAAGGTGGTATAATGTCAACAAGGTACATAGCTAGTCCTGGCAAATAATCATTGTACATAAATACTATGAATTGTATAAAGCAAAGTACTTTTGCAAACATAGGTTTAATATTATCAAAGTTTACAACTTGCCTTGCTGATCTAGTGCTGAGTCTTGGTCTTCGAAGCCTCCGTTTGCTCCCTCAGAATTAACGTCTACCGGAAAAGAAAGCAACGAATACAAATAAATACCAAACAGAGATACAAACAAGCTGAAATTTGAAAATAAATGGCTCTGTAAGGTAGAGATTGATTTTAAAAAAATTTAGAAACTTGAATCGCCTCAATCGGAGTTCCTATGAGCGAGAACGAGCTCCTGGAAAATTAAATGAGGGAAAATAGAAAAATATATTTTCTGGAATTATTTTTCTAAAGAAAAACATATTTATTGCGCAATCGCTGAAGTCATCTGGAACTCAATGGATTGGGTCCACAGCACTGCACCGGTTTACCGCGCACCCGATGCATGGATGACGTGGCGCTTGCATCGTTGACACGCATGCGAAGTGGCTGATGTGGCGGCTGAGGTGGGCACTGACGTGGACTTTCCATGGGTCACACATCCAACGTCGGGCACTGATCAGATGGTAGAGAGGCAAGCTCGCAGGCGATGGAGGTGTGGCAAGATCTAGAGTGCACGGGGGCGATCGAACGGCCATGGATCACTGACGGAGAGCGACGGCAAGGCGGATGCACAAACTTGGCGGACACAGGGAAGAAGACACGACCGACGACGGAACGGAGACAGGTCGGGCCTGGCTCGGTGCGGATTTGGAAGAGGAGGTCGCGGGTGACATGAAGAGCGGCTCGGCTGCGGCGGAGAGGATCCAACGGAGAAGTTAGAAACGGTGGAAAGCTTCGGCTGCAGCGGAGAACTCCAGCGAGCTCGGGCGAAGCAACGGCGACGACTCGTGTAGCACGAGATGGGGCAAAACGAGCGGCGATGCGAGGGAAACCTCGGACGGTGGTTGGCGGCGCCTTAAATAGGCCTGGGGAGGCGTGAGAGGCACGGACTCCGAGAGGCAGCGCGGACGTGGTTCGAACGCGGCGGCGGCGATGCGGGTGAGATTCGGACCGCACAATGTCGCGGATCCGACCGCTCCTGCGGCTCGGGCTGGCTGGGTCGCGGGGTAGAAGCGGGCCGGGTGACGCGCGAGGAAGGTGGGCTGCAAACGCGCGGGAAGGGGGCCGATGAAATGGGTCAGCGAGATTGGCCAGAGGAAATTTGGCCCGGCTGGGTTTAGAAAAATAAAAACATTTTCTGAATTAAGAAATCTCCAAAAATTCAAATAAGAGCCAATAAATTCAAATAAATAGCAAACAAATTAAGAAAAATCTCCAAAAATACAGAAAAATTCTTTGGAGCACAATGAACCCAACTAAAATATTTAGTTTGATGAATAGTTTAGTCAAATTAAATCTTTTCATTAATAGAAAATTCAAATTAAGCTTGGATTAATTCAAGGAAAATGCAAATGGTTCATTTTCAAATTCAAATATTCCAAAACTCAAATTTTGGGATGTTACATCTGTCTTCTTCCCTATTTCAATCTTGTGGTAGTCAAGGCTATCGCAGTCGGGGTAGTCAAGATCGGGCATCATCGACCTCACACAGGTCAGAGTTGTGAGAGAGACGTGTAATAGACTTAAGACGAAGTCATTTAGCAGCAATAATCGTGCCCCCGTGCGAGCGAGGTCGAGCTTGGGAACACTCAAGGGCGAACTCAAACGCACGATGGATCTTAAAACGCTTAAGTCGGGCTTGGCAGCACTCAGGACAGACCTGTGCGCGAAGCACGCATGCTCGTCGAACTCGAGCGTGGCCTCTAGTTCAAGTCCTTCTACAGGGGGAGCGGTGACGCTATAAGACTCAGTTTACTGCTGGCGTGACCCCTAGAGGTGAACCTCGAGATCACAACGCTCGAGTCGACCTGCGCGCGAATCACGTATGCTCACCGAAATCGAGCGTGGCCTCTGGTTCAAGTCCTACTACAGGGGGAGCTGTGACGCGATAAAAATCGGCTTACTGCTGGCGTGACCCCTGGAGGTGAACCTCGAGATCACAACGCTCGAGTCGAGGCATAGGAGATGTAAAGAAGCATAAAGAGGCACATACACATAAATTTTTTGAAGCTGATCAATGTTCCACGAGTTCGTGAGCTCTATGCCATCAGGCATCGCCAGCCGGTAAGCTCCCGTGCGATCTACTGAAACAACACTTTAGGGGGCCCTCCCACTTTGGGGACAACTTGTTGGTGTTGGTCGAGACCTGAATTCGTCTTACGGCCAGATCCCCAACTCAGAGCTCCCTAGGTCGAACCGATCGAGATGCATGCCTGCGAAGCGCTTGCTGGTAGTGCGCCGATCGTAGCAGTGCACGTGTAAGGCCCCCATTTTTGATATTTAATACGAACAATGGGTTCCCTGTGCATACTATACTAGTCCATTGATCAGTGGCTAGTACGCACAGATTACAAATTGAGATCACATCTATACACAATAATATTACATACGATAAGCGTCTGAGATTACATAATAGTATTACAAGCCAAAAACTTGAAAGTAGCAGCGGAAACTTTATTTCTCTTGTAGTATGCCCATTCACCCTCAGGCAACAGACAAGGTAAAGCCGTAGAAAAGATCGTCATCGTAACCCCCGAATACTGTATGGTCGTGACGATCATCGGAGTATTCGATATCATCAACTAAAAACAACATTGATAGCAAGATTGAATACATGGTGTCCTCAGCAAGTCTTATAGTGTATCGCAAATGCAAATATAAATAAATGCAAGTCATAGCAATGGAATGGTTTCTACAGTTATTTTTGCATTGGCAAATTGACGCATAATCATATACTAGATTGCAATTGAAATTTGTAAAAAAGCATCTGTTGTAATAACAAGTATTGACAGCATAAATTAATCATCATAACACAGTCTACCCGACTGATTCAATCCATTCCCATGTCATCCCCCGACATGAAATATATTCCAAAACACCATTTCCCCATCAAATCATTTTGGAAATATTAAAACTCTAACCATGTGATGACTTTACCAAGTGCCTTTAACCGTAGGCACTGCTAATTAATTAGATTTACACTCTGCAGAGGTGTACAACTTTACCCACAAGAAATGATCTGCCATTTTTGCTAGGCCAGTTGACACTCTTCCTTTGGGGTGTCGGCATGGTGATCATGATATAACCGTTACATTATTTAGAACTAACTTTGCACCAGCCCGATGACGTTAAATCCTTGTTATGGAGAAGAAACATGACAGTGTATCCCTGTCATTAAAAGTGGTAATACAAGCAGTAATTTCCTGCGATAGAAGCAGTAAATCTCTGTGATAAAAGTTTCTTCCCATACCAAGGTGTACATCATTATACTGATACGCATTTACCCACAACGAAGTGTGGAAGCCCCTCATAAGCAACCTAGAAAGGATTGCTCATACTATTTCCCACCTACCAATGTGCAAAGCCAAATCTAAGCAAGTTAATAGATTAAGGCTGTCCCATACCAGCACTCATGGTTGTACGGTTTTGTTGGCTTGAAAACAACCCATAGCTCAGTCCTTAATCCGACACGGGCAATAATCTCCCCCTACTCTACGTACAAGTCCAACCCTTGCACAACCGGCTATTGCTAATACTTGCCCGCATCTAAACCATAGTTTTACTTTGAGTTTTTAGTCAAAATATTCACAATTGCCATCATAGCAAACCTAACATTTTTAATTTCCAAGAAGCAGTTTGTTTTGATCATCTACCTCGTTGCTAAATGAGCATTGCTAAGCATGATTATTAACCGTATATTACCCATGTTAACATTATGTAATGTCTATCCCTTTTTCTATGGTTATCAAAGCTCACATATCCATACTTATCAAGGAAGTTCCATGAAATATTAGGTATATCTACCAATATTTCAACATAGCTTTTTTTATGACAAGTACGTGCATGCATAATAGCTTTGCAAACATTGAAAGTAAATATTTGAAATAATAGGATCAAAATGGTCAAGGGGGTGCTTGCCTTGCTGATCGCAGTCGGGTATAAAGTTCGGGTCGTCGGCGAGGTCGTCGTCTACTAATTCAGGCTCGTCGGAATCTACTCATCGATCATCAAGAATAACATACAATAAATAGCGAACCAATATAAGGGCAAAAAGAAGACAGATAGAAAATCCAAATAAAAGCTTATTCAGAGAACCATGAGTATTTATTGGTAAGATTTTGATTCATGTTTATGTGGTTATACTGTCTTTTCATTAGTGGTTACCTTTACTGCTTTTGGACTAAAAAATATCAAGTATTTCTTGCTTCATGTGAATTAATCATTCTATTCTTAGCAAATTCTAGATGCTAAAATTATTTGAAGTAAAAAGATTTGTCTTACAGTGATAACATAAAATAGTATGTTGTTAATAGGATTCAGATGCAAAGCAACGTATTTAATGACTTTTGAATTAAACATTTATCACCAAACTTCTTGCTACCATTTTATTATGTAGGCATGACACATTAAGTTATTTACTACACCTTCATCAACTAATTTTTAGATGCAGGTATGGTCTTGTATGGACACCTACATATATATGTATATATACATATTCATATGCTTATCATGCTCTTCATACTAGAACACATCCTATTTGCATAGATCATTGTTTGTTCAATATTTTTACCTAGCCTAACATCATACTGCCATCATGTTGAAAAGAAATATGTTTAGCAAACCTCCAAAAGTTCTTTTCTTATTAATTAGTTATTATTGAATAATCACTAATAATATTAGACTTCAATAGAAAAGACATAAAACGACTAGTTACCAAAATATTTTTATATAAATGGGTTCATAGCAGAATGAGGATCATGATAAAATTAGTTCCAAATAAATTCAACTTTATTTGCAAAGTTTCTACATTTAGTCTACTTTCATATGTACTATTCACCTTTGAATTAAACTATTTTTCCAGAATAGATTTTCAAAATATTTTTGCATATTCTGGAAGCTTTTGATTTTATATGAATTTATAAATTGGTTTCATCTCATTTGGATTTCAAATGCGAAAGATATTCAAGTTTGAATTTTTAACCGGTTCAAAAATCTAATGAAAATGGCAAAATACGCTTTCGCTGCGCCAAAAGCGTCTTTTGCTTCGCGCCAGCAATGCGCGTTCAAATCCGTCACAGCCGCTGACATTCCGGACCCAGCCGTCAGCGACCCAAGGCAAAATTGCGGTGAGCCACTGAAAAATAGGGCCCGCATGTCATTCGGCCGAGACAGATCTTGAGCCCGAGCTCGCCGGCGGCGAGGATCTAGTGGTGCTCTGGTCCGGCCGGGGGCACGGCTAGCATCAGTACACTATTGCACATCTAAAGGTGGTACTCATTCCTACCGGCGACTATCCGAACCATCTCGCCACCGTGGACATGCGGCGGCGGAGGAGGCGACGAGCCATGCTGGCGACAGAGAGCTTCTCCGACGGAATCGGTTCCTGTTCTAGCATCAGGGTAACCTAAGCATTCCATTTTACTTAGTTGGGGCTAACAAGAATAGACGGGTGAGCTCACCACTGATCGCCGGTTTCGGAGAAGAAGGGGGCTCGGTGGTGGCAAAGCTCCGGTCGGAATTTCCTGAAAATGACAGAGGGTTTTCGATGCTTGTGAGCTGGGAATGCTATAACAGAAAGCAATTGAAGAATGGTTACTTGTACCATCTTCAATCGAGCACGATCAGAAAACTAGGGTTCTTCGGCTGATTCGGGAAATTGCGAAATTGGCAGTGCTCAGAGGATGAAACTGGATGAAACAAGAGGGATTTAGAAGCACGGTCTTTGGCGATCTTACTTTGGTATTTATAGGCCAGGGAGACGCTGTAGAGAAACTCACACCAGGTGTGAACTTGGCTGAGTTTTGCGGCGCCAGAACAGGAGAAGGGATGGGCCCATTCACGGAATTTCTGGGCGAGGACGATGCGTGCCGAAGCGTTAATGAGGTGGTTTCCTCAGGCGGCGCGCAAATGCAGCGGTGGCGTTGCGATAGCCGGCGAGCTGATCTCAGCCATGCGCAGGAGCCCGGCGGAGAGTAGAGGAAGAAGGCGGTGTCTGCGGCTGACAGGTGGGACCGCACGGTGAATTGGGCCCGCACGGCAGTGAGAGAAGAGGAGAACTTCGGTTTGATCTGCGAGAAGGTTGAATTGGGTTCACTGAATCCATTTTCAATCTAATGGGTAAATTAATTAAGAATTTAATGAGTGTATCAGAACTAGTTTAGGATCTACCATAAAATTTTAGACCTATTGGACACCTGTAGAATTTACAAAAATTCTGACAATGCACTGTGCACAAATTTATGTGTTCTATTTTATATTTATTTAGGTACTTATACCTTATTCAAAAATTTAGAAACTTTTTCTACAGGTTCCTTATGGGCTCATTAACCTCCTGTAAAATCTTCATCTTCAGATTCTTGAGAGTTTATTTAATAAAATTCTGAACTTGAAATTTCCAGATTTTTAGCTATTCAGTTTTTGAATTTTTATAAATATCAAACCTAAGGATTATCTCCTGATATTTTTACTGAAGATTAATATATCTAGGGAGAAGATAATATAAAATTTTCACATCGAAAATATGAACATTTAATTTATGACATTTTTACTATTGCTAGTCTTGATTCATTAAATTACCTTTGTTTTGATCATTTAATACTTTGACATGACTTTAAAATTATATTTTGGTGTTCTGGATAGCTCCATGAATTTTACAGGGATTTTTATTTATTTATTTTTTACAATTTTTTTATTACTTATGTAATGGTTGGTTGATTAGACAAAGGAATTTTTCCCTTTAAGCAATAATCAAAAGAAATCAAGAAAACTCATTGAAAATTAAGAAAAAGGCAAAAATTAAATTTAGTTCAAATATTTACTTGATTTCTTGTTGGAACTGGATTGGTAGGATGTTACAGCACGGCTCCTTACTTCTTCTGCTAGGGCAAGGTCGAGAGACTACTCTTGCTTGAAGTCGACTTGGTTGACTGAGCTGACCCTATTGGAGCCCAGCGTGACCTCAGCAGGCAGGACGGCTTCAGCACCGAACACGAGCTGGAAAGGGGTAGACCCCGTCGCTCGGCTAGACGTGGTGTGAACAAACCAGAGAACGGTGGGAAGCTCATCCACCCAGGCTTGGCTGTATTGTTCGAGCTCATCGAAGACTCGCCTCTTGACACCCTAGACGATCTGTCCGTTGGCGCGCTCGATCGCTCCATTTGTCTATGGGTGAGCCAGTGAGGCGTAGCAGACTCTGGAGCCCATGTCTTCGCGGTATTCTTGGAATAGCTCGCTGGTAAACTGCGATCCATTGTCGGTGATGATCCTGCATGGGACCCCATACCTTGTTACCACAAACGAGTGAAAAAACCTTACTGCAGCCCAGGCGGTGATGGCCGAGACTGGTTCGGCCTCGATCCACTTGGTGAAGGTATCGATGGCAACGAACAGGAACTTCTTCACCCCGACCGTTTGAGGGAAAGGGCCGAGGATGTCAAGGCCCCAAGTTGAGAATGGCCACGCGAGTGGGATGGCCTGGAGGGTGGCGTAAGCCAGCTGATGCATCTTCCGAGCATGGAACTGGCAGGCTCGACTTGTGCGGACGATGTCCTGAGCATCTTGGAGCGCCATCGACCAATATAATCCCATTCGAAAGGCTTTCCCCACCATAGTCCTGAAAGAGGAATGCTCACCGCAGAGGCCCGAATGGATATCGTTGAGCAGGTACTTACCTTCCTCCAGGGTAACACACTTCAACAGAACACCCAGAGTGCCCTGACGATAGAGTTGACCGTTAACGAGCTTGTATGAGCTTGCTCGACGCCTAATTCTGCTCCTCTCAGTCGGGACATCCGGGAGCTCGTCCCGGTCAAGGTACATGGTAATCGGCTCCATCCACGAGGGAACACTCTCGAGGAGGCGACCGAATCTTCCTGGTCGGTGACGGAGGGTGTCGCAAAGGTCTCGAGGATGACATCTGGCGGAATCTCAACTCTAGATGACCCGAGCTTGGATAGGAGGTCGGCGTTGGAGTTGTCCTTCCTAGGCACGTCCTTGATCTCCAAGTTCCAGAAACACTTCTCTATCTTGAGCACCTCGGCAAGGTACCTTGCCATCGAGCCCTCCGAGCACTGGTAGTGTGGAATATATGAAACCAGGTATCTTCATGACCGGCCCAGTATCGCCTGAGGAGAAGACAGGCTCAAGTAGAAGGCCCAGAGGATGAGCTTCGCGCCAAGCCTTACTGCCGTGCGCAAGGGGGTACATCCTATAGACAGTTGAACATGTATTTAGATATAAAAGATACGATTGTAATCCGAGTTGTTAACAGGGTAGATAAAGATGTAAACTCTATCCTGTAACCGATTAGAATCATATAACCGATCGAAATCTCTTAATCGATCGGGACTCTGTAAACCGCCCCACACCCATTATGTAAGGGAGAGGGCGGGCAACAATAGGGAGGAGAGCAGAGAGCATATCTCATATCGCATCATAGAGCTCATGAGCAATCTTAGATCTAAGAGATCCACATAATCCCAGCACACAGGACAAGGGTATTACCTCCTCCATCGAGGGCCTGAACCTGTCTAAACCTTTGTCTTGTGTGACCTTCGAGTTTGAGATCTAGCGTCTGCCTCATAAATTTATTGCCGACTACCAAAGTCGACAGTTGGCGAGCCAGGTAGGGGAAGCGCTATAATCTTTTCCTACAAACTCATTGGCAGCAATCTGCGAAATCGTCTCCACCTTCGTCTCCAGCCAGGCTTTTCGCTTTGGAAGCCTGGACTTCGTCGCAGATGCGCGCAGAGAACTTGTATGCCTAGACCTAAACCAGATCCAATCTGGTAAAGGTCAGGCCAATTCATCTCAGGTATGTCTTTCTGACTCGGGCAGCAAACCAGTCGGCATCGCGAGGAATCACTGCGATTTTCGTGGCATCTTCGCGATAGAAGAATAGAAAACCGATCTCCAACGCCAACGACGATCGTCGAGTCATGGACTCGCCGCGCCGAACGCCACCCCGACGTGTTGATGATGATCGCCGAGCTAGAGGCTCACCATGCCGGACTCCCCCTCATCAGGACGACAGATCCATCGACAAAATCCGAGCGTTCACCTCTCGGTTACGCCAAGTGGTATGGCCCGAAGGCTTCAACCCCAAGGGCATCGTAAAGTTTGACGGGGAGCGAGATCCGGAAGCTTGGCTACAGGTCTATGCCCTGGCGATCAAAGCGACCGGGGGCAATCAAAACGTGATGGCTAATTATTTGCCAGTCAATCTTACCCCTTCAACTCAAGCATGGCTCACGGGACTCCCAGCGAACTCGGTGGACTCCTGGAGCGATCTTTGCGATCAATTTATCGCGAACTTTCAGGGGACCTACGAGAGGCCCGGCACCCCGTGGGACCTATATCAGCTTTACCAGAAGAAGGACGAGACGCTGAGAGATTTCATCCGACGTTTCATGTAGAAGAAGAACACCATCAGGGATGTATCTGACGCTGTGGTGGTGGCAGCCTTTCAGAAAGGGGTAAGTGATCCTGATCTAATCAAGAAAATGTCCAGGAAACCACCGGCCTCTGTAAAGGAGATGTTTGCATTGGCTGACCGCTATGCCACAGCCTCCGATGCCCTGGCCGAGCGCCAAGAAGATCGCCCGCAACAGGAGAACAAAGGTGACAGGGCCGAGTCCTCCAAGCACAAAGACAAAAAGCGGAAAGGCGAGGAGCTAGTTGCGGTAGCAGAACGCAACTGGCCCCGAGTCACGCGAAGGGAGGCACCCGACTACAATACTGTCATAGAGGCGATCTGTCCTTTCCACCCTAAAGGTAAACACACCGCTAAAGACTGCTTTACTCTGAAGCGTTTTGCGCTCGAAAGCAACATGCAGCCGGCTCCAGCGAAGGAGGAGGCGGCCAAGAAGAAGGACATTCCTGGCGAGGATGATTACCAAGAGCCCGAGCATGAGCTAAACTACATATACGGGGGCTCCATCGGATACGAGTCCAAGCGGAAGCAAAAACTTACCGCTCGGGAGATCAATGAGGTGGAACCGGCAATCCCCCAGTATCTAAAGTGGTATGAAGTCCCGATCACCTTCGATCGCTCGGATCACCCCAACCGAGTTCTACATCCGGGTAAGTACCCTCTAGTGCTCGACCCTGTCATTCGCAGTGTAAAGCTCAAGAAGGTCCTGATTGATGGAGGGAGTGGACTCAACGTCTTGTTCGCCAAAACCCTCGACGACATGAATATCCCCCGCTTTGAGCTAAGGCCGAGCTCACGGCCGTTCCACGGGTGATCCACAGGGTGTCTTCGTTTCCTCTCGGGCGATTTCTTTGCTGTCACCTTGGTACCAAAAGCAACTATCGGACCGAGTATGTAAATTTCGAGTAGCGATTTTGAGACAAAGATATCACGCTATCTTGGGAAGACCAGTCTGCTCGGTTCATGGCCGTCCCGCACTACACCTATTTGATGACGAAGATGCCGGAACCCGAAGGCGTCATCACGATTCGCAGCGACATCAAGCGATCTCTGGAATGCGACTGAGAGAATTGTGAACTTCTTTGAGTTGCGAGGAGGCAACCACGAGGGGAAGAATATCGAGCGAGGTCGCCACGTTGCAGGAAGAAAATGATGTCCCATCCAAGAAGCAGGCCACGTCAGGGATAAAGCCTAGCGAAGGAACCAAGAGAATTATCCTCGAACCATCCGACTCGTCCAAGATGACTTTGATCGGGATAGGGCTCGGGGATAAATAGGAAGACGTGCTCGTCACCTTCCTCCGGGCTAACAAGGACATCTTTGCCTGGAAACCATCCGACATGCCGGGTGTTCCTAAGGAGGTGATCGAGCATTCTCTACATGTCGACGAAAAGGCAAAGCCGATCAGCGAGACTCGGCGATTCGCTCGGATCGTCGGGCGCCATCAAGCAGGAGATCACCAAGCTATTAGCTACAGGTTTTATCAAGGAAGTGTATAATCCCGATTGGTTGGCAAACCCTGTACTTGTTCAAAAGAAGAATAAAACTTGGCGTATGTGCGTTGATTATACTGATCTCAACAAGGCATGTCCGAAGGATCCCTTCGGGCTACCTCGAATTGATCAGGAGGTTGACTCGACCGCCCGGTGCGAAATCCTGAGTTTTCTCGATGCCTACTCAGGGTATCACCAGATTCGCCTAAAGGTGGAAGATCACATCAAGACTTCGTTCATCACGCCCTTTGGGGCCTTTTGCTACACCACGATGTCGTTCAGTTTAAAAAATGCTGGTGCAACTTATCAGCGCGCAATACAGCGGTGCTTTCATACCCAACTTGGACGCAATGTGGAGGCATATGTGGATGATGTAATGATAAAGGCTCGGGAGAGGAAGGACCTTATCGCCGACCTAACCGAGACGTTCGAAAGTCTAAGGGCCTTCAGCATGAAGCTTAATCCAGAGAAGTGTGTTTTCGGAGTATCTTCGGGAAAACTGCTCGGGTTTATCGTCTCCCAACGAGGAATTGATGCCAATCTAGAGAAGATCAAAGCCATATCGAATATGGAACCGCTGACTTGCCAAAAGGACGTCCAGAAGCTTACAGGATGCATGGCCGCACTCAGCAGGTTTATTTCCCGACTTTGTATGCGAGGTATGCCATTCTTTAAACTCCTCAAAAAGCAGGACATGTTCCAATGGACGCCAGAGGCACAGCAAGCGTTTAAAGATTTGAAGATCTTCTTAACGATGCCCCCGGTCTGGGTTTCACCGATGCCAGAAGAACCTCTGTTACTTTACATCATGGCAACGACTCACGTAGTCAGCGCTACGGTCATCGTAGAAAGGAAGGAGCCGGGCCACGTGCAGAAGATCAAACACCCGGTCTACTTCGTCAGCGAGGTCCTGAGTGAATATAAGGTGCGGTATCCGCAAGTGCAAAAATTATTATACGCCGTACTTCTTACATCTCGCAAACTCAAGCACTACTTCTAAGAGCATACTGTTTCGGTGGTCACCTCCTTCCCAATAGGAGACATACTTCATAACCAGGAGGCTACCGGGAGAATTGCAAAGGGGGCAGTCGAGCTTGGAGCTTTTGATATCCTATTCAAGCCTCGCACAGCCATCAGGTCTCAAGCGCTCGCCGACTTCACTGCCGAGTGGACAGAACTTCAAAACCCGACGGACGTCAAGGAACTTGAGTATTGGACGATGTACTTCGATGGTTCCCTCATGCTCAGCAGCGCGGGGGCTGGTATAGTGCACATATCACCAAGCGGGGAACGGTTGAGGTACGTCCTGCAAATATTTTTTTCCTGCGTCGAACAACGCCGCCGAGTATGAGGCACTCATCCATGGGCTCCGTATTGCCATATCGCTCGGTATCCGACGTTTGACGGTTCACGGAGATTCAATTCTTGTGGTCAACCAGGTGCAGAAAGAATGGTCCTGCATCGAAGACAACATGGCTGCCTACTGCCAGGATAGCCTTAAGATCCACTCAGGGATAAAGCGATTTGGTGATAGCCAGAGCCTGGATAGCGCCATTGGTCGCTGTCTCCTTCAAGAGTATCTTGAGCTCCTTGGGGGCTTCCTCCAGTTGGGAGATGACTTGGTCTCTACTGAGCGGCCTCTCGCCTCCGGGATGAAGCAACCTCAGCAGCGGCTCTGAGGCCTCGCAAAGCTTGAAGCAAGACGTGTGTATCCTCCGGTCTGGATTAAAAATATCTTCTTGCGATATGCCCCACGTTGGCTCGTAGATTGGTTACCGCATGACGGAATCATATATCGCAGGTTGAGCCTGATAAGGTATGGTTCCAATGGTATGCCCCAAGACGGGTCGATAAGCTGTGCATCGTGATAAAGCGAGTATGGATACCGTTCGGATGAACCTTGATATGTCCCAAGTTAGACCAGAGCTATATCCTACACCAGTCGGATATAGGTATCACTCGGCCATGAGCCAAGAAAACCCTGATACGCTCCAAGTCGAGCCTGAGCTATGTCCTACGGATATGGGTATCACTCGGCCAAGAGCCACATAATTATGATACGCTCCAAGTTGAGCCTAAGCTTTATCCTACAGCAGCTGGATATGGGTATCACTCGGCCACGAGCCAAGAAAACTTTGATATGTCCCAAGACGGACCAGAGCTGTATCCTACACCAGTCGGATATGGGTATCACTCGGCCGTGAGCAAAGGAAGTCCTGATACGCTCCAAGCCGAGCCTAAGCTATATCCTACGGCAGTCGGATATGGGTATGACTCGGCCAAGAGCCACGCAAATCCAAACATGTCCCAAGTCGGACCTAAGGTATATCCTACCACGATTGGATGCGAATGTCACTCGACCAAAGAACCATGCAGACTTCGATATATCCCAAGCTGGGTCTAAACTATGTCAAGCGACAATCATGGAGAACACTTGAAAAAGGTATGGTAAGGATGAAGTAAATGCATCAGAAGCCGATACGGTAAGGATGAAGTAAATGCATCAGAAGTAAATGCATCAAAAGCCGAGGAGACTTGGAGTTAATATGGTTGTAGAAGCCAAAGAGGTCTTCGGAAATTGGGTTAACACAGAAAGCCAAAACAACCTCGAAGACTGTTCGGTATTGATCCACGAAGAGAAAGGATATTAAGGTTTTGCTTCGAGCAGGAAGAAGTATCTAATCCTCAAATGAGATATGGGTCATAGCCATGAAGCTACCCGCAATAAACTTGTCAGCCGAAAGATTGTAATCAGTCGGAGCTAGAAATCAAAGGTTATATTCGAGTCCTTCTAATCCCCTTGCTGCAAGGATAAGCTTTCAAATCAAATGAAGAAACCAGTCGGAAGCTGAGTACAATGATTCAAAGTTGAGACCCAGATAGAGACATAGCAATCGGATCATGAATCACTCGGGGGCTACTGTGGAATATATGAAACCAGGTGTCTTCATGACCGGCCCAGCATCGCCTGAGGAGAAGACAGGACTAAGTAGAAGGCCCAGATGTAACATCCCAAAAATTTGCTTAAATATTGTTTTATTGCTTATTTGTGCACTTATGATTTTCTGGAATTTATTTGGATTTTTCTGGATTTATTTGAATTAATTTCAAATCAAGTTTATTGCCTTTTGTTCAAATTTATTTAAATCTGTGCAAAGTTAAAATAAAGTTTTGTCAAAAATATTTTATTTGAGTCTAGAATGTCTCAAAGTATTTTTGAGATTTTTCTTGGATTTTTCCTAATAGTTTTATCGTTTAAAATAACTAAAATGAGTTTATGTAATTATTTTAAATGAGAAATCTTTTAAAAAGCCATTTGAACAGTGTCGGGCCGGCCCACAGCTGTGCGGCCCAGATAGCCCGCGCGGCCCAGTCAGGCCGTTCGCAGCGAAACCCTAATTCGTGCAGCCGTTCGATCAAATCTCAACGGACCAGATCGCGCCGCGTAGAAGCTGTGTTGTGGCCGTTGGATTGCGACGCGTGTACGGCGGAGCGTCGTCGTCTCCGTTCTGGACTCGGAGTCCGCCGCCGTAACGCCTCCGGTCTTCTTCGCCGTGTAGGGCTCGAATGCCTAGGCTATAAGTAGGGGCGGGTAGTCCCCGAGGTTCATCGTGAGCGTGCGCAGCTTTTTCCTGTTGGGTTGTCGCCAGAGAAGCCTCCGTGGACGTTTGTGAGCTCATCGGACCTCGTGAGCACTGCCGCCGTCGTTCTCTTCATTTTCGTTGCCGTCCGTTGGGTTTCCGTCATTGCCGAGGCCGCCAGAGTCATCTCCGCGACGATTCGCGTCCGTGGAGGGTGAAAACGTCGCCGAAGATCCTTTCTTCCGCCGACTCGGTGGCCTTCGTTCCCAAGTCCGGTGAGGATCTTGCCGCCGTGCCACCGTTAGCATCGAGAAGCTCGGGAGCCGTTGGATCTGCATCATCCGTTCAAGATCAAGCCACGTCATCGCTTCGAAAGTAATCTACACGGGTAAGGTGAGCCGTTGGATGGGCGATGAGCGGTGGAAGGAGCGCCACGTTGCTCTAGTCGCGTAGCCGTACGATCGGATCTGGGCGCATCAGATGGAGCCATCGCCGTAGCCAATCACAGGCAGCCGCGTGTCGGGCGCAGAGCCCGAAGCGCTGTGAGCCGAGTCCACCGTGGGCTGGCGCGGGTCGTGGACCGAGTCTATGCACCGGAACCACGTGCTGGCTTATGATTGGCCGAGGTCTCGCTGACGTCATGCTTGCGTCATAAATGTATTTTTCAATTGGAAAATAATCTGATTGGAAATTCTGTGTTGATGACATCATCATGAGGTCACGCTGACGTCATAAATTGCTTTTTCAGAATAAAAATAAATCTGTTAATTCTGATTTTCTGATTTTTGCAATTTCAGTATTTATTTCAAACTTCAAAAGGCTATATCTTTTGCATCTTAACTCGGATTTGAGTGATTCAAATTTCTAAAAATTTGTAAAATTGAGATCTATTTAATGGTGAATTTTATTTTATTTTTTGAGTTCAATTGATCTCTGTTTTGGCATTTATTTGCTTTTCTCCTTCGGTACGCGTAGACGTTGAATTGTGCGACGCTTCGGAGGAAGATCCAGCAACTCAAGAGCAAGTTCCAGAACCAGATCAGGACCTATTCCAAGGCAAGTTGTGCTTTGATCATGTTGAACCCATGTTTATAAAATTGCTATATTGTTTTACCCTATTGCATATTATTTCAAGTATACAATTGTTTCAAATTAAATTGGGCTTAGCTAATATACCAGATTGAATTATACCCTACTTTGTCATTGTATGCCATGATCCATTGTCACCCTAGATTGGTTAAATATAGTTGGTTAATAATTATAATCAACATTGGAGGATTAGTCCGTATTAGTTGCTTAGCCATGCCACGTCATCACATGTGTCAGAATCATTGATAATTAATCTTGATTAATGGAATATGGAACAATGTTATGAATTTGTGTATCATGTGGGATCACACGATGAGATTGAGTTGTTGTGACGAGTCATGTCACGCAACGATGTTGCATTGTTGATGGCACGTGGTGCTTGGTAATCAACTTGGGTGATAATCACTTAGATTGGGGCAAGTGACAAGGGGCGAGTATGCCAAGGTGGGCCCGATGGGCAGAAGGTATGTGGATGTCTTGCCCTGATCATTCTAAAGACTTAACCTTGCAAGCCTTTGACCTGAGTCAATCATGCAACCACATGTCTGGTATGGCCCAGCCTAGCTGATTAATTTGAAATGTCTTAACTTTGGTACTATCTCTGTCGGTGTGAGTTCCCGAGTTATGGTGTAATTCACATGGCGCAAGAGGGGGGCCCTGGTTGTGGTTTTCAGACCCACCAGTGTTGAAACCTTAGCGGGTAGTACCGGATTAAGCCAGAGCATTGTAAAGGCTTTGTCATGATCTCTTCGCCGACACACCAAAGGAAGTGTGTTAATTGCATGGCACCAAGAGACGATCATGTTGTGTGGGTAAAGTGCATAACCTCTGCAGAGTGTGAAACTATTCGGATAGCCGTGCTCATGTATTGAGCAATGCTCGGAATTACTGATTAAGGGTTAGCTTAATTAAAATGAACAACTTGGTTGGGATGGCGGAATGCCATATGGAAGATGGAATTTGACTTAGGAGTGGAAACTTGGTTTACTTGAGAAATACTGAATTTATTTACTATTAATATTTGTTTTACAGTCTTTGTAATCCATCTATTATACTTGTTTATAAATGCTGCTTATTGCAAAATAGCCATGATAGCCTATCCATTGGAATAAGCCTTGCATATATGCATTCTGTGCACAACTTGTTGAGTGCTTTAAGTACTCACCCTTGCCAACAATAACCTCACCAGTTGAAGAGTCTACATCAATACTGGAGGAAAGATTCCAGGAGGAGACGAATGTTTGGGGCGCAAGCCTTGTTAGTTGCCTGTGGTATACTGAGGGGTTGTCTACGTTTTCATTCCGCTGCAGTTTAATATATTATTCAGCCTTGCGAGGCATAGTCATGTAAGTGGATCATAAGGTCATTCAACTAGTAGTATGTATCATATGATGTCTTTCATAATATTCCGCTATGTATGATTGTGATATTTACTGATGTTGAGCCTGTGTGCAATAGCGTGATCCTGGACTAGTGCAGTATACACAGAGGGTCCGGATTTGCATATTCGGGTCCCGACACCAGAGGATGAGCTTCGCGCCAAGCCTTGCTCCCGTGTGCATGGGGGTACATCCGATAGACAGTTGAACATGTATTTAGATATAAAAGATACGATTGTAATCCGAGTTGTTAACAGGGTAGATAAAGATGTAAACTCTATCCTGTAACCGATTAGAATCATATAACCGATCGGAATCTCTTAATCGATTGGGACTCTGTAAACCGCCCCACCCCCATTATATAAGGGAGAGGGCGGGCAACAACAGGGAGGAGAGCAGAGAGCACATCGCATATCGCATCATAGAGCTCACGAGCAATCTTAGATCCAAGAGATCCACATAATCCCAGCACACAGGACTAGGGTATTACCTCCTCCATCGAGGGCCTGAACCTGTCTAAACCTTTGTCTTGTGTGACCTTCGAGTTTGAGATCTAGCGCCTGCCCCATAAATTTATTGCCGACTACCAAAGTCGACAGGTAGTCTTTGTTGTACTGGTTGACGACGAGCTGGGAGTCACCCTTGATGACCAGCCGGCTCACACCAAGCGACTTGCAGGCTCGGTGACCCGCCAAAAGGGCCTCATACTCCGCCATGTTATTAGTTGCGTGAAAACCGAAGCAAACCACATACCTCAGTTTGTCTCCCTGGGGTGTGATGATGAGGATACTAGCCCCCGAGCGCTCGAACGACCTGGAGCCGTCGAAGTACATTCTCCAGGGCTTCTCTTCCTCGACCTCAGGCTCGGGAGTTGGTTGCAATGTCTACTCAACCTCGAAGTCGGCGAGCGCTTGCGACTTAATGGCAGTGCGTGCTACAAACTGTATGTCGAATTCTTCCAACTCCATGTCCCACTTAGCGATGCGATCTCCTGCTTCTGTGTTCGTTAGGATCTCGTCGAGTGGAAATCCGCTCGGGATAACCACTATGTGCACCTGGAAGTAGTGCCGGAGTTTGCACGAAGCCATGAAGAGGGCATAGAGCAGCTTCTGGACCTCAGGGTAATTGTCCCTCGGTCCACAAAGTACCTCGCTAACGTAGTAGATTGGCTGCGGTCGACCGTTGCGCTCGGCCACCAGGACAGCGCTAACAGCCTGGGTCGTAGCAGCGAGATAAAGCAGCAGCGTTTCTACCTGTCGCGCAGTTGTGAGTAGCGGCGGGCTTGAAAGGTATGCTTTCAGCTCATCAAAGGACCATTGAGCTTCGGGTGTCCATTCAAAGCCCCCGTGCTTGCTCAATGCCTTGAAGAACGGTAGTCTGCGCTCACCGAGCCTTGAAATGAATAGACTGAGAGCGGCCATGCGGCCGGTGAGGCACTGGACCTGTTGTGTTGACGTCGGAGGAGCCATCTTCTCAATTGCCTCTATCTTCTCCGGGTCTGGGCCGACTCCCGAGCCCCCGATCATGTAGCCAAGCACTCTGCCTGAGGTAACACCAAACACACATTTTTCAGGGTTGAGCTTGATGTCGTGCTTGTTCAAGTTGGCGAAGGTCTCCACGAGGTCGTTGATGTGGTCGTGTTCAAAAGAGCTCTTGACGATGATGTCGTCGACGTAGACCTCGAGGTTGTGACCGATCTGAGGGTCAAAAGTCTTGAACATCAGCCGTTGAAACGTCGCGCTCGCATTGCACAGGCCGAATGACATGGTCGTATAGCAGAACGTCCCAAACAGCGTGATGAAGGCCGTCTTGCCTTCGTCATCAACTGCGAGCTTGATTTGATGGTAGCCCGAGCAGGCGTCGAGGAAACTCAGCATCTTGGCATTGGCAGTAGAGTTGACGATTTGGTCTATGCACGGAAGAGGGAAATTATTCTTCGGGCACACCAAGTTCAAGCCCGTATGGTCGACGCACATCCTCCACTTCCCGCCTTTCTTCTGCATGATAATTGGGTTGGCTAGCCATTCAGAGTAGTCAATCTCACGAATGAAGCCGACCTTTAAGATCTTGTCAGGATGTTCCTTTATTATCATCATCTTTTTGGTAGAGAAGCGACGTAGCTTCTGGCGTACAAGTCGGCAGCCAGGCCTTATTTGCAATTTATGCTCAATCACCTCCCTTGGGACTCCAGGCATATCTGCCGGTTCCCAAATGAATATGTTTTTGTTGGCGCGAATGAAGGTGACGAGCATGAGTTCCTATTTCGAATTAAGCTCAAAGGCGACGTGGACGCTCTTGCTTGAGTCTCCCTCTTCGAGCTGCACAGCCTTTGTCACACCGCTGGGCAGGATCATCGTCTTACGGTGGGCACTTTTCATAGTTACCTCGGAGCCTCACTGGGGCAGCATGCCGGCGAGCGCCAAGGCCTTCTCCTCACATCCGTGCACCGCCTTGAGGTTGCCACGAATGGATATGACACCATTGGGCCCCGGGAGCTTCATGCAGCGGTGGCTGTAGTGGTTTGCCGCCATGAACTTGATCAGCGCCGGATGCCTGAGTATGGCATTGTAGATAAGGTCTCCGTCGACCACCTCAAAGGTATCCAGCTCGGTGCGGAAGTTGGCGGAGTCGCTGAAGGTGACGGGTAGAACCACTTGCCCGAGCGGTGTGGTGGAGCTCCCTACTACAATGCTGAAGAAGGGAACTGCTACGTTCTTGATCTTAGATCGGGGAATCTACATTCGGTCTATAGTGCTCGCTAATAGAAAGTTGAGGGAGCTAACCCCATCGACCATGTGATGAAGACCCAACCTACTGTTGAGCAAAGGTGGCCCAATCTTTCACGGTACGACGACGATAGCTTCGTGACGCTCGCACTCGAATGGCAAAAGAGCCAAATCAAAAGCGAGAAACTGGTCACACAAACCACGATCAACACAAGAACGCCAATTGAGTGGAAGAATTGTATAGATTTAGTGGACAATCACAAGAACATGCCGTTCTTGACTTGCACCAACACTAACAAACCCAAGAACGGGAAGAACTTATCAAGAACACATGGTATTTGCGCCACAAACAACCATGGCTTATGCTGTCTATTTCTGAACATCCAAAAGTCTATTCCAGATGGAAATACATAGGTATTTATACTAGGAACATCCCTCATAGGTTAGGTGTGAAACTATACAAGAAACTAAAGGAGTTTTCTTGGGTAGATAAAAGGTTCAATGCCTTGGAAGTTGGACAGCAAGATATAGTCTCGCTCAGCTTTTGACAGCCTGTGCAACTCCCACCAAAACAGTCATAACTCCCACCTTGGAAGTCCAAATGATGCACGGTTTGAAATGCTAGAAACTAGACTTCAATATCTTTCCATCAATGTAGCCCAAGGATATGTTACTTGTCGTGATTAGCAGCAGCATCATGATCAAATGGATGGACAGATTTGAGTGAACCAGCCTTGCTCATGTAACTCTTCTTTGCCTTCCATTCCAATGGATCGCTGTCAATAATTCTAACAAATATGGATCCAAATAGAATTCCTTTCTCAGGTGACATATTTCCAAAAGAAAGGGATATTACTCCTTGTGGATGCATGACCAAGTCACCTTTCTTCTCTCGAAGGTTTGCATTGCAATTCTCAGCCTGTAGCACATTATCAACACAACCTGCATCGGTCTTGTGACTCACTTACACTTTAGCAGCAGCAAAGCAAGTAATGTGATTATTTGTAGACTTAGAGTCATGAGACGATACAACAATAGAGGATATATCCACATCATCCCCTCCCTCTTCAAGCGAAACCGTCCTTGGTTTCGAGTTGTTCTTCAAAACACTCTTTAGCTTAGTGAGGATGTCACAATGAATACATCCCCACTTTTGGGCAGCAAAGAAACAAACACCCCTCGATGCATAAATGTATAGTGGTTAGTCCTCCCTTGGTGCGTAGCATTCCGGTCAAATTGCCATGGACGCCCCAAAATAATTTGACTAGCATGCATTGCAACAACATCGCACTCCACCTTGTCTTCATATCCATCGATGGAAAATGGTACATGCACCTTATGGGTCACCTTGAGCTTACCAACATTATGAAGCCACTTCATGTAATATGGCTTTGGGTGGTGCTGTGTGGTCAATTTCAAAGCATCAACCACATCCTTGCTAATCACATTGTTGTAGCTTCCTCCATCTATCACAAGCTTACACCGTTTTCCCTTGATCTTGCATTCGGTTTGGAAAATAGCACGTCGCTGTCTCTTCTCCACAATTGGAGCACTATCACGATCCACCTTCTGAGCCATCAAACATTGTCCATCTTCAGGGTCACAATGAACCACATCATCATGTTCTTCACCTCCCATATCTGATTTCTCACTTGCATCACTCTCAAACATACTTTCCATCGGTGGTAAGCATTATCGCCTTTAAATTTGGGCAATCTTTCATCATGTGTCCCTGCCCTTGCACTTAAAGCACTCAATATTCCGAGTTCTAGCGGTAGAGAAGGCACGTAATCAGCTTTGGAATAATCCTTGCTTGCTGTCCCTACTGCTCTTGATGCTTCTTTCAGAGATGATCCACTTGGTTTAGTTGACGAACCGTCATAGACGAAGAACCACCTTCGCTAACATGCTGTGATGAGCGCCGCCAACCACTAGAAGTGACACGTCCATGATGCACAATGATTTGTGTGCGTCTTTCAACCATAGTTCCGCACGCGTGCTTGATGAAGTAGCTCTTATGCGGTATTGAATTGCATCAAATCAACACGGTTTCGCACATCCTCATTCAGCCCTTCAAAGAACCTTGTCATGGTGGCATCCGCGACTCACGAATAGCTATGCGGATCATGAGTATTTGCATTTCTTGATAGTACTCATCAACAGATTTATCACCTTGATATAGCCGCCTCAACTTTGTTTGCAACGCTTCGAGTGTAGTACGCTGGTACAAGCGAGAAAGCATGATTCTCTTCATCTCCTCCCAAGTATATGGACGCTCCTCGCACGATTCAATTGATCCCACCAAATAATAGCATATTTGGTGAACTCAATGGAAGCAACACGAACCTTCTTTTCTTCGGAGTAGCGATGGTTGTCAAAAATTTGATTGACTCGCATCTCCCACTCCAAATATTCCTCCGGATCAGCACGCCCCTTGAACTCCGGTATGGTGATTCTTACACGAACAATACCATCCACCTCACGATCAACACCTCTCCTATGAATTCCTCCATGTCTAGCACCTTGACGGCCATTGTGATTATGTCGATTACGACGAAAATCAGATCGAGCTTCAGATATGTTGTCCTCCAAATCAGTTCCAAAGTCCCGTTCATCGCTGCCACGTGAGCTAGCACGTCGACCGCGAACATGTGCTTGTCGCCTCGGTCGCCATCTCCTTGTTGTGGCGAGAATCTCTTCCAAACGTCGAAGATTGGCATTGACATCATTGAACCCATCGGTGATGCGGTGTGCATCAAGTTCAACTCACCACGGTGATTCTCCTGCTCATGGTAGAAGACCGACGTGGCCTCAAACTGAGCACGCGTGAGCGATGGGCGATTGGGGTTAATTGGCAGCTGCTCCTCAACAATTTCTTCATTTTCTCCAACGAGATGGTTTGCCCCGACATTGTTGCAAGCAATCAAATCACCACAAGAATTCCTACGCACTGTGAGCAACGAAAGCTCGATACGGATGATGAAGACCCAACCTGCTGTTGAGCAAAGGTGGTCCAATCTTTCTGATGACGACGATAACCGTGGCGTGACGCCGTGACTCGAATGGCAAAAGAGCCAAATCAAAAGCGAGAAACTGGTCACACAAACCGCGATCAACACAAGAACGCGAATTGAGTGGAGGAATCGTATAGATTCAGTGGACAATCACAAGAACAGGCCGTTCTTGACTTGCACCAACACTAACAAACCCAAGAACGGGAAGAACTTATCAAGAACACATGGTATTTGCACCACAAACAACCATGGCTTATGCTGTTTATTTCTGATCATCCAAAAGTCTATTCCAGATGGAAATACATAGGTATTTATACTAGGAACATCCCTCCTAGCTTAGGTGTGAAACTATACAAGAAACTTAAGGAGTTTTCTTGGGTAGATAAAAGGTTCAATGCCTTGGAAGTTGGACAGCAAGATATGGTCTCGCGCAGCTTTTGACAGCCTGTGCAACTCCCACCAAAACAGTCATATCTCCCACCTTGGAAGTCTAAATGATGCACGGTTTGAAATTCTAGAAACTAGACTTCAATATCTTTCCATCCATATAGCCCAATGATATGTTACTTGTCGTGATTAGCAGCAGCATCATGATCAAATGGATGGACAGATTTGAGTGAACCAGCCTTACTCATGTAACTCTTCTTTACCTTCCATTCCAATGGATCGCTGTCAATAATTCTAACAAATATGGATCCAAATAGAATTCCTTTCTCAGGTGACATATTTCCAAAAGAAAGGGATATTACTCCTTGTGGATGCATGACCAAGTCACCTTTCTTCTCTCCAAGGTTTGCATTGCAATTCTCAGCCTGTAGCACATTATCAACACAACCTGCATCGGTCTTGTGACACACTTGCACTTTAGCAGCAGCAAAACAAGTAATGTGATTATTTGTAGACTTAGAGTGATGAGACGATACAACTATAGAGGATATATCCGCATCACCATGACTCACCCGACCACAGTATTGCTTATGGTTGGGGTCATGACTAGAGCAGTCTTGAGATCCTTGGACATTCCTTGGGAAGCATCATCCCAGGAGAAAGAAATCGGGGTTCCAGTCCACTTGCAAGGCTGGTCAGCGGGCTTCCCCGCAGAGGCTTGATATACGATTCGCGCGGCGTCTTTGAGCTCACACCGAGATTGATACGCCGATGACCTGCCGAAGATTACATCGATACGACGGTCGCCCTGCTGAAACTCCAGGTCGACGCCTTCTAAGTCCTCTTTGGCATTGACCCTGTCGGGTCGCTCGTCCTCATTCAGAAGCGTGGGCATCTCTCCACACTCGTCGTAAAAGGTGTCCAGCTTGTTCTGCCTGGTCCTGCAGTTTCACAGGTCGTGGCCGTGGGCCATATGGAACAGGCATAACTTATCAGAATCATACCTGGGTCGCACCTGAGCACCCTGTGCTCGGGCATCACCTTGCTGGGCCCAAGCTGATTTTGCCCCTGCTGGGGTCGGTATTGTGTTCATTGAGGTCGTGGTCGACCTTGCTGAGGTCGAGGACTTCCCTGGTCGGGTCACAGCTGCCCCTGGTCGGGATGCCGCACCTCCATTTCCTCGCGTTCGCTGTTTATCGCAGCGACAACACGCAGCCGGTCACTGCTACTGTTGCGATCTCTCTTTCACTTTTTAGCGTGCGGATCTGAGCCATCGCCCTTGGCGTTCGATGGTTATGCCTCGTCGAAGTTGAAGCAGAGGTTGCCCTGGTCATAATCGCGCTTGCAGCGCACAGCATCATCCGCGTCCGCGTATCGCTCTACCATCCAGAACAGCTTTTTGACGTCGAGATTCATCGTGATCTCCAGGTCCTCGATGAAGCGCCGGTCGCGGACGCCAAACTTGAAGGCCTTGATGACGGCCTCGTCAGAGACGCTCGGGATCAAATTCCTCGTGCGGATGAATCGACGCACGAAGTCGCAGAGAATTTCGTTCTTCCCCTGGATGATACGATCCAGGTCCTTCTCCCGTCCAAGGCGCTCGTAGCAGCTCTGAAAGTTGGAACAGATAGTGTTATGTATCTAGCGCCATGATCGAAAGGTGCCAGGCATCTGATGTAAGAGCCAAGTACGCGCTGCACCATCCAGCACTGTCGGGAGGTAATTGTCCATCATGACATCATCCTCACCAGGATACGGGGGGGAGTGCCCGATCTTCACGACGTGAGAGCGAGAAAAAGGATAACTAGCGCCACCTGAAGGAGACGATGATGAACATCGATTCCAACCAACAACGCTCTTGGATAACTAGCTGCAAGCAGCCAAGATAACAGTGCAACCTGACGAATGCACTTGAAACCAACCACTGTCTCAATACAGCAACCTGAATCAAGTCATTCGCCCTACTACACTGGGGTCGTCAAACAACCGGGGTGGATAAGGATCCCTCCATACAGCCATTCCATGGTGGAGAAGACGCCATGGTGGCTAATTCTAAAAATTAGTCATAACGACATTTTTGCACTTTTCACTTTTTAATTGCTTACAAAGGAGAAGTACATGAGGTATTTATACTAGGAACAACCCTCCTAGCTAGGTGTGAATGCAAGTACTCATGGAGGTATGTGGAAGGTCATATTGGTGGAGCATTTGAGGAGTCTTCTGATAATTTCGCACAGCCACAAAACACCCAATGCAACTTCCACTTAAATGATCATAACTTTTGCTTCGGAAGTCGAAATGTTGCATGGTTTGAAGGGCTGAAAACTAGACTTACATATCTTTCCAATTATATAGCATATGAATGTTAAAATCATCGATATTTATTCTGGTGTAGCTTCTAATATGCGTATCATTCTCCCTTTCTTCAAAAATGAGTTGTCCTCGACTCATGCTAGTTGTTGTAGTGGATGCGGATGGTGATCATCAATGACTCGACCAAAAATTACAGACTCGATAGTACTAAGTAGATAAATACAAAAAAACTCAAGATAAGGATACAAATCCAAAAAATGAAAATCTAATCACACAGCCGATTGAACCTGAAGAGAGAGAAAAAAAGTTCGGAATCTCAACCAACCCTATCAAATGACTGTTGAAATCAAATCACCACTAATGTGGAATCGACAACCAAATATTGAGCTCGCAAGGATACTAAATAGTAACTAACTCTCACCGTGGCAACCGGAGCTCTGATACCAAATGATACGGGGGGAGTGCCCGATCTTCACGACGTGAGAGCGAGAAAAAGGATAACTAGCGCCACCTGAAGGAGACTATGATGAACATCGATTCCAACCAACAACGCTCTTGGATAACTAGCTGCAAGCAGCCAAGATAACATTGCAACCTGACGAACGCACTTGAAACCAACCACAGTCTCAATACAGCAACCTGAATCAAGTCATTCGCCCAACTACACTGGGGGTCGTCAAACAACCGGGGTGGATAAGTGTAACACCCTAATTTTTGCTCTAATTTAAATTTTGAGAGTATTTTTGATTTTTGTGAATTTTTGGGAATTTATTGAAATTTATTTGGAATTACTCAAAACTAGCCTTCCTTGAAAACAATTAAATAATGGAAAAGTTCTAGCAAAGTTTTATTGAAAATATTTTATTTGAGTTCCAAATATCTCAAAGTATTTTCTGGAATTTTTCTAGAATTTTTCTGCTATTTTAAAAGCCCCAAATGATTTAAGTGAATTTCTAGAATTATTTTTATTGAAAAAGGTTTTAAAAGTGGCTATGAACAGTAATGGGCCGAGCCCATTACTGTGCGCGTCGCCGGCCCATCCGCGCCGAAACCCTAGCGCCGCCAAGCCAAGCCGTTCGATCCGGATCGCACGCCTGTGCGTGTGCCACGTCGCCGCGACGCGTGAGCCTTCGGATCGTCCGCCGCGCGGACGCTGCGGGATTGCGCCACGCCGGTCGTCTTCGCGAGATCACCGGAGCTAATGCGCCGGCCGTTCCGCTCGTTCGCCGCTTTGTAGCGCGCGCGCCGAGGCCCCTTTAAGTGCACCGAGTAGCGCGTCCGTGAGCTCCTTCACAAGGTCTTTTGACTCTCGCACGCCGCCGAGACCCTCTCTAGCGCTGAGCGAAGCTCGCCGTAGTTGCGCCCTTGTGCCGCCGTTGTTTTGCTTCCTCTCGTCGCCGTCCGTCGCTTTCCGCCGTGCTCGGCCCGCTCCGAAGTTCACCAAGCAAGACGATCGAGTGGACCACTTCTTCTCGCCGGAGAAGCCCGCGCAGCCGCCGCCGAGGTCATCTTCCCCAGCTCCGGCAACCTTCGCTTCTTCGCCGCCGTCAACCTCGTCGAACCGCGCCGACCGTCCGATTTGCATCGTTCGGTTCTGGTGAGTCCACGTAGCCTCCATCTCTGTAGATGTTTAGATTGAATCGTAACCGTTAGATCTAGAACGAACGGCTTGGATTAGATCTAATGTCTGCGATATGTTTTTGTCTTAACCGTTGGATCGATAGTGGACGCGTAGGATTGAACCACGTCGCACCATGAACGATGAAATGCCGTACCGTGGACCGTTGGATTAGATCCAACGGTAGAGATTGGATCTGGTTTTGCCCTAAGGATCTGCGCCGCTCAGATTTGAACGAAGCGGCGGAGATGGCACCGCACCCTCGCCAAATCGCGTCTTGTGGCGTGGGCGTTTGACCGAGCGAGACCGATCCGGCCGTTGCTTTGCGCGCCGCGCGATCGTGCGCGTGGCTACGAGTAAACCGAGGCGTCGCGATGGCGGTGTGGTGCTGGCCGTTAGATCCGAGGGCACCGCTCGATGCGCGACGCGTGGCGTCGCGGGAATCGAGCGTCGCCGCGTCGGTCGCGAATCCAACCGTTGGATTTAGGTGGATCACCGGATGCGCGACGCGTGTCGCACGATCTCGGTCTTATTGCGGTGCGCGTGAGGATCGACCGTCGGTTTTAGCGAACGGTGCGATTTTGCCGCGTGGCTGCACCGCTCGTGAACCAAGCCCACGGTGAGACCGAGCCAACCCGTAGACTCACCCATAGACAGAGCGACGTGGCGCCTGCGGGCGTGCCGCGTGTCGTCTTGGACGTCATCGCGACGCCATAAATATTTTCATATATAAAAATATTTTGGCCGGAAATTCATTTCGTGCTGACGTCATCATGAGGCATGCTGACGTCATAAATGTGAATTTCAAGTATAAAAATAATTCAGAAAAATCGGATTTTCTTAATTTACGTATTTTGATTTTATTCAAACTTCAAATGACTATAACTTTTGCATTTTAACTCGGATTTGGGTGATTCAAATTTCTAAAAATTCATAAAATTGTGAGCTATTTATTGGTGAATTTTATTTGAATTCTTGAGGACATATAGTCTTCTGTATTGGCTATTTATTGTATGCTTTGTTTATGCGCGAGACGTAAATTTGCCGGAAGTTTCGAGGAAGAATTCGTCGCTCAAGACCAAGCTTGAACACGACCAGCAACTCTTTGAAGGCAAGTGATGCTTTGATCATTTTGATCCCAGATTTTAAAATGTAATTTATGCTTTGAAACTATGCATGCTAATTATTTAAAATGAATTTAAATTAATTTGGGATAATGTAGTTAATCAACCCATTTTGTTATGCCACCTTGAATTATTAATTGTATGCCTAGATCATTGTCACCCTAAGTTCGATTATATTAGTTGGATGTTAATATTGTGCCAACACGGAGGCTAGACCGTGAGTAGATGCTTAGCCTTGCAACGAATCATGAATGATCTTTCTAAAAATGCTACAATATTGATTATAGACATATTGAATGTATTTTGAAAAGTGGTGTGATGATGCCACATGTTGAGATTGAGGTACAAAGAACTTTGTGGTTCCGCATCGATATTGAGTTATTGCCGCATGTGTTGCACAATAATCAAGCGGGTGGAAAATGATTTAGACTGGGGCAAGTGGCAAGAGGTCAGTGTGCTGTGGGCTGTGTGGCATTGGGTTGTTGAGTGATGTGAGTCTGTGCCACATTGGGCCGTGCCATCTTGTTGAGTGTTGAAAGTCTTGCCTTGGCCGCTTAAGGACTTCACCTTGCAAGCCTTTGATCCGAGTCACCGTACAACCACATGTCCGACATGGGATGGACCTAGTTGACTAGGGTTACGATATCTTTCCTCCGATACCTCGGGTGACAAGACACAGGGTGTATCTGTATGGGGAGCGTACTGCTACGGCTTGGTGCCCATCCAACGGTGATTGGCCGGTCCTATACTTGACTCTGTGTGAGGAAGTGATAGTAAAGGCAATCCGAGAGGTTCTTTAGTTAAGGTAGAAGTTCTGAAAAGCTTTGTTGCGACAATCACCGTGTGGTGAGCGGTCAGATCTTGTGGGTAAAGTGTACAACCTCTGCAGAGTGTCAAAACTATTCAATAGCCGTGCTCACGGTATTGAGCATTGCTCGGGATTACAATCAAGGGTAGTTTTTCATAAACAAAACATGGAAGGGTGGCTGTGTGCGGTGTTGGAAATGAACTAATAAGGTGTGTGCCGAGAATCTTCAAGAAAAACCATTTGAAATTAGTATTACTTATATCATTTTAACGCTTTAATCTAAACAAGATACTAGTTTAAAAATGCCGCTTGATGCAAAAGGATCAATTAAGCCAATCCATTGGAATAAGCTTTGCATATAGTAATAGTCTTGCATTCATGCATTACTTGTTGAGTGCCTTGTGTACTCACCCCACCTTGCTTATCAACCCCAACATCGGTGGAGGAGACTACACCAAGATGGGAGGAGGAGTACGCCGAGGACACGAGCAACTAGGGGCAAGCCCACTCGGTTGCTGTGGCAAGATGGATGCTTACGACTTTTTATGTTCCGCTATTTCTTTGTTTTGAATAATGTAAGCCTGCGTGGTGACTTATCTGTAAGGAGACCATAAGGTTGTACAACTCGCTTTATATACATGTTTGCACTATTTATTCTTATATCCTTGTGAATGTCTGTGATGTGCAACCTCAGTATGATCAGTGTGCTAGCGTGATCTGGATCGCAGAATACACAGAGGGTCCGGATTTGCGATTCGGTCCCGACAGAGGTGGTATCGAGCAGTGATGTAGGCCTTGACCTTAGTTTGGTTGTGCCTAGGAGGGTGAAAACTATTTTCTAAAGACCTAATCAACTTGAGCAAGAATGTCAAAGAAATCTCGACTTATCTCTTCTCCTTATTCATACCTATGTTTGAATTTTTATTATTCTCTATTTAATTTAAACAAGGTTTGTTTTGGCGATGAGGATGATCCATACCTATGGAGAGCGCACGGAGGATACGCCATGGAGTTATGGCGTATGATGCGCTTGCTTGGAGGTTTTGACCGACCAGCGCATCGAGGGACTTGGTGGTGCGGGCAGACTTGACATCGCTGGGGCGCCAAGATCACGGTGTATGCTCGGGAGAGGACGAGGCGAGTCGTCCTATCTACATCACCGCCAGGAGGTCTTCTTTGAGGCCGGATTCGGAGACGTCGCGTCGAGCGATGCGGCAAATTGCCCGCACTTACTCCGCAGAGTTAGAGGGCACCGCCTTCCGCCACCATCCGCGTCGCGACGGTCGATACAACAGGATGGAGCTCGTGGAGGAGGACGCTCGATCACCCACTGGCGAGATACGCCATCGCCAGAGGACGCCTTGGGCGAGATAGTCCAGAGCCGCAGAGGACCCGCGACGAGGTTATAGAGGCAAGAACCCAACACCGGAGAACTTAGCTCATGCCATACGTAAGATCCAGGAGTTGGAGATGGCTCTATATGGACCCGAGCCCAACCATCCCCGAGTTACATGATCCAGTCCGAGGAGCCGAGCAGAGGCGCCAGATCTGCAGGAGCAGCAGCCACAGGACCAGCAGAGTCGATGGGGTCTTTTGCACCCGCCGCGATGAGGTCACGGTGACCAGCCGCCTCAATGCCGCAAAGACTCGCGGTACGCGCCGGGAAGCCGCACTGGTTGGCTCGATGAGTGATCGAGTGTAGTAGAGTGTAGTGTCGAGACTCGAATATCTGAGTCGCGTCTTTGCTTCAGAGTCACCCTTAGGTGTGAGTTGTCTTGGATTCCTATGTTTGCTTATTGGTTATGAGTGTCACGTATGTGTTGCATTGCCCTTAGGCACTTGTGAGCAACCATACTGCTTTATATTATATCAATAAAGTGGCTAAATAATTTAAGTTACACTGCTTCCCCACATAAGTTCTTTTACTCGCCTATGCTTTCTTCTTTTCTTAACCATGGAAGCTTGCAATGATGGTGAGGACTCGTGGAAATGTTGGAGCCAGTGAAGTGGAGCTAACCAGACGGACAACCAGAATGAAGAGCCGATTCCTCAACCACCGCAGGTCGATATGCAGAACCTGGGAGCCTTTTTGACAGCCCAGACTCAACTCATGACCACGATGGTTCAAACCATGCAGCAGATATCCAATCAAGGCTGCTGCGAATGTTCAACCAGGGGCAACCATGGACCACACCCTACTCACGGTTGTCGGAGTTTATGAGAACCCGCCCACCTACCTTCTCGTGCAACGCCAATCCATCGGAGGCGACGATTGGCTAAGGACAATCGAAAGGAAGCTGCACATTACCCAATGTGTAGGACATGAGAGGGTACTCTATGCCTCTCATCAACTCGAAGGGACCGCCGCAGAATGGTGGGAAAACTTGCGCAGACTCATGAGGACCCGCGAGTATCACATGGGAGGAGTTCACCTCGGCCTTCCGTCGATTCCATGTACCCGAGGGTATCATGGATCTTAAAAGGAGGAGTTCGAAGCCTCAAGCAAGGCGGCGATCGATGGCGATTACCAACAAGTTCACCTAACCGCACGCTACGCACTGCAGGACGTGGCTACGGATAAGGCCGCATAATCCCGCTTCATGAAGGGATTGAATGCGAGGTTGCAGTGGGGTGATCACCCACACATTCCACGACTTTCAAGAGTTAGTTAACAAAGCCACGATCTTAGAGGACAAGCGCCGAGAGTTGATGACAACAGAAGCGCAGAATGGCGCAACAAGGAGGTCGCTGGGGCAGAGGCGAGGACGGCACCCCAACAGCTCATTCGGTACCACCTAGAGGCAATGATGAGCACCACCGCCGCAAATCGCCCGATGGGTCAAAATGTTCGACTCGGCCGAACTATGGCACAGATCGAGGAACCTCTCGGGCCGTGGGAAGACGCTATCATTGCAATGAAATGGGGCATTTTGCCAACAATCGCCCTAAGAAGGAGGTGTCACCCGGTTCGCTTTAACTTGGGGAACACACCGCAAGGACTCCCGCACTAATCATGAACCGCGGGCGCCAACAAAGCAGCGACTCCATCCCAAGGAACTGCACGAGGCGAGTCAACCACATCACAAAGCAGATGAAGTCCGTAACGCCTGACGTTGTAATCGGTAAGTTCCTAGTAAACTCGATCACCCATCGCTTTATTTGATTCCGAGCTTCGCATTCTTTTATTTCCGAGATTTTGCTGTTCAAAATGATATGGAAATAGTGAATCTTAAATGTGTGCTCATAGTCCAATCCTCGGATCGTAACTCCGATCTAAAGTAGGATGTTCGGGGTAGGAATAATAATTAATGGAGTTGAGTTCCTAGCGAACTTAATCGCCCTTAATACCCAAACCTTGGATGTTATCCGGGAATGGATTGGTTAACGATCACAAGGCGAGATTGGATCATGGAAAAGAGTCATATCGGTCGAGAGCCCTGATGGAAAGAAAATTGAGTTTGAAGCGAAACCAAGATGCGAGATGGACAATTGATGGTCAACAAAGATGAAGACTGCCGACTTAGAGGAGGTCTCCATAGTCAATGAATATCCTGATGTTTTCCCGGAAGATTTACCCGAATGCCGCGGATAGAGATATCGAGTTCGTGATAGAACTAGTTCCGTGGACAGCTCCAATAGCTAAGAGACCTTACAGGATGTCCACAGAGGAATTGGTGGAAATGAAGAAGCAAATTGAAGAACTCACTGAAAAGGGATTTATAAGACCTAGTTCATCGCCATGGGGAGCACTGCCTTATTCGTTAAGAAGAAGGACTAAGTTTCAGGATGTGTATAGACTATCGTGCACTCAATGATGTGACGATAAAGAATAAGTATCCGCTACCGGATCGATGATTTGTTTGACCGATTGAGAGGAGCAGAGTATTCTCCAAAATTGATCTTCGATCGAGGATACCATCACCAAGATCCGATCGAGGATATTCAAGAAGGCGCATTTTCGTCAAGATATGGACACTACGAGTTTACAAAGTGATGTCTTTTGGTCCGACAAATGCACCAAAGATATTTCATGAACTTAATGAATAAGGTTTTTATGGAAAACTTGGATAAGTTCGTCGTCGATTCATAGATGACATCCTTATCTATTCCAAGACGAGAGAAGAGCACGAGCACTTGAGGCTAGTCCTTGAAAAGTTGAGGGAACAACGGTTGTTTGCGAAATTTAGCAAATGTGATTTACGGAAAGATAAGGTGGAATTTCTTGGACACATAATGACAGCAGAAGGAGTTGTTTGAGATCCAAAGAAAGTGGAAACGGTTTTACATTGGGAATAGTAGAAAGACGGTAACCCAAACCGTAGTTTCCTTGGAATGGCGGGTATTACCGTCGATTCATTGAAGGATTCTCTACGATTGCGAGACCTCTCACGCAATTGTTGAAAAAGAAAAGAAATTTTTATGGACACCGAGTGTGAGAAGAGTTTTCAGAATTGAAAAGGAGGTTAACATCGGCACTGTATTAGTTTTACCGACGCTCACCAAGACTTTGACATTTATTGTGATGCATCGCGTCGTGGATTGGGATGCGTGTTGATGCAAAATAGGAAGGTAATTGCCTATGCATCGAGGCAATTGAGACCACATGAGGAGAACTATCCGACTCATGATTTAGAATTAGTCAGTAGTGCATGCACTAAAAATATGGCGCCATCATCTCATCGGAAATAGATGTGAAGTATATATGATCATAAAAGCCTTAAGTATATTTTCACACAAGTCGACCTAAATATGAGGCAAAGAAGATGGTTAGAGTTAATCAAGGATTATAATGTGGAATTCACTACCACCCGGGAAAGCCAACGTGGTGGCGCACGCCTTGAGCGTAAAGAACCACGCAGTAAATATGTTTGTTGGAAACAAGTCAGCAGAATGTGTAGGGATTTCGAAACTAGAATTGGAAATGGTACCAAAAGGATTCCTAGTAACTTTGAAGTAAGACCTACCTCGAAGATCGATCGGGAAGGGCGTAAAGATGATGATAAGATCAAAAGAATTAAGGGCAAAATGGATGAAGGCAAAGCAAAAGATTTTAAACTGGATGAACAAGGTACTATGTGGTTCAAAGGGCGATTTGTGTGCCGAACAAAAAGGAGTTGAAGCGATTAATTTTGGGAGAGGCCCATGACTCCAAGTACTCAATTCATCCAGAAGTGCGAAAATGTATCAAGATTTGAAGGAAAATTTTGGTGGCCAAGCATGAAACGAGAAGTCGCCAATCGTTGCATTATGTGACATATGCCAAAGGGTCAAAGCTATGCACCAAAGGCCAGCAGGCTATTACAACCCTTAAAGATACCGAATGGAAATGGGAGGAAATTGGTATGGATTTTATAACCGGATTGCCCGTAACGCAAAGTGGATATGATTCCATATGGGTCATAGTAGATCGCTTAACTAAGGTGGCACATTTCATACCAAGAAGACCACTTATTCCGAGACCGTTAGCGTAACTTTATATGTCCGTAATTGTCTGCTTACATGGAGTGCCAAAAGATAGTGTCGGACGAGGTACCCAATTTACCTCCAGTTAAGGGTAAGCTTCATGAAGCAATGGGGACTCGCTTGAACTTCAAGACAAAGATACCATCCGCAGCGGATGGACAAACCGAGAGAGTCAATCGATATTGGAAGATATGTTGAGGGCATGTGCCTTAGCATATTCCACTTCATGGGACAAGTGTTTGCCTTATGCCGAGTTCAAACTATAATAACAGATTATCAAGCAAGTTTACAAATGTCTCCATTTGAAGCTCAGATGGTAGGTCCCGTCGAACACCATTGAATTGGAATGAGACAAAGTGACGACATGTTTTCGGACTGACATTCTTCGAAGCGGAAGCCTGATCACCCCAGTCGGGAAAGATTGAAGATTGCACAATCCAGTAAAAGAGTTATGCCGACAACCGTCGCAGGAACTAAGCTTTGAACCCAAGATTTTGTGTATCTTAGAGTAACACCACTCAAAGGAGTCGAAGGTTCCATGCAAAGGGAAGCTCGCACCTGATATGTCTGACCATTCAAAATCTTGAGCCGTAGAGGTGAAGTTGCGATCAATTGAGTTACCGCAGCCTTTGGCGGAGTGCATGACGATTCCATGTGTCTCAATCAAGAAGTGTCTTCGAGTACCTAAGAGCAAACACCTTTGGAGGCAATTGAGCCGCAAGAAGATCGACTTACAAAGAACATCCAATGAAGATTCGGGCGTAATGGATAGAGAGACAAGGAACAAGTCAACGCGCTTCTGCAGAGTTCAAAGGAGCAACCATTCGGAAAGTGAAGCAACGTGGGAACGTGAAGAAGATCTCAAGAAGGAGTTCCCTAACTGCTTTATAGATACCACAATCTCGGGGCGAGATTACATTAAGGGGGTTTGTAACACCCTAATTTTTGCTCTAATTTAAATTTTGAGAGTATTTTTGATTTTTGTGAATTTTTGGGAATTTATTGAAATTTATTTGGAATTACTCAAAACTAGCCTTCCTTGAAAACAATTAAATAATGGAAAAGTTCTAGCAAAGTTTTATTGAAAATATTTTATTTGAGTTCCAAATATCTCAAAGTATTTTCTCGAATTTTTCTAGAATTTTTCTCGCTATTTTAAAAGCCCCAAATGATTTAAGTGAATTTCTAGAATTATTTTTATTGAAAAAGGTTTTAAAAGTGGTTATGAATGCGAATGGGCCGAGCCCATTCTCAGGCGCTGCCGCCGCCCATCCGCGCGAAACCCTAGCGCCGCCACCAAGCCGCTCGATCCGGATCGCGCGCTCGGTCGTGTGCCACGTCGCCGCGACGCGTGAGCCTTCGGATCGTCGCCGCGACGGACGCGCGGATTGCGCCACGCCGGTCGTCTTGGCGAGATCACCGGAGCTAATGCCGCCGACCGCTCCCGCTTCGTTCGCCGCTTTGTAGCGCGCACGCCGAGGCCCCTTTATGCACCGAGTAGCGCGTCCGGCAGAGCTCCTTCGCGCGTCTTTTGACTCCTCGCACGCGCCGAGACCCTCTCTAGCGCTCGAGCGAAGCTCGCCAGAAGTTGCGCCCTTGTGCCGCCGTTGTTTTTGCTTCCTCTCGCCGCCGTCTCGTCGCTTTCCGCCGTGCTCGCCCCGCCCGAAGTTCACCAAGCAAGACGACGAGTGGACCACTTCTTCTCGCCGGAGAAGCCCGCAGCCGCCGCCGCCGAGGTCATCTTCCCGACTCGGCAACCTTCGCTTCTTCGCCGCCAACCTCGCCGAATCACGCCGACCGTCCGATTTGCATCGCTCGGTTACGTGAGTCCACGTAGCCTCCATCTCTGTAGATGTTTAGATTGAATCGTAACCGCTAGATCTAGAACGAACGGCTTGGATTAGATCTAATGTCCGCGATATGTTTTTGTCTTAACCGCTGGATCGATAGTGGGCGCCAGAGGATTGAACCACGCCGCACCATGAACGATGAAATGCTCTCGTACCGTGGACCGCTGGATTAGATCCGAACGGTAGAGATTGGATCTGGTTTTGCCCTAAGGATCTGCGCTGCTCGATTTGAACGAGCGGCGAGATGGCACCGCACTCGCCAAATCGCGTCCGACGCGTGGGCGCTTTGACCAGAGCGCAGACCGATCCGCCGTTGCTTTGGGCGCGCCGCGCGATCGCGCCGCGCGTGGCTACGAGTAAACCGAGGCGCCGCAGCGGCGGTGTGGTGCCGCCGTTAGATCCGAGGGCACCGCTCGATGCGCGACGCGCGGCCGTCGCGGGAATCGAGGCGCCGCCGTCGGTCGCGAATCCAACCGCTGGATTTAGGCCGATCACCGGATGCGCGACGCGTGTCGCACGCATCTCGGTCTTGCCGCGGCGCGCGTGAGGATCCGACCGCCGGTTTTAGCGAACGGTCCGATTTTGCCGCGTGGTCGCACTGCTCGCGTGAACCAAGCCCACGGTGAGACCGTAGCCAACCCGTAGACTCACCATAGATCAGAGCGACGTGGCGGCCTCTGGCGTGCCGCGTCGTCGGCCGACGCTATCGCCGACGCCATAAATATTTTCATATATAAAATATTTTGGCCGAAAATTATTTCGGTGCTGACGCCATCATGAGGCATGCTGACGTCATAAATGTGAATTTCAAGTATAAAAATAATTCAGAAAAATCGGATTTTCTTAATTTCGTATTTTCAGATTTTATTCAAACTTCAAATGACTATAACTTTTGCATTTTAACTCGGATTTGGGTGATTCAAATTTCTAAAAATTCATAAAATTGTGAGCTATTTATTGGTGAATTTTATTTGAATTCTTGAGGACATATAGTCTTCTGTATTGGCTATTTATTGTATGCTTTGTTTGTACGCGAGACGTAAATTTGCCGGAAGTTTCGAGGAAGAATTCGTCGCCAAGACCAAGCTTCGAACACGACCAGCAACTCTTTGAAGGCAAGTGATGCTTTGATCATTTTGATCCCAGATTTTAAAATGTAATTTATGCTTTGAAACTATGCATGCTAATTATTTAAAATGAATTTAAATTAATTTGGGATAATGTAGTTAATCAACCCATTTTGTTATGCCACCTTGAATTATTAATTGTATGCCTAGATCATTGTCACCCTAAGTTCGATTATATTAGTTGGATGTTAATATTGTGCCAACACGGAGGCTAGACCGTGAGTAGATGCTTAGCCTTGCAACGAATCATGAATGATCTTTCTAAAAATGCTACAATATTGATTATAGACATATTGAATGTATTTTGAAAAGTGGTGTGATGATGCCACATGTTGAGATTGAGGTACAAAGAACTTTGTGTGGTTCCGCATCGATATTGAGTTATTGGCCGCATGTGTTGCACAATAATCAACTGGGTGGAAAATGATTTAGACCGGGGCAAGTGGCAAGAGGTCAGTGCCGTGGGCCTGTGTGGCATTGGGTTGTTGAGTGATGTGAGTCTGTGCCACATTGGGTCGTGTGCCACTGTTGAGTGTTGAAAGTCTTGCCTTGGCCGCTTAAGGACTTCACCTTGCAAGCCTTTGATCCGAGTCACCGCACAACCACATGTCCGACATGGGATGCACCTAGTTGACTAGGGTTCGATATCTTCCTCCGATACCTCGGGGTGACAAGACACAGTGGGTGTATCTCAGATGGGGAGCGCACTGCTACGGCTTGGTGCCCATCCAACGGTGATTGGCCGGTCCTATACTTGGCCTGTGTGAGGGAAGTGATAGTAAAGGCAACACCGAGAGGTTCTTTAGGTTAAGGTAGAAGTTCTGAAAAGCTTTGTTGCGACAATCACCGTGTGGTGAGCGGCTGTATCTTGTGGGTAAAGTGTACAACCTCTGCAGAGTGTCAAAACTATTCGAATAGCCGTGCTCACGGTATTGAGCATTGCTCGGGGATTACAGTCAAGGGGTAGTTTTTCATAAACAAAACATGGAAGGGTGGCTGTGTGCCAGTGTTGGAAATGAACTAATAAGGCTGTGTGCCGAGAATCTTCGAAGAAAAACCATTTGAAATTAGTATTACTTATATCTGTTTCACTGCTTTAATCTAAACAAGATACTAGTTTAAAAATGCTGCTTGATGCAAAAAGGATCAATTAAGCCAATCCATTGGAATAAGCTTTGCATATAGTAATAGTGCTGCATTCTGTGCATTACTTGTTGAGTGCCTTGTGTACTCACCCCACCTTGCTTATCAACCCCAACATCGCGGGAGGAGACTACACCAAGATGGGAGGAGGAGTACGTCGAGGACACGAGCAACTAGGGGGCAAGCCCACTCGGTTGCCTGTGGCAAGATGGATGCTTACACGACTTTTTATGTTCCGCTGCTATTTCTTTGTTTTGAATAATGTAAGCCTGCGTGGTCGATTTATCCGTAAGGAGACCATAAGGTTGTACAACTGCTTTATATACATGTTTGCACTATTTATTCTTATATCCTTGTGAATGTCTGTGATGTGCAACCTCAGATGATGTGTGTGCTAGCGTGATCCTCGGATCGCATGTAATACACAGAGGGTCCGGATTTGCAGATTCGGGTCCCGACAATAAGGATCCCTCCATACAGCCATTCCATGGTGGAGAAGACGCCATGGTGGCTAATTCTAAAATTAGTCATAACGACATGTTTGCACTTTTCACTTTTTAATTGCTTACAAAGGAGAAGTACATTGGGTATTTATACTAGGAACAACCCTCCTAGCTAGGTGTGAATGCAAGTACTCATGGAGGTATGTGGAAGGTCATATTGGTGGAGCATTTGAGGAGTCTTCTGATAATTTCGCGCAGCCACAAAACAGCCATTGCAGCTTCCACTTAAATGATCATAACTTTTGCTTCGGAAATCGAAATGATGCATGGTTTGAAGCGCTGAAAACTAGACTTCCATATCTTTCCAATTATATAGCATATGAATGTTAAAATCATCGAGATTTATTCTGGTGTAGCTTCTAATATGCGTATCATTCTCCCTTTCTTCAAAAATGAGTTGTCCTCGACTCATGCTAGTTGTTGTAGTGGATGCGGATGGTGATCATCAATGACTCGACCAAAAATTACAGACTCGATAGTACTAAGTAGATACATACAAAAAAACTCAAGATAAGGATACAACTCCAAAAAATGAAAATCTAATCACACAGCCGATAGAACCTAAAGAGAGAGAAAAAAAGTTCGGAATCTCAACCAACCCTATAAAATGACTGTTGAAATCAAATCACCACTAATGTGGAATCAACAACCAAATATTGAGCTCGCAAGGATACTAAATAGTAACTAACTCTCACCGTGGCAACCGGAGCTCTGATACCAAATGATACGGGGGGGAGTGCCCGATCTTCACGACATGAGAGCGAGAAAAAGGATAACTAGCGCCACCTGAAGGAGACTATGATGAACATCGATTCTAACCAACAACGCTCTTGGATAACTTGCTGCAAGCAGCCAAGATAACATTGCAACCTGACGAACGCACTTGAAACCAACCACTGTCTCAATACAGCCACCTGAATCAAGTCATTCGCCCAACTACACTGGGGGTCGTCAAACAACCGGGGTGGATAAGGATCCCTCCATACAGCCATTCCATGGTGGAGAAGATGCCATGGTGGCTAATTCTAAAAATTAGTCATAACGACATGTTTGCACTTTTCACTTTTTAATTGCTTACAAAGGAGAAGTACATGGGGTATTTATACTACGAACAACCCTCCTAGCTAGGTGTGAATGCAAGTACTCATGGAGGTATGTGGAAGGTCATATTGGTGGAGCATTTGAGGAGTCTTCTGATAATTTCGGGCAGCCACAAAACAGCCATTGCAGCTTCCACTTAAATGATCATAACTTTTGCTTTGGAAATCGAAATGATGCATGGTTTGAAGCGCTGAAAACTAGACTTCCATATCTTTCCAATTATATAGCATATGAATGTTAAAATCATCGAGATTTATTCTGGTGTAGCTTCTAATATGCGTATCACACCAGCTGCTAGGATTGCGGTCGAGTAGATCAAGAGGAACTTGTCGGGGTTCTTGGTTCCGTCAAACCGCTCGATCGCAGTGGGATTAAATCGGGTCGGCCAGCGCACCTGATGGAGGCCGACAGAGTATGCTAGGCAGCCTTAGGCCGACGCAGCACCACACCGAGCTTGGCGGTTGTTGCTGCTGGTGCTGGAGTCGCGATCGTCGTAGCGTCCGTACTCAGGTTCGTTGTACGGCGGTTGGCACAGGCGTCATCGGCGTGATAACATAGGCGGTCATGGATGTTTTGACGCTTGGGCGGGACGTCCAGAGAATGGCTTCCAGACGTGCGGCTGCTCGAAAAGATGATGTTGCCGTCTTGCCTATGTCGTTCACGTTCATGGGATGCGCTCCGAGCCTGACGATATGGAGGCGACCAGGACGGACTCCAGGCTCGTCTATACGAAGGTGACCGGCGAGAGCATCGACGTTTGGGTGAGGAGTTGCTATCGTTCGCCAGAGAGCGAGACCCAGGGTGTCGGCTTCACCCTCGCTGCGAAGGCTCGACCTCATCGGCCGCCTTGTCGAGCTCCTCAGCGAGAGCTCGCCTGAAAAGAGCCAACCTCGCCCGTGCAGGATCGGCCATAACCCGGGGGATGGCTCGCAAGCGCTCCCAGCTGGTGAAATCACCTAGGCGGGTTGGTTTAAGCTGCCCGGATGAGGTGCGATTCCCCCGTGATCTTCCCATCGGAGAGTGGTGATAGCCTGGTCGATGGCTACCCGAGCCAACCGACGCGCCTCCTCTAGGGTGTCCGAGTCACGATCCCCAGCTCCCTCACTCACCCCACGGTTGTCAGCCATGAAGATAAGGCATTCGCGCAGCAGTGGCGAGGGCGAGAACATGGATGTGGAGCTTTTGTGCTCGGGAACTGCATCCGAGTCCGCGCTCGATGAATGCCACATGTTAACGTTTGAAGACGAAAGCGTTGGTGATGTTGTAGCGATGAAGTTCCTTCAAACAAGCGACTCTCTAGGGCCCCATGGTGGGCGCCAGCTATCGACGATCGGGATCACGTAACCGCAAGAACAAGGCGGGGTAGTGATGTAGGAGTGGAACCCAAGATCGTGCTCGCGTGAAGGGAGGAACTCTGATCGCCGCTAATGGTGAGAACAAGAGAGCGGTTGACGTGAGGAGTTATACTGGTTTGAGCCCCCCAGTTCGGGTAACAGCTCTACTCCAGTCTTGCCCGGATGCGAAAGTTAGACGATGATGTACTGTCGTTGAGTACAAGGGGTGCTCGAGCCGAGGTCGAGCGCTAGTTCTTTGTGTCGTGTCTCTATGTGTGTGTTTTTCTCCGTCCCTTTTCCCCACGCAGGGGAAAGTCTTTATACCTCTAGTTCATTACAGAAAACGCCTGGGTGAGATTCACAGGGGAGTGGTGCCAGATCCGAACATGATGCACAATGAAGTATGGCAATAATGGTGCTAGGAACCGTTGCCTATGATCGCCTTAACTCAACCTTTTAAGGCTCCTCCTTGACTCAGTAATTGCCGGCTTCTGCAATCCAACCGAATCGTTCGGGCTCAACCTCAATAGCGAGCTGGGTCCTTGGTCGAGTGAGCTTGGTCCTTGGTCGGGTGAGCTCAGTCCTTGGTCGGGTGAGCTCGGGCCTTGGTCGATTGAGCTCGGGCCCAGTGGTCATTGCCTGTGCAGAGTAACCAGTCCCCGACATTACCAACTAGTAAAGATCCATACTAGGGTGACAAATCAAATATGACATACAAAATGGCAAGGTGGATATATCACAATTGGATGAATAACTATACCCAACATAATTGAAACAAGTAGTAATTGAATTAGTATGCAATACTCACTACTACAGAAAAGATCATCATAGACGGTTCAGTATTGTCATCACAGACGGTTTTCTGAATCGTCTGTACCAAAGTGTCAGTGATGACAATACATCATCACAGACGATTTTGCAACTGTCTGTGAAAAAATAAATCATAGACAGTTCCAAACTAGAACCGTCTGTGATGATCACACATCACAGACGGTTCCAAAATGGAACCATCTGTGATGAGCTCTAAATCCCAGACGGTTCCAAACTAGAACTGTCTGTGATGAGCTCTACATCACAGCCGATTCCAGTTTGGGTCCATATGTGATATGGAGATCATCCCAAACGATTCCAAACTGGAACTATCTGGGATGATGTCAATATTACAGACGGACCCAAACTGGAACCGTCTGGGATGTTGATTTTCCATTTTTTCTTTAATTTTGTTTTATTGACTAGCCTCAGGAAATGCTAGCCATGCACTCTAAAAAAAGACAGTACAGAGCATCACCAAGCATTATTATGACATACAATTCAAAAATGAGATCAGATCTCATATGAAAATATGGCGCATCCATTTGAGAAATCAACTCATATATATAAAAACCAATTGAATTGAGAGAAACAAATGACAAATTTATAGCACAAGGTTTAAAAATAATCCAAACGGTGTCTACCAAATTCGCATCTCATCAGGCGAGCTTAATTGAGTGGTATTCGCCTTTTGGATTAATGACCTCATGCATGAAGAAGACACAGAGTTATCCTCGGATACCTAGGAGGTCAGCCTATTCCAACACAGACTCAGCGTATTGCCAAGCCTGTCGATGGGAAGAGTAAAGTCTTGCGTGTATATAAATTTGTAGGTGGAAACATGGTCTCCTTTGAACCAATGAGTTGCATGTTGTGGCAAGCGTAGAATCCACATAGATTAGTCATCTTTGGCTGCTGGTGGCACTGCCAAAATATAATAGGTTAATTAGTTTGGAAGGTATTATTATGGAGTGTGAAGGATTATTACGTACTAGAGTATACCGAAAACTTATAAATATGCTTCAGCGTCGCTGGGTTCTTCTTGTGTGGACCTCCATGAGCTTTGGAGACAGCAAACAACGTGTCGAGTAAATCTTTGATAGGCTTCAATTTGTGCGTGCCGCCCTTTTTGGAATCAAGGTAAATTACTTGGTTCCATCTTGGTATAATTACGAGTAGAACCCAGTGATACCTGGATTGGTCTATCGTCGTGGTCATTCAACCTAACTTCAAACTGCATTAAATAGTACAAATCAACAAGTATAGCAACAGGTTGTGGGGTAAAAGTATGAAGTTTTTGTTCCATTGAGCCAGCAATACTGTTTCCACGTACTCGTGGACGACATGTAAATTTTTGTCCATGGTTTGCTTGGACACCATGTGTGGGTCGACGAAACCAACTGATTGTTTCCTTGCTTCTGCCTCCTTGACCATGTATCTACATATACGAAATCAAGGATCATATATATCTGACATTTATCGGTATGACACGAATGTACGCCGTGATTGCACGCACTTACAATGTACAGCATCTCATGAGCGATGCGTCAAGGGCGTTGAGGTTATATAGATAAAATAGGTCGTTGATGCTGACCATGAAGAAGTCATCCAAAAATCGATGGAAGAAATGCTCCTCCTTGAAGCTGATCGAGATACTCAATGCACGTTGTGCCATCGGCTTGTTGGCTTATTCCATGCACCAATCTTGCAATGTAATGCATGGTACTATAAGCATGTCCTCGCGCTCTTTTCGTATGAACGACTGTCCCATCTCGAATTGTGGCGCCAACGGGGTGAACAGAAAGTCATGGGCTGACATAGTTCACCCTTTCGATTTTCCCTTATCGCCGCCTCACCGTCTACCAAATGTCGTCTTCACGGGAGACGACTTGGCCCGAACTGTAGCTTCTGCCTGTCCCTGACGGGACACGGTAGCCGATTTGGTGGTACGCTTCTTTGGTGCAGCACATGGCTCCGGTAGTGCTAGTAGCTTCGGCACAACACGTAGCTCCGATACGACTTGTAGCTTCCGTGCTTCTAGGCAGGCGTCAAAGGAGAAATCCTTCTTAGGCCACTGGATGAATGTGCCGATGGCATCCCCTAGTGTGACGATCTCGTCGTTTGAGGGCATCTCCAGCGTGATGGCCTTGAAAATTTCATGTACATCGTCGACATAGACCTTCGCGTAGCCTAGCAGTAAAGTACAACCGTGCACAAACGTCCCTGCACCAGATGCCTACGCTCATCCCCATCCAGACTGCAGGGAACAAAGCCGTTAGCAAGCCTCCCTTGCAGATTGCATGACATGACCACCTACATAGGGTACACAAGTAATTAGGTAACACATCCAACAGGTCTATGTAAGGAGCATTGCAGACATGTTACCCGGGTGTCGTCAAGAGGAAATCTGGCTACATCCACGTTCGTCTCAGGGGCGGACGCGCAGCTGCTCTGATGGTTGGTTGGGCTAAACTGCACATGTGCTTCTTGGGCTTGCACGTCCCGTGCCTACCTCTCCGCAGCCACCCTTTGCTCCATCCTTTCCTCAAGGCATCATAGGTAACTATCGAACTGTGCTTTGAGCCTTTCCTCAACCCTTTCCTCAATCAGGGCTACTAGCCGTTCCTCGCGCTCGGCTTTGTTTCTCTTCCTACTCCGGTACGTGTTCGAGTCATGTGGGAATCCCATTTTCTAGGGAACGAAAACACCTATGCCTCGGGTGCGACCCGGGTGCTCCTTGTTTCCCAAGGCCGTGGAGAGTATGTCTTTCTCTCTATTTGAAGTGAAAGAGCACTAGGAAGATTCCGTGCTCAACGATATGTCGGGAACCGGATTTGCAAATCTGAAACCCTCTGTGTATACCGCACTAGTCCAGGATCACGCTAGTGCACACAGTGGAAATATAGATAAAATATCATTCCATACAATGAATTAAATAAGAAAGAGGCAACTTATTATTAAGTAAAGCAAACGACCTTATGGTCAATGTTTACACCATTATGCCTTAAGGGCTTAAGAAACAAATAACTATTGCAGCAGAAAAGATAACTTGGGACATTCGACATGCCACAGGAAATCGTCTGGGGAACGCCTTCCTAATCCATGTAGTCTTCATAATATTTCTCCTCATGATATTCATTATTTCCTGGTCCTTCCTCAGCAACTGATCAACAAAGGTGTATAGCTATGAGTACAAAAAGAACTCAGCAAGCCGTATGTGGAATATAAGAACCCAGGGTACCCTCATGACAAGCCCAGAAGATATTCCCCGCAGGCCTACTGGCGTATACAAAGGTATATGTCCTAAAGGAAGTTGAACTTATGTTTAGATATGAAGGATACAGTTGTAATCCGAGTTGTAAATAGGGTAGATAAAGATGTAAACTCTATCCTGTGATCGACTAGAATCTCTTAACCGATCCGGACTCTGTAAGCCGCCCCCTCCCTACTATATAAGGGTGAGGACAGGCAGCAACATAGGCATCCAATCATCCAAGCACAAAGCGCCATCTTTCGCCCAGAGCATATAGCGCTTTGAGCACTTCCGATCTAAGAGATCCACATAATCCCAGCACACAGGATTAGGGTATTATCTCCTCCGCGAGAGCCTGAACCTGTCTAAACCCCTTGTCTTGTGTGACCTTCGAGTTTGAGATCTAGCGCCTACCCCATAAATTTATTGCCGACTACATAGGTCGACAGTTGGAGCGCCAGGTAGGGGCAGCACTATAATCTTTTTCCACAGACTCGATGGCAGCAATTGGCGAATTCATCGCCACCTTCATCTCCGGTCAGGCCTTCCACTTCGGAATCCTGGATTTCATCGCAGATGCGCGCGGAGAGCTTGTTTGCTTGGTCCGAAACCAGATCCGATCTGGTGAAGATCAGGCCAACCTATCTCAGGTATGCCGCTCTGACTCACCCAGAAAACTCGTCGGTATTGTAAGGAACTGCTGCGATGATCGCGACGTCTTCGCGATTGAAGAGTAGGAGACTGATCTCCAACAAGAAAACCAAGAAGCTGCAGAGGAAGATCGTAGGAGTAAGGGTAAGGATGTTCAGGCACGGTCTCTTCGATCGCGCGGCCGTAATGTCCACGAAGATATCTTGCAGTCCAGGCTGGGAGATCAATCCGTCTTTCGCACGCCGATGCAAAACGCCGTCGCCTCCAAGACGCTCCTCGACACGCTAGATCCAATGATCGCAGCGGATAGTCCAAAGAGCCCGATTGGGCCTGATCAAGGCCATGGTGACGGCGGCAGAATTCAAACAGAACCAGAAAAGCCGTGGGAAGCACACTCGCACTCCCACGCGGCAACCCGAGTCGTCAGCAGTCGGACCGCAACCAGTCGAAACATCGGCAGTCGGCGGCACACACCGCCAGCCGGGGACGTCCGCCAGATTTTCAACCGCGACATCCGTCAGGACATCACAGCCAGGCAACAGGAGCGGGACGAGGAAGAAAGGCGCGGGCGCCACGACGACTATGAGCGTTTTGGCACCGGCCGCGATCGATGAAATAATCAAAGATATGATAACCATGACAACCACCGCTGCCGAGGTGGGAGCGACGACGAACGCCGAGTCTTGGACTCACTGCACCGTGCCCCACCCCGGCGTATTGATGATCATCGCCGAGCTAGAGGCTCACCACGACGGACTCCCCCTCATCATGATGAGAGATCTATCGACGGGATCCGAGAGTTTGCTCCTCGGCTGCGCCGAGTGATATGGCCCAAAGGATTCAATCCCAAGGGCATCGTGAAATTCGACGGAGAGTGGGACCCGGAAGCTTGGCTACAGGTTTACGCCCTGGCAGTTAAAGCCACCGGAGGAAACCAGACTGTCATGGTGAATTATTTGCCGGTCAACCTCACCCCCTCCACTCAAGCATGGCTCACGGGCCTCCCTGCAAACTCGGTAGACTCCTGGAGTGATCTTTAATATCAATTTATTTCCAACTTCCAGGGCACATACGAAAGGCCTGGCACTCCATGGGACCTGTACCAGCTGCACCAGAAAAAGGACGAGACGTTGAGAGATTTCATCTGGCGTTTCATGCAAAAGAAGAACACCGTCAGGGACGTATCCGAGGCGGTGGTGGTGGCGGCCTTCCAGAAAGGGGTAAGTGATCCTGATTTAATCAAAAAGATGTCCAGGAAGCCCCCGACCTCCGTGAAGGAAATATTCGCGTTGGCCGACCGCTATGCCACAGCCTCGGATGCCCTGGCCGAACGTCAAGAAGATTGCCCGCCGCAGAAGAACAAAGGCGACAAGCCCGAGTCCTCAAAACACAAGGATAGAAAGCGGAAGGGCGAAGAGCTAGTTGCGGCAGCCGAACTCAACCGACCCCGAGCTGTTCGGAGGGAGGCACCCGACTACAACACCGTCATGGAAGCAATCTGTCCTTTCCACCCTAAAGGAAAACACGCCGCCAAGGACTGCTTCACTTTGAAGCGTTTTGCGCGCGAAAGTCACCGGCAACCCGCTCCAAGCAAGGGCGAAGCTGCTCCAGCAAAGAAGAAGGACCTCCCGACGAAGAAGATTTCCAGGAGCCCGAGCAAGAGTTGAACTACATCTATAGGGGCTCCATCGATACTTAATCCAAGCGAAGCGTAAACTTACCGCCGGAAATCAACGCCAGGGAACCGCGACTTCAAGATTTGAGGTGGTCCGAGGTCCCAATCACCTTCGATCGCAGGGATCACCCCAACCGGGTCCCGTATCCGGGTAAGTTTCCTCTTGTGCTTGACCCTTTTGTGCGCAGTGTGAAGCTCAAGAGGGTTTTGATCGATGGCGGAAACGGACTAAACATCCTATTCGCCAAGACTTTCGATGACATGAGCATTCCCCGCTCTGAGTTGAGGCTGAGCGTCCAGCCATTCCACGGAGTAATCCCTGGGGCGTCCTCGTTCCCACTCGGGCAGATTTCTCAGCCTGTTACATTCAGCACCAAGGATAATTTCCGGACTGAATATATCAATTTTGAGGTAGCCAATTTTGAGACAGTGTACCACGCTATCTTGGGAAGGCCCGGCCTAGTAAGATTCATGGCTGTTCCACACTACACCTACATGATGATGAAGATGCCGGGACCCCAAGGCGTCATCACGGTCCGAGGAGACGTCAAGCAATCCTCGCAATGCGACCGAGAGAATCATGAACTCGCCGAACTACAGGAAGCGGGCGTCGAGGCAAAAAATATCCAGACCGAGGCTGCCACATTGCAGGACGAAGGAGAAGTTCCATCCAAGAAACAGGCCACCTCGGGAATTAATCCTGGCGAAGGAACCAAACAAATCATTCTTGACCCGTCCGACATGTCTAAAACGACTTTGATCGGGACAGGGCTCGAGGACAAATAGGAAAGCGTGCTCGTCACCTTCCTCCAAGCCAACAAGGACATCTTCGCCTGGAAGCCATCCGATATGCCAGGTGTGCCAAGGGAGGTGATCGAGCACTCTCTACATGTCGACGAGAAGGCGAAACCGATCAAACAAAGGCTTTGGCGGTTCGCTCCAGATCGCCGGAATGCCATCAAACAGGAGATCACCAAGCTTTTAGCTGCCGGTTTTATCAAAGAGGTGTATCACCCCGACGTCATGCTTGCGTCATAAATGTATATTTCAATTGGAAAATAATCCGATTGGAAATTCTGTGTTGATGACGTCATCATGAGGTCACGCTGACGTCATAAATCGCTTTTTCAGTATAAAAATAAATCTGTTAATTCCGAATTTCTAATTTCTGTATTTTCAGTATTTATTTCAAACTTCAAAAGGCTATATCTTTTGCATCGTAACTCGGATTTGAGTGATTCCAATTTCTAAAAATTTGTATAATTGATATCTATTTAATGGTGAATTTTATTTGATTTTTGGAGTTCAATTGCTCTCTGTTTTGGTATTTATTTACTTTTCTTCTTCGGTACGCGTAGACGTTGAATTGTGCGACGCTTCGGAGGAAGATCCAGCAACTCAAGAGCAAGTTCCAGAACTAGATCAGGGACCTATTCCAAGGCAAGTTGTGCTTTGATCATGTTGAACCCATGTTTATAAAATTGCTATGTTTGTTTTACCCTATTGCATGTATTTCAAATATACAATGGTTTCAAATTAGATTGGGCTTAGCTAATATACCAGATTGATTTATACCCTACCTTGTCATTGTATGCCATGATCCATTGTCACCCTAGATTGGTTAAATATAGTTGGTTAATAATTATAATCAACATTGGAGGATTAGTCTGTATTAGTTGCTTAGTCATGACACGTCATCAGATGTGTTAGAGTCATTGATAATTAATCTTGATTAATGGAATATGGAACAATATTATGAACTTGTGTGTCATGTAGGATCACATGATGAGATTGACTTGTGATGAGTCATGTCACGCAACGATGTTGAATTGTTGATGGCACGTGGTGCTTGGTAATCAACTGGGTGATAATAACTTGGATTGGGGCAAGTGACAACGGGCGAGGATGCCAAGGTGGGCCCGATGGGCAGAGGGTATGTGCATGTCTTGCTTTGATCACACTAAGGACTTAACCTTGCAAGCCTTTGACCTGAGTCAATCATGCAATCTCATGTCTGGTATGGGCCAGCCTAGCTGAGTAATTTGCAATGTCTTAATTTTGGTACTATCGTGGTCGGTGTGAGTTCCCGAGTTATGGAGTAATTCACATGGCGCAAGAGGGGGGCCCTGGTTATGGTTTTCTGACCCACCAGTGTTGAAACCTTAGCGGGTAGTATCGGATTAAGCCAGAGCATTGTAAAGACTTTGTTATAATCACTCGCCTTGGTGGTTTTTGATTGTATCGCGTGGGTAAAGTGCATAACCTCTGCAGAGTGTGAAACTATTCGGATAGCCGTGCTCGCGGTATTGAGCAATGCTCGGAATTACAAATTAAGGGTTAGTTTAATTAATTGGACAACTTGGTTGGGATGGCGGAAGGCCATATGGAAGATGGAATTTGACTTAGGATTGGAAACTTGGTTTATTTGAGAAATACTGAATCTATTTACTATGGTTATTTGTTTTACAGTCTTTACAATCTATTTATTATATTTGTTCATAAATGCTGCTTATTGCAAAATAACCATGATAGCCTATCCATTGGAATAAGCCTTGCATATAGATACATAGAATTGCATTCTGTGCACAACTTGTTGAGTGCTTAAGTACTCACCCTTGCCAAACAGCAATAATCAACAGTTGATGAATCTACACCCGTGTTGGAAGAAGAAGTCCAGGAAGACACGAGTCATTAGGGTCCGAACCTTGTCGGTTGCCTGTGGTGAACTGATGAGCTATCTACGTTTTCTACTTTCCGCTGCATAATTATTAGTTTATATTTTCAGTCTTGCCCTGCGTGGCTTAATAATGTAAGTTGGTCATAAGATCATACCTTTAGATATATCAATGAATGAACTATTATTCTATTATCGTTGAGTATGATGTGATATGTACCAATGTTGAGTCGTGTGCACTAGCGTTGATCCCGGACTAGTGCGGTAAACACAAAGGGTTCAATCGATGGATTCGGGTCCTTACAGAGGTGGTATCAGAGCATACTGACTGTAGGTCTTGGCCCTAGATAGCTTGGAGGTGTCTTGGTTGTGTCCAAAATTATTTTCTAAAAGAAAAATCTGAACTTGACTAATAAAACACTCTCGACTCATCTCATTCTCTACTTCTCGCCTTTGCTGAATTTACCCGTTTTACTTGCCGTTTCGGGTGGAGAACTTATTCAAAGTTCTTGTGAAGCAGATGCCGATCGTTCCGACCATTGAGGAGTCAACTGGTGGCTATGCCATGGAGCTGTGGAGAGTTCTTCAGACGCTGGGAGGCTTCTATCGTCCGCTTTACCGAGGAGGCAGCTGGTCAGTTAATGGTGTACACCAAGGATTTATTTGCAAGCTGATTATCTACGCTCGGGAGAACGAGGAAGCTAGCAGACCAATCAACATCTCCGCCAGAAGATTCTCGTATGAGGTTGCAATTCAGGAGGTCGCTCGACTTGCTCTTCGCCGAGTCTGCCGCGACTACGCCGACGAGCTTCACGACTCAGTGTTCCGACTTCACCCAGACGTTCAAGCGTGCCGACGCCGACGGATCGTGGAGGACGAGTGTGGCACTACGGTACACCTTGCGGAGTTCGCCCTTGCCCAGGAGGATCATATGAGAGATACTACTCAGGAGCTGGAGACTGTGTATGAGGCACTTAGAGTGGCAGAGCAGGAGCTTGAGGTGACCCGTGCTTCAGCCATCGGGATGATCACTGAGCTGGGAGAGGCCTTGGAGGCGGTCGAGGGCGAGCTGGAGCGCGTGACTCGAGGAGTTCAGGAGCCAGTTGGAGAGTCCGAGGAGGATCCCGAGGAGCGAGAGTGGGAGCCAGAGGGGAGTGCCGACCCTGTTGTTGCAGAGGATCCAGCAGGAGGTCATCAGGATAGGTTCGCTCCTATGCCAGCTCATCCGCCGGTGTATGCGCCGGATCAGCCTCAGCCATGGTGGCTGGATGAGTGAGTGCTAGCCTTGGAGCTGTGTTGAGACTCGAGTGTGAGTCGCGTCTTTAAGTTAGTCTTTACCTCTTTAGTTGACGTTAAGGTTTCGTGTTTAGTTTGCTTCTTTGTATTGTTGAGTGTGCAGTATGTGTTGCAAAGCTTGTAGGCTTAAATAAGCAGCCATACCAAGAATAAATAAAGAATTATTTCAGTTTGGGTATAACCTATCTCCCCGCTTTAGAAATTTCTACTTCTTATCTATGCTACATCTACGTTTCCTAACCCAAGAGGCAATCATCAGATGGTGAATACTCGAGGAAACAACGATGCTTCAGGAAGTGGACTGCGCTAGAATGACAACCCCAACGACGGAGGCAGCCCTCAACCACCACCGTGACATGCGAGAATCTGGGCGCGTCTCGTTGCACAAACTCAACTAATGCGCACTATGATGCAAAGAAATGCAAGATGACCAACGCAAAGAAGAACCAACAACAACCTCAGAGCCTGAACAACCATGGTGGACCTCGACCTCACTCAAAGCTATCAGATTTTATGAGGACTAGGCCACCAACGTTTTCAGGAAATGTGAACCCTTTGGAAGCCGATGACTGGCTTAGGACTATTGAAAAGAAGCTACACATCACGCAATGTGAAGGAAATGAGAAGATGCTCTACGCCTCTCATCAACTGGAAGGAACCGCTGCAGAATGGTGGGAGAATTACTGTGCCGCTCATGGAGCCCCACAAGAGATCACTTGGGAGGAGTTCACTAATGCTTTTCGCCAGTACCATGTTCCGGAGGGAATGATGGATCTTAAGAAGGAAGAGTTCGTGGCTCAAACAAGGAGGCCAACCAAAGGCGAATACCGAATAAATTTACTCGCTTAGCTCGCTATGCCCTCAAGACGAGCGATAGACAAGGCTAGGCGCCTCGCTTCATGAAGGGATCAATTCAGATCGCAGTGGGGCCGACACCCACAATTTTCCGCACTTTCGTGAGTTAGTCAATAAGGCTTTGATCCTAGAGGATAAGCGCAAAGAGCGTGTGAGAACCGTAAGCGCTTGATGACTAATCGGGGTGGACGCCCAAACCATCTACGCTTGAGGATGTCACCACAAAGAATTTGCTAGATTCCAACCACCACCGTGAACAAGACATCAACCCTTGCGCCGCCTCGCTAATCGTAACTTTCGGACACCAAAGACAGGGCAACAATGCACCAGGAGGGAATCAACAGTCTGCAATGAAAAGATGTTATACATGCAATGAGCCAGGGTACTTTTCTAATAGGTGTCCACAGAAGGGAGGCATTACGCCAGTTCGTTTCAACTTGGGAACAACACCTGCCAAAGCACCAGCCTCAGGAGGAAATCGTGCGCCAGGTCAAACTGGAGCAACCCCGCAGTCAACAGTGCGTGGAAGGATCAACCACATCACCGCTGATGGAGCTCAGGAGGCTACAGACGTCGTACTGGGTAAGTTCCTGGTCAACTCGAAGACTTTCTGATTTTGTTTGATTCGAGCTTCGCGATTCGCTCGCTTCTCAAAGTTTTGCAACCAAGAATGGATTTAAAGTGGTGAATCTTAAGTGTGTGCTCTTAGTCCAAGCCCTAGGATTTGAGCTTAGATCTAGCCTTGGGTGTTTGGGAGCTAAGTTGCTTATGGATGGGATAGAATTTCTAGCGAATCTTATCTTGATAGATGCGCAATCCCTAGACGTCATCCTTGGAATGGATTGGCTGTCTAAGCATAAGGCTGTTTTGGATTGTGGCCGAAGGATCGTAACATTGGGGGGCCCTAGTGGCAAGAAAGTAGAACTTCAAGCAACCGCAGTTCGAGATGGGCAGTTAGTGGTCAACAGTGTGAAAGCCACCAGCATGGAAGATGTGCCAGTAGTCAGAGAATACCCAGACGTGTTCCCGGAAGATTTACCAGGACTGCCGCCAGATCGCGATATCGAGTTTGTCATTGAGTTGGCACCAGGGACAGCACCGATATCAAAGAGACCATATCGGATGCCTACCGACGAGTTAGTGGAAATGAAGAAGCAGATTGAGGAACTGCAAGAAAAAGGTTTCATTAGACCTAGTTCATCGCCGTGGGGAGCCCCGGTTTTGTTTGTTCGTAAAAAGGACGGAAGTCTTAGAATGTGCATCGATTATCGTGGCATCGAATGAAGTAACGATCAAGAATAAGTACCCGTTGCCCAGGATCGATGACTTATTTGATCAGTTAAGAGGAGCTGGAGTTTTTTCCAAGATAGACCTTCGTTCAGGATACCATCAATTGAAGATCCGAGCAGAGGATGTGCCTAAGATTGCGTTTTCTACGCGATATGGACATTATGAGTTCACAGTCATGTCATTTGGATTAACGAATGCCCCTGCATATTTCATGAACATGATGAATAAGGTTTTCATGGAATATTTGGATAAGTTTGTTGTAGTCTTTATAGACGATATCTTGGTTTACTCGAAGACAGAGGAAGAGCTTGCAGAACATCTGAGGATGGTTCTAGAGAGGCTACGAGAGCATCAGCTATATGCTAAGTTTAGCAAGTGTGAATTCTGGAAGGAGAAAGTTGAATTCTTGGGTCATGTAATGACTACTAAAGGAGTTGCAGTTGACCCCAGCAAAGTGGACGCAGTGTTGCATTGGGAGCAACCGAAGTCTGTTACCCAGATCCGTAGTTTTCTGGGAATGGCGGGATACTACCGTCGGTTCATAGAAGGGTTCTCGACAATTGCTAAACCCCTGACGCAGTTGTTGAAGAAGGAAAAGAAGTTTGCATGGACGCCAGAGTGCGAGAAAAGTTTCATGGAATTAAAGAAGCGTTTGACAATAGCCCCCGTTTTAGTATAGCCAGATGTGCAGAATGGATTTAATATTTATTGCGATGCTTCAAAGCAAGGCTTGGGGTGCGTGTTAATGCAAGAAGGCAAAGTCGTTGCTTATGCGTCGAGACAGTTGAGACCGCATGAAGTGAACTACCCAACACATGATTTGGAGTTAGCTGCTGTGGTGCATGCTTTAAAGATATGGCATCATTATCTCATAGGAAATAGATGCGAGATATATACAGACCATAAGAGCCTGAAATACATATTCACCCAAGCGGACCTGAATATGAGACAGCGAAGGTGGCTAGAGCTAATTAAGGATTATAATGTGGGAATCCATTATCATCTCGGAAAAGCCAATGTGGTAGCAGATACTCTGAGTCGAAAGAGCCATAGCGCAAATACATTGACCATGGAGGATCAACCAGAATTATGCAAGGAATTTCAGAAACTAAGGTTGGAAGTCGTTCCGCAAGGAATAGTAGCTGCACTGGAAGTGAAGCCGACACTGGAGGATCAGATTAGAGAATACCAGAAAGATGATGATAAAATTTCTAAGATCAAGGGTAAAAAGGAAGAAGGCCTAGCCGTAGATTTCACTCTGGATGAGCAAGGAACCATGTTTTTCAAAGGCCGAATTTGCGTGCCGCATAAAAAGGAACTGAAACAGCTGATTCTTGAAGAAGCTCACGATTCTAAGTATTCAATTCATCCAGGGAGTGCTAAGATGTACCAGGATTTGAAAGAGAGATTTTGGTGGCCTAACATGAAGCGTGAAGTAGCTGAGCATGTTGCTTTATGCGACGTATGTCAGAGAGTAAAAGCCATGCATCAAAGACCCGCTGGTTTATTGCAGCCGTTGAAAATTCCGGGATGGAAGTGGGAGGAAATCGGAATGGACTTTATCACCGGTTTACCTAAGACTCAGAGGGGTTACAATTCCATTTGGGTTATCGTGGATCGTCTAACCAAGGTCGCCCATTTTACCCTAGTAAAGACTACTTACTCGGGAGATCGTTTAGTGGAGTTTTACATGTCAAGGATTGTATGCTTGCATGGAGTGCCCAAGAAGATTGTGTCGGACAGAGGTACCCAATTTACCTCGAGATTTTGGAATAAGTTGCACGAAGCCATGGGAACTCGTCTCAATTTCAAGATAAAGATATCACCCGCAGCATGATGGTCGATCGAAAGAGTAAATCAGATTTTAGAGGACATGTTGAGAGCCTGTGCTTTAGCTTATGCTACGTCATGGGATAAATGTTTGTCGTACGCAGAATTCAGTTACAATAACAGCTATCAAGCTAGCCTGCATATGTCACCATTTGAGGCGTTGTATGGACGTGCTTGTCATACTCCGCTGAATTGGAACGAAACAGAGAACGCTTGGTTTTGGGCCGATATTCTCGAGGAAGCCAAAAATCAAGTCGCAATGATCGTGAGAAAGGTTGAAGATAGCACACTAAGATGTAAAGCTACGCAGATAACCGTCATCGAGATTTGAGCTTTGAGCCAGAAGATTATGTGTATCTCAGGGTTACCCCTCTTAAGGGCATTAAGAGATTTCATGTTAAAGGGAAGCTTGCACCACGATATGTTGGTCCATTCAAGATTCTGAGCCGTCGAGGAGAAGTAGCTTATCAGCTAGAGTTGCCTCAGTCCTTGACAGGAGTGCATGATGTATTCCATGTGTCACAGCTCAAGAAATGTCTCAGAGTGCCAACAGAGCAAACCCTGTTGGATGCAATAGAGCTGCAAGAAGACTTGACTTACAAAGAGCAACCGATCAGAATTTTGGATGTTACAGAACGCAAGACCAGAAACAAGTCTATTCGCTTTTGCAGAGTTCAGTGGAGCGATCATTCCGAAAGTGAAGCCACTTGGGAGCGAGAAGAAGATTTGAAGTCAGAATTCCCGAACCTATTCTATAGTTAGCCCTGAATCTCGGGTCGAGATTCTGTTAAGGGGGAGGTTTGTAACATCCCAAATTTTGGCTTAATTAAGTTTTATTGCTTAAATGTGCATTTATGACTTTCTGGAATTTATTTGGATTTTTCTGGATTTATTGGAATTAATTTTAATTAAAGTTTATTGTCCTTTTATTCAAATCTATTTAAATCTGTGTAAAGTTAAAATAAAGTTTTGCCAAAAATATTTTATTTGAGTCCAGAATGTCTCAAAGTATTTTTGAGATTTTTCTTGGATTTTTCCCAATAGTTTTATCACTTAAAATAAATAAAATAAATTTATTTAATTATTTTAAATAAGAAATCTTTTAAAAAGTCTTGTGAACAGTGTTGGGCCGAGCCCAGCACTGTGCGCTTGAGGCCTGAGTTGGTGCGGCCCAGCCCGGCCCACGAATCGCAGCGGGGAGGAACCCTAATTCGCGCAGCCGTTCGATCAAGTCTCAACGGACCAGATCGCGCCGCGTAGAAGCCGTTTCGTGGCCGTCGGATCGCGACGTGTGTACGGCGGAGCGTCATCGTCCCCGTTCCGGACTCGGAGTCCGCCGCCGTAACGCCTCCGATCTTCTTCGCCGTGTAGAGCTCGGACGCCGAGGCTATAAAAGGAGGGTGTAGCACCCCGAGGTTCGCAGTCGAGCGCCGCGTCTTTTGATCGGAGGGGTTTCGCGAGGATCGTCGTAAAACACGCAGAGGAGCTCGCCGGAGTTGGAAGCATGGAACGCCTTGGTTTTCGTTCGATTTCGTCGCCGCCGTTCAGCCTTCGCCGTCTCTGACGCCATCTTCGAGTTCGCCGGACCGAACCGCGTTGAACCCGCAGCATCACGTCGCCAGAACCTCGCCGGAACGCCGCTACCTCGGTCTTCTTCTTCGCTGCCGGTAAGATCTCGCCGTCGCATAGCCATCGTCGGACACAGAAGGTTTGAGCCGTCGGATTTAGATCTGTTGGCTGATGCGTTGCCACGTCGCGCGTGAACGCTGACCGCCCGATTGGTTTTCTGCGTATCAGATCGAGCCGTGCGGGCGACCAATCAGGGTGTGCCGCGTGTCGGGCTCAGCAGCCGAGGCGCTATGGACCGAGTCCACCGTAGTCTCGCTCTGCGCCGTGGACTCAGTCTATGCACCGGGACCACGTGGCAAGCTCTGATTGGCTGGCGCCAGGGCTGACGTCACGCCAACGTCACGCTTGCGTCATAAATGTATTTTTCAATTGGAAAATAATCCGTTGGAAATTCTGTGTTGATGACGTCATCATGAGGTCACGCTAACATCATAAATCGCTTTTTCAGTATAAAAATAAATCTGTTAATTCCGAATTTCTAATTTCTGTATTTTCTGTATTTATTTCAAACTTCAAAAGGCTATATCTTTTGCATCGTAACTCGGATTTGAGTGATTCCAATTTTTAAAAATTTGTAAAATTGATATCTATTTAATGCTGAATTTTATTTGATTTTTGGAGTTCAATTGCTCTCTGTTTTGGTATTTATTTGCTTTTCTTCTTCGGTACGCGTAGACGTTGAATTGTGCGACGCTTCGGAGAAAGATCCAGCAACTCAAGGGCAAGTTCCAGAACCAGATCAGGACCTATTCCAAGGCAAGTTGTGCTTTGATCATGTTGAACCCATGTTTATAAAATTGCTATGTTTGTTTTACCCAATTGCGTGTATTTCAAATATACAATGGTTTCAAATTAGATTGGGCTTAGCTAATATACCAGATTGATTTATACCCTACCTTGTCATTGTATGCCATGATCCATTGTCACCCTAGATTGGTTAAATATAGTTGGTTAATAATTATAATCAACATTGGAGGATTAGTCCGTATTAGTTGCTTAATCATGCCACGTCATCACATGTGTCAGACTCGTTGATAATTAATCTTGATTAATGGAATATGGAACAATATTATGAACTTGTGTGTCATGTGGGATCACACGATGAGATTGAGTTGTTGTGACGAGTCATGTCACGCAACGATGTTGAATTGTTGATGGCACGTGGTGCTTGGTAATCAACTAGGTGATAATAACTTGGATTGGGGCAAGTGACAAGGGGCGAGGATGCCATGGTGGGCCCGATGGGCAAAGGGTATGTGGATGTCTTGCTTTGATCACACTAAGGACTTAACCTTGCAAGCCTTTGACCTGAGTCAATCATGCAACCACATGTCTGGTATGGGCCAGCCTAGCTGAGTAATTTGCAATGTCTTAATTTTGGTACTATCGTGGTCGGTGTGAGTTCCCGAGTTATGGAGTAATTCACATGGCGCAAGAGGGGGGCCCTGGTTATGATTTTCAGACCCACCAGTGTTGAAACCTTAGCGGGTAGTATCGGATTAAGCCAGAGCATTGTAAAGGCTTTGTTATAATCACTCGCCTTGGTGGTGTTTGGTTGTATCACGTGGGTAAAGTGCATAACCTCTGCAGAGTGTGAAACTATTCGGATAGCCGTGCTCGCGATATTGAGCAATGCTCGGGAATTACAGTTAAGGGTTAGTTTAATTAATTGGACAACTTGGATGGGAAGGCGGAAGGCCATATGGAAGATGGAATTTGACTTAGGATTGGAAACTTGGTTTATTTGAGAAATACTGAATCTATTTACTATGGTTATTTGTTTTACAGTCTTCACAATCTATTTATTATATTTGTTCATAAATGCTGCTTATTGCAAAATAACCATGATAGCCTATCCATTGGAATAAGCCTTGCATATAGATACATAGAATTGCATTCTGTGCACAACTTGTTGAGTGCTTAAGTACTCACCCTTGCCAAACAACAATAATCAACAGTTGATGAATCTACACCCGTGTTGGAAGAGGAAGTACAGGAAGACACGAGTCATTAGGGTCCGAATCTTGTCGGTTGCCTGTGGTGAACTGATGAGCTATCTACGTTTTCTACTTTTCGCTGCATAATTATTAGTTTATATTTTCAGTCTTGCCCTGAGTGGCTTAATAATGTAAGTTGGTCATAAGATCATACCTTTAGATATATCAATGAATGAACTATTATTCTATTATCGTTGAGTATGATGTGATATGTACCAATGTTGTGCTGTGTGCACTAGCGTTGATCCTCGGACTAGTGCGGTAAACACAGTGGGTTCGAATCAGTGGATTCGGGTCCTTACAGTACGATATCCACAAGTGCAGAAATTATTATACGCCGTACTTCTTACATCTAGCAAGCTTATGCATTACTTCCAAGAGCATGCCATTTCGGTGGTCACCTCCTTCCCGATTGGGGACATACTCCACAACCAGGAGGCCACTGGGAGAATTGCCAAGTGGGCAGTCGAACTCGGGGCCTTCGATATCTCATTCAGGCCTCGAACTGCCATCAAATCTCAAGTGCTCGCTGACTTTACGGTCGAGTGGACAGAGCTTCAGAACCCGACGACTACCAAGGAACTCGAGTATTGGACAATGTACTTCGACGGTTCCCTTATGCTCAGCGGCGCAGGGGCTAGTATAGTGCTCATATCGCCAAGCGGGGAAAGATTGAGATATGTCCTCCAAATATTTTTTCCTGCATCAAACAACGCCACGAGTATGAGGCACTCATTCACGGCCTTCAGATACCATATCCTCAGATCCGATGGTTGGCAGTTCGCGGAGACTCAATGCTCGTGGTCAACCAAGTGCAAAAGGAATGGTCATGTGTCGAAGACAACATGGTGGCCTATTGCCAGGAGGTGCGCAGGCTAGAAAGCAACTTTGACGGCACGAGCTTGTTCACGTGCTCGCGAGACAACGGCGGTAAGCGAGTTGGCGAAGATGGGATCTGCGGTCCGAGTACCCGTGGGAGTTTTCGTGGAAGAAATCCATAAGCCCACGATTAGCACCCGGCCAAAAGCGGATGCCCCGGCAGGGAAAAGCGAAGAAGCGGAGGTCTTGGTCATTATCCCAGATTGGACAGCCCCATACTTGGATTACTTGATGAAGGATAAGCTCCCTGAGGATCGTGTGCAGGCTGAAAGGATAATGCGCCGAAGCAAGAATTATGTGGTCATCGGAAAAGAGCTCTATCAGAAAAGCTCCTCCGGCATACTGCGACAGTGTATATTAGAACAAGAAGGAAGAAATTTGCACAAGAAAATCCACTCGGGAACTTGTGGGAATCACGCAGCATCATCGACGCTATCACAGATGCGGAGGACGTCGTCCGGACATGCGAAGGATGTCAGTTCTTCGCACGGCAAGTAAACAAGCCAGCACAGGAATTATAAACCATCCCGATCACGTGGCCATTTGCGATATGGGGGCTCGACATGGTGGGACCTTTGAAGAAGGCTCAGGGAGGTTATACTCATCTCTTCGTAGCAGTCGACAAATTCACCAAGTGGATTGAGGCCAAGCCAGTCGCCACCATCACAGCAGCAAAAGCAAAAGAATTCTTTCACAAAATCGTGGTTAGATTTGGCATACCCAACCAAATCATCACAGATAATGGCACTTAGTTCAGAGGAGGGATATTTCAAAACTGGTGCGAAGAGCTTGGCATAAAAATTTGCTTTGCGTCAGTGGCGCACCCCCGGAGTAATGGCCAGGTAGAACGAGCCAATGGCATGGTGTTACAAGGCATAAAGGCAAGGATTTTTGATCGGCTTCAACCATATGCCACTCGGTGGGTCAAAGAATTGCCTTCGATGCTCTGGGGGCTACGAATTACCCCCAGCAGAGCAACCGGGCAGTCACCTTTTTTCCTGGTATACGGCTTCGAAGCGGTACTACCCACCGAACTGGAATTCGGATCCCCACGGGTTCGGAGTTATGAAGAAATCACATCAGAAGACAGCCGGCTAGAAGACCTGGATCGACTGGAAGAAGCGAGGGATGTTGCGACAATTCAATCAGCAAAGTACCTCCAGACCTGCGTCGTTATCACGATCGCAATATAAGAAGTCGTGCGTTCTCTAAAGGAGATCTAGTCCTCAGAAAGAACCAGAAGTGTGAGCATAAGCTCTCCCCAAGCTAGGAAGGCCCTTACATTGTTGACGAAGTGGTTCGCCCGGGAGCCTACAAACTCAAACGCGAAGATGGCACGGCTGTCAGCAACACCTGGAATATAGAACAGCTACGTCGTTTTTTCGCTTAAACTTTGTATTTTCCTTAAAACTCTGTATTTCCTCTATAAACAGAAATTCAATTCGAAAGTTGCTTTTATACAATCTTCCTTGCGAGTGCCTTGCTCCTATGGTAAGGCTCAGAGACATGCGTCACAAACTATGTCCCAGAGCCTGGGGGCTGAGTCAGTCGGATGAGATTTCCAATCAGACCAAAACTACAAGCCATCAAACCACTCAAGGATATATGCATTTTATACCCACACAATTCAGAAGCAGGAAACACCTTTACATACTTTTAAATTACAGGTCCAAAGTTTACACGATGGACAGGGAGGCATCCTTAACTTCCTCCCAGAGCTCGGCGGCCCGATCCTCATTTACGTTGCGGGCATAGCCTTCCTTGACGGCTTCAAGATTCACTCGAGGATAGAGTGGCTTGGTGATCGCCAAAGCCTGGCTGGCGCCATTGGCCGCCGACTCCTTCAAAAGATTATTGAGCGCCACGGGGGCTTCCTCCAGCTGAGAGATAATTTGGTCCCTGCCGAGTGGCCTCTCACCCATGGGGTGAAGCGAACCCAGCAGCGGCCCAGAGGCCTCCTGAAGCTTGGCCCAAGACACCTCAAGGACTTCCACCTTCTCGCTGAAAACGGCGTATTGCGCCGGAGTTTTGAATTTGTAATCTGCAAAGACAAAGCATTAGAAAAGGCAGTGAAAGCAGGATGAAGCCAGGTCGCCAGCTGTACCTTCAAACTCCTTCTCCAGTTTTGCCCTGGAATCTTCCGCGGTTCTGAGCTGTCCTTGAAGCTTCGCGAAAGAGGAATCCCGTGCTGACGAGGAGGCAGAAAAATCAAAGGGCTGGAATGCTGAACAAAAGCACGGGGCGGGCCTAATAAATAGCTACCTCGAAGGGAGCCGATGACGTCCAGCTTCTCCTGGCGAAGAGCGCTCTGCTCCTCTCGTGACGCCTGGATCTCGGACCGTAGGAACCGCAGCTCTGCCGCATACCCGGCCTTGACGCGCTCTAAGTCGGCCAAGTATTCCTGGCGCATCCGAATTTCGGGGAGCATTTTTCGGAAGTATTCGGATTTCTGCTCAAAGCGTTCCCCAATTTTCTGCAATCATCACAGGAAAAGGTAACCACACGACCAATGGCGAAAGCAGGAGCGCAGCGATTGTGGCGGAGTGCTTACCCAGGCGCACGCGCGCAGGCTGAAGTGTGAATGTAAAAATCATTCCTCTCCTTTTCCTCCTCCTCCGGGTCATCCAAGAGTTTCAGACCTTCCTCCTCATCAATCCATGCAGCCTCTGTTATAAGCCAAGGGCGAGCAGGGGCCGGGGGGACTCGATGAATTTCTTCGACCTCGGGGGACGGGCAAGAAGTCAGCTCTTGAGCAGCAGGGTTCGGCATCGAAGCAGGAGGTACAAGAGACGGTATCGGAGAACTGGGAGGCATTCTAGCATCCCCAATGATGGTTCCCGCGAATGACGCGCAAACCCTCGGGGGCTCAGTCTTTGTAGGAGACATAGTCAGCGTCCCGATAGGAACTTCGAGCGAAGGATCCCTATGAGGAGAGATTATCAACAAGCGAGCAAAACAAGTCAAACGGGAGTCGGCCAGGAGACGAACCTGTCGGACTTCCTCATCTTCATTGGGGGCTTCTTCCGAGCAAACGGACCGCCTTTGGAGGAACCACTCGGGGCGGTACCGGCTGGAGCTTGAGGCCCTTCTTGGTGCGGCGGAACCACGGGCTCATGTGAAGAGAAAATCGAAGACGCTGGAGCTCGCACCGATGGGTCTTGAATCTTAGGACCACCGGCCGAGCATCGGGGCGCCACGGGATCCTCAGTCAATACTTTTTTTCCCTTCTTCGCGGCAGGGTTTCCTGCGGGGAAGCTCGCCCGCCGCTTCGGGAAATCTCCTATACGAGCGGGCATTTTCGGGATAGGCGCGACACTGAAGAAGCCAATGCGATCCTATGAAGGGAGACTAAAAATTAAAGGATATTCTGAAACGAAGACGAAGATCTCTTAAAGTGAGCTCACCTCAGGAGGGGGGCGAGAAAGGGTGAAGGACTTCGGGCATCTCACGGAAGATATATCAACGTTCGGTATGAAGAAGTCGCCGACCCGAGCAAAGATTTGTTCCTTAGACAACTCATCAGGCCGTTCACGGGTTGGATCATCCGTTCCTTCATACGCAAATCCCAGGTGGACTCGTTCTTTCAGGGGTTGTATCCGGCGAGCGACGAAGTGCGGAGCCAGGCCCACCCCTGTAAGACCTCCTTCCTTCAGCTTTTCGATCAATGCCAGAAGGTCATGAACCTGGTCCATGTCGGCAGAACTGGGAGTAGATATCCAGGAAAGAGACGCTTTGGGCCGGCGCCCGGCGAAGGGAGTTAGGGCAGAGTCGAGGTTGGCGCAATAGAACCACTCCCGATGCTAGCCTTTGTAGGAAGTTTTGAAGGGAATCGCGAAGTAATTCTTCTTCAGCCCTTCCCATAGTTGAAATTCGGCTCCCCCGACAACTTTGGGGTCGCTCTTGGAAGGATAAGGTTTCAGAAGGTAAAAATGGCGAAAAAGGTTGAAATGGGGGCTGACGCCCAAGAAGGCTTCGTAGAGATGAACGAAAAGGGATATTTGCAGAATAGAGTTGGGATTCAAGTTCACCAGCCCGATTTCATAGAAGAAAAGAAGACTACGGAGGAAAGTGCTGACCGGAAAACCTAGTGCACGTTGGAAAAAGGATTCGAATACCACCACCTCTCCAAGACAAGGAGTGGGGACGGATTCGCCGGCGGCCGGGCGAGCGGAGATCAGAACTAGGTCTGGGAGAATCCCGTCTTCCACCATGGACCGCAGCTTTTCCTCCGTCGTCGTCGAGGTCGTCCAATCCTGCGGCGAAGGGGGCGAGGAAGAAGACATCTTTGAAAGAGAAGTCAGAAAGGCAAGGGAAAAGAAGGAGAGAGGGCGCAGCAAGAGAATGAACTGTCGGACACCGTACGGCCTAAACCTTTTAAAGAGGGGAGAATTGGTCTTTGATGATTCGGCGGAGAAAAGATTACGAAGCGTCGCGTCTTTCCAGGGTTCCCCATAAATGATTTGCAGGCCTGTCATTTCAATTGACAGAGTTTGACCGAGTAAAATAGGGGCACGTCGCTTCGTGCGGCGGGGCATTTACTCCACTTTCCACTCTAAGCGGGGCGTGGGTAGTCTCCAAAATGGATAAAACGTATCTTCTCGTGGTACGCCCCACGCTGGGTCATTTGGTGGTTACCGCACGTCGGAATCATGTATCGCGGGTTGAGCCTAAGACAGGCATAGATCCAAGGTTGTGCCCCACGAGGGTCGTGAAAAGCCATGCGTCGTATCAAACGGGTATGGAATCCCTTCGGATGAAATCGTGATACGCTCCAAGAGAGTCTAAGCCATAACCAACATCAGTTGGGAAAGGGTATCACTCAGCCAAGAGCCGTGTAAGGGTGGTATGCTCCAAGAGAGCCTAAGCCTTAATTGACTTCAGTCGGAGAAGGATATCACTCGGCCAAGAGCCGCTTAAGTGTGATACGCTCCAAAAAAGCTTGAGCTGTGACCTACGCTAGTCGGGAATGGGAATCACTCGGCCAAGAGCTGCATAAATCCTGATATGCTCCAAGAGAGCCAAATCGTGTCTTAACAACATGAGTATCATTCGGCCATGAGCCGGTAAAACCTTGATGCGTCCCAAGTTGGACGAAAACCTATATCCTGGAGCGGTCGGATGTGAGAATCGATCAGCCAAAGGCCACGACGTGCTCCAAATCGAAAGCTTAAGCGATTTCGGGTGATCGACAGGTTTTGGGTATTATTTGGCCTTGAGCCAGGTACTTACGATATGCTGCATATTATGCATCTCGCTGGACATCTCTCGGATGATAATCGCGCGAAGCATATTGAGCTTCGTGTCGAGCTCAAGTTATGTTTTATAGCGGATAGATGCGTCATCGAGTTTAAAAGAACACGCGAGGTCTAAGATGCCCGATAACGGGTCAAATCCACGATTGAAGGACATTTCTCCGCAAAGGGTATTACTTTATTATATACAAAGGAAAAGATACTCTAGGTATTATGCCTAGGAGGCTTCACACAGCGGAAGAAGAACTCTTCTTGCTCGTCATCCCTGTGGTGCGCTCGACCGAGCGCCTCGAGGAGGGGATCCCTGGCCTTATAAAAAGCCGGGATGGCCGCAAGGAGAGCGTCGACCCTCGTGCGATCCATCCGTTCCTCACAGGCTCGGTCGAACTCCTTCCAACGCTTGATTAGCCTTGAGTCCACCTGTGCACGATGATACTACTGAGGCATAATGAAGATGAAAGCTTAAAGCAGAAAAGTGAAAGACAGAAAGTAAAGAGATACATTTTTAAGCGTTGGTGCGCCTTTTATAGTCGATTTGGTAAAATTGAAGTTATTAAGCATCGGAAGCCGAAGAGGCTTTGAGTAAATGCAGCTGCAGAACATGAAGGGTTTTTCGGCAAAAACAAGTTGGTGCAGAAAAACAAGACGACTTCGAAGACTGCCTGATGGTTATCTACGGTGAAGATCAAATATTCAAGTGGAAAAATATTTAATCTACATAATGCAGGATGAAGTCCGGGAGGCTGCTCGCGATAAAGCCTACCTAATAAAAGGTTGCACTTCGGGAAGGTCGAAAAGATTAAGGATTATAATTGAGTACTTCATAAATTCGCTCGCTACAAAAAGAAAATTTCCGATTAAAGGGAAGGAATCAGTCGGAGGTTCGAGTCAGGGACCAGTCGGAATTTCAGGAAACAACAAATGTGAGTAGAAGTTTGAAAACAGAATATAGCGATCGGATCATGAAGCACTCGGGGGCCACGAATTTAGGCCAAAACCCACAAATTTAATTTAAATTCGTGAGCAAACCGTCGAATTTAGTTCACGAATTTAACTCGACGAAATTAATCAATTAAATTCGTGGGCACCCACGAATTTAACTTAAATTCGTGGGTTTTAGCCAAGCCCACGAATTTAACTAGGAATCTGAGTTAAATTCGTGGGTTTAATAAACCCACGAATTTAACAGATTAAATTCGTGGGTTTATTAACCCACGAATTTAATCGGTTAAATTCGTGGTTTTATTAAACCCATGAATTTATCTGGAGCAGCCAGCTAAATTCGTGGATTTTTAATGGCTCGCGAATTTATCAGTCATTTATACAAATATATATATATATGCATCGCACTCAATATATATAACAACTAAAGAAGAAAATAAAAGGCAAAAAGAAAATTGAAACTAAAATTGCTAAGCGAAGAATAAATAAGAAGGATCATCTATTTTGTTCAAATCTGATCAGAAACACTAACACAAAAGAACAAACTCCACAATGAAGTTGAAGCGAACGAAGAATTAACAAACGAGACACCAAATCTATTACCTCTACTAAAATACTGAAACCAACCTTTTAACTCTTCAAAACCGGCATAAAACTAAGTCACCGAAATGTACAAAATTTCGGCATAACCTCTCTAGTAAATAGGACATCCACTCAGCAGACAAAAAAACATTTGCAGTTATAATATATATATCAATCTCTCAAACCAGAAGGAGACATTCTAGCGGATCCTTAGATAATCCAATCATACATCCAACGGCAATTTGTAAACTACGCAATGACGTACAACACATTACAACCGCAATAGATACAATCCACATTCTATTACAATAAGTCCATCACAATAAGTCGATCACAATGTATCCATCACAAGTCATAAAGTACAACAGTAATACACCAATCGAGCTCACAATGGAATTCATGCCTCGGGGTTGTTGGAGTTGTGGGCGCTACCACCACTGTCAGCACTGTTGAAGATGTCTTCTATAATGTAGTCATTAGTACGTGCTGGAGGACGTGACCTAGAAACCTGCAAGTTCAAGATTAACTTAGGTTGTGTTACAAGTAACATTATGCTAATTCGCATGAAACAAGGTCAGAATAGTACTATTCAACCAAGACACAATATGAGAATATCAATATGACAGGTCAAGCTAAACAAGAATAGTACCATTGGCATCATGGCTGTTTGCACTTCCTGTGCTAATTCCACCACCAGCAAGAACTAGCAATGGACGTACATCTGCAAATCTTGCAAGGATTACAACGAATAACCTATTCAAAAAATGAAAATCAGGATATACATACACATCATTCATCTATAAGATTCATACAAACTTTGCATGACTGAAATGCTTAACATTAATATACCGACATTATTCTCTCTTTTATATTCTCCATTACAATGATACTTGTCAACATGGGACTGTAATTGTAACATCCCAAAATTTGCTTAAATGTTATCTTATTGGTATTTCTGCATTTTACGATTTTCTGGAACTTATTTGGATGTTACTGAATTTATTAAAAATATTTATATTTGGCCTTTTGTTGAAAGCTATATAAATTTAGGCAAGGTTAAAATAAAGTTTTGCCAAAAACAATTTATTTGAGTTCTAAATGCCACAAAGTATTTTTGAGATTTTTCTTGGAATTGTCCTAGTTTGTTTATTGCCAAAAACTATTTAACTGAATTACTAGAGTTTTTCTTTATTGATAAATCCAGGAAAAATCATTGCACAGTAAAGGGCCAAGCTCATTTACTGTGCTCTCTTGGCCCAAGTTCGCGCAGCCCGATTGGCCCATCTTCTAGAAGCTTTAGTATCGGCCGTTAGATCGTGAGTCTGATGGATAACCGTTGGAAATTTTAGCCCTCGTAATCTGCTGGATTTCTATGTGCGCTCGGATTGGACTAAGCTCGCGTCGCATCTGGCCGTCCGTCGCGCAACATGGCAGCTTCGGGCCTTCGTCCCTGCCGCCCATGATCCGGACTCTGCTCCAAGCCGCCGTGTTCTCGCAGACTCCTCCTCCATATTGGCATCGATCCGGCATTGCGCCATAAACGCGTCGCGATCGGGCCGCATGAAGCTATAGAACAAAAACCCTAAGGCTTAGATCCGAGGAGTGCCGCTCAATCGTTGCAATCGAAGACTTGTCGCCAAGCGCCGCCGTAGGGAAGAATCACCGTTTCGCCACCGTTCTTGGGAGAGAAGGTTCGGGACCAGTGTAGTTCGCTTTACCTCTTCGCAGCAGAGCTCGTGGGTGCGTCAGGATCATCGGAGGATCGCCGGAGTGCCATTGCCGCCAAGACCCTAATCGCCGAGCTGTTCAAGCCAAAGCCGTCGTTGAACCGGTGCCCAAATCCCAGATCTGTTCGCGTCAAGAGGTTGGCGAGGTCGTGAGCTCGCCGTAGGAGGTGTCGCTGGTTGCCGGCGGTGATCCTAGGGCCGCGCGCATCGCCGGATGACGTGGGTGATGTTTCGTTGACATATGGCAGACACGCCAACGAAGTCACTGAGGTGACGCTTGCGTGGCGGCCGCATATGCATCTCCGTGGCGCTGAGTCACCGTGGCCGCAAGGCCCACAGGTCAGGGAGATACCAGCCGCGTGGACCGGGTCCACAGTGAACCAAAGAGGATCGCATGGACCCAGTCGATAGACCGTGACATGTGTCACCACCGCAGTAGCGATGACGTCAGCATGATGCAGTAATTCGGTTTTCAGTATAAAAATAATTCGGTTAAAGCTGATTTTCTATTTTTCTGTATTTTTAGTATTTATCCAAACTTCAAAAGGCTATATCTTTTGCATCTTAACTCGGATTTGAGTGATTCAAATTTATAAAAATTTGTAAAATTGAGATATATTTAATGGTGAATTTTAATTGATTTTTGGAGTTCATTTTGTCTTTGTTTTGGTATTTATTTGCTTTTCTTCTTCGGTACGCGTAGACGTTGAATTGTGCGACGCTTCGGAGGAAGATCCAGCAACTCAAGAGCAAGCTTCAGATCAAGATCAGGACCTATTCCAAGGCAAGTTGTGCTTTGATCATGTTGAGCCCATGTTTACAAAATTGCTATATTCGTTTTACCCTATTGCATATTATTTCAAGTGTATAGTTGTTTCAAATTAAATTGGGCTTAGCTATTATACCAATTTGATTTATACCCTACCTTGTCATTTGTATGCCATGATCTATTGTCACCCTAGATTGGTTCATTATAGTTGGTTAGTAATTATAATCAACATGGGATGGTTAGTCCGTATTAGTTGCTTAGCCATGCCACGTCATCACATGTGTCAGAATCATTGATAATTAATCTTGATTAATGGAATATGGAACAATGATATGAACTTGTGTGTCATGTGGAATCACACGATGAGATTGAGTTGTTGTGGCGAGTCATGTCACGCAATGATGTTGAATTGTTGATGGCATGTGGAGCTTGGTAATCAACTGGGTGATAATTACTTATATTGGGGCAAGTGACAAGGGGCGAGGAGGCCAAGGTGGGCCCAATGGGCAGAGGGTATGTGGATGTCTTGCCTCGATCACACTAAGGACTTAACCTTGCAAGCCTTTGACCTGAGTCTATCATGCAACCACATGTCTGGTATGGGCCAGCCTAGCTGAGTAATTTGCAATGTCTTAATTTTGGTACTATCGTGGTCGGTGTGAGTTCCCGAGTTATGGTGTAATTCACATGGCGCAAGAGGGGGCCCTGGATGTGGTAACCAGTCCCACCAGTGTTGAAACCTTAGCGGATAGTATCGGGCTAAGCCAGAGCATTGTAAAGGCTTTGTCATGATTTCTCTGCCGGCACACCAAAGGAAGTGTGCTAATGGCCAGGCGCAAAGAGAATATCATGCCGTGTGGGTAAAGTGCATAACCTCTGCAGAGTGTGAAACTATTCGGATAGCCGTGCTCGCATGATTGAGCAATGCTCGGAATTACAGCTTAAGGGTTAGCTTAATTAAAATGAACAACTTGGCTGGGATGGCGGAATGCCATATGGAAGATGGAATTTGACTTAGGAGTGGAAACTTGGTTTATTTGAGAAAAACTGAATTTATCATTATTGTTATTTGTTTTACCGTCTTTACAATCTATTTATTGTATTTGTAATGTAAATGTTTGCTTTGTTGCAAAATAGCCATGATAGCCTATCCTTTGGAATAAGCCTTGCATATAGTTACATAGAATTGCATTCATGCACAACTTGTTGAGTGCTTTAAGTACTCACCCTTGCCAACAATAACCTCATCGCTTGAAGAGTCTACATCAATGCTTTGGAGGAAAGATTCCGTGAGGAGACGAATGTTTAGGGCGCAAGCCTTGTCGCTGCCTGTGGTATACCGAGGGGTTGTCTACGCTTTCATTCCGCTGCAGTTTAATATATTATTCAGCCCTGCGAGGCATAGTCATGTAAGTGGACCATAAGGTCATTCAACTAGTAGTATGTATCATATGATGTCTTTCATAATATTTCCGCTATGTATGATTGTGATATTTACTGATGTTGAGCCTGTGTGCACTAGCGTGATCCTGGACTAGTGCAGTATACACAGAGGGTCCGGATTTGCATATTCGGGTCTCGACAGAAGTGGTATCAGAGCCATACTGACTGTATGCCTTGACCCTAGATTGTCTGGTCGTCTCTATAGGAACTTCAAAATTATTTTCTAAAGAAAAGAATTAACTTGGAAGAATAATATGTTCTAGACTTATCATATTCTTCTATTCCTTTCTTCGTCAAAATTTCTCCCTTTTCCCCTGCTGAATTTCTTTCTCTCTCCCTTGTTGGATCGAGTTAAAAACCTTATCTGAGTTGTCTTGGTAGTTGACGTGCCACATCATAGAAGAAAGCATCAAGTGTTTGCTGTCAACCCTGGAAATCATGAAGGAGGGAATCATCGAGCTCAGGGAAGGAGTAGATCTATGAAGCGTTCCAAAAGCTAGAAGATCTATGCTTCGAGTAGTCAGTTGGGACTCATGTGTGGGAGTCGCGTCCGCTTAAGATAGAAGTGTTACCCCTGTAGGCGGTAGTTTTGTGTGTATAGGTTGAATTGGTTCTTCCTTGATTGCTGAGTGTGCAGCATGTGTGCAGAGCTTTTAGGCTTATATAAGCAACCATACCAAGTTATTAATATTGTTTGCTTTAGTTATTGGGTTAAACCTATCTCCCCTGCTTTAGGATCTCTGCTTCTTACCTATGCTATTCCCCTCTTCCCTAACCAAGTGAAGTAATCAAGCAGATGGTTCAGACTTGAGGAAACTACAGAATCAGCAGAAGTGAAAATCAATCCAGCAAGAACCTCAATAATGGATTAGTTCTTCAACCGCGAAGAGATGGATATGCAGAGTTTCGAGAGTTCTTGACCGCCGACTCGATTGATGCATGCAATGATGAAGCAGATGCGGAATATGACTAACCAAGCCAATGTCAACGAAGTGTTCCAAGCCGCTACCAATGATTTATGTCCCTACTCAAGGTTATCAGAATTCATAAGGACTCGTCGCGGTGTTTCGAAAATGTATTACCATCGAAGCGGATGATTGGCTCAAGACCATTGAGAGGAAGCTGCTCATTGCTCGATGTGTGAAGGCGATGAGAAAGTCCTCTATGCTTCTTATCAGTTACAAGGAATCACTGCTTGAATGGTGGAAGAAATATTGTGCTGTTCATGAAGCCCCGCGGAATATCACTTGGAATGAATTTGTTGTTGCTTTTCGTAATCTCTTTGCCTCACCTGGAGACAGTATGGTCACGATAGATACGGCGCATAATATTATCCTTGTACCTTGTGCAACATCTAAGAGTTGCTCTCGAAGTCTCACAACCAAACAAATCGAAGATCGTATGCGTGCATTCGCTGTGGAGAGATAGGACATACTGCGATTTAACATGCGATTAATTGCTCCAGCTGTGAAGGAAGTCATTCTCTGGGAGAATGTCCTATGAGTGACATCACATGTTACCTTTGTGAAGGCCGAGATCATGGTCCAGCTCAATGTCCTCTGGATCCAATAGTTACCGCTGTAATTCAGCATCAGCGAAAGAATCTTCGAGCCGTAGTTGCTCAAGAGTCGTCAAGAGGAGGCGGAACGCCGCTTGAAAAGAGATGCCGCTCGAAGAGCTAAGGACACAATACCTTAATCCTGTTGGCCCTCATCAAGAAAGAAGTAATTGGCGATCACCAACAAAGATGTTTCTGTGTGATGAAGAAGGCCATTGGTCCAGAAAATGCCCTACGAAGCAACTAGTCATGACGCCACCAGAAGACAATAATGTGCATGTAGCTGCACCCAGCAAGGCACAACAGCGAAAACGTTTGTGCTACTACTGTCATGAGGAAGGCCATTTTGTTAAGAAATGCCCGCGAAAGAATCTAGAGTCTCCTACAGACGTGGTCCTTCCGGAAGTTACCTCAGTCAAGTTCATAACGCCAAACGAGAGCAATAAGGTTGCAAGAGAGGTTTGTGCAAAGAATCAATTGAAGAAGAGGCGTCTGCATAAGGACACTGCCCTGGTTGATGAATGCTCAGGGAAGAGAGGTGGCCCTAAGCTTTGCTATACCTGTAACAAGCCCGGGCACTTTGCCAATAATTGCCCTCAGAAGAAAGTAAACACGCCACTTCAAGTCAATCTCGATTGCTTCGACCAAAACTTCAACGCCAATGCCAATCGAGGAAATTTAGAGCGATGATTTTAGCCTATGCAAGTGTCATACCCTCGTTTGTAAAAGAAAAGTGACTAGAGATGAATTCCATGTAAAGATTTTCGTGCCTAAATAAATAAAGTAAAGATGGTTGAGAGGTTGATATGTGAAGTGTTGGAATAAAAGCATTAATGATAAGGGATGCTTCTGAGTATTCACCTATGTTGACGGTTCGCCTGAAGATGTTGCGTGTGCAATGATGATCAGTTCAGTGGTGTTGGTAAAGCTTGTCAGCCCGAAGATTATCATTGTCAGAAAGTACAGTATTGCTTGATCTAACCTAGAATGTGATGGAGTTAAGTTGGAGAAAAGTTTCTAGCGAGCGATATTGATATCGGACCGAGATGCTACTCCCGAAATGAATTGGTCGTCCGACATAAGGTCATCCCGAGTTTGGTCAAAGAATTGTGTCAGCTAAAAGCCCTGAAAGCGAAAAAATGGAATTTCAAATGACTACGGTTCGTGTTGGCCAGCTGAAGGTCAATAGTGTAGAAGTTGTCAGCTTTGAAGAGGTATCAGTTGTTAGAGGGTATCAAGATGTGTTTTCGAAGAATCCCACCAGATCGAGAGATCAAGTGTGTGATGGACTATTGATGAGCTGGTTGAGATGAAGAAGCAGATCGAAGAGTCATAGAAAATACTTCGCTAAAGCTAGTTGTCACCATAAGAAGCGCCTATTCTGCTTGAAGATGAGAGCATAAGAATGTGTATCGACCGTCGAGCATTTAATGAAGTGATGATTAAAGGGGTAGGTATTAGTTGCCCAGGATCGTAATTTGTTTGATCAGTCAAAAAGGAGCTGGAGTGTCCTCAAGGATAGATCTTCGATCGAGTTATCATCAGTTAAGAATTCGTGCAGAGAATGTTCTTAGGTCAGAGGTTTCTACGCATTATGGACGAAGGTGAGTTTACAGCAGGTTCGCTAGAATGATCAATGCCATTACAGAATTTATGGACATGACGAATGGAGTTCCATGGGAAATTGGTCAAGCTGTTATGGTGTATAGGTGGGATGTTTTTGTTTACTTCAAGTCAAAAGGAAAGTATGCGGAACAAGTTGGGATTAGTTTTGGAAAGGTTGCTAGACCAATGGCTGTATGCTAAGTTTAGCAAATGTGACTTTTGGAAGGAGAAAGTGGAATTTCTTGCCATGAGATGACTGCTAAAGGAGTTACCGTGAATCCAACCACAAGCGATGTTACGTGGGAGCAACCGAGACCGCTTCGGCAAATTAGGAGAAGAAGTTTGTATGGACGCCGCGGTGCGAGAAGAGTTTTCTGTGATTGAGGAAACGTTTGACGATAGCACCTGTCTTAGTGTTGCCGGATGTGCAAACGCAGCTTCGATATATACTATGATGCCTCAAGACAAGATCTTGGATGTGTGTTAATACAAAGAGGCAAAGTTGTTACCTATGCGGCGGGACAGTTGAGGCCACATGAAGAGAACTATGCTACGCATGAATTGGAAATTGCTACCGTAGTGCATGCTTTGAGGTTTTTGTGTTGTTGGAGATATGTACCGACCATAAAAGACCTTAATGTGGAACGAAGAGGATGGTTGGAGTTGATTAAGTATTATAAGGCTGGGATCTGTTATCATCCTGGTAAGGCTAATGGGGTGTCTAATATCTTAAGTCGGAAAGGTCAAAGTGCCAATACACTAACATCAAGGGATCAATCGAAATTATGCAAGGAGTTTCAAAAGTTGAAATTAGAAGTGGTTTCACAAGGATTTGTAGCTGCTTTGGAAGTTAAGCCAATGCTTGACTATCAGATCAAGGTGGGTCGAAGGATGAAGGCTTAGCCGAAAATTTTATCGTGGATGACCAAGGAACCACACAGCTTAAAGGTCGAAGCTATGTATCGAATAAGAAAGAGCTTAAGCAGTTGATTTTGGAAGAAGCTCATGATTCTAAGTATTCAATTCCTCCAGAGAAGTGCTAAGATGTACCAGGATTTGAAAGAGAGATTTTGGGTGGCCTAATATGAAGCGTGAAATAGCTGAGCATGTTGCTTTATGCGACGTATGTCAGAGGGTAAAAGCCATGCATCAAAGACCATTTGGTTTATTGCGTAGTTGAAAATTCCGGAATGGAAGTGGGAGGAAATTGGAATGGACTTTATCACCGGTTTACCTAAGACGCAGAGAGGTTACGATTCCATTTGGATCATTGTGGATCGCTTGACCAAAGTGGCTCATTTCATCCCGGTGAAGACCACTTACTCGGGAGATCGTTTAGCAGAGTTGTACATGTCAAGGATTGTATGTTTGCATGGAGTACCCAAAAAGATTGTGTCAGACAGAGGAACCCAATCACCTCAAGATTTTGGAACAAGTTGCATGAAGCAATGGGAACTCTTTCAATTTCAAGATGACATATCACCCGCAGATGATGGTCGACCGAGAGTAAATCAGATTCTAGAGGATATGTTGAGAGCTTGTGCTTAAGCTTATGCTACATCTTAGGATAAATGTTTGCCGTATGCAGAATTCAGTTACAATAATAGTTATCAGGCCAGCTTGCAGATGTCACCGTTTGAGAAGTTGTATGGATGTGCTTGTCGTACTCCGTTGAATTGGAATGAGACAAGAGATCGTATGGTATTTGGACCTGATATTCTCAAGGAAGCCAAAGAGCGAGTTGCTATGATTAGAGAGAGGTTGAAGATAGCACAGTCATGGCGAGAGAGCTACGCCGATAACCGTCGTCAAGATTTGAGGTTCGAGCCAGATGATTTTTTGTATCTCAGAGTTCACCCTCTTAAAGTTGTCGAAAGGTTTCACGCTAAGGGGAAGCTTGCGTCAAGATATGTTGGTCCGTTTAAGATTTTGAGCTGTCAAGGAGAGGTTGCTTATCAGATGGGTTGTTGTAGTCAATGGTAGGAGTGCATGATGTGTTATATGTGTCACAGTTTAGGAAATGTCCCAGAGTGCCAGCGGAGCAGAGGCCATTAGAAGCAATTAAACTGCAGGAGGATTTGATCTACAAGGAGTAGTCGATTAGAATTTTGGATGTTATGGAACGCAAGACCAGGAACAAGTCTATTCGCTTCTGCAAAGTTCAGTGGAGCAATTATTGAGAAAAGGAAGCAGCTTGAGAGCGTGAAGAAGATTTGAAGTCAGAGTTTCCAAACCTATTCTTTAGATAGCCCTGAATCTCGGGGTCGAGATTCTGTTAAGGGGGGGAGGTTTGTAACATCCCAAAATTTGCTTAAATGTTATCTTATTGGTATTTCTGCATTTTACGATTTTCTGGAACTTATTTGGATTTTACTGAATTTATTAAAAATATTTATATTTGGCCTTTTGTTGAAAGCTATATAAATTTAGGCAAGGTTAAAATAAAGTTTTGCCAAAAACAATTTATTTGAGTTCTAAATGCCACAAAGTATTTTTGAGATTTTTCTTGGAATTGTCCTAGTTTGTTTATTGCCTAAAACTATTTAACTGAATTACTAGAGTTTTTCTTTATTGATAAATCCAGGAAAAATCATTGCACAGTAAAGGGCCAAGCCCATTTACTGTGCTCTCTTGGCCCAAGTTCGCGCAGCCCGATTGACCCATCTTCTAGAAGCTTTAGTATCGGCCGTTAGATCGTAGCCCGGTGATGGATAACCGTTGGAAATTTTAGCCCTCGTAATCCGTTGGATTTCTATGTGCGGCTCGGATTGGACTAAGCCTGCGTCGCATCTGGCCGTCCGTCGCGCAACATGGCAGCTTCTGGGCCTTCGTCCCCAAGCCGTCCATGATCCGGACTCTGCTCCAAGCCGCCGTGTTCTCGCAGGACTCCTCCTCCGTATTGGCATCGATCCGGGGCATTGCGGCCATAAAACGTGCGCATCGAGGCCGCATGAAGCTATAGAACAAAAACCCTAAGGCTTAGATCCGAGGAGTGCCGCTCAATCGTTGCAATCGAAGACTTGTCGCCAAGCGCCGCCGTAGGGAAGAATCACCGTTTCGCCACCGTTCTTGGGAGAGAAGGTTCGGGACCAGTGTAGTTCGCTTTACCTCTTCGCAGCAGAGCTCGTGGGTGCGTCAGGATCGTCGGAGGATCGCCGGAGTGCCATTGCCGCCAAGACCCTAATCGCCGAGCTGTTCAAGCCAAAGCCGTCGTTGAACCGGTGCCCAAATCCCAGATCTGTTCGTGTCAAGTGGTTGGCGAGGTCGTGAGCTCGCCGTAGGAGGTGTCACTGGTAGCCGGCGGTGATCCTAGGGCCGCGCGCATCGCCGGATGACGTGGGTGATGTTTCGTTGACATATGGCAGACACGCCAGCGAAGTCGCTGAGGTGACGCTTGCGTGGCGGCCGCATATGCATCTCCGTGGCGCTGAGTCACCGTGGCCGCAAGGCCCACAGTCGTCGGAGATACCGGTAGCGTGGACCGGGTCCACGATGAACCAAAGAGGATCGCATGGACCCGGTCGATAGAGCGTGACATGTGTCACCACCGCAGAGCGATAGCGTCGACATGATGCGATAATTCGGTTTTCGATTATAAAAATAATTCGTTAAAGCTGATTTTCTATTTTTCTCGTATTTTTAGTATTTATCCAAACTTCAAAAGGCTATATCTTTTGCATCTTAACTCGATTTGAGTGATTCAAATTTATAAAAATTTGTAAAATTGAGATATATTTAATGGTGAATTTTAATTGATTTTGGAGTTCATTTTATCTTTGTTTTGGTATTTATTTGCTTTTCTTCTTGATGCAGCGTGAGCGTTGAATTGTGCGACGCTTCGGAGGAAGATCCAGCAACTCAAGAGCAAGCTTCAGATCAAGATCAGGACCTATTCCAAGGCAAGTTGTGCTTTGATCATGTTGAGCCCATGTTTACAAAATTGCTATATTCGTTTTACCCTATTGCATATTATTTCAAGTGTATAGTTGTTTCAAATTAAATTGGGCTTAGCTATTATACCAATTTGATTTATACCCTACCTTGTCATTTGTATGCCATGATCTATTGTCACCCTAGATTGGTTCATTATAGTTGGTTAGTAATTATAATCAACATGGGATGGTTAGTCCGTATTAGTTGCTTAGCCATGCCACGTCATCACATGTGTCAGAATCATTGATAATTAATCTTGATTAATGGAATATGGAACAATGATATGAACTTGTGTGTCATGTGGAATCACACGATGAGATTGAGTTGTTGTGGCGAGTCATGTCACGCAATGATGTTGAATTGTTGATGGCATGTGGAGCTTGGTAATCAACTGGGTGATAATTACTTATATTGGGGCAAGTGACAAGGGGCGAGGAGGCCAAGGTGGGCCCAATGGGCAGAGGGTATGTGGATGTCTTGCCTCGATCACACTAAGGACTTAACCTTGCAAGCCTTTGACCTGAGTCTATCATGCAACCACATGTCCGTATGGGCCACCTAGTGAGTAATTTGCAATGTCTTAATTTTGGTACTATCGTGGTCGTGTGAGTTCCCGAGTTATGGTGTAATTCACATGGCGCAAGAGGGGCCCCGATGTGGTAACCATCCCACGGTGTTGAAACCTTAGCGGATAGTATCGGGCTAAGCGAGCATTGTAAAGGCTTTGTCATGATTTCTCTGCCGGCACACCAAAGGAAGTGTGCTAATGGCCAGGCGCAAAGAGAATATCATGCCGTGTGGGTAAAGTGCATAACCTCTGCAGAGTGTGAAACTATTCGGATAGCCGTGCTCATGGTATTGAGCAATGCTCGGAATTACTGATTAAGGGTTAGCTTAATTAAAATGAACAACTTGGTGGGATGGCGGAATGCCATATGGAAGATGGAATTTGACTTAGGAGTGGAAACTTGGTTTATTTGAGAAAACTGAATTTATCATTATTGTTATTTGTTTTACCGTCTTTACAATCTATTTATTGTATTTGTACGTAAATGCTGCTTTGTTGCAAAATAGCCATGATAGCCTATCCTTTGGAATAAGCCTTGCATATAGTTACATAGAATTGCATTACAGGCACAACTTGTTGAGTGCTTTAAGTACTCACCCTTGCCAACAATAACCTCATCAGTTGAAGAGTCTACATCAATGCTGGAGGAAAGATTCCAGGGGGAGACGAATGTTTAGGGCGCAAGTCTTGTCAGTTGCCTGTGGTATACTGAGGGGTTGTCTACGTTTTCATTCCGCTGCAGTTTAATATATTATTCAGCCCTGCGAGGCATAGTCATGTAAGTGGACCATAAGGTCATTCAACTAGTAGTATGTATCATATGATGTCTTTCATAATATTTCCGCTATGTATGATTGTGATATTTACTGATGTTGAGCCTGTGTGCACTAGCGTGATCCTGGACTAGTGCAGTATACACAGAGGGTCCGGATTTGCATATTCGGGTCCCGACAGTAATCATCAAAACTCAAGTTGCAAGATCATAGACAACTTTATTCTTTAAATACTGTATTATTTGCGATACAGACTATGGTGTAGTTCATGGTTAATGTTCAGCAAACTTGGTGGTTAGGCTTTTCTTATAAAATGGAATGTAACATGTTTCCATGACAAAAAGGAGATCCTTAGCTTAAGAAATCAGAGTACAACTTCAATGCCCTCATCTTCTAAATATAGTAGCATATCATTAGAGGGAATGGGAACGATGTATACTGTGCATTGTCATCATGTCGTGACCTGGCAAAACATGAAGTTTTGGATCCAGAGAATTACAACCAGAACTCAAAGTCTATTCATGTTAACTCTTTGGTTACATATCTGCAGCTTGTCTTGATAACATTGTAATCATCTCACCACTTTGCCTTACTACTAGACAAACTAGCTACTGCAATAACATATCAAAAGTGTAGTACTATCTAGCTCAAACATCAGCAGCTGGGTATATGACGCTCAGAATAAATGCATCAACACTAACAATAAATACTAATATTGCCACATATGGTGTGCATCTCAGGGGCAGGAACAAAATTGCCAGTGCCTTCCGGCAATAACTAAACTTTTGCTCATTTGCATCAGTTACCGCTAATGCACACGTGAAGCAACTAAAGCTTCTCCAGTATCCAATTATTGCTATACCAAAACACACACTGACACACACCAAAAGAAAATCTTTAAACAAGCAGAAGAACCTGGTCACGGCTCCCATCCTCGTTGTGGCTGGCGATCGAGTCCACAAGCGACGATCCCGCCGACCGCAGACTGGACGCGGCCGTGGACGCCCCCGACGACATGATCCGCATGTAGTTGGACAGCGACCGTGCCGAGAAGAACCCGCCGCCGCCGCTACCGCGAGGAGCCTGCGCGCCGTTCCGCATCAAGCCGACCGCAAGGACCCGTGCACGCTAGCACCACCACCACCACTCCTCAACCTCAGATGCAAAACCGAGCCTTAGCCTCGAAGCTAAACCAAACCGGGACGGAACCACCAGCACACCGCCTGCCTCGCCTTGGGCGCTCCGGCGATCGAATCAGCAACTCAAGTCCGCCGGGCTGTTTCTCTTGGGACTCGGAGGAGGCTCTTGCAAGAAACAGCCCACCAACCGTATCCTCAGGTGAGCGACATGGCCACGGCGCCGCGAGAGAGCTCGGGGGAGGCGACCGGTGGTGAGGAAGGCGGCGTGGGGCGGGTCGCGGCGCGGGTGGGGGCGGGGGAGAGATCGAGCAGCGAAGACAGAGAGGAAGCCCGCTTTTCAATTCGGGTTAAATTCGTGGGTAATTTGGCCCACGAATTTAAATGCGTAAATTCGTGGGTGTAATCTGGCCCACGAATTTAAATGAGTAAATTCGTGGGTATTATTGTGGCCCACGAATTTAATTAAAAACGTGGGTTATATAGAAACCGACGAATTTAAATAAATAAATTCTTGGGTTTTTTTTGCCCATGAATTTAAAAAAACCCACGAATTTTTCTCTGTTTCTTGTAGTGGAAGTCCGTTTGAGGCGTTCTTGGACTCTACGGAGAAGCCCACGACGAGAGCTTTCCAACATAAGTAGTTTCACGACATCTCCACTTGGGTCCAAAGGCCTTGTACGACCTAGGGTTTCACGGCCACCCCCTTGGCCGCCTCCCTTTCCTTCGTCCTCTTATATATTCAGTAGCCATCGCTAGAATAGATGGGTTTTGCTTAGATTACAACTAGACACTTTGTCAGTTTTTCGCCGTTCATCGATTTATTGAACCCCAACTCGTGTGCATCATATAATTCTCAATTTCAGATGGCATCTTCTATGTTCTTGCTTGTGTTCTCGATTCGCATGCAGGGATAAGCCTTCTTTGCGAGGTCAACCGTGTTTGTGCGTGGTTGATAACGAACGAAGCCATGGTGTAGCGACTGCAAGGTTCGAATTCATTCTGATTGGAAGCAGGATCGTCAACATCGAGTTCTCCACCAATCGACTTACTACTACCTGTCGGAAGATCGGGCCACCGTCCCCATCAAGTGGTATCAGAGCCTTGGTTGCCCGATAGGTAATTCTTGTATCCCCACTTTTGTTTTGTCATGGTTCTAGAGTCCAGAAAAATTGCCCTACAAAAAGTTCTTCATCAGTTTCACTGTCCTACAACCCCTTGTGCCTTTGCAATTTTCGTTTTAGTTTCGCTTTGTTGAATTTGTGTCCATCGTCATCATTTTGTTGCTGGTTTGAGGTCGTGATCTTAGTTTCTAGTTTTCCCTTTCCATTGCCCTAGTTCTTGTTTGCACTGTTAATCATCCCACCACCGCCAACCCTAAAACCAAACTGAGTCCTACTTGGTTTGTCCCTGTCGCTGCTCTGCATATGGACTCCGATTGGGGCTTTTTTTGTTTCGAAGAGAAAGACGATGCGCATCTGACAAATTCACAGGTCTAAGACCTGTGCAATTTTTGACCCTCAAAATTGGCATCTAAGACCGAGTTCCGAACCCCGGAAGTTTTCTGTGCTGTTTTTGCCCATTCTTCGATCATCTGTTTAACTTTTTCTCACATTCCAAAACATGAGATTTTTGTTTTTCCTTTGAGTTAAAAGAAAAGAAAACAAAAGGCAAGTGCAAGAAAAGAAGAAGAACCGCACTGACAAAAAATCAGAGAGAAGAAAAGTAGCAAAAAAGAAGCAAAAAGAGGGAAAGAGAAGCAGATAATCAGAATTGCTTGCGTCCTTTGAGTCCTATGTGCTTCGATATATCACTTGCTAGGTTGAACTAGTTCTAGGAACACGTTTAGGCCAGCAACTGTGACAAGTATGTTGGACATTTATTCAGCTTGCTAATCTGACTTTGATATTGCTTATTCCTTGCTACTAAATATTGCCTTCCGAGCTCCACATACTTCTTATCAGTCCAGGTTCTCCTTTGCAATCATCTCACTCACGCTCTAGTCAGGGTATCATGAACCAGCCACCGGTTGTACCACCTACTGCTTTGGTAAGAACATTTGTAAGGGTGTGGTAAGACACGTGAGAGTTTGTGATCCCACTGTCCAGTACCTAGTAGTTGATAGGGATAATACTTTGTGCTATCTTTTGTTTTCTACTAGCAAAGGCAGGGGTACCGGAGGACTAGGACGGTAACTAGTGTGTTCTTCATAACAAGTTTCGAGAGATGTTTTGAGAGATGAATGAGACTTTGAACAGGTAAATTCAAAACATAGAGAATGCACTTGACAGAAAAGAGCATAAGCACCAACCCAACTTTAATTCATCTCCTTATGCTGGTAAAGATAAGAATTTTCTAGTTCTTCCTTCTTATAACAGATTTGGTGTTGATGCTTATATTGATTGGGAAATAGAGGTAGATAAAATTCTTTCGCAATGTAGTCTCCATAATAAACGAAAAATTAATGTTGCCGCTAGTGCTTTAACTCTCTGTGCATCAATTTGGTGGAACGATTTTTGTGCTTATATGAAAGTAGCAAAAACATGAAAAGATATGAAACGACTATTGAGAGATGAATTTGTTCCTGCTTATCATTCTAAAAAGTTACTTTATGAATTGCAATTTTTACAACAATGTGATAAAACTGTCAAGGTATATTACGAGGAATTAGAAACTTTGTTGTTACGTTGTAGTTTAGATGAATCTGAAGAAGCTAAGGAAATAAAATTCTTAAATGGACTTGATATGAAAATTCAAGGTATTCTTGTTGATAAGGAATATAGTTCTCTCTCTAGTTTATTTAATCTTCCTTATGAGATTGAAAATCAAATTGAACATGAAAGACATCTTGCTGAAATTAATGGTTATAACTGCCAAAGTTATGAATTTTCTTTGGAAGAATGGCATCTTGTCGAGTTTCCACTTGCTACTAACTTTTCACAAGACATTGAGAATAAGAACGAGAAGGAAAACACGCAAGAGAAGGAGGAGCAGGAGATACTTGCTATCCCATACATACCTCAAGAATGTACATATCATGATATGCCTAAATCGGCTGAGATAGAAAACAAAGGTAACGACATATATGCTATTTTCACACTAGGAGAGAATTATGTTGATGTGCTAAATTTGGCCACTACTGGTGCTATGCTACAACAGCAGTTAGTGGACACTCAAACTAAATCACCTTTGTCACAATATGATTGTCTTGCTGTCCCTAGTGATAAAGAAGTGTTGTGTGATAATATCTCATTTATATCCATGCCTTAACTAGTGAATGAACATATCGGTTTTATTTCTGATCTAAACACGTGTGCTGAAAATAAACATGTTATTCACCTTGCTAATGAAAAGGATGAGATTAAACTGTTGTCTTCCTTGGATACTTTGGGTTATATTGAATTTGATGTTATATGTGATCTCAATTGTTAGAGGAGAGATTTTCTATGCCTGCTAATTTGTCATGGTCATCCAGTGTTAGTTTTCATGCTATTGGCAAACATAATGATAAAGGAAAGTACATGGTGCATCGACTTTATATTTGTACCATTTTGAAATCTTCTTTTAATGTGCAACACTATCAACAACCAAAGAATATGTTGGTTTCTGAAGAGGAACGCGGTATGCTACGCTAGCACAAAAAAAATTCTACCGCGAAACCAGAAAGCTACTCGCAAGAAGGGGATCATAGATAAGATTACCACTAGACGCGCAGTTGCGGAATCCTTCGCGCGTCAATGTAGTGGATCGTTCGCCGCGATCGTTAAGCGTCGATGTAGTGGATCGTCCTCGCCTTGCCGTGGATCGTCCTCCCACGCCTTGATCGCAGCAGCGTCACCGCAGTAGTCCACACGTCCAGAGATGGAGCGCCGTGCGTCGTGTGCAAGCACACAGTCGCTCGGCGAGGCAGCGAGAGGAGTAGGCTAGGGTTTCGAGTGAATCACTCCTAAACCGTGGGAAAGCACACCCTACACCCTCCTCCTCCCTCCTTATATAGCCACAAGATGAAACCTAAACTAGGGCCCATCGTGCTAAGCCCACGAGGTTCATTAATTACGGATCAATCCAAATTAATGCGTCCCACCCATTAAGTGTGTGACCTGCGAGTTCACATACGTTTGGACATGGATTCGAAAACTCCTTTTCAATCCAATAGTTGGTAGTGGCTTCTTGCAAAGTATGCCAACTCCCAAACATACTATGATCAAATCTGACGAGAACCTATCAAAAGTACTCATGTAATAATCCCTTTGCCAAGTATATGAAGATTGATCTCAAGGCGAGAAGCATGTCATCCTTTGATGATTCAATCCATCTCTCGTATCCGTGATATATTAATAAGTTGTGATTGACTCCTCAATCACGGCATGGCCATGCACTTCCTTAATCATATCACATGAGTGGCCTTGTCATATATCTCCGTTTCATTGGAGTGGCAAATTCCATCTTGATCGCTTACTTCCTCTCGCACATTTCATAGTAAACATGAAAGCTACCTTTATAACTATCCGGTTAGGAAGTAGTGTTTGATAGCCCCAAGGAAAACTATTACACATGTAGGGAATATGACAATCTCGTGTCTAAGGATCATACATCTACTAGGTATGAGATACACTGATGACACATAAGAATGAAACATTCTCGCAGTGTCCCATTGTGGGTCTATCTAACCCATGTTCTTCAACATGCGTCCACAATGTATAGATGATATCTCCATATCCCATGATCTATGAAGCATGATCATCGATCACTACATGTGCTGATCTATTCATCGTTGTCCTATACGATGATATCCGATCAGAGATATTTATCGAATTACATCATTAAGTAAAGAGCTTCATAAGCAAGTCACATACTTGTTGATCAATACAATGATATACATTCATTGGACCAATAATCATATTATTATTCATAAACATAGTCATGTTACAATCATCTAAATGATTGCCTCAAGGGCATAACACTAACAGTTTCTTTGCCGCCTCATGTTACTAACCTTTTGCAGACCAATGAGCTTGAGTCGAGCACGACTCAAAATCAAGAAGGGGAGGATGATGAGACCATGCCGGCCCAGCAAGCCATGCTTCTATATCAAGGCAAGACAAGGGCTTAACAACTTCTGATGCTCCAAGCCCACCTCAAGATCAAGCCCAATTCGTTGACGAGTCCAGTTCGGCCCCCACGAGCAGTCCAACTAAAAATAACCATAACTGGGTCATACAAAGTCCGTTTGAGTTGTTCTTGGGCTCTATGGAGAAGCCCACAATGAGAGCTTTCCAACGGAAGTGGTTTCACATCCAAACTCCAACTAGATTGACAGAAATCATCAAAACAATATGACGAACAGAATCTGTCGGGTGCTGCGACATCTCCACTTGGGCCCAAAGGCCTTGTATGACCTAGGATTGCACGGCTATCCCCTTGGCCGCATCCCTTGCCTTCATCCTCTTATATATTCAGTAGCCATCGCTAGAATAGATGGGTTTTGCTTAGATTACAACTAGACACTTTGTCAGTTTTTCGCCGTTTATCGGTTTGTGGAACCCCAACTCGTGTGCTTCATATAATTCACAATTTCAGATTGCATCTTCTATGTTCTTGCTTGTGTTCTTGATTCGCATGCAGGGATAAGCCTTCTTGGCGAGGTCAACCATGTTCGTGCGTGGTTGATAACCAATGGAGCCGTGGCGTAGCATTTGCAGGGTTCGAATCCGTTCTTATTGGAAGCTGGGTCATTAACGTCGAGTTCTCCACCAATCGACTTACTACTACCTGTCGAAAGATCGGGCTACCGTCCCCATCAAGTTCTAGCAACGGCTACTGAATATATAAGAGGATGAAGGCAAGGGAGGTGGCCAAAGGGGTGGCCGTGCAACCGTAGGTCGTACAAGGCCTTTGGGCCCAAGTGGAGATGTCGCAGCACCCAGCAAATTCTATTTGTTATATTGTTTTGATGATTCCTGTCGATCTAGAAGGAGTTTGGACGTACAACCACTTCCGTTGGAAAGCTCTCATCGTGGGCTTCTCTGTAGAGTCTAAGAATGCCTCAAACGGACTTCGTATGACCCAGATATGGTCATTTTTAGTTGGACTGCTCCTGGGGCCGAACTGGACTCGTGAACGAATTGGGCTTGATCTTGGGGTGGGCTTGGAGCATCAGAAATTGTTGAGCCCTTGTCTTGCCTTGAGATAGAAGCATGGCTTGCTGGGCCGGCATGGTCTCATCAGTACTGGCGTCGCAATCCAAGAAGACCAACCTGAGGAAGCTAGCTACACACATGTTGATCATTGCGAAGGGCTAATTTTTTGTAAAGATGTATTGATTAAAATTAATCAGCTATATGTATTATATTAAATGAGATATATGTATTATAGTTAATGAGATGTATGTATTATAGTTAATGAGATGTGCATTAATTGTAATTACTGAGATGTATTGATTAAAATTAATCAGTTGTATGTATTATATTAAATTAGATGTATGTATTATAATTAAATAAAAAATGACTCATCTGAGACGATTATGGGCCTGAACCGTCTGGTTTGACTTTAACCCAGATGGTTCTGGATCCAGAATCGACTGGGATGGAGCCTTGTCGCGCTAATAAGCTCCACGCTGCGCTAAGTCCCACACACTCATTACAAACCTAGCTAGCTAGTGCACTCTCCCTGGGCGGCGCCCTCCTCCCTCCCCCATGCCCTCCCCCTCGGTGGCGCCCTCCCCACTTGTCGACGACTCCCGGCCGCGCCCTCCCCCCTTGATGGTGTCCTCATCCCTCCCCTGTGCCCTCCCCCTCAGCGGCACCCTCCCCACTTGTCGGTGACTCCCGGCCGCGCCCTCCCCTCGGTGGTGCATGCCCTCCTCCCTCCCCCATGCCCTCCCCCTCGGTGGCACCCTCTCTATTTTTTTGTTGCCTTACTTGCTCGATGATGATTATTGGGTCATTTAATGAATATAACAATTAATGAGGTGAACTAGGCAACCAATAGATTTACATGCTAGAAAGTTTTGATGCTGTGTTCTTTAGCTTCTGCTGTTTTATCTGATCAATTTCCAAACCTGCTGTTGTGTTCTTTAGCTTCTGTCAATATTACTTTGTTCAACTGCTAGCTACTGTACAGAATATTGCATCTTGGTTTTGCTAGATCCGAACATTAATTGTATTGGCAGTGCTGTGTTTAATCGATTAATCTGAATGTATGCTGATCACGTTTCATGCCGACATGAGTATAATCTGTTGATAAAGGGCCTGTTTGTTTTAGCCTTTGATTCTGGATTCTGGCCCCAAAAGCAGATTTAATAGTTTTGCCCATTTGTGATAGAAGTTGAAGATTTAAGTCTTCACTTAAACCCTAAATCTGAGAGCAATATAAAACATATACTTATTTGGACAAAAATTAATACTTAAGAAAAAGGTCATAGACTTTAGGCCAATCGACCAGGCATATACCGGAGAGGCATATTGTTGCACGTGTACTCAAGGTTATTAGTGAATTTGAAATAGAAAATAAAATTATTGCCATCACTCTTGACAATGCATCATCAAACACGATGGCCATAGAGCATCTTGCACCGCACCTAGAATCTTATATTTGAGGTTTCGTACTCCACTAGAGATCTATATACCACATCATTAGTCTCATTGTGCAGGCATGTTTAAATGTAATAAAACCTAGTTTGGACCACATACGCGATGCTATCCAATTTGTTATAGGTTCAACTGTAAAATATGCCCAGTTCTCGGAATACTATAAGGCCAAAAATAAGAGGCGAAGAAGATTCAACCTTGACATGAAAGTTAGATGGAGCCCTAAGTATACCATGTTAGAGCGGTGTAAGAAATACAAGAACATTTTCATTATCTTCATCAATTGTACTTCTGGTAATTAGTTGGTTAGTGATGCAGATTGGGTAGTTGGATGTCTTTTCATGATTTTTTTTAAAAAATACGATGCAACCAAGATTTTATCATGTGTTTACTACCCAACTTCTTGCTTTGTCATCGAGTGGCTTTAGACTTTTGCTATTTCTTTCAAAGAAAACATAGATAATTATGTTTTACAACCAATTCTTCAACCAATGGAGAAAAAATATAAAATATTTTACAGCTACTCCACATCACTACTATTTTGGATCATCGAAGAGAATTATTTGATTTGTAGGGCGTCTTTGAGGAAATAGGTGAATCATTTGATCTTTATTTTTCTGAGGTTTATACTCATGTTCATAATGATTTTTTTATAGTTTTTGACAAGTATTGTGAAAAGTTTGGCAGCAGAAATGAAGCAAAAAGAACTACCTTAACAATGCAGCAAGCACGAGATAGTTCGAGCACTTTAAGCATGTGGAAAAGCTAAAAGGCAAGGCACGTATTTCTTCTTCGAAGCACTTAGGAGGTTGCAATGGAATCCGCAAATAGAGATCAACCAGTATCTCGACATGCCTTTTGCAGAGACTGAGCTTGACATCGAGGATGGCAATGAACTCGACTTGCTCTTTTGCATGGGATGTACTTATGGTTCTAGTGTCCATTGTCTTGTTGGAAGCTACTTTCAGTTCGGTAGGGAGGATACTTCAGCCAAGGAGGTCGTCTCTCATGCCTGAGATGATTGAGGCAATCACATGCCTCAAAGACTAGGAGTGTGCAGATGAAAGAACACAACATCAGACTAAGGATCCGAAGATCACGGAGGCGTTAGCCAACATTGACCACCTCGACCTCAACTAGTCTACGTATATATGTAGTTATTGTACTCTTTTCCTTACCAGGGGTACCTACAATGGGGTGTAAAGTTTTTAACAAGGCAGTAACTCTGTACATGTTCAAGAATGAATAACTGAGAGACCATGTGGTGGTCCAACCATGTTTGGATGAGTATTTGACTGAATTTTGAGCTTGTGGTGCTCAGGTTTGAGTTTGATTTGAGTTTGTTTTTTTATTTGAAGCAATTTGAGGTGTTGTCAGTCAAGGGCGATACTACCATCCCTAGGGTGCGGTACTACTAGTCCATCGGGGGCAGTAGTACCAGGTTGTGGTACTACCGACCCTTAGTTGGCGATAGTTGTTTTCCAAGAAGGTTGTTTTTCTGGTTTGAGGGAAGGCGGCACTACCAACATGTTAAGGATGATAGTATCGGGGTTCGGTACTACCGGCCCTTGTGTGGTAGTAGTTATTTTACAGAGAGGTGATTCTCGGGTTGGGCAGGGTGGTACTATCAGCCTTGGGGCTGGTAGTACTAGGTTTCCAGCGAATTTGTGATTTTTGTTTTGATTTTGTGATGATTATTGCATATCTTTGTGAAAAGTGCTACGTAACGATTTGGTTGTCTATGTTGGTTGTAAGACTTTGGAGCTAGGTCATGGTGAGGCAGAGGGGACCAGGACTAGGCTAGGAGAGCTGAGGTTCAGATGGTCAGGGCAACACCAAAGATGACTGAGGCCAAGGAGTTGCTGTAAGCTGAGAAGATAAGGAGCTAAAGCGTGAGCCACTGGTGATGGATATAGTGGGCAACGGGATTGTTGACCAGGACTATGCTCAGGGAAGAGCCAAGGTCCAGAATGGTCAAGGAAGTTGGATGCATCTTGATCATGCGGAGAAGAACAAGTGGTGTGCCAAATAACTTGGGTCCGTTTGCAAGTGAGGATGGTCTGGGAGAGTCCAAACGTATGAGAGGCTTGGTAGGAAGTCATGGGGCCACATGGAAGGTGACGAAGTATGGGCGATGCTTCAAGACAAAGGAAAAGATTGGTCATGGGGCAAATTGGTAATTTATCCATTACTGAAGATGGAGACAATTTGGAAAACCATGACGGTGACCTAAGTGGTTTATGTCAAGCCATAGAGGCCATGGATGCAATTCGGACTTGTGGTGTGAATTGAAGCATCATGGAGAATGCCGCTTTGGGAAGCATGCGTGTGAGTCTGTAAAACCCATTTTGTGTTGGGTTAGCGGGTTTGCCCATGTTGGGTGTGGATGGTATCCTATTATGTAACCAGGTTAGGGTTGTGAGTTGCCTCCTCTATATAATGGCTTGAGGTGTAGAGGGAGGTAGCAAGTGATCCATTAGGGTTTTGAGAGGAGTGTTCCCCTAGAGAGGAGATGAGAGTCTTTGAGTGTGTGTTAGTGCTTCTTGGAAGCTTTGCCCTCCTGTGGAGAGACTTTGTAATCATCCCTCTTGATTTGAAATGAAATTAATTTTGTGCTCAAGTTTTTTCTCTTGTGTTGATCCTTTTCTTTCTTGAGTTCTTGCTCTCTATTTGGTTTCTTTCTCTCTTGATCTTATGTTACCAAGGATGAATGATTGAAGGACGAATCCTTTATAGATCATATCTCAATCATCTAGGTAAGCTCTCATGTGATCACCAAGAGATTTCTCAAGAAACCGATTTTTGACTTGAGAAGGAAGGATTCGTGGTAGATCATGTTCTTTCTTTTCCCTCTAATTACTACTACAGAAAGGCCTATATAATACGCCTCATCATAGACAGTTTTTAAAAACCGTCTGTATTAAAGCTAATCACAGACGTTTTTGCACTACGATCGTCAGAAGCTACAAGATGTGCTAAGAACCGTTTGTAATAAGCCAATATCACATACGGTTCTTAGCTAAAACCGTATGTGATATTGGCTTATTACAGACTGTTATTTAATATAAACATTTGTGATAACACTCTCTTAGTATATAAATAAGTCACTCGCATAGATCGTTCAGTTACCACGTACTCTCCAGCGCTCAAAACCCTAGCTGACACTATGTCTCCCGCCGCGGCGCGTCCCCCGACCTCGCCGATGCTCCCAGCCTCGGCGCCTCCCCGGCCGACATCTCCCCCCACGACGTGTCCCCCCGTGGCGCCTCCTCCCACCAATCCCCATCGCCACCTCACCATCCAGGCCATGGTCAATTTCTCCTTCTCTGAGCCGCTGCCCAAGATTGTGCTAGCGCTATTTGACTAGCTGTAGCTTTTACTGGATTAGTTGGTTTAATTGGTTTGATTGCTATAGCTTTTACTGGATTGCCGCCGCCCAAGATTGTGCTAGCCCATGTCGAGTCCAAGAACCCTAGTTGGTTTAATTGCTTTAGCTTTTACTGGATTAGTGGGCAAAAACCCAAGATTGTGCTAGTGCTATGTGAATTTTTTTAATGAGGTTCATTAAAATGGTATTAGTCCATTTTGCTGATGATCCGAAATTCCAATAAGCCAGTTCATTAAAATGCAGAGGAAAATCGTGCTGCATTCTATAAAGAGGTATAAAATGTGTTGAAGTGCTATATCAGTGGGAGTATGTACATGGAGGAGTATGAGACAAGCTTTGTATAAGTCTTATGTGAAATAAGGATCTTTACAGTATACCAGATTAATTTGAACCATCCATTTTGCTTTATCCAAGGATGAGTTCCCAATTACCTCATAGGAGTTAAATATGTCATCTATTGTGATGCAAAGGATACTATTGTAATTACTACACTGTAAACAAGCAAACAATTTATATTTTGGCATTTGTCATTGAAAAGCACTGGTCATCCACCCCTGCATCCGCATGGGTTACAATGTTTCAACAATATTATGTGTCAAATACATTTGGTACATATTGATTGTTTTCCCTGTAACAAAGTGCTCCATATTTATTTCAACTGACCATTATGTGTCACAATACATTTGGTACATATTGCAATCCTTCTACACATCAGGTAATGGCAGCATGCACTTCTATATGCTGCATTTTGTTGTTAGGTTGTACAGTACTCATTTTAGATTGTTTTTGTTTGAACTGATATTTACCATATTTAGTACAGGTACCAATTTTCTAATTACAGCCTTACGCTTCCATTCTACACTTCTAGAGCTGACATTAGTTCAGTGTAGTTTATGTGTTTTTTTCCTTTTCTCTGATAACCTTCTCTAAGCTATAAGGTCCATGTACTGATATACATCATATGATCATTTAGTAGAACCATATGTGTTTGATCCAAATTAATTGATATCTGATTTGGTAAAATACATGACATGGAAAAGCTGTTAGAAGCTAAACAAAAACTTGAGGTAGAGATCGAACAACTGAAGGGCAAGTCTGAGTTAACAGACAAGATTTATGAGATGAAACAAGAACTGAAAAACAGAGATAAAAAATTGCAAGCTATTGAATCTCTTAACACGGCACTTATCATTAAGGACCGCAGGGCAAATGCAGAGTTGGAAGAAGCCAAAGCTGAGCTTATAGAGGTAATATAAAGGTTTGTAGTATTTAATTCGACGTGGTAACTAATAATATACCAATACGCCCTTTTCACAACAACATGGTCGCTTTTAATTTGTAGGGATTAAGAGATATGACTGAAGATCAATTGGTTATTGGTGTCAAACAAATTGGCACTATACTGGAGTTGTGGACTTCAGAGAGAACCGAGAAGCCTCTATTGCGGAAGTTATGGCACATATGATGGAAGACATGAAAAAACCCTAAGGTTTTCTTGTCTTGAACTATGAAATAATGTGCAGTTCCTCAATGTACACTTGTTGATATTTGTGGTATATATATCATATTTTATTAATGTATTATTACCTGAACTATGAAATATTTCGTTATCATATTTGTGGTAAGGTCATCTTATCTTGAACTATGAAATAATGTTTTTTCCCCTACCTCTCTTGGCAAAACTTCCATGATTAGTATCTGTTGTTCGAAATATTATTCTCTTTAGATATTTCTGCAACGATATTTACAAGACACAACCAGTTGAAGATTTTGCAAATGAATACTGTAAGGACCCGAATCCACTGATTCGAACCCACTGTGTTTACTGCACTAGTCCCAGGATCAACGCTAGTGCACACGGCTTAACATTGGTACATATCACATCATACACAACGATAATAGAATAATAGTTCATTTATTGATATAACTAAATGCAGGATCTTATGACCAACTTACATTATTAAGCCACGCAGGGCAAGACTGAAAATATAACTAATGATTAAGCAGCGGAAAATAGAAAACGTAGATAGCTCATCAGTTCACCACGAGCAACCGACAAGGCTCGGACCCTAATGACTCGTGTCTTCTCGACTTCATCTTCCAACACAGTGTAGATTCCTCAATCTGTTGATTATTGTTGTTTGGCAAGGGTGAGTACTTAAAGCACTCAACAAGTTGTGCATGAATGCAATTCTATGTATCTATATGTAAGGCTTATTCCAATGGATAGGCTATCATGGCTATTTTGCAATAAGCGAGATTTATGAACAAATACAATAAATAGATTGTAAAGAATGTAAAACAAATAGCAATAATAAATGACTTGATATTTCTCAAGTAAACCAAGTTTCCAATCCTAAGTCAAATTTCATCTTCCATATGGCATTCCGCCATCCCAACCAAGTTGTCCAATTAATTAAGCTAACCCTTAATCAGTAATTCCCGAGCATTGCTCAATACCATGAAACACGGCTATCCGAATAGTTTCACACTCTACAGAGGTTATGCAATTTACCCACGTGATACAACCAAACACCACCAAGGCGAGTGATTATAACAAAGCCTTTACAATGCTCTGGCTTAACCGGATACTACCCGCTAAGGTTTCAACACTGGTGGGACTGGTTACCACATCCAGGGCCCCCCTCTTGCGCCATGTGAATTACTCCATAACTCGGGAACTCACACCGTCCACGATAGTACCAAAATTAAGACATTGCAAATTACTCAGCTAGGCTGGCCCATACCAGACATGTGGTTGCATGATTGACTCAGGTCAAAGGCTTGCAATGTTAACTCCTTAGTGTGATCAAGGCAAGACATCCACATACCATCTGCCCATCGGGCCCACCTTGGCCTCCTCGCCCCTTGCCACTTGCCCCAATCTAAGTTATTATCACCCAGTTGATTACCAAGCACCACGTGCCATCAACAATTCAACATCGTTGCGTGACCTGACTCGCCACAACAACTCAATCTCATCTTGTGATTCCACATGACACACAAGTTCATATCATTGTTCCATATTCCATTAAACAAAATTAATTATCAATGATTCTAACACATGTGATGACGTGGCAAGGCTAAGCAACTAATACGGTCTAAACCTCCAATGTTGATTATAATTATTAACCAACTATATTTAACCAATCTAGGGTGACAATGGATCATGGCATACAATGACATGGTAGGATGTAGATCAATCTGGTATATTAGCTAAACCCAATCTAATTTAAAACAATTGTATATTTGAAATATATGCAATAGGGTAAAACAAATATAGCAATTTTATAAACATGGGTTCAACATGATCAAAGCACAACTTGCCTTGGAATAGGTCCTGATCTGGTTCTGGAACTTTCTCTTGAGTTGCTGGATCTTCCTCCGAAGCGTCGCACAATTCAACGTCTACGCGTACCGAAGGAGAAAAGCAAATAAATACCAAAACAGAGAGCAAATGAACTCCAAAAATCAATTAAAATTCACCATTAAATAGATCTCAATTTTACAAATTTTTAGAAATTGGAATCACTCAAATCCGAGTTAAATTGCAAAAGATATAGCCTTTTGAAGTTTGAAATAAATACTGAAATTGCTAAAATCAGAAAATTCGAATTTAACAGATTTATTTTTATACTGAAAAAGCGATTTATGACGCAAGCATGACGTCCTGCTGACGTTAGCCCTGACCTGGACCAATCAGAGCATGACACGTGGCCCTGGTGCATAGACCTGGTCCACGGGACCTCCTCTGGTCCACCGTGAACCCGACGTATGATGCCTCGGTACCCGCACCCGACACGCATCTCGACCCGATTGGCCGCAATACCGCTCCCGCAGATGCACGACACGCGGCGCGCATCTACGTCTTGATCAGATCCAACGGTGACAGATACTCGCAACGCGGCTCAATCTCCCCCGTTCGCTCAGATCGGACGGTCACAAACTTACCCGAGACTAATGGCGATGCGACGGCGAAGAAGTCCACCGGAGACGAAGAAGAAGCTTCGGCGACGGCGTTTCGGCGCGTTCCTGGCGTGAAGAAGTAGATTGGTCGACGCGGCACACCCCGACGAGTCCAACTCCGAGATCAAAACGTCGAAAACCGACGAACCGGCGGCGATCCTTAGCAAAAACCTCGGCGGCTGCAGTGCTTCAACTCCGACGAGCTCCTGGGCGCGTTCTATGACGATTCTCGCGAAACCCTTCCGACCAAAAGACGCGGTGCACAAGGATGAACCTTGGGGCGCTACCCCCTCCTTTTATAACCTCGGCACACGCGTTCAAACGGAAACCCTAGGTTTCCCCGGCGGCGAAGTCGTGTCGGCGGCGGACTCCGAGTCCTTCGCGGAGACGACAACCCTCAGCCACCCGATCCGCTACCAACGGCGGATCACTCCCGATCGATCGATCTGAACCGATCTTTCCAAATCCAACGGCGCAATCTTTATCCTTCCCGAATCGGTACGATGCGATCGGACCCGCCCGATCTTGATCTGACGATCGGGACGCGAGCACTGATGTGGCGATCTTTGAGCCACTGGATGGAAATCGAATGGTTACGAGCTAGGGTTTACGGGAGATGGCCTTCGCGGCCGACTTGGGCGCGATCGACGAAGGCCAGCGCGCCGAGTGTTGAGTTCGCCCAACACTGCTCACAAGACTTTTAAAGATTTCTTATTTAAAATAATTCCGAAATTCATTTTATTTATTTTAAAGGATAAAACTATTAGGAAAAATCCAAGAAAAATCTCACAAATACTTTATGACATTACGGACTCAAATAAAATATTTTTGGCAAAACTTTATTTGGACTTTGCACAGATTTAAATAGATTTGAATAAAAGGCAATAAACTTGAAATAAGAATTAATTCAAATAAATCCAGAAAAATCCAAATAAATTCTAGAAAATCATAATTGCACTTTTAAGCAATAAAATAATATTTAAGCCAAATTTTTGGGATGTTACAAACCTCCCCCCTTAATAGAATCTCGACCCGAGATTGGGGCTAACTAGAGAAAGGTTAAATTTCGACTTCAAATCTTCTTCTCGCTCCCAAGTGGCTTCATTTTGAATGATTGCTCCATGAACTTTGCAAAAGCGAATAGATCGGTTTTACGGTCTTGCGCTCCATAACATCAAAATTACATTGGTTGCTCTTTGTAAGTCAAATCTTCTTGCGACTCTATTGCATCCAACGGGGTTTGCTCTGTTGGCACTCTGAGACACTTCTTAAGCTGCGACACATGGAATACATCATGCACTCCTGCCATGGACTGAGGCAATTCTAACTGATAAGCTACCTCTCCTCGATGGCTCAGAATCTTGAACGGACCGACATATCTTGGCGCGAGCTTCCCTTTAACGTGAAATCTTTTAACGCCCTTATGAGGGGTAACCCTGAGATACACATGATCTTCTGGTTCAAAACTCAAATCTCGACGACGATTGTCTGCGTAGCTTTTTTGTCTTGACTGTGCTATCTTCAATCTTTCTCTGATCATTGCGACTTGACTTTCGGCTTCCTCGAGGATATCTGGCCCGAAAACCAAACGCTCTCCTGTTTCATTCCAATTTAACGGAGTACGACAAGCACGTCCATACAACGCTTCAAATGGTGACATCTGCAAGCTAGCTTGATAGCTATTGTTGTAACTAAATTCCGCATATGGCAAACACTTATCCCACGATGTAGCATAAGCTAAAGCACAGGCTCTCAACATATCCTCCAAAATCGATTTACTCTTTCGATCGACCATCCATGCTGGGGTGATATCTTTGTACTAAAATTCAAAGTAGTTCCCATGGCTTGCAACTTATTCCAAAATCTCGAGGTAAATTGGGTCCTCCATCGACACAATCTTCTTGGGCACTCCATGCAAACATACAATCCTTGACATGTACAACTCTGTTAAACGATCTCCTGAGTAAGTGGTCTTTACTGGGATAAAATGGGCGACCTTGGTTAGACGATCCACAATAACCCAAATGGAATCGTAACCTCTCTGAGTTTTAGGTAAATCGGTGATAAAATCCATTCCGATTTCCTCACACTTCCATTCCGGAATTTTCAATGGCAGCAGCAAACCGGCTGGTCTTTGATGCATGGCTTTTACCCTCTGACATACGTCGCATAAAGCAACATGTTCAGCTACTTCACGTTTCATATTAGGCCACCAAAATCTCTCTTTCAAATCCTGGTACATCTTAGCACTTCCTGGATGAATTGAGTACTTAGAATCATGAGCTTCCTCAAGAATCAATTGCTTTAGTTCCTTTTTATCCGGCACACAAATTCGGCCTTTGAAGAACATGGTTCCTTGCTCATCCAGAGTGAAATCTACGGCTAGGCCTTCTTCCTTTTTAACCTTAATCTTAGCAATTTTATCGTCCTCTTTCTGGCCTTCTCTAATCTGACCTTCCAGCGTTTGCTTTACTTCGGTCTGACTACCATTCCTTGCGAGCGACCTCCAACCTTAGTTTCTGAAGTTCCTTGCATAATTCTGGTTGATCCTCCATTGTTAGCGTATTTGCGCTATGGCTCTTTCAACTCAGAGCATCTGCTACCACATTGGCCTTTCCGGGATGATAATGTATTCCCACATTATAATCCTTAATTAGCTCTAGCCACCTTCGCTGTCTCATATTCAGATCTGCTTGAGTGAATATGTATTTCAGGCTCTTATGGTCTGTATATATCTCACATCTATTTCCTATGAGATAATGATGCCATATCTTTAAAGCATGCACTATGGCAGCTAACTCCAAATCATGCGTTGGATAATTCACTTCATGCGGTCTTAATTGTCTTGACGCATAAGCCACGACTTTGCCTTCTTGCATTAACACGCATCCCAAGCCTTGCTTTGAAGCGTCGCAGTAAATATCAAATCCATTCTGCCCATCTGGCAATACTAATACGGGAGCTGTTGTTAACCGCTTCTTTAATTCCATGAAACTTTTCTCGCACTCTGGCGTCCATGCAAACTTCTTTTCTTTCTTCAACAACTGCGTAAGGGGTTTAGCAATTGTCGAGAATCCTTCTATGAACCGACAGTAATATCCCGCCATTCCCAGAAAACTACGGATCTGGTAATGGACTTGATTGCTCCCAATGCAACACTGCGTCCACTTTGCTTGGGTCAACTGCTACTCCTTTAGTAGTCATTACATGACCAAGAAATTCAACTTTCTCCTTCCAAAATTCACACTTGCTAAACTAAGCATATAGCTGATTTTCTCGCAGCCTCTCTAAAACCATTCTGAGATGTTCTGCATGCTCTTCCTCTGTCTTCGAGTAAACCAAGATATCGTCTATAAAGACTACAATGAACTTATCCAAATATTCCATGAAAACCTTATTCATCATGTTCATAAAATATGCCGGGGCATTAGTCAATCCAAATGACATGACTGTAAACTCATAATGTCCATATCGCGTAGAAAACGCGGTCTTAGGTACATCCTCTGCTCGGATCTTCAACTGATGGTACCCCGAACGAAGATCTATCTTGGAGAAAACTCCAGCTCCTCTTAACTGATCAAATAAGTCATCGATCCTAGGCAATGGATACTTATTCTTGATCGTTACTTCATTCAGTGCACGATAATCGATGCACGTTCTAAGACTTCCGTCCTTTTTACGAACAAACAAAACCGGGGCTCCCCACGGCGATGAACTTGGTCTAATGAAACCTTTCTCTTGCAGTTCCTCAATCTGCTTCTTCATTTCCACTAACTCGTCAGTAGGCATCCGATATGGTATCTTTGATATCGGTGCTGTCCCTGGCGCTAACTCGATCACGAACTCGATATCACGGTCCGGTGGCAATCCTGGCAAATCTTCTGGAAACACATCCGGGTATTCTCTGGCTACTGGCACATCTTCCATGCTGATGGCTTTCACGCTGTTGACCATTAACTGCCCATCACGAACTGCGGTCGCTTGAAACTCTACTTTCTTGCCACTAGGGCCTTCCAAAGTCACGATCCTTCGGCCACAATCCAAAACGGCCTTATGCTTAGACAGCCAATCCATTCCAAAGATGACGTCTAGGGATTGCGCATCTATCAAGATAAGATTCGTTAGGAATTCTATCCCATCCATAAGCAACTTAGCTCCCAAACACCCAAGGCTAGATCTAAGCTCAGATCCTGGGGCTTGGACTAAGAGCACACACTTAAGATTCACCACTTTAAATCCATTCTTGGTTGCAAAACTTTGAGAAACAAGCGAATCGAAGCTCGTAATCAAACAAAGCAGAAAGCAGTCTTGAGTTGACCGAAACTTACCCGAAGACGACGTGCAGTAGCCTCCCGAGCTCCATCGGCGGTGATGTGGTTGATCCTTCCACGCCCGTTGATTGCGGGGTTGCTCGGCTTGACTGGCGCACGATTTCCTCCTAAGGTGGTGCTTTGGCGGTGTGGTTCCCAAGTTGAAACGAATCGGCGTAATGCCTCCTTACGTGGACACCTATTAGAAAAGTGCCTGGCTCATTGCGGTATAGCATCTTTTCTCAGATCTCTTGATTCCCTCCTCGTGCATTGTTGCCTGTCATGGTGTCCGAAAGTTACGATTAGCGGTATGGCGCAGGGTTGATGTCTTGTTCACGGTGGTGGTTAGAATCTAGCAAATTGTTGTGGTGACATCCTCAAGCGTAGATGGTTTGGACATCCACCGATTAGTCATTAAGCGCTTACGGTTTTCACCCGACTCTTTGCGCTTATCTTCTAGGATCAAAGCTTTATTGACTAGTTCACGAAAGTCCGGAAAATTGTGGGTGGTCACCCCACTTGCAGATCTGAATTGATCCCTTCATGAAACGAGGCGCTTAGCTTTATCTGTCGCTCGTCTTGAGGGCATAGCGAGCTAATCGAGTAAATTTATTGGTATTCGCCCTTTGGTTGGCCTCCTTGTTTCGAGCCACGAACTCTTCCTTCTTTAGGTCCATCATTCCTCCGGGACATGATCTTGTGCGAAAGCATTAGTAAACTCCTCCCAAGTGATCTCTTGTGGGGCTCCATGAGCGGCTACATAATTCTCCCACCATTCTGCGGTTCCTTCCAATTGATGAGAGGCGTAGAGCACCTTCTCATTGCCTTCACATTGCGTGATGTGCAACTTCTTTTCAATAGTCCTAAGCCACCCTTCGGCTTCCAAAGGATTCACATTTCTGAGATGGTTGGTGGTCTAGTCCTCATAAAATCGATAGCTTTGAGTGAGGTCGGGGTCCACCATGGTTGTTCGAGCTCTGAGGTTGTTGTTGTTGGTCGCTGCGTTGGTCATCTCCGTGCATCTCTTTGCATCATAGTCTGCATCAGTTGAGTCTGCGCTGCAAGAAACGCTCCCAGATTCTGCATGTCCACTGGCGGTGGTTGAGGGCTGCCTCTGTCGTTGGTGTTGTCGTTCTGGCGCAGTCCACTTCCTGAAGCTCCGTTGTTCCCTCGAGTATTCACCATCTGATGATTGCCTCTTAGGTTAGGGAAAGTAGATGTAGCATAGATGAGAAGCAAGAATTTCTAAAGCGGGGAGATAGGTTATACCCAACTGAAATAATTCTTTATTATTCTTGGTATGGCCGCTTATTTAAGCCTACATGCTTTGCAACACATACTGCACACTCAGCATTACAAAGAAGCAAACTAAACACGAAACCTTAACGTCAACTAAAGAGGTAAAGACTAACTTAAAGACGCGACTCACACTCGAGTCTCAACACAGCTCCAAGGCTGACAATCACTCATCCAGCCACCCTGGCTGAGGCTGATCCGGCGCAAATACCGGCGGGTGAGCTGGCATAGGAGCGAACCTATCCTGATGACCTACTACTGGGTCCTCTGCATCAACGGGGTCTGCACTCCCCTCTGGCTCCCACTCTCGCTCCTCTGGATCCTCCTCGGACTCTCCAACTGGTTCCTGAACTCCTCGAGTCACGCACTCCAACTCGTCCTCGACCGCCTCCAGGGCCTCTCCCAGCTCAGTAATAATCCCGATGGCTGAAGCACGGGTCACCTAAAGCTCCTACTCTGCCACTCTGAGTGCCTCGTACACAGTCTCTAGCTCCTGGGTAGTCTCTCTCATATGATCCTCCTGGGCAAGGGCGAACTCTGCAAGGTGTACCGCGGTAGCACACTCGTTCTCCACGATCCGTCGGCGTCGGCATGCTTGAACATCTGGGTGAAGCCGGAACACTGAGTCGTGAAGCTCGTCGGCGTAGTCGCGGCAGACACGGCGAAGAGCAAGTCGAGCGACCTCCTGAATTGCAACCTCGTACGAGAATCTTACGCGAGATGTTGATTGGCCTGCTAGCTTCTTCGTTCTCCGAGCGTAGATAATCGACTTGCAAATAAATCCTCGGTGTACACCATTAATCGACCGCTGCCTCTTGATGCGCGGACGATAAAAGCCCCCAAGCATCCGAAGTACTCACCACAGCTCTATGGCGTAGCCGCCAGTTGACTCCTCGAAGGTCGAGCGATCGGCATCTGCTCCACAAGAACTTTGAATAAGTTCTCCTCCGAAATGGCAAGTAAAGCAGTAAATTCAGCAAAGCGAGAAGTAGAGAATGAGATGAGTCGAGAGTGTTTTATTAGTCAAGTTTAGATTTTCTTTTAGAAAATAGTTTGGACACACACAAGACACCTCCATACCATCTAGGCCAAGACCTACAATCGGTATGCTCGATACCACCTCTGTAAGGACCCGAATCCACCGATTCAACCCACCGTGTTTTCTTGCACTAGTCCGGGATCAGCGCTAGTGCACACGGCTTAACATTGGTACATATCACATCATACACAGCGATAATAGAATAATAGTTCATTTATTGATATAACTAAATGCATGATCTTATGACCAACTTACATTATTAAGCCACGTGAGGGCAAGACCAAAATATAACTAATGATTAAGCGTGAAAAATAGAAAACGTAGATAGCACATCACCACCACAGTAACCGACAAGGCTCGACCCTAATGACTCGTGTCTTCCCGGACTTCATCTTCCAACACAGTGTAGATTCCTCAACTGTTGATTATTGTTGTTTGGCAAGGGTGAGTACTTAAAGCACTCAACAAGTTGTGCATGAAATGCAATTCTATGTATCTATATGTAAGGCTTATTCCAATGGATAGGCTATCATGGCTATTTTGCAATAAGCGAGCATTTATGAACAAATACAATAAATAGATTGTAAAAATGTAAAACAAATAGCAATAATAAATGACTTGATATTTCTCAAGTAAACCAAGTTTCCAATCCTAAGTCAAATTTCATCTTCCATATGGCATTCCGCCATCCCAACCAAGTTGTCCAATTAATTAAGCTAACCCTTAATCAGTAATTCCAGAGCATTGCTCAATACATGAAAGCACGGCTATCCGAATAGTTTCACACTCTGCAGAGGTTATGCACTTTACCCACGTGATACAACCAAACACCACCAAGGCGAGTGATTATGACAAAGCCTTTACAATGCTCTGGCTTAACCGGATACTACCCTCTAAGGTTTCAACACTGGTGGGACTGGTTACCACATCCAGGGCCCCCCTCTTGCGCCATGTGAATTACTCCATAGCTCGGGAACTCACACCGACCACGATAGTACCAAAATTAAGACATTGCAAATTACTCAGCTAGGCTGGCCCATACCAGACATGTGGTTGCATGATTGACTCAGGTCAAAGGCTTGCAATGTTAAGTCCTTAGTGTGATCAAGGCAAGACATCCACATACCATCTGCCCATCGGGCCCACCTTGGCCTCCTCACCCCTTGCCACTTGCCCCAATCTAAGTTATTATCACCCAGTTGATTACCAAGCACCACGTGCCATCAACAATTCAACATCGTTGCGTGACCTGACTCGCCACAACAACTCAATCTCATCTTGTGATTCCACATGACACACAAGTTCATATCATTGTTCCATATTCCATTAATCAAAATTAATTATCAATGATTCTGACACATGTGATGACGTGGCAAGGCTAAGCAACTAATACGGTCTAAACCTCCAATCACTACTACAGAATGGTACATCACTATCGCTTCATCTGTGTCGGTTCTTAAGTTTTTCGGAAGAAACGATTGTGATAGATGACTTAGGAGAGGCATTAATCATAATCACTATCGGTTCTCAGGTTAGAAGTGATAGTGATGTAGCACTGGGAACATTACAATCGGTTCTTATGCGAGAAGTGATAGTGATGTGCATTATCATCACTATCGGTTTTCATATAAGAAGCGATAGTGATGAGCGCATACATCACTATCGGTTCTTATTTAAGCGATAGTGATGATAACGCACATCACTATCGCTTCTCAAAAGAACCGATAGTGATGAGCACGTGCTCATCACTATCGGTTCTTTGTGAGAAGCGATAGTGATGTGCGTTATCATCACTATCGCTTCTTAAATAAGAACCGATAGTGATGTATACGTACTCATCACTATCGCTTCTTATGTGGGAACCGATTGTGATGATTATGATAATCACTATCGCTTGTCTTGTAAGAACCGACTGTGATGTGCATGATCACATCACTATCGCTTTTTATATGAGAACCGATAGTGATGTACCTCGTTAGGTTATTTATCCCACTCGAGCTGAACTCTTCTCTGTTATTGTTCCAGAGGAGGTTTCTCCGCCGCCACTAGAAAAAATAGCTCATATTCTGTGGTTGGAAGCAATACTTGGGTGAGAAAATTTAAAATCCTCAATGGTGGGTGTTAAGATAGTAAATTTGAAGCCCTAACTTGAGGAGATTTCCCCTCATTTTGCATAATTTGTGGTTTTCTTCAAAATGTGAGCATTCCTTCAAACCCCTTTAATTTTGTACTATGTAATTTTGATATGTCGCGAAGAAAGTTTAGATTGCACTGGTATTGTGTATATCCTATCAGATTTCACACCCTTTATTTCACAAGCATGTACACATGTATTTAGTTATCTTAATTTGTAGTGCTTTGATGTTAATATGGAATTATTATTGCTGTTACATGATGAATGCTAGAGTTTAGGGTGCGGAACCTACGTCTCCCGTTCGACGATGCTTGTTTATAAATATACCGAACGAAATGGCATATTTATAAGCGAGCAGTCTCGAATTGTCCACGTTCTTTGGACAGTTCGAGGATATGTGCTTCGGGAAAGTTCCTGAGCTGTGTTGTACAACTGCAGAGTAGAGATTTCGGTAGCGTCTCCATGGTATTCTCCAGATACACACCCCTCTTGACCTGTTGTCGAGACGTGTATATGGAGAATAGCGAGAGATCTTCAAATTTTCTCTGAGTTGTACAACGCAACAAAACTTGTCGAACCACATATCCTCGAATGGGATTAGGACCAAACCTATTTAGAGATTAGGAGTCATCGTTGGTACCCTTGTATTGTTTCGTTGTAGCCAAAAGATCATGAGGCTCTTGCACTATATAATTAGATTGTTTGATATCATTGTTCATGTTAAAAATGTATGTCTCTTATCTAGGAAATTGGAAGCTCTAAACCAGGAAGAATCTAGGTATCGATCGGAGTACATATTTCATATATGTTGCGAAATTGTCATCTATTTTGCAAAGGTAATATTAATCAAATGATGTCTCAATATTTCAAATAACTAGCTTGCCGTCGCTCCGGTTTGTGCATAATTTATTGGGTGAAGTTTAATTGCGGATGAACCGTAAGGAATGGATGTATGCAAAAAGTAGTGTGAGTCTTTGAATTTGGAGGGTGTTAAGGAGTTCAAAAAATTGCCAAGAGGACATGGTGAGGAGGGTGTAAACTTCATATATTGTCCTTGCATTGATTGCACCAATCGAGAAGATTTAACAACTCGGCTCAAATTGAGGACCACCTGATTCGACGTGGCCGTGAGGAATTACACGTGTTGGATCCATCACGGGAGACAGGTAGTACCTGCGGTATGCAATGAAGACACGGTGGAACCGGATGATGAGTTGCGACTGATATGTTTGAGGAGGAGAATTTGGAGCAAATGTTGCGGGATGTGGAGGGTAATTACGGAAAGAGAGTTTGAAAAGTTTAAAAGCTTGATGGAAGACGATGCCAAACCACTGCTCACAAAGTTGCAAAGCGAATACACCAAGTTGGGTTCGGTCCTTGCATTGTTCGAATCAAGGCAAAACACCGTTGGACGGATACAAGTTTCAATGCACTTCTAGTTCTTCTATCGGATCCGCTTCCGAGGGAAACGAGTTGCCATGAGCATTTATGAAGCGAAGAAGCTACTATGTCCCATGGGAATGGAAATAGAAAGGATACATGCATGTCCAATGATTGCATCTTGTACCGTGAACGCACATCGGAGCTACGTTTTGTCCGGTTTGCGGTGTGCCCGGTACAAACAAAAGGAGAAGCGTAACGACAAGAAGCGTAAGAGCCGAGAAACGGCGGTGAAGAGGTCACTAAAGGTGCACCGCCAAGGTATTGTGGTACTTGCCCATCATTCCCCGTCTGGAGAGGTTGTTTGCAAATCCTAGAGAGGCAGAATTGTTGTGTTGGCATTATGAGTCTCGAAAGGAAGATGGAAAGCTGAGACACCCTGCTGATTCGGCTCAATGGAGAAACATCGATTGGAAATATGAGGAGTTTGGTGCCGAAATGAGGAACATAAGATTTGGGTTGAGTCCTGATGGAATGAATCCGTTTGGTAACATGAGCGATCGTCACAAGACGTGGCGATTCATTGTGCATCTACAACCTCCTCCTTGGTTGTGCATGAAGCGGAAGTATATCATGATGTCGTTGCTAATCTCGGGACCCAAACAGCCGGGAAATGATATTGATGTGTACCTCGCTCCACTGATCGAGGATTTGGTAAAATTGTGGAATGACGGGGTCATTGTGTGGGATGCGTACAGAAGAGAGCATTTCACCCTACGGGCTATGGTATTTTGCACCGTAAATGATTTCCCGGCTCTTGGAAATTTGGCGAGCTCTGATCGAAAGGAGCAAAAGCGTGTCCTATTTGTGAAGAGGAGACCGAGAGCCTATGGCTGCCAAATTCCAAGAAAACTGTGTATATGGGTCACCGTAGGTTTCTACCTCGAAGTCATCGATACCGTAAGATGGATGACAAATTTGATGGAAAGAGGGAAATCCGTTCGGCACCGCAGCCTATGAGTGGTAGGCATGTATATTCACGTGTAGAGGATATCGATGTTCAGTACGGAAAGAGTCATAAATCTGCTCGTTCTAGGACCATTTGGAAGAAGAGGTCAATATTTTGGGACTTACCGTACTGGAAGGAGTTAGATGTCCGGCATTGTATTGATGTCATGCACGTTGAAAAGAATGTCTGCGACAATTTGGTTGGCATCCTGCTGAACATACCTGGAAAGACAAAGGATGGTGTGAATGCTCGTCGCGACATGGCCTACATGGGAATCAGGCCCAGGCTTGCGGTGATTGAGGAGGATGGAAAAGGTCCGTACATCCCATTGCATGCTATACCCTGTCCAAGAAGGAGAAAGAGGACCTTTGCAAATGTCTCCAAGGTATTAAAGTTCCATCTGGCTACTCCGCCAACATTAAGAAGCTTGTGTCCTTGGATGATTTGAAGTTGCTAGGCATGAAGTCCCACGACTGCCATGTCTTGATGACCCAAATGCTCCCAGTTGCAATAAGAAATATTTTGCCAGAGGATGTCAGGTTTGCAATCACGAAGCTGTGTTACTTCTTCAATGTGATCTCCTGCAAAGTTATTGACCCCGACATGCTAGACAACTTGCAGAGTGAGGTGGTGCAGACTTTATGTCAGCTTGAGATGCATTTCCCACCGTCATTCTTCGACATCATGGTCCACCTTGTTGTTCACCTTGTTAGAGAGATTAAGATATGTGGACCCGCTTTCTTACGTTACATGTATCCGTTTGAGAGGTACATGGGTATATTAAAGTCCTACGTAAGGAATCGGTTGAGCTTCGAGGTAGTATTGTGGAAGGTTATGGGGCTGAAGAGGTTATTGAGTTTTGTGTGGACTATCTCGGGAAAAGACAAGCAATCGGTGTTCCTCTATCTCGCCACGAGGGCAGACTTGCTGGCAAAGGAACCGTGGGGTCGAAACTAACGAGGCCACGGTTTGATATGTATTGCAAAGCGCATCCGCGATCTTGCGAATAATAGCGCGAAGTTGCGAGGTACATCGAGCGGACAAGTCGATATTACGGGAAAGAATCCACATATGGATGAGCTTTCCATAATGCGAGAACACAACGATAGATTTCTCACATGGTTCAAACAAAAGGCGGAGGTCTCATTAGTGAGACTATCAAATGGTTGGTGATGGACCTAGATTTAATGTACAAACATGGCAGGGTACGATATTAATGGGTACACCTTTTACATCGAAAGTCGGGATGGGAAGAGTACTTCAAAATAATGGTGTAAGCATAGATGCTTTGTCCGATGAACATCACTCAAAAGGAGGATCCTCAATGGCAATGAACTCTTACTACGGGGTGATCGAAGAAATTTGGGAGCTCGATTACGGAATATACCAAATTCCATTGTTCCGATGTAAGTGGGTGGGACTTCCACATTGAGTGAAGGTCGACAAGAGAGGTTTTACCCTTGTGGATCTAAACAGAGTCGCCTACAAAGAAGATCCATTCATCCTTGCGAAGCAAGCAAATCAAGTCTTCTACGTGTGTGATCCGCCAATCCGAAATTGCACGTCGTCCTTGTGGCAAGCGCGGATCGTTGGTGTTGAAGATATCGTAGATGAAGAAGAGTATCGACCAATTTGATGAAATACCTCCGTTTGCGTATGGGGCCTTTCTTAGCAGAACGGCGACACACATGGAAGAAATTACATACGTGTAGATCATCAAGAAGGGTTGTATTGTAAATAAAAGGAGCACGTCAATGTATCGATTAAGCTATGTGTTTGAAATATTTGTATTGTACATAAATGTAGTTTCGTGTTTCGAAATTAAGGTTATGTGTACGTATGAAACTTTCACAATTTTTGTGAATGGATTGCAAGAAAAAGAAGGCACTTTACATCAAATCATTTCTGAAAATTTTCAAAATACTTGAACTTTATTTGAAAAACATTTGACTTTTCTACTCTTTGAGGAAGTAACATGTGGACAAAGTGAATTTGGGCTTCTTTTTTGAATGCCAACTCTTTTTGCCAAAATCCTTTTTGGAGAAGACTTGTAGTATCACAAGGTATATTCTGCAAAATTTCAAAAAATACAATTATATTTGCAAAATTTATGGCCGTTTCTCTTTTCATCACATATTTCAAAAAATTCGACTTCATGGTTTATCCGGAAAACAAATAGTGCGATGAACTACAATTGTGTCGGTTTTTTAAAACCGATAGTGATATGATCATTTATGTCGGTTTTTTAAAACCCGATAGTGATATATTCTATTATTTGTGTCGGTTTTTTCCAAAACCGATAGTAATAATAATTTTTTTGCAAATGCTAATGATGGAATGCAATTATCCGTGTCGGTTTTTAGAAGAAAACCGATAGTAATACTAATTTTTTGAAAATGCAGTGGAATGCAATTATCTGTGTCGTTTTTCAAAAAAACCCGATAGTGATACTAATTATTAGTATCGGTATTTTTAAAAAAACGATAGTAAAACTAATTTTTTTTTGCAAATGCCTAACAGTGGAATTAAACTATCTGTGTCGGTTTTTTAAAAAAACCCCGATAGTGATATTGATTATTAGTGTCAGTTTTTTTAAAAAACCGATAGTAATACTAATTTTTTTTGCAAATGCCTAACAGATGAATTCAAGTATACGTATCGGTTTTCAAAAAAACCGATAGTGATACAATTATTAGTGTCGGTTTTCTTACAAAACCGATAGTAATACTAATTTTTTTGCAAATGCCTAACGGTGGAATTCAACAATGCGTAGCCGGTTTTAAAAAAACCGATAGTGATACTCATTATTAGTGTCGGTTTTTAGAAAACCGATAGTAATCTTGATTTTTTTGCAAATGCCTAACGGATGAATTCAAGTATACGTGTCGGTTTTCAAAAAAACCCGATAGTGATACTAATTATTAGTGTCGGTTTTTTAAAAACCGATAGTAATACAAATTTTTTTGCAAATGCCTAACGATGGAATTCAACTATTTGTGTCGGTTTTTCCAAAAACGCGATAGTGATAGATACTTATGTGTGTCGGTTTTGTTAAAAAACCGATAGTAATAATAATTTTTTTGCAAATGCTTATGATGGAATGCAATTATACGTGTCGGTTTTTAGAAGAAAACCGATAGTAATACTAATTTTTGAAAATGCGTTGGAATGCAATTATCGTATGCGTTTTTGAAAAACCCGATAGTGATACTAATTATTAGTATCGGTATTTTTAAAAACCGATAGTAATACTAATTTTTTTGCGGATGCCTAACGATGGAATTCAACTATACGTGTCGGTTTTTAAAAAACCCGATAGTGATATTGATTATTAGTGTCGGTTTTTTAAAAACCGATAGTAATACTAATTTTTTGCAAATGCCTAACAGATGAATTCAAGTATACGTGTCGGTTTTCAAAAAAACCCGATAGTAATCTGAATTATTAGTGTCGGTTTTTTAAAAACCGATAGTAATACTAATTTTTTGCAAATGCCTAACGGTGGAATTCAACAATGCGTATCGGTTTTAAAAAAACCCGATAGTGATACTCATTATTAGTGTCGGTTTTTAGAAAACCGATAGTAATCTTGATTTTGTTTTGCAAATGCCTAACGGATGAATTCAAGTATACGTGTCGGTTTTCAAAAAAACCCGATAGTGATACTAATTATTAGTGTCGGTTTTTAAAAACCGATAGTAATACTAATTTTTTTGCAAATGCCTAACGAAGGAATTCAACTATTTGTGTCGGTTTTTCCAAAAACGCGATAGTGATAGATACTTATGTGTGTCGGTTTTGTTAAAAAAACCGATAGTAATAATAATTTTTTTTGCAAATGCTTAACAGTGGAATGCAATTATCTGTGTCGATTTTTTAGAAGAAAACCGATAGTAATACTAATTTTTTTGAAAATGCAATGGAATGCAATTATCTGTGTCGGGTTTCGAAAAAACCCGATAGTGATACTGATTATTAGTGTCGATTTTTTTAAAAAACCGATAGTAATACTAATTTCTTTTTGCAAATGCCTAACAGATGAATTCAAGTATCTGTGTCGGTTTTTCCAAAAACGCGATAGTGATAAATACTTATGTGTGTCGGTTTTGTTAAAACAACCGATAGTAATAATAATTTTTTTGGAAAATGCCTGACAGTGGAATGCAATTATCTGTGTCGGTTTTTTAGAAGAAAACCGATAGTAATACTCATTTTTTTGAAAATGCAGTGGAATGGAATTATCTGTGTCGGGTTTCGAAAAAACCCGATAGTGATACTAGTTATTAGTGTCGGTTTTTTAAAAAAACCGATAGTACTACTAATTTTTTTTTGCAAATGCCTAACAGTGGAATTCAAGTATCTGTGTCGGTTTTAAAAAAAAACCCGATAGTGATACTAATTATTAGTGTCGGGTTGTTTTAAAAACCGATAGTAATACTACTTTTTTTTGCAAATGCCTAACAGTGGAATTGAAGTATCTGTGTCGGTTTTTTTAAAAAAAACCCGATAGTGATACTAATTATTAGTGTCGGGTTTTTTTAAAAACCGATAGTAATAGTACTTTTTTTTGCAAATGCCTAACGATGGAATTTAACTATACGTATCGGTTTTCAAAAAACCCGATAGTGATACTAATTATTAGTGTCGGGTTTTTAAAAACCGATAATATCTACTTTTTTTGCAAATGCCTAACGATGGAATTCAACTATACGTGTCGGTTTTCAAAAAAACCCGATAGTGATATTATCTTATCCGTGTCGGGTTGGTGAAAAAACCGATAGATAATGTTAATTTTATGCTAAACTAACGATGGAATGCATTTAGTTGTGTCGGTTTTATTCAAAACCGATAGTGATAGAATCATTTGTTTGGTTTTGTTAAAACCGACGATGCTTTTTTTGCTAATGCCTAACGATGGAACTTTGGCGCGCGACCTCATTTATTCCGCGCCTCCCCACGCTCCTAACCATTGCCTCGCCGCCCGACGCCCTAACCCTAGCCCACCGCCACGCCGCCGACCGCCTGACTCCCACCACACCGACGACACCCACTCCACCCCACGCCGCCTCCGCTCGCGCCACCCTCCGCCCCACTCCACCCCACCCCTCCGCCCCGACGCCATCCTCTCGCACCCACTCCACCCCACGCCGCCCCTCGCCCCACGCGCCCCTCCGCCCCACGCCGCCTCTCTGCCCCACTCCACCCCACGCCGCCTCGCTCGATGCCACCCCTCCGCCCCACTCCACCCCCACGCCCCTCCGCCCGACACCACCCCGCCCCACTCCACCCCACGCCGCCCGCGCCACCCCTCCGCCTCGCGCAGCCCCACGCGGACGCCTCGCCACGCCCCTCTCCGCCCGACGCTTGCCCAGCGCTACCCCTCCGCGCCAGACGCACGCCCCACCCCTCGCCCCGCCTGACGTCACCCCTCGGCCCGACGACCCTTCGCCGACGCAGCCCCACGCCGCCCTTCGCTCGACGCCGAGGTAAACACATCTTGTCACCAAATTTTGCTAGAACAAAGTCGCTTAATCGCCCGTGCAATATATTCTCTGATCTTGATTTTGATTTACGAACTTGAGAAACAGAAATGAAAAGCAAAGTCTTGACCAATGATAAATTAGACCAATGATGTTGCAAACAAGAATATGTTAACCAATTTATCGCAATTGATGTAACACAAAAATTCTGCCTTTGGTTTGTATGTATATACTAGGGTGGGTCGATTTGTCTATTTGGTAGGATCTGTTTTAGTTTTGTCGGTGTGAATGTGTTTCATGGAGATTTCGCAAGGAGGATGTCTTTGAGAGGATTCGAGGTTGAGACGGACTTATGTTGGATGTATTTGCTTAGAGTTTGAATTTGATTTTATGTTCTAGGTTTTTCGAGGAGCGGATCTGTGGTAGTTCTGCTAGTGTTAAGTTCATATCCTTGGTGACATTAGAGTTGTATTTGTTCTTTTTACTTCATGTTGAGCACTTGTGGCGCTTAGATTCTCCGACGTGAGAGTTGTTCTAGTGAACAAGTGTGGAATGGGGTTTTTATGATCTGAAGCCTACGAATGGTGTGACAAAAAAGGGAACCGGTGAGTAAGAGATTATAGTGTTTTTTTCATTAACCGTGTTGGTTTGGTGCTTAAGTTTTACATGTTTTGCAATGTAAAAGAGTGGGGTTTGTTGAGCTCGGGAAGGATACAATGCTAGACATGATGCTATGTTCTCAATGTTTTTACGTAAGTTATATGTATAGTAACTACTTGTTTTCTATAGGTTCCTCGGTGTTTTTCTATAGGTTTCTCGGGGTTTTTACGTAATAAGGATCTTTTACGGTCTTAGGTATAATGTTTTGTTGTAATTTAAGTTCGCTTATTTTGTTGCATAATTACATTAGTATTGATTTTGTTTTCTTTGGGAATGAAGTGTGTGCTTTAATGGTTTTATCATATAAAATGGCACTTTCACGAATAACACATACACATCATGTTTTACCTAGCAATAGGATTGTGTACATCATGCTATCTTAAAGTTTCAGAAACTGCTCAAGTATTGATTTATGTATTTAGTGATTGTTGAATGGACTAGATACTATAGAAAACATAATTCTTCATGACTCCCAACTATGCTTGACCTTACCATTATATAACTAGAATTCTGTAGACATTATTTGTGCAAGATTTTGCTTGGTTAGTCTTTCTTACTCATTGCTATCATCTGTATTCTAATAATTGCATATTATTTTTCTTTTTTCATCTCAGCATATGTTAGAGTTTAGGTTGCGTAACCTACGTCTCCCGTTCGAGAGTGCTTATTTATAAATATGCCGGAATGACATATTTGTAAGCAAGCAGTCTCGAATTGTCCACGTATTTTGGACAGTTCGAGGATATGTGGTTCGAGCAAGTTCCTGACCTGTTGTACAACTCACAGAGTAGGTTTCGGTAGTGTCTCCCTGGTGTTCTCCGGATACACACCCTCTCGACAGGTTGTCGAGGCGTGTATCTGGAGAACAGTGAGAGATCTTCTTGAAATTTCTCTCGAGTTGTACAACGACTTCAGAACTGTCCGAACCACATATCCTCGAATGGGATTAGACCAAACCTATTTAGAGATTAGGAGTTATCGTTAAATGCGTATTCGGTTGGTCAACATATAGACTTTTCTTGAAGATCATTCGCTCATACATTACTCTCTTGCAATATGCTAGAACAATGACATGCTATGAATTATCCATTGACTGTTGCTTGGATGATTTATTGTGAAGTTCACATAATAGCTACAATTGCTTTCTCTCATGTCAAATATTTGTCCATGTTAGATAGGAAAACTCAAAATGTCGCAATTAGAGAGCATCGGCTCATCGCGAGAAAGAGTAGAAGGTGCTCTGAGGCGCGCAGCGAACTTCCGAGTGTCGAGCCGAGCCAAGTTCGAAATGTCGAGGGCCGAGTAAGGTGAGGAAGGCCCGAGGACCGAGCAAAGGAGCCACAGGAGAACACCGCAAATTCTCCACTTCAATGCGACGGGCGTTTGCAGGGTCCTCCCAAGTGTAAGGGGCGATACCGCTCATTCCTCGGGCAGGTGGTGAGGGAGAGAGTTCCCATAACGGTTAAGGATTGGAGAAAGGAGGTCGTCGAGCGTAAGAACCGGTGTGGGGCGAGGTTAAAGGAAAATGGATTATAGAAGAGGAGGATGAAAACAATGCGGGTGATGCGCCTTGAAGAGGATGGGTGTGGCTCGAGGCGCCGGGGTCTACATGCACGGTGAGCACGTCTTTGAAAGGCCGTGCACCATTCGAGAGGTATCCGTTCGTGACTACCGATGTTTGGGAGGAGTTCACGAGGATCAAGAGTGCGCCCGAGGCGAGGAGCCGAGACAGAGGAACGTTGCTACCCGAGGTGAACACGCACGCGCACCACCTCGGTTCGGTGGCTACGAAGGGAAGAAAGCGAATGGGCACGACTAGCCGAGAGTGCGCCAACTCCGGGACAGCGATGCCTTACTCGCACATATGGGAGGAGCGGGCGCGTGATCGGGTACTAGCGAGGACAAAGAAAACCGCGGACGGCGGTGGTAGTACCAAACCCCACTATGCACGCAAGTCGTCTCCGCCATCGTAAGATATCAAACTTACTACATTGCGATAGACCATTCCTCAGTATTTGAGATCTAATTCGTACTCGCTTATTGCGGGAGGAGGTAAGCGGAGGAAAGAGCGGGGACCTTTCTTAGCCAAGGGTCAAATGACATCCTATCCATCTGCGATCGGGAAGCTCGACCATAAGGGCGGGTGCTTGCCGCAGGTCGGGCATCTGAAGAAGTCCTACTTCCAAGATCTTGCCGAGTACGGATCAAGAACATGGGAGGCACGTGCGGGCGCTGAAGGACACGCAGGGAGCGGTGAGGAGGAGATCTCGGAGGAGATGAGGAGGAGATGAGGTGCGATGATGGCACGTGAGGAGGAGATGAGGTGGAGATGATGGCACGTGAGAAGCGCCTAAGGGCCGAGATGATGGCGATGATCTCCCAGTCGAGCGGATGCCCCGCCTCTCAGAGAAACACATGCCCCACCAAGTAGCGAGGTTCCAAAATGATAAGTCCGGTCCCAATTGAAGGTAATAATTAATTTTGCCTTACTTAATGGTGTGAGGTAACTCTTCATATGTTTTCTCTCAAGTTGCGAACTTTTGCGGCGCCTACCAAGTGCCGACTCACCACGACGGAAGACGGATTTCTGTTGAGGTCGCACGCGGTGTTGCATTTCCATGCAAGGAGGCCGACACGGTGCATGATCGACCTTTGGGAAGGGCTACATGAGGTCGGTGGACTACGTCCGAAGCCTTCTTATCACATGTGCTTGAGTTCCCCCCTAACGAAGACATCACCACTCTCGGGCTAGCGCGGATGTCGTTCATCAAGTGGCCCACGACAGGCGTCGTACTGGTCAAGGTAAACATCCCTCACGTCTTATGTACCATTCCAGTAGTATTGCAACAAGTTACTTAATTATGCGCGTGCTTTGTAGGTTCCTACCGTACTGCGCTGCTCCCACGATCGTGACGAGCCCCGCACAAAGTCTGAGTGGTGTATAAAAGGACTAGCACGACAACCACGTAACCACTGGAGGCCTCTGCTAAAAGGCTAGGCTCACAAAGGCCACATCGCCCCCTCAGGTACATGAAAAGCCCACTGCCCCGGCCTCGGAGACTCCTTTGGCCCAGAAAGGAGAGCCGCACGGACCATAGTGAAGCCTTATGAATTTAAGGCCTACGTACATGGAAAGCCCATACGCCTCCCAAAGAAATTGAGCGCTCTAGGCATATGGACTCGATACTCCATGGATGGTACATTGACAAAGCGAAAGAGAGCGGCGTGTCGACTTCAATGTTAGATCTGAAGGGACATTTCCACCGCGAGGAGGATGGGACATTCGATTAGTTTTGAGGATCTGTTCGCCTGTACCAACCGATAGCCATCGATATTTCTCTTTATGCGATCACGGGCGCTGTGTGAGTATCGCACCACGTTGTACGACCTTATGACTTCCATAGGATTTTGCATTACGCTTTTTAACATTCAATGCGAGTTGCGAGGCGATGAGGCGGGTCGTGACAAATCGACAACTAGTTGGGTTCGTCGACCACGAGCTTGTGTCCGCGACGATGGCTGGCTTCAACCGAATGGGTTGCGGCTACATCAAGAGGGCATTGCAAGTCGAGTCGAAGAAGGGCTTCATTCTATCCCGTACCACGAGGAGTAAGTACTACTTCACTGTTCAATTACTTCTACACCTTTGAAACCGTATGTGAACTTATTTTCTTGTTGCATACCATTTAATAAGCAACCATTGGGTTCTACTCGTGCTCCTTCCGAGCGACAACAAAGTGTACACTTTTAATTCGCTTGATAAGAGACCGATGGCCTCGCGATCAAGCCTCCTTTGGGCGATAAGTGCACCACTCTTATCTAACATTTTACGTATTTAACTACATTCATTAATTTTTTACTCAACGACATCTTTCCAATGTATATAGGGGTTTCAAGGAATACGTCGAGCGGGAGGGACACACGACGACAAAAGGGCTCCAAGTCGGAGTATGTCCGCTTCAAGGTACAAGTGGCTATCATATATAAGATTTAGATTTTCCGACATATTTTCTTTGTCTCTTAATTTATTTTTCTTTCTTCACAAAGTCATCAACAGGCAGCGACGATCACTGTGGTTTGTATGTCATGCAACACATGGTGATCTTGATTGTCGGCTCGGACCGTTTCCCTGAGGTAGTACATGCATATACAATTGGTCTTTCACATGGAAATTTGAAAACTCAAATTAGAGCACTCGTTTCTATCTTGCAGAATACCGTTATCCCCGAGAAGAGTGTAGACAGCACTGCACTCAACAAGATCTGAGACCACTTATGCGGTGAGTGCTGGATAGAATGCTTGTCGGAGGACGGACGGTTTAGAGATCCCAAAAGCTCCTACTAGACCGGATGTGAACAAATATTACATATCTGAATGCGATTGCATGTGTACTTATGGTTAAGCATGTTTACGTTCTATTTTGTTAACGAATGTGATATGTGTTTGTTGTAACAAAGTGTTCATGTTCTTTGAATGTGATATGTTGTCCGTAATTTACGTGTGAATGTGATATGTGCATATTGTGTGGAATATGTGTTGATTAGAATGTGATAGCACACCACACCCTTCATCTCTGTCGGTTCTCACAAGAAAATGATAGAGATGTGGCGGTCATCTCTATCGGTTCTTTGAAAGAAGCGATAGGGATAATGAACTCATCTCTATCGGTTCTTTATAAGAAGTGATAGAGATGAGGATATTCATCTCTATCGGTTCTTTCAAAGAAGTGATAGAGATGATTATATTATCTCTATCGGTTCTTTTTAGAAGCGATAGAGATGATCGATCATCTCTATCGGTTCTTTATAAGAAGCGATAGAGATGATGATATTATCTCTATCGGTTCTTTGAAAAAAGCGATAGAGATGGTATCATCATCTCTATCGGTTTTTTATAAGAAGCGATAGAGATGATGATCTTATGTCTATCGGTTCTTTGTAAGAAGCGATAGAGATGATAGCTCATCTCTATCGCTTCTTACAAAGAACCGATAGAGATAATATCAACATCTCTATCGCTTCTTATAAAGAACCGATAGAGATGAATGTATCATCTCTATCGGTCAAGAATCGACTGTAATAATGCCCGCCTCATCTCTGTCTCATGACTTTGTGTCACCACCAGAACCGACTGTGATGACCAAAAAGAACCGATTGTGATGTATATTTGTGTAGTAGTGAATGTTGATTATAATTATTAACCAACTATATTTAACCAATCTAGGGTGACAATGGATCATGGCATACAATGACAAGGTAGGATGTAGATCAATCTGGTATATTAGCTAAACCCAATCTAATTTAAAACAATTGTATATTTGAAATATATGCAATAGGGTAAAACAAATATAGCAATTTTATAAACATGGGTTCAACATGATCAAAGCACAACTTGCCTTGGAATAGGTCCTGATCTGGTTCTGGAACTTGCTCTTGAGTTGCTGGATCTTCCTCCGAAGCGTCGCACAATTCAACGTCTACGCGTACCGAAGGAGAAAAGCAAATAAATACCAAAATAGAGAGCAAATTAACTCCAAAAATCAATTAAAATTCACCATTAAATAGATCTCAATTTTACAAATTTTTAGAAATTGGAATCACTCAAATCCGAGTTAAATTGCAAAAGATATAGCCTTTTGAAGTTTGAAATAAATACTGAAATTGCTAAAATCAGAAAATTCGAATTTAACAGATTTATTTTTATAATGAAAAAGCGATTTATGACGCAAGCATGACGTCCTGCTGACGTCAGCCCTGACCTGGACCAATCAGAGCATGACACGTGGCCCTGGTGCATAGACCTGGTCCACGGGACCTCCTCTGGTCCACCGTGAACCCGGCGTATGATGCCTCGGTACCCGCACCCGATTGGCCGCAATACCGCTCCCGCAGATGCACGACACGCGGCGCACATCTACGTCTTGATCAGATCCAACGGTGACCGATACTCGCAACGCGGCTCAATCTCCCCCGTTCGCTCAGATCGGACGGTCACAAACTTACCCGAGACTAATGGCGATGCGACGGTGAAGAAGTCCACCGGAGACGAAGAAGAAGCTTCGGCGATGGCGTTTGGCGCTTCCGCGTGAAGAAGTAGATTGGTCGGCGCGCACACCCGGACGAGTCAACTCCGAGATCAAAGCGTCGAAAAGCGACGAACCGGCGGCGATCCTTAGCAAAAACCTCGGCGCTACGATGCTTCAACTCGGCGAGCTCCGGCGCGTTCTATGGCGATTCTCGCGAAACCCTTCCGACCAAAAGACGCGGCGCAAGGATGAACCTCGGGTGCTACCCTCCTTTATAACCTCGGCACCGCAGCGTTCAAACGGAAACCCTAGGTTTCCGTGGCGGTCGTGTCGGCGGCGGACTCGAGTCCTTCATGGAGGCGACAACCTCGACCACCGATCCGCTACCAGCGGCCGGATCACTCCCGATCGATCACGATCGAACCGATCTTTCCAAATCCAGCGGCGCAATCTTTATCCTTCCGAATCGATGCGATGCGATCGGACCCGCCGATCTTGATCGGCGATCGGACGCGAGCAATCGACGCGTGGCGATCTTTGAGCCACCGGATGGAAATCGAATGGTTACGAGCTAGGGTTTTACGGGAGATGGCCTTAGCGGGCGACTTGGGCGCGGCGAAACTTTTCACGCGCAGTGTTGAGCTCGGCCCAACACTGTTCACAAGACTTTTAAAGATTTCTTATTTAAAATAATTCCGAAATTCATTTTATTTATTTTAAAGGATAAAACTATTAGGAAAAATCCAAGAAAAATCTCACAAATACTTTGAGACATTCTGGACTCAAATAAAATATTTTTGGCAAAACTTTATTCGGACTTTGCACAGATTTAAATAGATTTGAATAAAAGGCAATAAACTTGAAATAAGAATTAATTCAAATAAATCCAGAAAAATCCAAATAAATTCCAGAAAATCATAATTGCACTTTTAAGCAATAAAATAATATTTAAGCCAAATTTTTGGGATGTTACAAATACCAAAACATCCTAGATGCATTGAGGCAACAATTTGTTTGATAAGAGGGTCTTAAAATATGAACATTTTTAGCACTTTCATCCCCTTTGTTATCCTAATGTTGATGGATTCCAAGGCAAAATCCAATTCCATGAATAATTCATCATGAAAGTTGTCATCCTCTGATTTATTCTTCATTTCATCCTCATCCCCGAATGAGAATACCATATGCAGCCCATTTTCACTCTGATCTTTTATAGGAACATCATTAGAGTGATAATGGCCTGCATATGGTATTCTCATTCGGGGATGAGGATGAAATGAAAAATAAATCAGAGCATGACAACTTTCAGGACAAACTGTTCAATGAATTGGATTTTGCGTTGAAATCCATCAACATTAGAATAAGAAAGGTGATGAAAGTGCTACAAATGTTCATATTTTAAGACCCTCCTCATGAGACAAGCTTTTGCCTCCATGCATCTTGGATGTTTTGATATTCAATTGCAAAATCTGTAACTGGTTCTGTCTTGTAAATGTTGTTGCATAAATATCTAAAGAGAATAAAAGTTCAAACAACATATACTAATCATGGAAAAGTTCTGCCAAGAGAGTTAGGAGAAAAACATATCACAGACGGTTCTATTTAAAAATCGTCTGTGATAATCTCATATTACAAATGGTTCTAATTCAAAACCGTTTGTGATAACTAATATCACAGATGGTTTTATTTGAAAACCATCTGTGATATGTCTTTTCACAGTCGGTTTTGGAACCGTTTGTGATATGTGTTGTGTATCACTGACACATGATTACAGATGGCCCAGAATACCATCTTTGATGACATTTTCTAACCGTCTATAATAGCCTTCTGTGTAGTACTGAATGCTACTTAGGATTATCCTATCATTCAGTATGTAGATGACACACTTTTGATAATGCTAGCGGATATTTGTTAGTTATTCACTTTAAAGTATTTGCATCATTCTTTTGCAACCGGATTGAAAGTGAATTTCACCAAATCTTCTTTGGTGCCGATTAATGTGGATGCTGACAAAATAGAAATTATAGCCAGCACGCTGGGTTGTAAGATTGGTTCAATGCCTTTTACCTATCTTGGGATTCCTTTGGGCACTACTAAACCAAAGGTTCATGACTATCTTCCTCTTCTAGATCGTATTAGCAAAAGGTTGTCAGGATTGTAGCCTCTTCTTTGTTTTGGAGGTCGGCTAACAGTATTGAACTCAGTGCTTTTTTGTTTGCCTACTTATCACATGCGCTCATTAAAATTACCGGCAAGAGTGGTTCAGCAAATTAATAGTTTGAGAATGCATTCTCTCTGGCATGGGTCAGATATCAATAAGAAGGTTGGATATTTGGTTGCTTGGAAAGAAGTGTGTAAACCAAAGCAGTAAGGGGGGCTTGATGATCTAAATCTTAGAGTGCATAACAAAGCACTTTTATCTAAGCATCTTCATAAATTTTGCAACAGGGAGGATGTGCCTTTCACTACAAGAAACAGAGAAAAATTCGTGGGTTTTTTTAAATTCGTGGGCCCACAAAATACCCACGAATTTATTTATTTAAATTCGTCGGTTTCTATAAAACCCACGTTTTTAATTAAATTCGTGGGCCAAAATGAAACCCACGAATTTATTTAATTAAATTCGTGGCTCAAATAACACCACGATTTAATCATTTAAATTCGTGGGCCATCAATTACCCACGAATTTAAAAATTTAAATTCGTGAGCCAAAAATTACCCACGAATTTAAAAATTTAAATTCGTGGGCCACCAATTACCCATGAATTTAAACTTTTAAATTCATGGGCCCGTCATCCCCACGAATTTAATAGAGGCAAAAAATCCCTTCGCCCATGCACCCGCGACGCACTCCACGCACCCGCCGCCGCTATCTCCCCGTCCACGCGCGCGCGCCGCCCCGCCCTCGCCTCCCAAATCCTCAAAAACTACTACGCCGCCTGCCCCAACCCTCCTCCTCTCGCCGTGAGATGCCACCGAGACCGACGCGGCCGGCCTCGCGGCGGGCGTCCTCGCCGCGTCCACGCCCAAGGCGGCGCGGCGGCGGTCTCGTCGGTGGCGAACTTCCTCCGCCGCCACGCCGGCGACCACCAGCGCGCCTTCTTCGCCGCGCGTTCCTCGCTCCTCTTCCGCATTTTCGCCGCCTCCCCACCTCGCTGTCCTTCATCGACCTCGTCGCTGGCGACGCAGCGCTCGCCGACCTCCTCGCGTCGGTTCTCTCCCCCTCCGGGCCACTCCTCGCTGCCATTTGCGCTGCGGATCGTCCTCCCTCCTCCGATTCGTCTTCCCACCCGAGCGGCTCCCGATTGGCTCCGCCTCGCATTGTCATCCGCCCGCCTCCTCCTCGATGAGGTGCTCGCCGCTCTCGCGGTCGCATGAAAAGTTCTGCAGTAAAATGGTACTATGATGTGAGGTAGTATTTCTAACCTAACTTTTGATATTCCTCATGTGGTTACAGGATGGGAGGATGGTTTGTCGAAAGTGATCTTGATGGGTCTTTCTTGCATGAGCATAGGAACTCTAAACTAAGGCTTTTCAAATTGAGGAGGATGGGGCTTACAAATTGCTTCAGTGCATATATTATTGTGCAATCGGCATTAGTAGTATATCTCTCAAGCTACCATACTTTGGATGGTATAATTATATTTAGTGCCACTTGTAGTTAGTTAATAGATCCATAAGCAATTTCTTGAGCTTTAGAGCTGAACATTTTACATGTCTTGAACAAAGGATTGCTTGGTGATCACTGTACTTGGCATATATGTTCACTGCTTTAGGTTCACATTGTTAGTTCTATTCCTTTGTTGAGGAGATGTTCTGTTAGTTTATCGAACATTACTTGTTCATTCTTGCATGGCGGCATTTTTGACTATCAACTATGCTCCTGTTATTACATATTTCCCTAATTCGACTTTACATTGTTTTTCTCAAGCTTCATTGCTACGGTGAGCCACAGTTGAATGTTTGCGGTGATCTGTGCAAACTCATCGACTTTGGATTTAATCAAATCCCGGATGAAAAAGTTTTCTACAAGCACGTTGAAAGCTCGGCCTAAAAGCTTGCGGAGGGAGAACACGATCAAGATCATGTGCGTGGTGAGGTATTCACACCCAAACATCCAAGTTCGGGAAAAGGTCATTGGTGATGCAAAACATAAAGGTGTCGGATGATGCGGTCCATCTCGGATAATCAAGTGGCCTAGCTTCTTTGAACTATTTTCACTGCTTATTGTCTTTTGAATACTCGGTGATGCAATTAGGGTCTTTGGAAGTTGAATTAAATAATTCTAGTTGTAATCTTGACCTTGAACTAGATGATTAACTTATGTTAATACTAGAGAGTATTACTTTGATGCTTGATTGATATATATATTATAACTGTTGTACTTTATAACTTGTTGTGATGGATACGTTGTGATCGACTTATTGTGATGGACTTATTGTAATGGAATGTAGATTGTATCTATTGCGGTTGTAATGTGTTGTACGTCATTGCATAGTTTACAAATTGTCGTTGGATGTGTGATTGGATTATCTAAGGATCTGCTAGAATGTCTCCTTCTGGTTTGAGAGATTGATATATATTATAACTGCAAATGTTTTTTTGTCTGCTGAGTGGATGTCCTATTTACAAGAGAGGTCATGCCGAAATTTTGTACATTTCGGAGACTTAGTTTTAAGCCGGTTTGAAGAGTTAAAAGGTTGGTTTCGATATTTTAGTACGTAATAGGTTTGGTGTCTCGTTTGTTAATTATTCGCTCGCTTCAACTTCATTGTGGAGTTTGTCTTTTGTGTTCTGATTACGATCGATTTGAACAAAATAGATGATCTTATTTATTCTTAAACTTAGCAATTTTTAGTTTCAATTTTCTTTTTGCCTTTTCTTTTCTTCTTTAGTTGTTATATGTATTGAGTGCGATACATATATATATATAAAAATACATACATTTGGATATATATACATATATGTATTGAGTGCGATACATATATATATATAAATACATACATTTGGATATATATACATTTTTTTTGTAAAAATGACAGTTAAATTCGTGGGTTTAAAAAACCCACGAATTTATCAGATTAAATTCGTGGGTTTAAAAAACCCACGAATTTATCGATTAAATTGGGCTAAAACCCACGAATTTAATCGATTAAATTGTGGGTTTTAAACCCACGAATTTAACTGACTAAATTCGTGGGTTTTTTAGCCCACGAATTTAACTGATTAAATTCGTGGGTTTTTTAAACCCACGAATTTAACTCAGAAACCCAATTAAATTCGTGGGCTTAGTAGAAACCCACGAATTTAACTTAAATTCGTGGGTACCCACAAATTTAATTAATTAATTTCGTCGAGTTAAATTCGTGAACTAAATTCAACGGTTTGCTCACGAATTTAAGTTAAATTCGTGGGTTTTAGCTTAAATTCGTGGGTTTTTGACCCACGAATTTTTCCCTGATTCTTGTAGTGTTCGGTTAAGTTATTGTGGGGATCTTATTACCATAACCTAGCTACTCCTCAATCTTGCATATTGCTTGGGTCTTTTTGGTGGAAAAGATCTTATTCGCCTCTTCGATAGTTTCAAAGGCGTGGCTTCTTGTTTGGTTAAGGATGGTCGTTCTTGTTTATTCTGGAAAGATGTTTCGGATCTTGGCTTTTTACAAGATGAATTTCCTCATCTGTTCTCTTTTGCAAAGAATGCAAATATCTCTATAGCAGAATTTCTTGATGGTGCTAATCTTGTTTCCAAATTGAACCTTCCTTTATCTCTTACGGTTTCATTGCAGCTACAACATTTGAGACAAGGATTGGTGTCTGTTTCCATGAGTGCGGGCATCTATGATTCTTGGTTTTATATCTGGGTTCTTTTGTTTTTTCTTCTAAGAAAACCTATGATCATCTCATTGGACAGAACAACATTCCTTTGCCTTTTAAGTGGCTATGGAAATCTTATTGTGTCAATAAGCACAAATTCTTCTTTTGGCTGATGCTTAACAATCGCTTGAACTCAGGGTTCTCTTGTGTCGGAAAGGACTTTATTTGCATAATTATAACTATGTGCTCTGTGCCTCTCATATGGAAGATATGTTCATCATCTATTCTTTGAGTGTCATTTTAGTCAATGGTGTTGGTGGTTTTTGCACATTCATTTTGATCTTTTTTGGAGGTCATGGATGAAGCTTCAAGAGGCTAAGGTTTTATCATTAAAGTTTTCTCAAGAAACCAATTTTTGTGTTGAGAAGGAAGAATTAGTGGTAGATCTTGATCTCGATCATTTGAGGGTTCTTTCTTTGGTGTTCTTGCTTGCTGTAACATGTGGGAGGCTATCTAAGATCATCTGGATCATCAAATCCCCACGAGCAAGCATAGGGTGAAGAATTGTGTTTTGACCCGGTTTTGGTGTAACTTTGGTAAACTTGAAAAAGGTCAAAACTTTTAAATCAATATTTGCAATAGATTGATGGAATATGTCCCTGACATCCATAGAAAGGTGCAGACAAAGTTTCATAGGGTTTCGATCAGCCGATCAAAAGATACACCGATTTTGGTTTTGAAATAAGATGATTTTACTGTTCATTGCCTTAATTTTACTGTTCATCGGTACTACCACCCCGCTGGTTGGCGGTAGTGCCGCCCTAGAGCTGAGGTTCTCTGTAAATTTATTTGTTAGCACTTCTTTAATCAAGTGAGGTTTTGGTTGGTTCTTTTAGGGGAAACATTGTTGTTGATCATCACCCCCCTTTGATCGCCATTACAATCCTTCAATTCATATCAGAGCCCAGTTTTGCTGTTTCTAGATTTTGACAAGTCTCAAGAGCCATGGTGATGGACAAATACTTTACAAAGCCTTCAATATTTTCTGGGGTAGACTATCCCTTTTGGAAATCTCGAATGGAATCATACATCACTACCCAGGGCTTCATTATGTGGCAGAAGGTGAATCTCCCGCATGATGCTTCTACTGATGAAAGTGTCAATGCCTCAAATATGGCTAACATTGAGACGAATGTTAAGACTAGGAACATCCTTATACAGGGGCTTAACCGTAGTGAGTATGATAGGATATCTCACTTACGATCTGCTCACTAGATTTTGGTGACCCTCGATGCCTTTCATGAGGGCACTACCTAGATCAAGACTATGAGGCAAAATCAATTCAATTGTGCTTACAATAAGTTTGAGCAGCACGCTAGAGAGTCCTTGGATGTGTGCTTTGGGCATTTCACCAAGATTTTGAGTGATTTTCGAGCGGTTGGAACCACATACTGTGACTCGAAGAATGCTCATCATTTTCTCATAGCAATTGATCTTTCCATTTGGAAGAAGAAGGTGACCTCTATCAAGGACACCACTGACTTGTCAACCTTGAGTCATGATAGGCTTTAGACAAAGTCACAATAGATGGCATTGGTCACTGATCCCATGTTTGATTCTGCCATTGGTTTTTCCCTCTCCGCTCTTTGCGAAATAAGCGATGAATAGCTGGAGAGGTTTCCAGAAAATAAGCTTGCCCTCTTAGCCAGAAAATTCTATCATGCATACAAGAGAGTAAGGGAGAGGAAGAGAGGACGACAAATCACTTACTTCGAGTGTGGTGGCCCAAACCACATTCGAGGAAACTGCCCCAAACTAGAGAAGGGCAAGAACGACAACATCGGTTTATGCAAGAATGACTACACTTAGAAGAACCTTAACAAGAAGGCTTTAGCTCGAGATCCTACGCGTGAGAAGTACTGAAACTTCTCTAAGAACAAGACGCTCTTTCACCACGTCCTCGTCGTACTTGATGATATATCTCCTTCTTCGACATCGAGACATGAAGCAACGATGAAGGACAGGATGATCTACAAGAGAAGACCAAGGGTGGAGACAACTTCACCGTGAAAGACCATGTGGAGGTCTACCCATGTTGGTGATGAGTATTTGACTAAATTTGAGCTTGGTATGCTCCCTAGTGCCTTACGAGTTGTACGTAGTGACAATGGCATGGAGTTCAAGAACTCCTACTTTGAGAGCTTTTATGAGGAGTTAGGCTTAGAGCACCAGTTTCCCGCTCCATACGTTCCACAGCAAAATGGCATAGTGAAAAACAAGAACAGGACCTTGGTTGAGATGGCCAGGACGATGCTAGATAAGTACAACACTCCTATGAAGTTTTGGGCTGAGGCTATAGCTACTGCTTGTCATGTGTCTAATTGAGTATTCTTGATAGCACATTTGCATCGCATTTCTGATGAGTTGAGTTATGGGCGAAAGCCTAGCGTTTCTCATTTTCGTGTGTTTGGTTGCAAATGTTTCGTTTTGAAGTCTGGGAACCTGGATAAGTTTGAGTCTCGTTCTTCTGATGATATTTTTCTGAGTTACTCGACTTCTTCTCGTAGCTATAGGGTCTGAAGTTGTGATACGAATAGGCTCATAGAGACCTGTGAGGTGACCTTTGATGAGGCTTTAGCCCAGGAGCTAGACCTGACATTTCAGGCTCTTTTTCCCTCTCCGAGACCATGTTTGTAGAGGATGAGGATGATGGATATGATGGTGTTCCATCTGATCCAGTCCCCTCTATGTCTGAGGTACCTCCTGTTTCCATTTCTGCACCTCAGGGAGATCACCCCTTACCCTTAGACTCTCCTTCAGTGAGTGGTTCTGTTCCTTCCTCTTCTTTGTATGAGGTAGAGGCCACTTCTGCTTCTGGACCTCCCCGCCATATTTAGAGATATCATCCACCTGATCAAATCATCAGTGATCTGTTTGAGTGTGTCACACACTCAAAATCAGGTTTATCCAGTTTCTGCCTTCACTCTACCTTTGTTGCCTCCTTTGAGCCGAAGGATGGTTTTCATGCATTATGCGATAAGTCTTGGATTAATGCTATGCATGAGGAACTCGAGAACTTCGAGGGAACAAGGTATGGCAGCTTGTTGAGCCTTCACCTGGTCATAATTTCATTGAGACCAAGTGGGTGTTCAAGAACAAGCAGGGATGGGGTTGTCATTAGGAACAAGGCTAGGCTAGTTGCACAGGGCTTTTCTCAGGTTGAGGGTCTTGACTTTGAGGAGACCTTTGCCCCTGTAACTAGACTAGAGGCTATTAGGATCCTGCTTGCATTTTCAGCATCCAAGGGCATCAAGCTTTACCAAATGGATATCAAGAGTCCATTACTCAATGGATATATTGAGGAAGAGGTGTATGTTAAGCAAACTCTAGGATTCAAGAACCTCAAGTACCCAAACCATATCTTCAAGCTTTCCAAAGCTTTATATGGACTTAAGCAGGCCCCTATAGCTTGGTATGAGAGGCTTAAGTCCTATCTTCTTAGTCATGGTTTTAAGATGGGTATAGTAGACAAGACTCTGTTCATCAGACGCCAGGGTTCTCATTTTCTCCTCATTCAGATTTATATGGACGATATTATCTTTGGTGGCTCTTCACACTCTCTTGTGTCTTGGTTTTCAGATGTGATGAGCACAGAGTTCAAGATAAGCATGACGGGCGAGTTGAGCTACTTCCTCGGCTTCCAAATCAAGCAGACTCGGGAGGGCACTTTCTTGCATCAAGGAAAGTACACTCGAGACTTTCTGGGGGACTTCGACATGTCTGGCGGGAAGCCGATGATGACTCCTATGGCCACCACTACTGTCCTCGAGCTTGATTAGGATGGTGAGCCAGTTGATCAGAAGGAGTTCCGAAGCATGATCGGCTCTCTCTTGTACTTTACTGTTTTGAGGCCGGACATACATTTTGTTATGTGTCTGTGCACTCGATTTCAGGCTTCTCCTCGCACCTCTCACCACCAAGCGGTGAAGCGCATCTTTAGGTAACTTCAAGCTACCATTGATTATGGTATTTGATACTCTTCCTCTTCTTGTTTGTCCTTTACAGCCTTTTCCGATGCAGACTTTGTGGAGGACCGAAATGGCGATCAGAGGGGGGTGAATGATCCCAAATCTAAAATTTACCCCCACTCGAAATGATCCAACCAAGCCCACAGACAGTTCAATCAAAAAGGATAAAAAGAAAATGGAGGAAGTTTTCCTGCGAGTCTAGTATGACCGGGTTGAATCTGGTAGCACCGAAATCCGGTATGACAGCAAGAAAGACGGTATGACCAGGCTCAAGAACAACAGAAAGAATAGAGCCAAGAACAGCACGAACTCAAAAGCTAATTTGAGGAATCTTTTGATTGGCTGAACAAAAACTCATGAAACTTGGTAGATGTGATCCTAAGGATGTTAGAAACTTATTCCAACCTTCAATCGCTAGGATTGACATCAAAGTTCTGACCTTTTTCTTTTTGAAGGAAGAACACACCAAGTTTGACTAAAACATGAGAACTTGATTTTGGACTTGCTTGTGGGATTTTAATGATCAAAATGATCTTGGATAACCTCCCACATGACACAGCAAGCAAGAACACAAGTGCAAAGCCCCTCAAACACTATCTAGAAGAATAATTCTCTTAAGCACACAAGATCGGATTCTTACAAGAAAGAATACAAGATTTGCCTAGATGATTGGGATATGGTCTGAAGAAGACTCATCCATCAATCATCCATCCTCAGCACAAGATCCAGAAGCATTTAGAAGGAGGGGAGGCAAATCCAAATGTGAAAGAAGCAAATTGCAAGAATGTAAATTTTGAAATTTAATTGCTGAATTTAAATGCATAAAATAAATTCAAAGATAGGTAAATAAAGCTTTCATTCCTGGAAGGGAGGTTTACAAAGCCTCACAACAAAGTGGGCAAAAATCTCAAAGGAGCCAAAACCTCTAAAACCTTCAAGAGGAGGAAGGCCACCCCTCCCCCTCTATTTATACTACCCTCGAGTCACCCTCCACCCTTGGATGAGATCCTTCTACCCTAAGGACCACCATCAAGGGTTAGGATGACTCCCACACACAGCCTTACATGGGCTAACCCGAAACCCAATAAGCACAACTGATTTTCAAGGAATGCAAACTAGACCTGCTACTCTATCACCTAGACTGCAATCCGATGGCCCTCCTTGATCCGAGTAGCTCCTAGCTAGCATCTCATCCATTCCTTATCTTCTGTGTTCGCAACAACTCTGGCTCCGATCATCTTCCAGCGATCCTCAGCCGTCTGGACCTTCGGTGCACCTCGCCTAGTCCCAGTCATCCTTCACCTCACCATGACTGCCGGGACCCGGATTTGCAAATCCGAAACCCTCTATGTATACTGCACTAGTCCAGGATCACACTAGTGCACACAGTGGAAACATAGATGAAATACCATTCCATACAACGAATTAACTAAGAAGAAGCAAATTATTATTAAATAAAGCAAACGACCTTATGGTCAATGTTTACACCATTATGCCTTAAGGGCTTAAGAAACAAATACTATTGCAGCGGAAAAGATAACTTGAGCCATTCGACATGCCACAGGCAATTGTCTGGGGAACGCCTTCCTAATCCACGTATTCTTCATAGAATTCCTCCTCATGATATTCATTATCTCCTTCAGCAACTCATCAACAAGGGCATAAAGCCGTGAGTACAAAAAGTACTCAGCAAGCCGTAGGGAATTGATGCAATATATTCATGCACGGCTTGACAAGGATGGCTATATGGTTCATTTGGCAGAAAGCAATAACTTGAATTGAAAAACAATAAATAGATTGAAAGCATATTTACGAAGAGATAAATAAATAACGGGTAGATCAATGATAGACAACAAAACAACAGTGAACTCCCCGTTCACATCCCAACAATTCCACATTTTATGAAACACTCTATACCCCGTGTGAAATTCCCAGGCTTTGTCCATGACCGCGGACGCGGCTATTCGAATAGTTTTACACTCTGTAGAGGTTGTACAACTTTACCCACAAGACATGATCATCTCTTTGTGCAATCGATCTTAACACACTTCTTTTGGTGTGTCGCAGAGATATCATGACAAAGCATTTACAATGCACTGTCTAAACTCGGTACTGCCCGCTAAGGTTTCGCCCCTTAGGGCCCCATCTTGCGCCTTGCGAATCTACCTGTCCATCCCGGAACCCACACCACCAATTGGCAGTACTCAAGACTAGACATTGCAAGTTAATCAGCTAGGTCTGTCCCATACCAGACTTGTGGTAGTACGGTTAGGCCCAGTTCAATGGTGCACAAGATTAAGTCCTTAAGTTGTCTCAGGCAAGACATCCACATCCCAATGTGCTAGAAAGCACCCCCTTTACTGCACAATCACTTGCCTGAGGGAAAACAATTCATTCAACCAAGGCCAATGGCAAACCCCGCCATGGTACAACAAATTTTACAACAGTAGCTAACGGCCACGATTCGATATCTCATTAAGTCAAGATTAACATTATTCAATATGTGACATGAATCCCAACGTACATGTAAGCATGTCTAAGCATAACTACGATAATCCGATGTTGGTATAATGATTATGTCCAACTAGTAATGTACCAACCTAGGGTTAACAATGGATACACGGCATACAACTAATCAAGGTGGCATAATGTCAACTAGGTATACATCTACTCCCATTAAATAAGCATTGATATACAAAATAGCATGCAATTGTAATAAAGTAAATTACTTTTGCAAACATAGGATCAACATGATCAAAGGATTACGACTTGCCTTGCTGATCTAGTGCTGGGTCTAGGTCTTCGAAGTCTTCGTTCGCTCCCTCAGAATTAGCGTCTACCGGAAAAGAAACAACGAAACCAAATAAATACAAAACAGAGACTCAAACAAGCTCAAAACTGAAAATAAATGGCTCTGGAAGATAGATCTTGATTTTAGAAAAATTTAAAAACTTGAATCGCCTCAATCAGAGTTCGTATGAGGGAGAACAAGCTTCTCGAAAATTAAATCACGGAAAAAGGCTAAAAATCAGAAATTCGGAATTTCTGGATTTATTTTTGTACGGGAAAATCGATTTATTGCGCAATCGCTGACGTCAGCCGGCTTTTGGTGGACTCGGTGCAGCAGACGGCTCGGTTCACCGTGCGATCGGCGCCGGCGGTGGCGCAGTTCTTGACGCGCACACACGCGGCGGCTGACACGGCGCTGACGTGGTTGCCACGCGTCGCGCATCGGACGACGGCACGGGATCAAGCGGCGGGGACACAAGGGCTCGGCAGCAGCGACGCGGCGGAATCCGGGACGCCCGCTGGAGATCGAACGGCGGAGCGCGGTCGCTGGAGGTCGACGGCGAGGCGGGAGACGAAGAAGACGACATAGCAAGCGGCGAAAAACGCGACGGATCGGCTTCGGATCTGGGAGAGGACGATGCGGCGAACTCAACGAGACGCGCGGGTGCGGCGGAGAGGCACCGGAGCGGCAAGACGATGGGGACAAAGCTTCGGCTGCGGCGGCGGAGCTACGGTGAGCGAGAACTCGGCGATGGCGGCGGCTCGGGCAGCGAGAGGCAGGGCAAAAGGAGCGGTGTCGTGAGGGGAACCTCGGGAGGCGTGCGGCACAAGCTTTTATAGCCTAGGGAGGTGTGAGGGGCACACACTCCGAGAACAACGGCGTGCGGCGCGCAGAGACCGAGGGACGCTAGGGTTTCGGCCCAGGTCTGGCTGGGCGGCTGGGCCGTGCTCGGCGATGGGTCAAGCGAGTGGGGGAAAGCGGGCGGAAAGGCTTTTTGAAAATAAAATCATTTTTCGATTTAAGAAAATCCAGAAATTCAAATAAAAGAAAATAAATAGCAAATAAATTCAAAAAAATCCCCAAAAATACAGAAAAATATTTAGTTTGATGAATAGTTTAGTCAAATTAAATCCTTTCATTAATAGAAAAATCAAATTAAGCTTGGATTAATTCAAGAAAAATGCAAATGGTTTATTTTCGAATTCAAACATTCCAAAACTCAAAATTTTGGGATGTTACAATGACCTAGCACCGTCGTCCTGCAACCATCAAAATCAAGGAAATACATCACATAGCATTTCCCACTTTGCTCAAAATTGAGTCGATATCGAGTATCGAGTAACCCTACTCGATACTTATCGATTCTCACTCTACTCGAGTCACTCGACCACATGCCGATGGGGCATTACTCGACCAAACAAAAACTTGGCGGTAATCGAGCTAACCCGCCGCTCGACCTGGTAGCATCCCTACTCGATACTTCTCGATTCTCAATCTACTCGAGTCACTCGACCACTGGTCTTCGACCAGCCAAAGTTCAGACTACTCATGGTCCGACCAGTGGTCTTCGACCAGGACAGACTCAAATCAAACTCAACCTTGAACACCAAAAGCTCGAATACAGTCAATTACTCATCACACACTTGGGTAGACCTCCAAATGGTCTTTCACTTTGCTAGTTGTTGGATAGGTTAGAAGAGCACTTCTGGCACTTGCCAATTCATTGGTACTTCTCTTGTTTCTTGGTCATCTAGGAAGCAGTCCAGAGTTGCACAGTCCAGAGTTGCGGAGTACATTGCTGCAGCTAGTTGTTGTAGTCAGGTACTTTGGATGAGATCGACCTTGTAGGACTTTGGGTTAGAGATAGAGAGTGTTCCACTTTTCTGTGATAACACTTCTGCTATTTGCATTACTAAAATCCCAGTGCAGCACTCCAGGACCAAGCATATAGATATTAGATATCACTTCATTAGGGACCATGTGGAGAAGGGTGATATAGTGCTTTAATTTGTGGATAGTGACCACCAGCTTGCCGATATCTTTATCAAGCCTTTGGATAGCTCTAGGTTTTTGGCCTTGAGAGGAGGGCTTGGAGTTGTGTGCCCATACGACATCTTTTGAGGGGGAGCTGGTATGTATATTATGTCTTATATATATTTTTTTTCCCAGTTTTTTCCTTTCTTTTGCATTTTCTTGGTGTTTTTGGGCTTATCTCTAGAGTTTTGAGTTCACTTCACTTAGATTTCTAGCATGCTTCACATGGACCTCTCTTGCTATCATGCACAATTAGCTGACCACTCTTCTCTCTAGGTTGAGTCCCCTCACAGCCTTATAAGTCTAGCAGGTGCTGGCCCCCCTGGGTAGACAGGGTCTATGTGCACTCCTTAGCTTAGGATCTAGAGTCAACTTCCCTATGTCAGTCATTGGGGAAAATGAGAGTGAATCTGAGCTGTAGTGTTCTCTGTATCTTTTCTATACTCTATAGCCACTCAGTTTGCAGTTTCTCGACTTCTTCTCCTCATTCTGTGTTTCTGGTTTCGATTGAGTTCATTTGGACCTTCCTTGAGCTTAATTCTACTAATAACTCAACTTAACCAGATTTGTGCTTAAAATTGATTCACATGTTGAGGGGGAGTTTGAAAACATATTACATGCATTGCATATAGACTTCATTTTCTATTTTATGAGCTTTGTCTATTATGCAAATGAGCTATTAATCAAGATATGCACCATGCTACTTTTATGAAGAAAAATGCTAGCTTAGATATGTCCAAGTTCAGTTTGATTCATCTTACTAAGCTTGTTAAAAAATTGAAAATTAAAGATTTAAATGAAAACTTGATGAAACATGTTGATTTTACTTGCTATGTTTCTTCTCTAGATGCATATGCCATTATTATGAAATTTTGGATTTCTACTAGAGTCCCTATAGCAACATGGGTGAAGCTAGGTTGGTCCATACTTGAGTCCTTCGTATGCTCATAAATCTAAATGGAAAAATAAAAAAATTGACTCTTTTATGCAAATTGATCTCAACACTTTACATTCACGAGACGGCTTCCCATTGCACTTGGGATGAACTTAGAATGTATCGTGTATGACCAAGACCATTCTCTTAAGAGTTCTTCTTGAGATGGTCGACTATAGCTTGAGTCAATCACTTGAAAAATGCAAATAAAATTAAAAAACATAAGTGGGTAAAGAAAGCAAATAATGTCAAACATTTGCACCCCACTATGTCATTAGATGTCTTAAAGCAAAAATTTGCATTAAAGATAAGTGTGCCCGAAGGACCCTGTATGCACATCTAGCTTACCCAAATTGTGAAGTAGGTTGAACTCTAGGTTCTCCATTTGATCCATTGTATGGTTTTGTTTCTAGTTTAGAAACTATGCTTAGTGTTGCACTTGTTAAATCATGCAAAAATGACATAGTCTTATTTGTACTTGCTAGCAAAATTGACATTTGCACTTAGACATGTCTTTGTTTAGCATAATCTGAACTTGAGTAGCTTGGTGTCATTCTTTGTCTATATGGTCACTTGAATAATCTTCAAAGCTCTTTAGGATGCATTTCATGCATACATGTGAAAAAGGAGAGAATATGCTATCTTGATCCCTATATTGCCAAAAGGGGGAGAAATTGTAGAAAAGGCATCAATAAAAAGATAAAAATGTGAATGCATCTTGGTTCTTATGATCATGGTAAAAACTTGCTAATTCTTAGGATCATAAGTATATTTGAGTTTTTCTTAGAATTTTAGAGCTTTTGTGGAAAACTTGTTCTTTCTATTGGCTTGCTCTAAAATCCTTCTTGTCAACTCAAATTGATGCCTTTTGTGCTGTATGTCAATATACTCATCAAGGGGGAGATTGAAAGACCATGTGGAGGTCTACCCATGTTAGTGATGAATATTTGACTAAATTTGAGCTTGGTATACTCTGGTTTGAGTTTGATTTGAATTGGATTTTCAATTTAAAGCAATTCGAGTTGTATCTGCCAGGGGCGGTAGTACTGGCCATGTTGGGGAAATACTACTGATCAGGAGGGTGCACTACCGGCCTATGGAGCGGTAGTTATATTCCAGAGAGGGTCTTCGCTGGATATTCAGGCGAGCGGCACTATCGGCCATGCTGGAGAGGTAGTGCCAGTCGAGCGGTACTACCAGCCCTAGGGGGCGGTAGTGCCGACCTGTTGAGCGAATTTTGATATTTGATTTTTGCAATTGTATGAATATTACATATCTTTGTTGGACATTGCTATGTGATGGGTTTTCCTTATTTTTTATGGTTGCAAGATGACGGTGCTAGATCATGGTTACCCGGAGCATGGTCGGGACTAGGCGAGGTGCGTTGGAGGTCCAGACGGTCGAACATCACCGTAGGATGATCGGAGACGGAGTTGCTGCGAACCTAGAAGACAAGGAATGGTTTCGATGCTAGCTAGGAGTTTCTCGGATCAAGGAGGGCCGTTGGATCACGGTCTAGGTGATAAAGTAGCGGGTCTAGTTAGTATACTTTGAAAAGCGTGCAAAAACCCGTTATGTTAGAGGGTTTCGGGTTAGCCCATGTATGAGTGAGTGAGTCAATCCTAGCCCTTGATGGTGATCCTTAGGGTAGAAGGAACTCATCCAAAGGTGGAGGATGACTCAAGAGTAGTATAAATAGAGGGGTAGAGGTAGCCTTCCTCCTCTTGAAGATTTGAGGTTTTTGTGCTCCTTTGAGCATTGCCCACTTTGTTGTGAGGCTTTGTAAACCTCCCTTCCAGAAATGAAATTTTTATATCCTCCCTTCAAGAAATGAAATTTTCATTTACTCATCTCTGAATTTATTTTACGCATTTACTTATGCTTTAAATTCCGCAATTTACATTCTTGCAATTTACTTTCATGCAAGTTAGATTTGCCTCCCCTCCTTCTACTTGCTTGTGCTTCTTGTACCGAGGATGAATCATTGATGGATGAGTCCTCTTCAGATCATATCCCAATCATCTAGGCAACTCTTGTGCTCTTCCTTGCAAGAAACCGATCTTTTGCTCTCTAGGGGATTATTCTTGGAAGATCGGGTTTTTGGTGGTCTTGTATTGTGTTCTAGTTTTCTATGACATGTGGGAAGTCATCTAAGATCATCTTGATCATCAATAACCCATGAGCTAGCTAAGGGCCAAGTTTTTGTTTTTGTACCCGTTCTTGTGCTCTCTTCATCAAATTGGAAAAAGGTCAGAACTTTGACATCAATCCTTGCGATTGAAGGTTGGAATAGGTTCCTAACATCCTTAGGAAGGTGCATACGAAGTTTCACAAGTTTCGGATTATTCAAACAAAAGTTACATCAATTTTTGATTTGAACTCGTGCTGAAATGACTATAAATAGGCCTGATTTTACTATTCATAGCGGTATTGCTGGCCTCAGACTAAAAACTTCAAAAACTGATTCTTTCACTTGCATTTGATATCTAGGGGTTTTGGCTTGGTTTATTTTGTGGTAAAAATTAAATTGTGATCATTCACCCCTCCTCTGATCGCCATCTTGGTCCTTCACACCGGCATATGCTTCATGGCTGACGAGAACGACATCAGTGATGATGACCTCTACAATAAGTCTGATGAGGTATCTACCTATGACGAGCTCAATGATGCATTCTGCAAGCTAGGGAAATTCTATGCTAGAGCTAGAGCTAGATCTGTGGAGCTTGAGAAAGAAGTAGGTAGTCTATCTTCCCGTGGCACTGATGATTATTCTCTTTGTGATGCCTTTCTTGTGGAGTTGGAGAACCTAAGAACCCTGCATGATAGTGTGCTTTATGAGGTAGAGGTTCTTAGGGTGAAGAATGCTAGCTGTAGTACTTCTCAAGCTATTTCTGTTGATGCTATGTAAGGACCCGAATCCACTGATTCGAACCCACTGTGTTTACCGCACTAGTCCCAGGATCAACGCTAGTGCACACAGCTTAACATTGGTACATATCACATCATACACAACGATAATAGAATAATAGTTCATTTATTGATATAGCTAAATGTATGATCTTATGACCAACTTACATTATTAAGCCACGCAGGGCAAGACTGAGAATATAAACTAATAATTAAGCAGCGGAAAGTAGAAAACGTAGATAGCTCATCAGTTCACCACAGGCAACCGACAAGGTTCGGACCCTAATGACTCGTGTCTTCCTGGACTTCCTCTTCCAACACAGGTGTAGATTCTTCAACTGTTGATTATTGTTGTTTGGCAAGGGTGAGTACTTAAGCACTCAACAAGTTGTGCACAGAATGCAATTCTATGTATCTATATGCAAGGCTTATTCCAATGGATAGGCTATCATGGCTATTTTGCAACAAGCAGCATTTATGAACAAATACAGTAAATAGATTGTAAAGAATGTAAAACAAATAGCAATAGTAAACAACTTCAGTATTTCTCAAGTAAACCAATTTTCCAATCCTAAGTCAAATTCATCTTCCATATGGCATCCCGCCATCCCAACCATGTTGTCCAAATAATTAAACTAACCCTTAACTGTAATTCCCGAGCATTGCTCAATACCGCGAGCACGGCTATCCGAATAGTTTCACACTCTGCAGAGGTTATGCACTTTACCCACGTGATACAACCAAACACCACCAAGGCGAGTGATCATAACAAAGCCTTTACAATGCTCTGGCTTAACCCGATACTACCCGCCAAGGTTTCAACACTGGTGGGACTGGTTACCACATCCAGGGCCCCCCTCTTGCGCCATGTGAATTACACCATAACTCGGGAACTCACACCGACCACGATAGTACCAAAATTAAGACATTGCAAATTACTCAGCTAGGCTGGCCCATACCAGACATGTGGTTGCATGATTGACTCAGGTCAAAGGCTTGCAAGGTTAAGTCCTTAGTGTGATCAAGGCAAGACATCCACATACCCTCTGCCCATCGGGCCCACCTTGGCATCCTCGCCCCTTGTCACTTGCCCTGATCTAAGTGATTAACACCCAGTTGATTACCAAGCACCACGTGCCATCAACAATTCAACATCGTTGCGTGACATGACTCGCCACAACAACTCAATCTCATCGTGTGATCCCACATGACACACAAGTTCATAACATTGTTCCATATTCCATTAAGCAAGATTAATCATCAATGATTCTGACACATGTGATGACGTGGCAAAGCTAAGCAACTAATACAAACTAATCCTCTAATGTTGATTATAATTGTTAACCAACTATATTTAACCAATCTAAGGTGACAATGGATCATGGCATACAATGACAAGGTAGGGTGTAGATCAATCTGGTATATATTAGCTAAACCCAATCTAATTTAAAACAGTTGTATATTTGAAATATATGCAATAGGGTAAATCAGACATAGCAATTTTATAAACATGGGTTCAACATGATCAAATCACAACTTGCCTTGGAATAGGTCCTGATCTGGTTCTGGAACTTGCTCTTGAGTTGCTGGATCTTCCTCCGAAACGTCGCACAATTCAACGTCTACGCGTACCGAAAGAGAAAACCAAATAAACACCAAAACAGAGAGCAATTGAACTCCAAAAATCAAATAAAATTCACCATTAAATACATCTCAATTTTACAAATTTTTAGAAATTTGAATCACTCAAATCCGAGTTAAATTGCAAAAGATATAGCCTTTTGAAGTTTTAAATAAATACTGAAATTACTAAAATCAGAATTAACAGATTTATTTTTAAACTGAAAAAGCGATTTATGACGTCAGCGTGACGTCAGTGAGATCTCGGCCAATCACAAGCCGACACGTGTCTCGGCGTATGGACCCCGTCCACGGCGCAGCGCGAGACCACGATGCACCCGGTCCATACCGCCTCGGTACCCACGCCCGACACGCGGCTGGCTCCGATTGGTCCGCACGCGCGGCTCGATCTGAATCCTCCGATCGGATCCGATGGTCCACATTGCTCGCCACGCACAGGACACGCGGCAGAATCTTACCCCTCCGCTACAGATCGAACGGCTGAGAGCTTTCCCAAGCGCCGATGGTGGCACGGCGGTGTTTCTTCGCCGTGCTCGAGGCGATGACCTCGGTGGCGGTGTTCGACGACGAACGCCGCTATCGCTTCACGGGTCCGACGCGATGAGGTACGGGATCTCGGATCTGGGACCGCACGGCTCGGGGCGAAACGACGGCGGAAAATGCACGAAAAACCGCGGCGGAGGCTTCGGCGACTCCGGCGAGCTCGCACGGGCAGGCGGAGGCGTCTCGACGTGCGGGAACTGGCAGACCGGTGCGGCTCGGGGTGAGGGTTTCAACGCCCGTGGCGGTGCCTTAAATAGCCGCTCGAGGAGGCGTGCGCAGCGCGGACTCCGAGGATGACTCCGTGGCGGCGGCGGACTCCGGCGGCGACACGGAGAGGTGACGCGACGCGCATCTAGCGCGTCCGCGGCGCGCATCCGACGGCTCGAACACTCGGCCACGCGGCGAAGCTCACCGTTGGATCTCGATCCAACGGTTGACCGCATTAGGTTAGGGTTGCTTGAACGGCCGATCGGGCCACAAAGAATGGGCCACCAACACTGCTCATGCGTTTTTCAAAAGGTTTTCTTGTTTATAATAATTACGTAAACTCATTTTATTTGTTTTAGGCAATAAAATAATCAGGAAAAATCAAGAAAAATCTCAAAAATACTTTGAGACATTCGGACTTAAATAAAATATTTTTGGAAAAACTTTATTTTAACTTTGCATAAATTTAAATAGATTCGAATAAAAGGCAATAAACTTGATTTGAATTTAATTCTAATAAATCCAGAGAAATCCAAATAAATTACAGAAAATCATAAATGCACATTTAAGCAATAAAAACTTAAATAAGCCAAATTTTGGGATGTTACAAACCTCCCCCCTTAACAGAATCTCGACCCGAGATTCAGGGCTAACTAGAGAATAGGTTCGGAAATTCTGACTTCAAATCTTCTTCTCGCTCCCAAGTGGCTTCACTTTCTAATGATTGCTCCATCAACTCGCAAAGCGAATAGACTTGTTTACGGTCTTGCGCTCCATAACATCCAAAATTCATTGGTTGCTCTTTGTAAGTCAAATCTTCTTGCAGCTCTATTGCATCCAGCGGGTTTGCTCATTGGCACTCGAGACACTTCTTAAGGTGCGACACATGGAATACATCATGCACTCCTGCCAATGACTGAGGCAACTCTAACTGATAAGCTACCTCTCCTCGATGGCTCAGAATCTTGAACGGACCGACATATCTTGGCGCGAGCTTATCTTTAACGTGAAATCTTTTAACGCCCTTAAGAGGGGTAACCCTGAGATACACATGATCTTCTGGTTCAAAACTCAAATCTCGACGACGGTTGTCTGCGTAGCTTTTCTCTTGATGTGCTATCTTCAACCTTTCTCGATCATTGCGACTTGACTTTCGGCTTCCTCGAGGATATCTGGCCCGAAAACCAAACGTTCTCCTGTTTCGTTCCAATTTAATGGAGTACGACAAGCACGTCCATACAACGCCTCAAACGGTGACATCTGCAGGCTAGCTTGATAACTATTATTGTAACTAAACTCTGCATATGGCAAACTTTTATCCCAAGATGTAGCATAAGCTAAAGCGCAAGCTCTCAACATATCCTCTAAAATCTGATTTAATCTTTCCGTCTAACCATCTGTCTGCGGGTGATATGATGTACTGAAATTCAGACGAGTCCCCATTGCTTCGTGCAACTTATTCCCAAATCTCGAGGTAAATTGGGTACCTCTGTCCGACACAATCTTCTTGGGCACTCCATGCAAACATACAATCCTCGACATGTACAGCTCTGCTAAACGATCTCCGGAGTAAGTGGTCTTTACTGGAATAAAATGGGCGACCTTGGTTAGACGATCCACGATAACCCAAATGGAATCGTAACCTCTCTGAGTCTTAGGTAAACCGGTGATAAAGTCCATTCCGATTTCCTCCCACTTCCATTCCAGAATTCTCAACGGCTGCAACAAACCAGCTGGTCTTTGGTGCATGGTTTTTACTCTCTGACATACGTCACATAAAGCAACATGTTCAGCTACTTCACGTTTCATATTAGGCCACCAAAATCTCTCTTTCAAATCCTGGTACATCTTAGCACTCCCTGGATGAATTGAGCATTTTGAATCGTGAGCCTCCTCAAGAATCAATTGCTTTAGCTCCTTTTTATCCGGCACACAAATTCGGCCTTTGAAAAACATGGTTCCCTGCTCATCCAGAGTGAAATCTACGGCTAGGCCTTCTTCCTTTTTAGCCTTAATCTTGGAAATTTTATCATCATCTTTCTGGCCTTCTCTAATCTGACCTTCCAGCGTTGGCTTTACTTCCGGTGCAGCTACCATTCCTTGCGGAACGACTTCCAACCTTAGTTTCTGAAATTCCTTGCATAATTCTGGTTGATCCTCCATTGTTAGGGTATTGGCGCTATGACTCTTTCGACTCAGAGCATCTGCTACCACATTGGCCTTTCCAGGATGATAATGAATTCCCACATTATAATCCTTAATTAGCTCTAGCCACCTTCGCTGCCTCATATTCAGATCTGCTTGAGTGAATATGTATTTCAGGCTCTTATGGTCTGTATATATCTCACATCTATTTCCTATGAGATAATGACGCCATATCTTTAAAGCATGCACTACGGCTGCTAACTCCAAATCATGCGTTGGGTAGTTCACTTCATGCGGTCTAAACTGTCTCGACGCATAAGCAACGACTTTGCCTTCTTGCATTAACATGCATCCCAAGCCTTGCTTTGAAGCATCGCAATAAATATCAAATCCATTCGCACATCCGCAACACTAATACGGGTACCGCTGTTAAACGCTTCTTTAATTCCATAAAGCTTTTCTCGCACTCTGGCGTCCATGCAAACTTCTTTTCCTTCTTCAACAACTGCGTCAGGGGTTTGGCAATTGTCGAGAATCCTTCTATGAACCGACGGTAGTATCCCGTCATTCCGTAAAAACTACGGATCGAGTAATGACTTGGTTGCTCCCAATGCAACATCAAGGTCCACTTTGCTTGGGTCGATCGCCACTCCTTTAGTAGTCATGACATGACCAAGAAATTCAACTTTCTCCTTCCAGAATTCACACTTGCTAAACTTAGCATATAGCTGATGCTCTCGCAGCCTCTCTAAAACCATCCTCAGATGTTCTGCATGCTCTTCCTCTGTCTTCGAGTAAACCAAGATATCGTCTATAAAGACTACAACAAACTTATCCAAATATTCCATGAAAACCTTATTCATCATGTTCATGAAATATGCAGGGGCATTCGTCAATCCAAATGACATGACTGTGAACTCATAATGTCCATATCGCGTAGAAAACGCAGCCTTAGGCACATCCTCCGCTCGGATCTTCAATCGATGGTATCGAACGAAGATCTATCTTGGAGAAAACTCCAGCTCCTCTTAAGCGATCAAATAAGTCATCGATCCCGGCAGCGGATACTTATTCTTGATCGTTACTTCATTCGATGGCACGATAATCGATGCACATTCTAAGACTTCCGTCCTTTTTATGAACAAACAAAACCGGGGCTCCCCATGGTGATGAACTAGGTCTAATGAAACCTTTTTCTTGCAGTTCCTCAATCTGCTTCTTCATTTCCACTAACTCGTCGGTAGGCATCCGATATGGTCTCTTTGATATCGGTGCTGTCCCTGGTGCTAATTCAATAACAAACTCGATATCGCAATCAGCGGCGATCCTGGCAAATCTTCTGGAAACACATCCGGGTATTCTCTGGCTACTGGCACATCTTCCATGCTGATGGCTTTCACGCTGTTGACCATTAACTGCCCATCTCGAACTGCGGTTGCTTGAAATTCTACTTTCTTGCCACTAGGGCCTTCCAATGTTACAATCCTTCGGCCACAATCCAAAACAGCCTTATGCTTAGACAACCACTCCATTCCAAGGATAACGTCTAGGGATTGCGCATCTATCAAGATAAGATTCGCTAGAAATTCTATCCCATCCATAAGCAACTTAGCTCCCAAACACCCAAGGCTAGATCTAAGCTAAGATCCTGGGGCTTGGACTAAGAGCACACACTTAAGATTCACCACTTTAAATCCATTCTTGGTTGCAAAACTTTGAGAAACAAACGAATGCGAAGCTCCAGAATCAAACAAAACTGTAGCAGGTACTGCGTTGACCAGAAACTTACCTAGTACGATGTCTGTAGCTTCCTGAGCTCCATCTGCGGTGATGTGGTTGATCCTCCCGCGCACAGTTGACTGCGGTGTTGCTCCAGCTTGACCTGGCGCACGATTCCCCCTTGAGGCTGGTGCCTTGGCAGGTGTTGTTCCCAAGTTGAAACGAACTGGCGTGATGCCTCCCTTCTGTGGACACCTATTAGAAAAGTGCCCTGTCTCATTGCATGTATAGCATCTTTTCACTGCAGACTGTTGATTCCCTCCTGGTGCATTGTTGCCCTGTGCTGGTGTCTGAAAGTTCTGATTGGCAGGGCGAGGTGTAGGGGTTGATGTCTTGTTCACAGCTGGCGGTTGGAACCTAGCAAATTGTTGTGGTGACATCCTCAAACGTAGATGGTTTTGACGTCCACCCTGATTAGTCATTAAGCGCTTACGGTTCTCACCCAGCTCTTTGCGCTTATCTTCTAGGATCAAAGCCTTATTGACTAACTCCTGAAAATCTGGAAAATTGTGGGTGATCACCCCACTGCGATCTGAATTCATCCCTTCATGAAACGAGATTGCCTAGCTTTATCTGCCGATCGCCTTGAGGGCATAGCGAGCTAAGCGAGTAAACTTGTTCGTGCTCGGCCACCGGTTGGCCTCCTTGTTTCAAAGCCCGAACTCTTCCTTCTTAAGGTCCATCATTCCCTCTCCGACATGATCTCGTGAAAAGCATTAGTAAACTCCTCCCGTGTGACCTCTTGTGGGGCTCCATGAGCGACACAATAATTCTCCCACCATTCTCGGCGGTTCCTTCAAGTTGATGAGAGCGTAGAGCACCTTCTCATTTCCTTCACATTGCGTGATGTGCGGCTTCTTTTCAATTGTCCTAAGCCACCATCGGCTTCCAAAGGTTCACATTCCTGAAAAGTTGGTGGCCTAGTCCTCATAAAATCGATAGCTTTGAGTGAGGTCGGGTCCACCATGGTTGTTCGAGCTCTGAGGTTGTTGTTGGTTCTTCTTTGCGTTGGCCATCTCTGCATCTCTTTGCATCATAGTCTGCATCGCTTAGTCTGCTACTGCAAGAAATGCTCCCAGATTCTGCATGTCGACTGGCGGTGGTTGAGGGCTGCCTCTGTCGTTGGTGTTGTCGTTCTGGCGCAGTCCACTTCCTGAAGCTCCGTTGTTCCCTCGAGTATTCACCATCTGATGATTGCCTCTTGGCTTAGGAAAGGTAGATGTAGCATAGATAAGAAGTAAGAATTTCTAAAGCGGGGAGATAGGTTATACCCAACTGAAATAATTCTTTATTATTCTTGGTATGGCTGCTTATTTAAGCCTACAAGCTTTGCAACATATACTGCACACTCAGCAATACAAAGAAGCAAACTAAACACGAAACATTAACGTCATCTAGAAAGGTAAAAACTAACTTAAAGACGCGACTCACAACCGAGTCTCAACACAGCTCCAAGGCTGACACTCACTCATCCAGCCACCCTGGCTGAGGCTGTCCCGGCGCATACACCGGTGGGTGAGTTGGCATGGGAGCGAACCTATCCTGATGACCTACTATTGGGTCATCTGCAACAACAGGGTCTACACTCTCCTCTGGCTCCCACTCTCGCTCCTCTGGATCCTCCTCGGACTCTCCAACTGGCTCCTAAACTCCTCGAGTCACTCGCTCCAACTCGTCCTCGACCGCCTCTAGGGCCTCTCCCAGCTCAGTGATCATCCCGATGGCTGAAGCACGGGTCACCTCAAGCTCCTGCTCTGCTACTCTGAGTGCCTCGTACACGCTCCCGGCTCTGAGTAGTATCTCTCATATGATCCTCCTGGGCAAGGGCGAACTCTGCGAGGTGCGTCGCAGTAGCACACTCGTCCTCCACGATCCGTCGGCGTCGGCATGCTTGAACGTCTGGGTGAAGGCGAACATCGAGTCGTGAAGCTCGTCGGCGTGGTCGCGGCGGACACGGCCGAAGTGCAAGTCGGGCAACCTCACGAATTGCAACCTCGTGCGAGAATCTTCGGCGGAGATGTTGATTGGTGCGCTAGCTTCCTCGTTCTCTCGGCGTAGATGATCGACTTGCAAATAAATCCTCGGTGTACACCATTAATCGACCACCGCCTCCTCGGTAAAGCGGACGATAGAAGCCTCCCGCGTCGAAGAACTCTCCACAACTCCATGGCGTAGCCACGGTGACTCCTCAAAGGTCGGAACGATCGGCATCGCTTCACAAGAACTTTGAATAAGTTCTCCACCCGAAACGGCAAGTAAAACGGGTAAATTCAGCAAAGGCGAGAAGTAGAGAACGAGATGAGTCGAGAGTGTTTTATTAGTCAAGTTTAGATTTTCTTTTAGAAAATAATTTTGGACTCACACAGGACACCTCCACACTATCTAGGGCCATGACCTACAATCAGTATGCTCTGATACCACCTCTGTAAGGACCCGAATCCACTGATTCGAACCCACTGTGTTTACCGCACTAGTCCCAGGATCAACGCTAGTGCACACAGCTTAACATTGGTACATATCACATCATACACAACGATAATAGAATAATAGTTCATTTATTGATATAGCTAAATGTATGATCTTATGACCAACTTACATTATTAAGCCACGCAGGCAAGACGAGAATATAAACTAATAATTAAGCGTGGAAAGTAGAAAACGTAGATAGCTCATCAGTTCACCACAGGCAACCGACAAGGTTCGGACCCTAATGACTCGTGTCTTCTGGACTTCCTCTTCCAACACAGTGTAGATTCTTCAAGCTGTTGATTATTGTTGTTTGGCAAGGGTGAGTACTTAAGCACTCAACAAGTTGTGCAGAATGCAATTCTATGTATCTATATGCAAGGCTTATTCCAATGGATAGGCTATCATGGCTATTTTGCAACAAGCGGCATTTATGAACAAATCTGATAAATAGATTGTAAAGAATGTAAAACAAATAGCAATAGTAAACAACTTGAGATTTCTCAAGTAAACCAATTTTCCAATCCTAAGTCAAATTCATCTTCCATATGGCATCCCGCCATCCCAACCATGTTGTCCAAATAATTAAACTAACCCTTAATCTGTAATTCCGAGCATTGCTCAATACATGAGCACGGCTATCCGAATAGTTTCACACTCTGCGAGAGGTTATGCACTTTACCCACGTGATACAACCAAACACCACCAAGGCGAGTGATCATAACAAAGCCTTTACAATGCTCACGCTTAACCCGATACTACCCGCTAAGGTTTCAACACTTTGGTGGGACTGGTTACCACATCCGGGGCCCCCTCTTGCGCCATGTGAATTACACCATAACTCGGGAACTCACACCGACCACGATAGTACCAAAATTAAGACATTGCAAATTACTCACCTAAGTGGCCCATACGGACATGTGGTTGCATGATTGACTCAGGTCAAAGGCTTGCAAGGTTAAGTCCTTAGTGTGATCAAGGCAAGACATCCACATACCCTCTGCCCATCGGGCCCACCTTGGCATCCTCGCCCCTTGTCACTTGCCCTGATCTAAGTGATTAACACCCAGTTGATTACCAAGCACCACGTGCCATCAACAATTCAACATCGTTGCGTGACATGACTCGCCACAACAACTCAATCTCATCGTGTGATCCCACATGACACACAAGTTCATAACATTGTTCCATATTCCATTAAGCAAGATTAATCATCAATGATTCTGACACATGTGATGACGTGGCAAAGCTAAGCAACTAATACAAACTAATCCTCCAATATTGATAATAATTGTTAACCAACTATATTTAACCAATCTAAGGTGACAATGGATCATGGCATACAATGACAAGGTAGGGTGTAGATCAATCTGGTATATATTAGCTAAACCCAATCTAAATTAAAACAGTTGTATATTTGAAATATATGCAATAGGGTAAATTAGACATAGCAATTTTATAAACATGGGTTCAACATGATCAAATCACAACTTGCCTTGGAATAGGTCCTGATCTGGTTCTGGAACTTGCTCTTGAGTTGCTGGATCTTCCTCCGAAGCGTCGCACAATTCAACGTCTACGCGTACCGAAAGAGAAAAGCAAATAAATACCAAAACAGAGAGCAATTTAACTCCAAAAATCAAATAAAATTCACCATTAAATAGATCTCAATTTTACTAATTTTTAGAAATTTGAATCACTCAAATCCGAGTTAAATTGCAAAAGATATAGCCTTTTGAAGTTTGAAATAAATACTGAAATTGCTAAAATCAGAAAATCAGAATTAACAGATTTATTTTTAAACTGAAAAAGCGATTTATGACGTTAGCATGACGTCAGCGAGATCTCGGCCAATCACAAGCCGACACGTGTCTCGGCGTATGGACCCCGTCCATGGCGCAGCGCGAGACCACGATGCACCCGGTCCATACCGCCTCGGTACCCACGCCCGACACACGGCTGGCTCCGATTGGTTCGCACGCGCGGCTCGATCTGAATCCTCCGATCGGATCCGATGGTCCACATTGCTCGCCACGCACAGACACGCGGCGAGAATCTTACCCCCGCTCTGGTCGAGCGGTGAGAGCTTTCCCAGCGCCGATGGTGGCACGGCGGTGTTTCTTCGCGGGCTCGAGGCGATGACCTCGGTGGCGGCGTTCCGGCGACAACGCTACTATCGCTTCACGGTCCGACGCGATGAGGTACGGGATCTCAGATCTGGGGCCGGCACGGCTCGGGGCAAAACGACGGCGGAAAATGATTTAAAACCGCGGCGGAGGCTTGGCGACTCGACGAGCTCGCCGGCAAAGCGAGGCGTCTCGACGTCGCGGAACCGCGAGCGGGTGCGGCTCGGGGTGAGGGTTTGAACGCCCGTGGCGGCGCCTTAAATAGCCGCATGGGGAGGCGTGCGCAGCACGGACTCCGAGGATGACTCCGTGGCGGTGGCGGACTCCGGCGGCGACACGGAGAGGTGACGCGGACGCATCTAGCGCGTCCACGCGACACGCATCCGACGGCTCCGAACACTCGGCCGCGCGGCGAAAGCTCAGCCGTTGGATCTCGATCCAACGGTTGACCGCATTAGGGTTAGGGTTGCTGCGAACGGGCTGACTGGGCCGCACAGTAATGGGCCGGCCCAACACTGTTCATGCGTTTTTCAAAAGGTTTTCTTGTTTAAAATAATTACAGAAACTCATTTTATTTGTTTTAGGCAATAAAATAATAAGGAAAAATCCAAGAAAAATCTCAAAAATACTTTGAGACATTCTGGACTTAAATAAAATATTTTTGGAAAAACTTTATTTTTACTTTGCATAAATTTAAATAGATTCGAATAAAAGGCAATAAACTTGATTTGAATTTAATTCTAATAAATCCAGAGAAATCCAAATAAATTCCAGAAAATCATAAATGCACATTTAAGCAATAAAAACTTAAATAAGCCAAATTTTGGGATGTTACATGCTAGTCTTCTTCATGCTCTTACATGTGCTTCTTGTGACAATTATCCTAAGTTGCTAGCTGAGATTGAAGACATTACTGTTAACCTTAGGAAGCTTTCTGATAGAAAGGAAAAACTTGAACAATTTACTTCTAAGAACCTATTCAGCTCATGTGAGGATTGTAGGCAACTAAAACTTAATAATGATGCTTTGAATGTTAAGTGTGCTAAACTTGCTAACGACCTACTAGCTATGTCATAAGGTGCTTGTGCTAGATATACTTAGATTGAGGGGGACATGGATAGGATCCATGAGGAGCTTAGGAAGAAGCTAGAGGCCGAGAGTGCTAGGATTAGAAATGCTGATTGTATTTCTTGTGAGGCCCTCCAGATTGAGGCGACCGTGTATAGGGAGAGATATGCACGTGCTCTTTGTCCTTCCTCTTCTACCTCTTCATCATCCTCTTCCCCTTGTTTTTCATCATCCTCTTCCCCCTGTTTTCATGTGGCTCTCTCTTCCAGGAGTGTGAGTACGTCATAAGCACTCTTGAGAAATTTGTTGGAGGCAAGAAGAAGCTCAATCTCATCCAAGACCAATCTAAGATTAGTAGATTCAATCAGGGTCTAGGATTTGACTACTTGGAGCATGTTAGGGCACATCCTCCTTCTATTGCCCGTGTGTCTGGGTGTGAAGAGATTGTGGTTGCTCCTAGGTCTAGCACCACAGTATTTCGGTCAGCTAGTATGGTCCATGGGATCTCTGATGAGAAGGTTGCTCCTCCTACAACTTCAACCTCTAGTAAGGCGAGGTATTCTTGCAACTTCTGTCAGAAGGATGGACACTTAGCTAATTTATGTTTTCAGGTGTGCCAAGATAGCACGTCGTGAGCATGTTCGTACTCTTAGGGGTATTCAGGGTCATCCCTAGACTCTAAGTGCTCATGAGGTACCTACTGCTTCTAGACAGACTAGAAAGTCTTTTGCTAGTGGACAACATTCAAGACTTGGTTTTTAGGCTGTTCGCTCTAGTTTTGGTCCTAGAGCTATTCGTGGTCAACTCTTCCCCATCCTCTTGATATTCCTCGTTCTTCCCATCGAGGTGGATATCAGCAGTGTGATGCTTTTACTTGTAGGATTTTTGGGCAATGTCTCTAGGATGGTCTAGCCTTTACACAACGGCAGGCCAACCCAGCTCTAGCTCGCAGACCTCCTACAGGCATTGTTCCTGATTTTGTGGGAGTTGAGTGTCAGAGAAATGTTAGAGTTCAGTCTTGCTTTCTTGACTGGTACTTCTGCTCGTCATGTGGCTCAGTATTGGGTTCCTAGATCTGCGCTTATCAGCCCCATTACTGAGTCATCGACTTCTCGCTTTCACTGATTCAGGTGTGTAGGGCTAGAAAGGGTGGCCAACCCAGCTCTAGCTCGCAGACCTCCTACAGGCGTTGTTCCTGATTTTGTGGGAGTTGAGTGTCGGAGAAATGTTAGAGTTCAGTCTTGCTTTCTTGACTAGTACTTCTACTCGTCCTATGGCTCAGTATTGTGTTCCTAGATCTGCGCTTATAAGCCCCATTACTGAGTCATCGACTTCTCTCTTTCACTAATTCAGGTTTGTAGGGATAGAAAGGGAGAGGTTTGGATTGTATACTTCGGATGCTCTCGCTAGATGGCTGGAGATTCTCATTGTTTCTCTTCTCTAGTCCGTGCTCCTGGTGATGAGCTAATCAACTTTTGGGATGCTTTGTTAGGTAGAGTCATCGCTACAGGTACTATACGTATTAATGATAATTTTATTCTTAAGGATGTTGCCTTAGTGTGTAAGCTGCGATATAATTTGCTTTCTATCTCTCAGTTTACCGATGATGATTTCGAGGTGAGTTTCAAGCGAAATGCCTGTAGAATTTTTGATTCTTTTGGAGGGTTAGTTTGCGAGATTTCTAGGTATGGGAGAGTTTTTCATGTTGATTTTGCTGTCTCTTCTAGTGATTCTCTTGGTTGCTTAGTTGCTTCAGAGTCCCGTGATCTCTCCTTTTGGCATAAGAAACTTGGTCACATTGGCTTTGATCATTTCACCCGAGTTAGCAGCCATGGTCTTATTCGTAGTTTGTCTAAACTCAAAATAGTCAAAGACATGGTTTGTTCTTCTTGCCAACATGGCAAGATGGTTTTTGTTTCTTATCACCCAGTCACTATGGCGATAACTGATGCACTAAGATAGCTCTTACATGCTGACACTGTTGGTCCAGCTAGCATGCAGTCAACAGGTGGGAAGTGGTATATTTTTGTCATTGTTGATGACTATGCGAGATATTCTTGGGTGTCTTTTATGGCCTCGAAGGATGAGTATTTTACCCATTTTAGGGGCTTGGACTGTAGGTTGTGCTTTGAGCTCCTAGGTGCCTTGTGAGCTATTTGCAGTGATAACGGCACGAAGTTCAAGAACTCCTACTTTTAGAGCTTCTGTGAGAAGTCGAGTATTGAGCATTAGTTTTCTTCTCCATGCATCCCTTAGCAGAATGGCATAGTGGAGAGGAAGAACAGGATCTTGGTTGAGATGTCCAAGATGATACTAGATGAGTACAATACTTCTAGGAAGTTTTGGGCTGAGGTTGTAGCTACTGCTTACCATGTTTTCAACTAAGTTTTCTTGAGGGCGCACTTGCACTGCACTTTGTATGAGTTGAGATATGGGCAAAAGCCTATTGTTTCTAAATTTCATAGTTTTTGGTTGCAAGTGTTTCATTTTGAAGTCTGGGAACCTAAATATGTTCGAGTCTCACTCTTCTGATAGTATTTTTATAGGTTACTTGACTTCTTCTTGTAGCTATAGGGTCTAGAGTTGTGAGGTAAGTAGGATTGTAGAGACCTGTAAGGTGACTTTTGATGAGGCTAATCCAGCACTAGACCAGATGTTTCATGCTCTTTTCCTATCTTTGAGACCATCTTTGTAGAGTGTGAGGATGATGGAGATGACGATGCTCTACCTAATCCAGTCCCCTCTGCACCTGAGGTGATGAGGACATAACTCCTATGGATACAACTTTAACTCTTGGTCCAATTGATGCCATCGGTGCACTTCAATTCGGACTACAACTCGTCTCGGAGTCAGCTTGACAGTGCCGGACTAAAAAGGCCATAACTTCCTCATACGAAGTCCATTTGGGCTGAGCCACTACTCCTTGGAAAGCTTATTTCAAGACCTATCTATTGCATACATGCCCACCTCAAGATTCATTCGGGAAGGCCCCCAAATCAATGTGAAAAGTTGCTGCAGTTGCAGACTTCGAATCAGAACCGTTGATTGATCAATTTTTTGTAACTCGCCCTTATATATACTTAGCCACCGCTACTTTTAGGGTTAGGTTATTTGCTAAGTTTGTTCCCCACATGTGTGAAATACTTGTTCATCGGAGTAGTGACACAAGATCTGGTTTGGTGAAAGAGATAACCTCAACTTTGATCATTTGAATTGTCAGATTGATTTCTTTCTCATTCTTGTTCGTTTCTTCTACTGCGTGCAGGAATTAACCTTTGTGGTTAGGTCATCCGGGCGTGAGCACTGTTGATAACGACAGGTGCGTGGGTGTAGCGATTACAAGGATTCAATCTGTGCTGATTGGAAGCCCTTGGAACGCGAACATCTCCGTTCCGCAAAAGTAGAACCTATCGAAAGATCTGGCCATTGTCACATCATGAGGTGCCTCTAATTTCTATCTCTACACCTTAGGGATATTAGCCCTTACCTTCGAACTCTTCTGTAGTTAGTGGCTCTGTTCCTACTTCTTCATTGCATGAGGTTGACGACACTTCTTCTTCTAGACCTCCTTGCCATATTTAGCAGGCTCATCTGCCTGATCAGATAATAAGTGATTTATTTGAGCGTGTCACGCACTCAAAGATAGGTCTTTCACATTTCTATCTCCATTCTACCTTTGTTGCTTCCTTTGAGCCGAAGGAGTTTCTCATGCATTGTCCAATGAGTCATGAATCAATGCTATGCATGAGAACCTGGAGAACATTCAGAGGAACAAGGTCTGGCTGTTTGTTGTGTCCCTATCTGATCATAATATCATTGGAACCATGTAGGTGTTCAAGAATAAGCAAAGTGAGGATGAGGTTGTCATTAGGAACAAAGCTAGGATAATTGCTCAGGTCTTTACTTAGGTTGAGGGTCTTGACTTTGTGGAGACCTTTGCCCATGTAGCTAGACTAGTGGCTATTAGGGTTCTCCTTGCATTTTTGCCACCCAAAAAGCTTCAAGCCAGATGGATGTTAAGAGTGCATTCTTCAATGGGTACATTGAGGAAGAGATTTATGTGAGGCAACCTCTAGGATTCAAGAACCCTATGATGCGCACGGTGTCCCGATCTTCCGACAGGTAGTAGTAAGTCGATAGGTGGAGAACTCGACGTTAACGATCTGGCTTCCAATCAGAACTGATTCGAACCCTGCAATCGCTACACCACGGCTCCTTTGGTTATCAACCACGCACAAACACGATTGAGCTCGCCAAGAAGGCTAATCCCTGCATGCGAATCGAGAACACAAGCAAGAATAGGTAAATGCAATCTGAATATTGCTAATTACCAATGAAGAACTCAAAGTTGGGGTTCCACAAACCGAACAAATGGCGAAACTGTCTAAAACAGAATAATCTAAGCAAAACCCTTCTATTCTAGCGACGGCTATTGAATATATAAGAGGATGAAGGCAAGGGAGGCGGCCAAGGGGGTGGCCGTGCAACCCTAGGTCGTACAAGGCCTTTGGGCCGAAGTGGATATGTCACAGCACCTGACAGATTTAGTTTGTCATATTTATTTGATGATTCCTATCGATCTAAAAGTATTTGGATGTAAAGCTACTTCCGTTGGAAAGCTCTCGTCGTGGGCTTCTCCGTAGAGTCCAAGAACGCCTCAAACGGACTTCGTATGACCCAGATGTGGTCATTTTTAGTTGGACTGCTCCTGAGGGCCGAACTGGACTCTTGAACGAATTGGGCTTGATCTTGGGGTGGGCTTGAAGAATCAGAAGTTGTTGGGCCCTTGTCTTGTCTTGAGATAGAAGTATGGCTTGCTGGGCCGGCATGGTCTGATCACCCTAAGTACCTAAACTATGTCTATAAGCTTTCCAAGGCTTTGTATGGATTTAAGCAGACCCCTAGAGCTTGGTATGAGAGGCTTAAGTCCTACCTTCTTAGTCATGGTTTTGATATGGGTAAGGTAGATAAGACCTTATTCGTCAGACACATAGACTCGGACTTTCTCCTTGTCCAGATCTACGTGGATGACAATATCTTTAGTGGCTCCTCACATACTCTTATATCTTAGTTTTCAGATGTGATGAGCACAAAGTTTGAGATGAATTTGATGGGCGAGTTAAACTACTTCCTTGGCTTCCAAATCAAACAAACTCGGAGGGTGTTTTCTTGCATGAAGGCAAGTATACTCGAAATCTCCTAAGGAGCTTCGACATGTCTAAAGAGAAGCTGGTGATAACTCCTATGCCACTAAGTCTATTGTTGAGCCTGATGAGGATGGTGAGCCAGTAAACCAGAAGTAATTTAGGAGTATGATTGGTTCCCTCTTATACCTTACTGCCTTGAGGCCGGATATAAACTTTGTTGTGTGTTTGTACACTCGATTTCAGGCCTCTCCTTGTGCCTCTCACCGCTAGACGGTGAAGCACATTTTCAGGCACCTTCGAGCTACCATTGACTATGGTATCTGGTACTCTTCCTCTTCTTATATGTTCCTTCAAGTCTTTTCAGATACAGACTTTGCTTGTTGTAGGATAGATAGGAAGAGCATTTCTGGCACTTGCCAATTCATTGGCACTTCTCTTGTTTCTTATGCATCTAGGAAGTAGTCCGGAGTTGTATAGTCTACAGTTGAGGCTGAGTACATGGCAGCAACCAGTTGACGTAGTCAGGTGCTTTGGATGAGATTGACTTTGCAGGACTTTGGGTTGGCTATAGATAGTGTTCCACTCCTCTATGATAACACTTTAGCCAATCATATTGCTAAGAACCCAGTGCAGTATTCCAGGACCAAACATATAGATATCAAATATCACTTCCTTAGAGACCATGTGGAGAAGGGTGACATAGTACTCTAGTTTGAGGAGAGTGACTACCAGATTACTGATATCTTTACTAAGCCTTTGGATAGCTCTAGGTTTGTGGTCTTGAGGGGAGAGCTTGGAGTTATGAGCCCTTACGACATATCTTGATGGGGAGCTGGCCTTGTATATTATGTATTATATATATTTACTTCTAGCATCTCCTTTTCCTTTGCATATTCTGGTTGTTTTTTTCTGGGCTTAATGTTAGAGTGTTGAGTTCACTTCACTTAGACTTCTGGCATGTTTTGCATGGACCTCTCATCTTATACTATAGGTTGCTATCTTGTTTAATTAGCTATTCTCTCTTCTCACTAGGTTGAGTTCTCTCACAGTCTTATAGGTCTAGCAGGTGTTGGGCCCTTTGGGTAGACAGGGTCTGTGTGTACTCCCTAGTTTGGGTTTATAGAGATAGTTTTCCTATGTTAGTCATACAAGAAAGATGAGAGCGAGTCTGAGCTATAATGTTCTCTATCATCGTTTCTATGCTCTATAGCCACCCACTTTTCAGTTTCTTGGCTTCCTCTTCGCAGTTTATATTTCTGGTTTTAGTGGAATTCATTTAGAGTTTACTGAACTTAATTCTGTTGATAAATCAACTCGAACCAGAATTGTGCTTAAAATTGATTCACTTGTTGAGGGGGAGCTTTTCTTTCTTCATGCATTACATATAGGCTTTATTTTCTGGTTTCATGAGCTTTGTCTATTAAGCAAATGAATTCCATTTCATGTTATGCACCTTTCTATTTTTCTCAAGAATATTGCTAACTTAGTCATGTCTAATTCCATATTACTTCATCATGCTAAGCTTACTAAAAAATAAAATTTGAGTTTTAATAAAAATTTGATAAAACTTGTAGCTTTAACTTGCTATATTTTCTCACTAGGTGCATATGCCATGTTTTGTGAAATCTTGGATTTCTACCAAAGTCCCTAGAGTAACTTGGGCAAAGCTAGTTTGTTTTATACTAGAATCCTTCTTTTGCTCATAAGTTTAAGTGGTAAAAATGAGGAAGAGAGTGAAGCCTAGAAGGTCTTTGTCGATGGCACCTAGTCGAGGATGTGGTTTGCTAGGATAAGCTCTCTAAATCTCATTGTGTGCATAAAATAAAAAATAAGGAAGAGAGTGAAGCCTAGGAGGCCTTTGTCGATGGCTCCTAGTCGAGGATGCACTTTGCTAGGATAAGCTCTCCAAACCTCATTATGTGCGTTAAAATCTAGAATGTGCACTCTCAAAAGATGATTGAGCATGAAGGTTCTCTTATGCACTCATAGCTCTCCAAAGTGTTGACTAGATTGAATTCTAGGTTACCCATTTGATCCATAGCATGGCTTTGGTTCTAGTTTGGAAATTATGCAAAGTGTTGTTCTTGTAGAAATCATGCAAAATCAGTACAATTTTGTTTTGCTTGCTAGCAAGGATTTCGAAATATGCACTTGGATATGCCTTAGTCTAGCATAATCTAAACATGAGTAGCTTGGTGTCATACTTTGTCCTTGCGGTCACTTGGATAATCTTCAAAACTCTTTAAAGATGCATTTCATGCATATATGTTCTCTTGATGCCTATATTGCCAAAAAGGGGTGTAAAAAAGACATCTTCAAAGGGGGAGAAATGTCAAATGCATCTTGATTTTTGTGGTCATGATGAAAAATTGTTTGTTTCTTTGGATCATGACCAAAATTGAGCTTTCTGTGAGATTTCTAGAGTTTCTAAATCTTTTGTGGAAAAAATGTTCTTTCATATTATTTGCTCTAAATCTCTTCCTGCCAACTTGGTCATGATCTTTGTTTTTTTCGACATTTGGACCAAGTGTGGTTTTGCAATCAAATTGTTTTCTTCTTTCTTGTTCAAACTCACATTTGTGCCTGTTCGGTGTTTGTCAATATACTTATCAAGGGGGAGATTGAGAGACCATGTGGTGGTCAACCCATGTTTGTGATGAGTAATTGACCATGTTTGAGCCTATGGTGCTCATGTTTGAGTTTGATTTAAATTTATTGTGAATTTGAAGCAATTTAGGTGTTTGTCAGAGTGGGTGCCACTATCGACCCTAGGGGCATACTGCCGGCCCTACAGTACTACTGGGCTTAGGTTTGCGGAAATTATTTTCCAGGAGGGTTATTTTACAGGTCTCAGGGAAATCAGCACTACCGGCCCTGGGGGTGGTTGTACCGGTAGAGCGGCACTACCGGCCTCTAGTTGGCGATAGTTCGTTTCCAAAGCATGCACTATTTAGTTCACCAAGGGTGGCACTATCGGCCTCAGCATGGCAATAGTACCAGGGTGGTACTACCAGCCTAAGGGGCAGTAGTGCCGACTTTTCCAGTGAATTTTGAATTATGGTTTGAATTATGTAATGGTTGTTACATATTTTGTGAACAGTGCTATGAAATGTATTTGCTTGTCAGTGTTGGTTCCAGGACTTCGGAGCTAGGTGATGTGGAGGAGACCAGGATTAGGCTAAGTGAGCTGAGGTCTAGGTGGTCAGAGTTACATCGAAGATGATTGAGGCCAGAGAGTTGCTATGAGCAGGGAAGAGAAGGGTCTTGGATCGTGAGCTATTGGTGATGGAAATGGCGGTCAACGGTATTTACCGGGACTAAGCTGAGGGAGAATGTCGACTTTTGTAGTCGGCAATGAATTTATGGGGTAGGCGCCCGATCTCAAACTCGAAGGTCACACAAGACAAGGGATTTAGACAGGTTCAGGCACTCGCGGAGGAGATAATACCCTAATCCTGTGTGCTGGGATTATGCAGGTTTCTTGGACCTAAGATTGCTCAAAGCGCTATGTGCTTTGGGCGATACGAGATGTTTTATGCTCTGTGGCTTGATGCCCACGTTGTTGATCGCCCTCTCCCTTGTATAGTTGGGGTGAGGCGGCTTACGTTTCCTTGTTCTCTGAAGTTTTGCTAACTCTTGACTTTCATCATCAGGATCGCATCGCGTTCTTCAGTGTTCCTCCCCTTCCGGAAATGCCTCCTCGCCCAGGTTGTTCTCCGAAGCGCCGGGAGCGGTCTCCAGCAGGGAGCCCTACTGCGAAAAAGGGGAAGAAAATATTGTCCGATGACCTCGTGGCCCCCCGATGCCCGGTCGGCGGTCCTAGAATCCAAGATCCATCCGCGTGAGCTCCGGCGCCTTATGCTCCTCTCGCTGGTGAGCCAGTGGCTCCGACGCGCCCCGAACCGAAGGACTCGGGTTTTCAAGAGAAGCCCGGGGCACCAGTCGGCGATGGTCCGAGTGGTTCTTCCGGGGGTGGGCCAGCTATTCGTAAGAAGCCCCCGATGAAAATGAGGAAGTCCAACAGGTCTGTTACTCTGTTGACTCCTTCTTTATTCTTCGATCTTGCTGACGATTCTTCTTCACAGGAACCCTTCGCTCGATACGCTCGTCGGGTCTCTGCCCGGGGGCCCTGCTGAGGTTGGACCCGCCGGAATTCATACTTCGGCTGGAAACTACTCGAGGGTGCCGAAGTGACTCCTAGTCCTCGGTGCCGTCTCACGCCGCCATGCCCACGCAATGATCCCGTTGCTCCTAAGCCGCCTCCGCTCGTCCCGAGGTTGAAGAGATTCATCGAGTCCCGCCACCGCCGCCCCGGCTAATAACAAATACCGTCTTTGCCGATGACGAGGTTTGAAACTTTGGATGACCGGAGGAGGAGCAAAAGAGAGGGACGATTTTTCATCCATGCCAAGGCTTGTGCGAATGCCGCCAGGTGAGCATTCCTCCAAGACCGTGTCCTCGCTCGCCCTTACGCCACGCGTTTACCTTTTGCTATGATGATTATAGAAAATAGGGGAGCACTTCGAGCGAAAGTCCAAGTACATTCAAAGGATGCTCCCTGAAATCCGGACGCGCCAGGAGTATCTGGCCGACCTAGAACGCATCAAAGCCGAGTATGCGGCCGAGCTGCGATCCCTTCGGTCCGAGCTCCAGACATCGCGGACGGAACAAAAAGCTCTGCGCCAGGAGAATCTAGATATCACCGGCTCCCTCCGAGGTAGCTATCTCTTGGGTTGTTTCATGTTTTTTGCTTAGTCGACTATCTTGCCGATCTCTTGTGTTTGCACCAGCTCGGGACTCGGCTTTCGCGAAGCTCGAAGGAAAACTAAAAGCCGTGGAGGATTCCCGAGCGAAGCTGGAGAGGTATTTTGAAGGTGTAGCTGTCAGCTAGTCTTTGCTTGATCCTTTACTATCCTCTCTAATGCTTTGCCTTGCAGATTATAAGGTCAAAACTCAGGCGCAGTACACCGTCTTCGGCGAGAGAGTTAAAGCTCTCGAAGCTTCCTGCGCTAAGCTCTAGGACGCTTCTAGCCCCCTGCTAAGTTCGCTTCATCCAGATGGCGAGAGGCCACTCAACAGGGGTGAATTCATCGTTCGGCTAAAGGAAGCCCCGGGGGCCCTCAAGAACCTGCTGAAGGAAACAGCGGCCAACGGTGCCAGCCAGACCCTGGCGATCACCAAGTCCCTCTATCCCCGAGTGGATCTTGAGGCCCTTAGGGAAGGCTACGCTCGCGATGTTGACGAAGATCGGGCTGCCGAGCTCTAGGAGGAAGTCAGGGATACTTCTTTGTCGATTGTAGAGACTCTTGACCTTTAAAGGCATAAAAAAGTATTCCCTGTTTCTCCTTCATGAAAGTATACATCATTGTTCATCTGACTCCAGCCCCTAGGCTCTGGGATATGATTCATGGATCTTGTCCCTGAGTCTTAACATAAGAGCGAAGCACTCGAATTCATGATTATAAAAGAGGTTATATGAAAATGACTTTTTCAATCGAACTTTTATTCACAAAGGAAAAAAGAAGTACAAAAACTTAAGTGAAAAAGCGACGTAGCTGTTCTATATTCCAAGTATTGCTGATTGTCGATCCATCTTCTCACTTAAGTTTATAAGCTCCGGGACGAATTATTTCATCGATGATGTAAGGGCCCTCCCAACTTGGGGGCTGCGGCGTGGCGATCTTCTAGCTTGGTGATGACCGTTAAAATGTCGGGGTGAGGTTCAGCGCGGCGAGTCATTGACTCGGCGTTCGTCGTCACTCCCACCCCGGCGATGATGAACTCTGCGATCGTCGCGGTCACCATACATTCGGTCGTTCCGCCGATCGTAGTTGATGCCGAAACGCTCATAGTCGTCGTGGCGTCCGTGTCTTTCTTCCTCGTTCCATTCTCGTCGCCTGGACGTGATGTCCTGGCGAAGGTCGCGGTCAAGGATCTGTCGAGCGTCTCCAGTAGGTGGTGCATGGCGCCGATCGCGTTCGGTTCGATCCGTTGCGATCCTCTGCTGGCGACACGAGTGGCCGCGTGGGAGCGCGAGTGCGCCTCTCCAACCGGCTTCTCTTGATTTTGCTGGATAGCTGCCGCCGTCACCATGGCCTTGATGTGAGCCACAATCGGGGCCACCGGACTGTCTGATGCAATCATCGGGTCCAGCGCGTCGAGGAGCGTCTTCGAAGCAACGACGTTTTGCATCGGTGTGCGGAAGATGGACTGATCTCCCAACTTAGATTGCAGGATGTCCTCCCAGACATTGCGACCCAAAGATCGGAGAGTCCGCGTTTGGACCTGCTTACCCTTACGTCGGCGATCTTCTTCCGTGACATCACGTTCTTCTTGATGGAGATCGGTCTTCTGTCTTTCAATTGAGAAAATGCCGCGAGAATCACAGCCACTCCTAATGGAGCCGACTGGTTTTCCAGGTAAGTCAGAGTAATGTACCTGAGATGGTTCGCCCTTGATTCTGCCAGATTGGATCTTGTTTTTATCCAGGTTGACAAGCTCTCCATGCATATTGGCGACGAAATCCAGGCTTCCGAAGCGGAAAGCTTGGCCGGAGATGAAGGTGGCGATAAATTCGCCGGTTGATGCCATCGAGTCTGTGGGAACAGATTGAAGCGCTTCCCCTACCTGGCGCGCCAACTGTCGACTTTTGTAGTCGGCAATGAATTTATGGGGTAGGCGCCCGATCTCAAACTCGAAGGTCACACAAGACAAGGGATTTAGACAGGTTCAGGCTCTCGCGGAGGAGATAATACCCTAATCCTGTGTGCTGGGATTATGCAGGTTTCTTGGACCTAAGATTGCTCAAAGCGCTATGTGCTTTGGGCGATACGAGATGTTTTATGCTCTGTGGCTTGATGCCCACGTTGTTGATCGCCCTCTCCCTTGTATAGTTGGGGTGAGGCGGCTTACAGAGTCCCAATCGGTTAAGAGATTCCGATCGGTTACAAGATTCTAGTCGGTTATAGGACAGAGTTTACATCTTTATTCTATCCTTCTAACGACCCGGATTACAACTGTATCTATCATATCTAAACATAAATTCAACTTTCCTTTAGGGTATATCCCTTTCCGTACAGTTATGAAGCCTAACGTGGAGAGTATCCTCTGGGCCTTCATCTCTGGGCCTTCATCTTGGGCCTGGCCTGAGGACCCCCTGGAACCTATATTCCACAGAGGAGTTGACTTCTAGAACAGTCAAGGAAGCCAAAGCCGTCTTGGTGAAGCTTTCAAGGACATGTGGCGTGGTAAGTGACTTGGGCCCGTTAGCAAGCGAGGACAGTTCGGGGGAGTCTGCATGCTTGAGAGGCTTGGCAGGAAGTTATTGGGGCCACATGAAAGGTGACGAAGCATGGGCGACGCTTCGAGTGGAAGAAAAAGACCATTCGTGGGGCAAATTGGTAATTTGCCCATTACATGGATCGAGGTGGTTTGGAAAACCACGACGGTGGTCTAAGTGGTTTTGCTCAAGCTAAAGAGGGTGTGGATGCGAATTCAGGTTCGTGGAGCGAATTGGAGCGTCATGTGAATGCCAGTTTGAAAAGCGTGCGTGAGTGTGTAAAGCCCATTATGTGTTGGGTTAGTAGGTTAGCCAATGTGAAAATATGGATGGTATCCACTTGTTTGTCCAGGTCTAGGGTTAGGGATGCCTCCTCTATATAAAGGCTTAAGAGATATGGAGGGAGGTAAGCCTTTAGCTCTAGGAGAAGGATTAGAGTTTCAACAAGATTTTGATTTTCTTGTGTGTGTGTGTGTTCCTTGTGAGCTTTGCCCTCCTGTGGAGAGGCTTTGTAATCATCCTTCATGATCTGAAATGAAAATCAAATTTGTGCTGAAGACTTGCCACTTATTTTGATCTTTCTCTTTCTTGTTTCTTGATCCCTCTATTTGGTTTCTTTCTTTCTAGATCTTGTGATGCCAATGATGAATGATTGATGGATGTATCCCCTGTAGATCATATCCCAAAAGTCTAGGTAAGCTTTTTTCCTTGATCATCAAAGTTTTATCAAGAAACCGAATTTTGGGTTGAGAAGGAAGAATTAGTGGTAGATCTTGATCTCGATCATTTGAGAGTTCTTTCTTTGGTTTTCTTGCTTGCTGTGAAATATGCATGGGAGGACATCTAAGATCATCTTGATCATCAAATCCCCACGAGCAAGCAGAGAGTGAAGATTTGTGTTTTGACCCGGTTTTGATGCAACCTTCGGTAAACTTGAAAAAGTTTAGAACTTTGGCGTCAAACTATGCAATAAATTGATGAAATAGGTTCCTAACATCCATAGGGAGGTGCATACAATGTTTCATGGGGCTTTGAAAGTGCATCTAGGCACTTATGTTATTTTGGTGATTAATGACAAATGCACATAATGACAATATATGTAATTAAGTAAATGCTTAACTTAGTGCTTAACAAATGACAAACCTCTAATATGATTATATTGCTATGAGACTAACATGTTATTGCCTAGTTGAGTATCAGTCTCATCTTTTAGAGGAAAATCAAGTGGGATGGTTAAGCAAAGATAAGGTATGAAATTTTGGTATCTCTTCTATATTTGTTATTGCATTCCTTTTGTGCAAATGCATAGTGAACTCCAAGTAGCATGTTGATTATATATATGAACATTGGTTCATGTCATATTTATTTGTGCATATATATTCATTTGAGTTCATTATATGCTTTGTTTTTTAGTATGCATGTATTAACTAGAGTTAAACTTCATATTGCTATAGATTGACTTGGTGCATGCATGTTTTAGTTGTATATCTTCTCATGCAATTCTCTTAGTGAAGTTTAATCTAGTGTTGTATCACATATTTACTCTTATTCCAAATATTATTTGCACATGTACAATTCGTGTATATTCTATCATGTGCTTCATTTAAGTAAAGACTGTGATCCTTGCCATGATTTAATTGATTCATCATATTGGCAATTATCTCTCTAGTGCATATAGATAAATTACATATTCATCATGATGTACTTAGTAGAGAACATTTCTTATGTCAAGTGTTTCCATTTATGTTGTGCTTCTTTATATGAAACACTTGTTGTAATCAATTGTTCACAAATATCAACTTGTTTATATCTATTGAGCTTTTGGGACTAATGTCTATCATAAGTGGATTGGAAAGACTTAGGTCCCGTGTATGATGACCAAGATATCTTGGAGGATGATCGTTAAGCCGAGGTCAACAAGACGGCGGTGTCACCAAGAGTTGAGGACTAAGTCAAGATCGACTTGGCGTGGAGATCGTCAGAGAGGATGATCAAGTCAAGGTTGATAGGACGAGAGTCTCATGAGGTGAATCGAGTCAAGTTGGACAAGGCGAAGATGTCATCAATTATATGGTGAAAGTCTTCATGCATCGACATCAAGAAAGAAGACGGCAAGTGACTATTTCTAGACTTATATTATCTTTGATTTAATTTGAGTCTAAGGATTGTCGTACTATTAAGAGGGATGCGATGTCGAATGACTTTTAGATGTATCAAGTGCTCAAGTGATCCATCCTTGTGAAACTTAGAAAGAGAGTGGTGTTGGTGGTACCGGAAAGTGAGAGTTGTAGGTCTCCCTTGGATTCTTTGTGAAATCTGTATTTATCCTTTGAGATTTGGGTAGTGAGACCTTGTTAGTTGTGTAGCCCTCGTTCTTAGCTTTCGGTAGAGTCTAAAATCACTGAAATCGGAGTCCGGAGTCAAAAGTTATGCTCGTTTTTGTCGGGCTACTCAGTGCTGTTCGAACAATCCGGAGTATCCGGTGTTAAGTCCGGACACTCCAGGTTGAATTAGTCCGGAGTGTCCGGGGTTTTTGTCCGGAGTCTCCGGGTTAGCTCTTTCGGTAAAGATCTAATCCTCTCCAACTCGGAGTCTCCGAGGTATTTGTTTGGATACTCCGGGTTGTGCGCAGCTGTCTCTAACGGCTAGTTTTTGGAACCTCTATTTAAAGCCCCCTCCTCTCCAAACTCAAAGGGGGCCGTGGGGAAAGGTGAGAACTGAGTTTTTCTCTCATTCTTGAGTCCAAATCTCTCTCCTCTCTTAGATCTAAGTGATTCCCTTAGTGAGAAGGGTTGAGAAGAGTTGGAAGAGGTGTGTGTTGAGCAAGATTTGATCTTTGAGCACTTGAGTTCATCTCCAAGCTTGTTCTTCGTGAGCATTTGTTACTCTTGGAGGTTGAGGACTCCTAGACGGCTAGGAGGTCACCTACGAGCCACCGGAGCTTTGTGTGGTTGGCCGTGGGAAGTTTGTGAAGGCCGGTTCCGCCTCCGTAAGGGAAGGAATCAAAGGAGTGAAGACCGACGAGTGCATTTGTGCAACACCGGGAGGAAGAGGGTTGAAAGAGACCCCGACTCAAGTGTGACCGAGCCGCCTCAACGGAGACGTAGGATCCCCTCAAGGATCCGAACTTCGGGTGAAAAATCATCGTCTCCAAGTTTGCTTCTTACTCTTGCTTTAGTATTGATTTTTGAATCTTGAAATTGCCCGATCTACTTTTCTAGTGAGTTTTCCGCTAGATCTCTATTTGTTTCAAGTATTCTAGGCTAACTAGTTCTATTTGATGCAAGTCATGTTCTCTAAATAGCCTAGATTTACCTTTTGGTATGCTTTGCTCTGAAATGCTCGGATTGTCCGAATAGAACCTCGGATACTCCGAATAACTTGGACTATCCGAATATAACCTCGGACTATCCGAACCACTCGGACAGTCCGAAGTATTATTCGGACATTCCGAAGTTTCTATTTTTCGCTGCAATTTAGTTTTAAATTTTTTTAATTCGGCTATTCACCCCCCTCTAGGTGACATCCCCTGTCCTTTCAGGCTTGGATCAGCCAATCAAAAGATACATGATTTTGGTTTCGAAATCGCGATGATTTTACTGTTCATGGCCCTAATTTTACTGTTCATGGGTACTACTGCCCCTGGTTGGCAGTAGTGCTGCCCCAGAGTTGAGGTTCTCAGAAAATTTATTTCTCAGTACTTTTTCAATCAAGTGAGATTTTGGTTGGTTCTTTTTGAGGGAAAATTTGTTGTTGATAATTCACTCCGCTCAGATCGCAATTTCCGATCCTTCAATACTGAATGGCTTCATCCAATTTTCGCAAAGATGACAATTTCTCCCAAATTTCTCGTTACTGGTAGTGTTATTTGCATATTTTGTTGCACATGTTGTTTACAATTTTTGCACACATATTGTTTACCAATATTGCACCCTAACATCGTACGTCCATGCACTAGTGCTCATTTTATATTAACTAGTCATGTGCCCGTGCGTTGCAACAAAAACTCAATTTGCGACAAAAAATTTATTTGCAAAGAACACTAACTTTAGTTATGTTTCAATAGTAGGAAAAATTTGTTCCTCCGAAGAGATTTGACTATTGGGTTAAATCCTCTTTCATCTCAACCGTTCATGTTAGATCCAACGAATCAAGTACTCTGAAAGAGAACGGACGATCGCCACCAACTCTTAATTAGAATTGGCATAGAGATATCAATCCTTACCATTGAAGGAGGAGAAAGTTATTGCATTCCTCTTGTAGGAAATCTTCTTGCTTCTTGCATGCAACCTTTCTCTTCTCTACTCTTCCTGCGTGTGTCTCCACTACCGACCAGCTTGTCCTCCTAGAGATGAGAGTGAGTGCCCTCTAATAGGGAGTAGATGAAAACAAAAGGCAGCGTACGCAGGCAGATGAAAGTCAAGTCTCCCCGACATCTTCGTGATTGGCACGTGATTTGGTTGCGTGTTTATTTCCTTTTAATCTATGCATTTCCAGATATGATGAGATAGAATTCCTGTATTATGGGATATGGTGAGTATATCCTTCTATCCATACAGGATATGATAAGAAAATCTTTCCATTTATAATATATATGAATAACATCCTTGCATAGTAAGAACATGTGAATAGAGATATGCTAAAATAATATTTCTATTAAAAAAAGATATGATAAAATCCTTCCATGTAAGATATGATTAAATCCTCTTCTATCTCAGCCGTTCATGTTAGATCCAACGAATCAGATGCTCTAGAGGAGAACGAACTACTGCCACTAACTTCTAATTAGAAGTAGTAGAGATATATATAATCCAATTGATGAGCAATTGAGGAGGCCTTTAAGAACATTTGTGATATTGAAGTCAAGGTTTCAAATCTCATTTTCGGTTGAAATCTTGGAGGTGGCCGGAATCCAAAATTTCACTGAGATCTTAGAATTTCGGACAAATTCCGGACGAAATACAAGAACAAAAATTCAAATCCGGTTTTTTTTGCGCCGAATTTTTTGATCGGTAAAATTGAACCAGGCGAAAATTACTTCAAACGACGTCACAAAATTTTGAACTTTTTTGAAGGGTCCTAACACATAAGTAATGTTTCCATAAAAATTTCAGATGATTATCAAACATGAAGAATTTTTAAAAATTCGGAGAGTGTTACACTCCAAATAAAAAGAAGACCGACAAATTTGATCCGAATGAAAAATGAAACAAACCATGTTATCACATTTTCAAATTTTTTGTGAATGGTTGTGATGCATCACTAATATTCCCATAAATTATTTAGGTTGTGATCAACCTCTTTGAATTTTTAACAAGTCTGATAATGCTACTGTCCTGATAAAAGCCTTACCGGCAAATTTCAACCAAATGAAAAATAGTACAAACCATGTTAAAAAAATTTTAAAACTTTTTTGGATGGTCCTAATGTATTATAAATGTTTCTATAAAATTTTTATATTATGCTAAAGCATCAAGAATGTTCAAAAATTCTGACAGTGCTACGTCCTAATAAAAGCATGATGATCAATACGTAGATTTGCTTGAGCAAACAAAAAGGTTTAGAATTTTTGAAAAATTTATATAAGGGTTCTGACGAAATTCTTAACCTCTTATAAAAATTTTGGATCATGATCACACAATAGTAAATTTATAAAATTCTTATGATGGTATTGTACCATTTGTGTTCCTTGTGTTTTTTATTTTTGAAAGATAACAAATGAAATTCAATGCATCCATAGACATGATTGAGAAAACAAATAAAGTTTAAATTTTTTTAAACTTTTAGAAAAGGGTTCTTAGGCAATTCTTAAGCTTTCCTAAAAAATTTTGGATCATGATCACACTCAAACAAATTTATAAAATTCTGACAATGTTACTGTATCAGTTATGTTCATTCTGTTTTTGATTTTTTCAAGATAACAAATGAAGTTAAATTATTTTAAATAAATTTATGTTTGATTCTACACTTCTAAATATAGTACCATAAATTTTTTAGAGCATTATCAGGTATGTACAATTTTATAAAAATCTAACAGCTTTTCTACCAAAATTTTAAAACATCTCAAAAATTCAGGTTTTCAACAAATTTTCATGGAAGATGACTTTCTTAAGGGTTATTGGGACAAATCCAGTCAAAAAAAGTCAAATTACCCGAGATTTGGCGAAATCTTGTCGAGATTTTCTGAGGTACTGTAGTATTTTAAAAAAAATTTTATCCAACCAGGATTTTGCATCCCGTCTCCGGCCGGAATCCGAGATCTCGGTTGAAATTTCCGAAATCTCACCGGTTTTTGAAACCTTGATTGAAGTACGAGGATATTGTCCTTACCCACGATATGTTAAGCTTTTTTTTGTGTGAAAATGATTCACGCAAAAAATAATAATAAAGATAACTTAAGCTTAAGCTTTTGTTGGATTGTTCTATAGTTTGCATGTGTAATAACTTCCAAAACTCTCCGAGAATTAAGCTTGCTTGCATAGCTGCATGATGCATGCATGCTGCTTGCATAGCTTCCAAAACTCGCGCGTGCGCGCACATGCATGCATGCTTGCTTGCATAATTGCGTGATATTTGCGCCCAGCTAGCCAGGAGGCAGAAGGAACGAGTGGATGTACTGTACGTGTTGGAGCGCACGATTTGCTAGTTAGCGCGCATTCGCTTGGAGCCATTAGCTGCTCGTTTGGAGCTTTGTGGCCACCACACGACTCGGTGCGTGCCAATGCAGGGCCGTGATGGCCGGATTAAGCTAGCTAGACCCCCCAGCTAGCTAGCTTAAGGACAGCATGCCTGCGCGTACAGACAGTGTGTGCATGAACTGATCGAACTGTGGACTGCGTTCTCTTACATATCTGGTTTTGGTTGTCACACCTTATTTGTGGGGAGGTGGAAGAATTTACAAAAGATCATGTATGTACGTGCATGTGTATGTTCTGAAAAGAGAGTTGGGAGATAAGTTGGAGGAACACTACTACAGAACAGCACATCACTGCCGGATCTACAACGATGTCACTGCCTGTTACCCAGGCCGGCAGTGATTAGTCGGCAATGATACTAGGGTCTATCGCTGCCGGGTCATGAACCGGTTATGATGAGGATTATCATTGCCGGTTCTACCTACAACCGGCAGTGATGTCGAACTATCACTGCCGGGTCAAACCAAAATCCGGCAGTGATGAGAATTATCACTGCCGGTTATACATAAAACCGGCAGTGATATCTATCTATCATTGCCGGGTTATACCACAATCCGGTAGTGGTATGTACATATCACTGCCGGTTTTGTCCAAGAACCGGCAGTGACAAGCCGTTTACCAAATATTTTTATTGCATACTTTTTGTGCAATATATATATTTCTATACAATTGTTTATACAATGTCCATATATAGTATATAAAGCATCGTTCAAATCATAATTCAAATATATCCATATATTATAAAGCATCGCTAAAATCATAATTCAAATATATTAAAGCATCACAATATTTGGTTTTTACAATGATTTTTTTACAAATATAGTTTGACTACATCTCATCTCATTCACTTTGATTTTGCACCGACTACAGTAGAAAGAATCGAAATAGGCATGTCACGGGTCTTGATCGAAGGAATGAGGGCGATGAGGCTACTCGTGGAACTCGCTGTTTGGATTGATGACCTCATCATGAACGAATCCGGCGATCTGTTCTTGAATTGCTATAATTTCTGTCAGTAATAACTTATTGGTTCTCAGTTTGGAGCGCTGTTATTGAAGAAAAGAGAAAGTTAATTAATGATGATATATATTAAATGAAAAAAAGTAGACATCAATGTGTAATTATGTACCATGGTTTCGTTATAGCCCACAGTCTCTGTGACAATTGAATGTAAATTTGTACATACATAGTATGCACATAAATTGTTTCCTGGGTCCTGCCTCATGCATGGAAAGTTGGTTATTATTTCAAAATATTTTCTATATGGACGATACCGAACACTTTTCTTGCAGTATCGTGCGAATGCCCTGTGAATGATTTTGAATAGTAAGTAAACTTAAATGCAATAGAATGAAATATTGTTAAAGTAATAACGCAACGATCGAGTTTACCTGTTCAGCATGTCCCAAAAGTCTTGATATAGATTAGTTGGTTTTCTCCTAGAGTCTAAGACAAAAATTCTGCTAGCATCTAACTGGATGACGAGGAGGACCCAGTGAAACCTACACATATATGTCAATGTAGTCAATTACTCCCACATCGTACGTGTTACGCAAAAATAGTAAAACGATATTAGAAGTAGGGAAATACATACTTAAATTTATAGGGTAAAAGTATGGAGGTTTTGTATTGCAGCTTCAACAAAGTATTAAATAAATAGTTCTCATTATATTGTGGATTGTCCTTCACAAGCTTCTCATTGATAAGCCCCAGATCTAAGATTGCTAGATTGTCATTGCCATTTCTTCTACATGTTTGTATCTCCATTCTACAGAAGAAATAAGACAGACATGCAATTAAACAGTACAAGAATGCACAATAATATACGTAGAGAGTTACAAAGTCCATAGTCTAAGTATATTCATGTCCAAGGCATCTTGCTAGTACAACATATACAACTCCTCGAAACCCACACAGAAGATGCTATCCCTATTGTGAAAATCTTGCTCCGTGTATCTGACTGCGAACGCCTCCATATCATCGTTGGACTGCTGCATGTACCACTGATGAACGCGCCACAGTTATGTTGTTAGGTGGTCAAAATGAGCTGGTTCAAACAGCGGTTTCCCCATAAAGAACTTTCACCTTAGACCTTGCTCCAAAGCATCTCGTTGAGCAGCATCTGCTTGAGCATCCAACCTCAACGCGTCGGCACTAGCCGCCTTCAAGTATTGCTTTCTGGATATGCGCTCGTAGTCCGACATTTTTCAAGGTTCAAAAGGTTGCCCCGTCTTTTGCACTTTTGCCATACTCAAGAAAAACGTTTGCGCGTTAGCATCAACTTTAGTCTTCTCAGGTGATGGCACCTTTTTAAAGTGAGATGTTACACTGTCGCTTACATGCTTTTTCCGTTCTTCTTCAGTCATCTCAGCTGGTAATTTCTTCTGGGATTTTCCTGGCTTTACAGATGATTAAGATTTCTTAAAGGACAGTGCCGACTTCCGAGATGATGCTGGTGTTCGATTCTTTTCAGATTTTGATAGAGGAGTCGGACTTTTTTCGGATGGTGCCAGCAGAAGAGTTGGACTTTGTTTGTGTGGTGGCAATAAGGGCGGGAGGTATCTGTGTGGAGAGTGCGGCTGATCATCATCTTCATCGCCCTCATCGTTCGAGCCAAACTTAATCAAGCTCTTGCGCCATGCGAGAAAGCCATGCACGTTTTCTCCTACCTCTATTTTACAGTATTGGCAGACTACACTGTCCACTTCGAACCTGGCGAATCCCTGCGGTGTCGGACAACAGTGCAAAACCTGTGACTCCTGGCATGGCCAAGCCCTGCTCTCATCCACCTTGATGGTAATGCCATGTGCAGACAAATGTAGCTTGCACGGTGTCGGTTCTTTGATGTCATCCACAGGAAAATAGAGTCCATGCTCTTCGGGAATCCCTGTGGATGCGCAGCTGCTCTTACGAGCACCAGGACTGATGAGCTTAGGGCTATCACCGGGTGGCGGTCGTGAGCTGAGAGCTTTCTGTACTGCTTGCTCCACAACCTTATCTAGTTCTGCTCTCTGTTCCTCTAACGCTCTCGCCACAGCATCTTTTATTTGACGGTCTAGTTGATCTTCTCTTAATCTCTTTGAACGCCTATACAACCATGCGTCAGCTGGGAAGGCTTCTTTCCATGGCACCAAACCAACTCCACGGGTGCGACCTGGATGCTCCATGTTACCCAGGGCTACGGTTAGCTCGTCATTCTCCCTTCGTGACCTGAAAGATCCTTGGGAAGACTGCACGTGAGTATCTGTGATTCTGCGTGACACTTCCTGCTCTCCATCGCTTCTGAAGCTTAAGCTGCCATCATCGGAGATAGAAGCACCCATCCTAAGGAACCAGTGCTTCAATCGTTCGCTCAAGTCGGCCGTCGCAGGAATGACACCCTTGCGGGTTAGTTCATCTTCGGACCGATCCCATGCTGATATTTTCATCATGTACCCTCCCGTTCCTAGTGTGTGAGGGTGAATATTCCTATCCGCATTTGCCTTGTTCCTTTGACTTACTATCTGCGCTTCTTCAGACCTCTTGTACGCCACAAATTCCTCCCAAAACTCCCTTAATTTTGGGTACGTGTCAAAATTCGGCGTTTCATTCTTCTTCACATAGTTCTTAGTTAGTACCGTCTTCCAATTCTTCCACGCTGTGCACATGATGCATAGTGCACGTTCATTGCAACCAGCTCGGTCCCTTGGGGGAACTGGAACACTTATTTTAGCTTGTCCCACAACGAGTTCTTCAAGTCATTGGGAAAAACCCATGGGTCACCTAGGCGGCCAATCCATGATCTGTAGCTGATGGGCACATCATCCCTAGAAAGAACCCCGCATGCTGTCCAGTACGGCCCCAACGATGACTCGGGTATAGCAGGTTCCTCGACTGTTGAGACCTCCACTATGTTAAAAAATCCCTTAGGCATCTTGTTCGGACCACGACTTGCACGCTGCCTTCGTTCATCAGACGTCCAAGCCTGCAATTTGATCTTCTTATTAGTCATCTGGCCCTACAATGTTTTGGGATCCACAATGTACTAATACTTTACCTCGCCTACGTTAGTGACGTCGGGTTGGTCCATAGCTGTGGCGCCAGGTTGCTCCATGTCAGGATCTTTTAAGTTCAGGTAGGATGTTGGGCTATGGTTCGGGCTACCCGTTCCTCCTTCGTCCATATTTAAGGGCCTAACTCCTTCCGACACTTGACCCTGGTCAGAGGCCATTCCTAGCAAGTTTATCGGAAATTTCAAATTAACAAAGTCATATTTGAAAGACACGTATATATATTTCAAAAACATATACACACATACACATACAATGTTAACAACGAAAGACGTAACGAGGAAATGAAGATAGACGTAACGAATGAACATAGACGTAAAAGCGTATGAGCCTAAGTATAGCCGCGTTGCTAGCTATACTATTCTTTTGCTCGTGATGCCAAACTTATCAAATCAAAGAAATAAACTTAATACACATACGTCTTTCAAGAACACATAATTTGGTTGTCCATATACTAAAGTGTGTTTGTGAACCAACTTCCACAAAATTTAAGTTTAAACGAGTTGTTTTACGAGCCGCCGAAAAGGCTTAAGTGATATCAAACTGTGCAGTTTGTGAACATTTAGGGTTTTGTTGTGATTGGATTCAGATGCAAAGCAAGTTCTAATTAGGATCTTTTTTTCAGATTATGGTAGTATATATATCAAATAATGTTTTTGGGCTATTCCTTTATTATTTTGTATTAATACAGGATATTTTACGGGCCGTCGATAATGCTTAAATGACCATGCTGTTTGTACGTTTGCGGTCCAGTTTTCTTTTTATGATTGCGGCTACACCGTATAAGGTATTCTAACCATTTTTCAGGCATAAGTAGGGGATATCCCTACATGTGTTTTAAAGTTAGTCCCATGATATTTTGCACTTATTCGAGATTGTTTTCATATAGATTATCATTAAGGCTTAATATGGACTTAACTCAAAATTGTTCAAACTGATATTATTTTTGCATATCAAGCAAGGGAATGACATTTCGTGATGTCAATTCAACGACAAATACATAACAAGTGTAGAGCACAAAATACATCTTTCGAGGATACATACACATACATCTTTCGAGGATACGTACATATACATCTTTCGAAGATACATACACATATACATGTTTCAAGGACACATACACATATATTAGCAAATTTAAATCATTAGCAACCCTTTCATCTACATATGGTCTAAATGGACATTCTAAGTGCAAACAATGGTTTAATTCCTGGAGCATATTTTGAAATGAATTGATGCTTATGAATTTGACCATGATCATGAAGGTAATGCTATGCACAACAAATATAATTACACAAAATAATTAAAAGTATCCACTGAAACTTACTATAATATTACAAACCAGACTAAATTGGATCATGAGGTTCTCAAAACCGACATTAATCAACACACAACAGACCTCTACTACTATTAGTACCATTATTTACATACAGACTACAAATCCAAATCTCGCACAATTAACCTTACAAGTCTCACACAATCCAAATTTAAAGGCGAGCATGGCACTGGCATTAAAATCTCAATTTCAAATCGTACTTCACTTAACAGCGAACAATTAAAATCTCAATTTTACAACTAATTAGTCCAGTGACTGTGCATTGCAATGGATGATGTTATATTCATTTCACAGCAACTAAATAGCCTTAGCTAGCATATACAGACAACACTAATGGGTTGTCTTTTTATATATCAGTTCCTCCATATACTAGCAACTAGCAGCAAACTCTAGAAATTGTACTCCATGTGCTTAATTAACTAGAGAACAACTGGCAGAACTAATGATTGTGCTTAACGTCACTTGAACTCAATTCTTATACAACTAATATCAGGACATTCGACAAATCTTGTGAATCTTCGGCTCGGTCAGCCCACCGGCGAGTGCAAATGGCAGCGGTGGGTCTTCGGTGGCCTCGGGAGGGAGGAGGAGGGCACGGGGAAGGGAGAGAAAGGGCCCTAGGGCTTCACCTCAGTGGCGCGGTGATCAAAGTGGGGCATGTCATCGTCGGGGAAGACCGAAGATAGGAGCTCAATGGCGGGGACATGGCGGAGAGGGGATGCGACAGCGCCGAGGTCAAGGCGACGACTGGGGAGGGGATGCGACAGCACCGAGGTCGAGGTGACGGTCGGGGAGGGAATGCGACGGCACGGCAGTCGAAGGCGCGGAGGCAAGCAAGGTGAAAAGGTGGTGGAGAGGCAAGTGACAGGAGAGGGCGCGGCCTGTGATATTTATAGGGCTCGACAATCACTGCCGGTTCCCCACAAGAATAGAGCCGGCAGTGATAGTGCCTTATCACTGCCGGCCCACTCTCAAACCAATAGTAATAATTAGTATCACTGCCGGCCCACTCCCAAACTGGCAGTAATAACGTAGTATCACTGCCGGCCCATTCCCAAATCGGTAGTAATAATATAGTATCACTGCCGGCCCACTCCCAACCCGATAGTAATAAGGTAGTATCATTGCCGGCCCACTCCCAAACCGGCAGTGATAACCTCGTCTCCAGCCAGTTAAGTGAAGCTTTCAATTTATTTAATTTTAAAGGCCTTTGGGATTTTTGACATGTACTATTTTTATATAGATATTTTCCCCTAATTTTGACCATCTTCTGAAATTGTAAAAATCCAAATTTTTCACTATTTTAATAGTTTTGATATTTTGAAAATCAAATAATGCTTCAAAAATTCACACAAATGTTATAAATAATTGCACACAAATGCAAAAATTCACACAAATTCAAAGGTAAATAAAGATTTGCACTCAAATCTTGGATCACGCTTTTCTTCGGTCAATTAAGTGAAACTTGAAATTTATTTCATTTTAAAGGCTGAGTGCTTTGGGATTTTTGAAATCCTATCAAATTTGATCCAAATTTTCTAGTTTTGGACGCATCCTACGTGACATCTACTATTTCATATAAATATTTTCCCCTAATTTTGACTAACTTCTAAAATTCTAAAAATCCAGATTACTCACCGTTTTAATAGTTTTATTATTTTAAAAACCAAATAATGCTTCAAAAATTCACACAAATGCAGGACGCCAACCATTGCATAACCTCAATTTCCATTACTCCATGTAATACATTAATTGTTACATATGAGAAAATAAACATGTCGTTCGTACAGAAGAAAGCATATATTTCATTAGTACAACTAAGCTCTGATTCGACCTTCGGTATGATCGACGCGTATGTACGTAGCTTCCTTACTCTCTTCCATGAGAGTTAGGTTAACATCCTATCCGAAAGGAGGAAGCTCATCGAATTGGTTGTAATCTTCCTCGTCGACAACATTATCAACTTCGACAATCCTTCTTTTTCCTTGAATAACCACATTCCATTCCTTGTTAGCCGGATCAGTTACAAAGAAGATTTGTGTAACAGAATTAGCAAGTACGAATGGTTCTTCCCTATATACAACAAGTTTGAGGTCGACGGTAGTGATACCGTACCTGTCGATGTTCACGCCCCCTAGAAGTCTGACCCATTGGCACCGAAAGAGAGGGACCTTCAAAGGTCCATAGTTAATCTCCCAAATCTCTTCTATGAATCTGTAGTAGGTTTTCCTATTTCTATTGATGTCATAGGCATCTATACTAATACCGTTGTTTTGGTTGGTGCTCTTTTTATCTTGTGCTCTTGCATAAAATGTAAAACCATTTATGTCGTATCCTTGAAATGTTCGAATTGTAGTTGACGGTCCCTTAGCCAACACTTTCAACTGAGCGCACTCTGTCTCCGTATGCATCATGTGCCTACGCAACCAATTGCCGAAGTTATCTCTATGCTCTCTCGCGATTCAACCCTCTGACTTCCTTGGGTTTGTTCTGGATATCATGCTCTTGTGCATGTTGACATACAGGGCCACCACAACTGATTGTCCCAAAACTGCGAAATGTGCTTATGTGAATGAAGCTAGATTGCTAGTACGGAGTGATTTCTCGCCTAGTGTCCCTTTCCCCTATTGCCTCCCCTCATGCCGAGATATATGCAAACCAATCGGTTTGAGATCCATATAATCGATGCAGAACCCAATGACCTCCTCGGTTCCCTAACCATCGACAATGCAGCCTTCCGGCCTATGTCGGTTACGAACATATTTCTTTATAACCCCCATAAACCTCACGAAAGGGTACATCTGATGTAGAAACACGGGACCAAGAATCCTTATCTCTTTCACAATGTGAACAATGAGATGAACCATAATATCAAAAAAAGATGGAGGGAAACACATCTCAAGCCTGCACAGAGTGTGGACCATGTCTTTCTGCAGCTTATCTAGTTTTAACGGATCGATGGCCTTCTGTGAAATCGTGTTGAAGAATGAACACAACTTTATAATTGGGTCTCGGACTTTCTCTGGTAGAACACCCCTAATTGCAATTGGAAGCATTTGTATCATCATCACGTGGCAATCGTGAGACTTCATGCCAATTAATTTTAAGTCTTTCATTGAGACTAGTCTCTTTATGTTGGCAGAGTAACCAGACGGAACTTTAACTCCATGCAAGCATTCGCACACGCTAATTTTTTCTTTCTTGCTCAGAGTGTAGCAAGCTGCGGGAAGGTACTTTTTGCCTGTATACATGTCTTCGTGATGAAGCTCCTTCCTGAGTTTCATATCTTCAATGTCCATCCGTGCTTGGAGGGTATCTCTTGTTTTTCCATGTATATCCAGTAAGATACCAAGCAAGCTATCACATACGTTCTTCTCTATGTGCATGACGTCGATTGCGTGTTGAACTTTCAAGTGTTGCCAATAAGGTAGGACCCAAAATACTGATCTCTTTTTCCACAAAGGAGCCTTATCACGGGAACTCAGGAAGATGTACTACCGGCTCCATTTCCGTGAATAATATGAAGATCCTTTATGGTCACAAATATCTGATTCCCAGTGCGATTCTTCGGAGCTAAGGCAGTCTCCTTTGTCCCGTCAAAAGCTCTCTTATTATTGAGGTATGGGTGATCCTTGCGAGGAATCTACGATGCCGCATGTAAGCCATTTTTTGACAGTTCTTTAGCCACCGGCTAGTTGTATCATCCAAGCACTGGACGCATCCGTTCAACCCTTTTGTTGTCTGTCCCGACAGGTTACCAAGGGCAGGGTAATCATTAATGGTTACGAACAACAATGCGCGTAGGATAAAGTTCTCTCTTTTGTACTCATCCCATACCCATACTCCATTGTTCCAAAATATTAGAAGATCTTCAACCAATGGTTTGAGGTACACATCGATATCGTTGTCAGGTTGCCTGGGCCCTTGTATCAGTAGTGGTATCATATGTACTTCTGCTTCATACAAATCCAAGGAGGAAGGTTGTAGACACATAGTCACCGGCCAAGTACTGTGACGACTACTCATATTGCCGAAAGGATTCATCCCATCCATACTCAACCCGAACCTTATATTCCTCACATCATATGCAAAGTGCTTCTTATATTTTCTGTCAATGTTCCTCCATTGCACAGAATCAGTAGGGTGTCTGAGCATTCCATCCTTCTTATGCTCTTCGGCGTGCCATCGTAGCAATTGGGCGTGCCTTTTGTTCACAAACAATTGCTTCAAACGGGGGATTATAGGGAAATACCACACCACCTTACGAGGGGATCTCTTCTTCTTATGCTTCATCCCGACATCATCATTATGGATATCATCGTTGCCCTTATACCGCTTTGCTTTGCAAATTGCACAGGCATCCAAGTCTGCAAACTCATTGCGATACAACATGCAATCGTTGGGACATGCGTGTATTCTTTGTACTTCCAGTCCCAACGGGTAGATAACCTGCTTGGCCTAGTATGTAGTTGTAGGCAACACGTTACCCTCTGGAAGTAAGTCCCCCAAGAGACATAACAGCTCAGTGAAGCTCTTATCGGACCAACCATTGCTTGCCTTCAACTGCAGTAGTGTAAGAACGGTATGCAGTTTATTGTGCTCCTCCTTTCAGCCCGGGTACAATGGTGTTGTAGAGTCCTCTACCATACGCTGGAACTTTTGAAACTCTCTTTCACTCGTGAAGTCCCCCTCCCCATCACGCAACATTTGATCCAGATCGTTGTCATGGCTATCGACAAACGTATCTTCGACTGCCGTCATATCGTTGTCTCTGTCATCTTCAACAATGTGTTTCCCTTCATATACAATTTCCTCTTCACCGTGCTTGGTCCAACAGGTATATCCAGCCTTGAAACCCCTTCGAAGCAAGTGTGCACGTATCGACTCTATGGTAGAAAACAGCTTCCCATTTTTGCAATCAACGCATGGACAACACATATAGTCCGCTAGATTCTTTAACTTGTGCGCCGCAGCCGCGTTTACAAAATAGGTCACACCATTAAAGAACTCTGAGCCGCAACGGTCCATGTCATACATCCACCTTCGGTCCATCTACAATTAATTAAATCAAACATCACATAAGCATATAATTGCAAATAACAATATAATTGTAAATGATTAGATTTAAAAATCCATGTAGCAATTTTGACTATATTAAAATCCAAGTGCGTAAGAACCGATAGAGATGAGCATGTCATCTCTATCACTTCTTCTGAAGAACCGATAGAGATGAGGAGCTCATCTCTTTTGCATCTTCTAAAGAACCGATAGAGATGACACGCCCATCTCTATCGGTTCCTTATAAGAATCGATAGAGATGAGCATGTCATCTCTATCTCTTCTTCTAGAGAACCGATAGAGATGAGGTGGTCATCTCTATCGCTTCTTACAAAAAACCGATAGAGATGACCACCTTATCTCTATCGTTTTCTTCTTAGAACTAATAGAGATGAGGGGTGTGTTGTTTTCCAATTCACCCTCCAATCAGAACATATTTCACACAGTATACACATATCACATTCACACAGCAATAGCACACATTATGCACATATCACATTCACAGAACACAAACACTTTATTACAACACATATTACATTCATTCACAAAACAGAACTCAAACATGCTTAACAGTTAGTACACATGCAATCGCATTCACATATGTAATATTATTCACATATGGACTATTAGGAGCTTTCAGGATCCGTAAACCTACCCTCCTCCGAGATAACTTCCATCCAGTACCACTGGTATAAGTGTTCTCGTAACTTGTTGAGTGCAAAGTTGTCTAAGCTCTTCTTGGGGATATTGATACACTACAAAATAGAAATGAGTGCTCTAGTTTAAGCTTTGAAATTTCTATGTGAAAGGCTAATTGTATTATTATGCATGTACATATACCTTAGGGAAAGGGTCTGAGCCACCGACCACGATTAACATGTGCTGCATGACGTATAAACTGCAGTGGTCATTGCTGCCCTGTTGATGACACTGTGAAGAAAGAAAAATAAATTAAGAGACGAAGAATAGATGTCAAAAAATATTAATCTTATATATGGTAGGCACTTGTACCTTGAAGCGCACGTACTCCAGATTCGAGCCCTTTTTGTCATCGTGTATCCTTCCTTCAGCGACGTAGTTCGAGAAACCCCTATATACATTGGAGAGATGTCGTTGAGTCAAAAAAAATTAATGTAGTTAAATACAGAAAGTGTTAGGTAAGAGTAGTGCACTTACTACTGCAAAGGAGGCTTGATCGCGTAGGCCATCGGTCTCTTCTCGATCGAGTTAAAAGTGTAGACTATGTAGTCACTCAGAACGAGCACGAGTAGAACCCAATGGTTGCTTATTAAATGGTACGCAGTGAAGGAAATAAGTTCACATACGATTTAAGTGCGTACAAGTAATTCAAGGGTAAAGTAGTACTTGCTCCTCATGGTTGTAAGATCGAGGATGCCGACTAGAGGGGGGTGAATAGTCGGTTTTTAAAAATTACTCTACGAATTTCTACAAATCAAATCACCCCTAATTACCCTTATGCCAAAACCTTAACAAAAATTAATGCGAAAGCGATAAACTAAGGTTTTGACAATTAAAGCCTAAATCAGCTAGGCTCACTATGTGCACTAACTAATTATGTCTCTAACAATAATTGCAATTCTAAAGACAACCAATCAATCAATTTAATTCTATGAATATAAATTGCTTGAATATAAATAACGGATACAATGCAAGCACAAGAGACACAATACTTTTTACCGTGGTGTTCGGAGACTTGCCGGTCTTCCCTAATCTACATTGAGGTTAGCCCAAACGAATTGGACCAGCTCCACGAATTGAACACCCACCTCGAATCCACTAGTAGTTGCTCTTTCCCCCTCCGGGTAGGTGAGCACCGACCTTCACAAATTTGCCAGGGCTTCTCACAACCTTCGTCGAGAAGCTCACCGTGCACGACACAGCTATGCCGTGTAGGTGTCGGCAAACACTAAGAGTAACAAGCTAAGCCCTTCCGCTTGAACTTCACCTAGTGTAGCACATGCACTCCGGTGACCTCCTAAGTGCAACACATGCACTAGGATCCTCCTCAAGTGCAACACATGCACAAAAGGCTCTCAATCCACTTTTTAATTGCAACACATGCAATTAGGGCTCACTCTTAGCTCAAGAATCAAATAAAAGAGGATGCAACACATGCAAACCTCCTCCACAAACTCACACAAGAGCCAAGAACACTCCACACTAGCAGCAACACCAAATGCCAGCCCCCAATGCTCCTTTTATAGCACCCCACATGAAATCTAGCCGTTGGGGGTAAATTGGACTTTTTTCAGCAAAATCGACAATACCGCCCGAGGGGGCCGGTAGTGCCGGTCTCGACCCAACAGTCGGCAATGGCTATATCCCCGGCACTACCGCCGTCTAAGGACCGGTAGTGTCGGCCAAAGCGGCAGTACCGCCCCTTGGGGGTGATAGTGTCGGCCAAAGCGGCAGTACCGCCCCTTGGGGGTGATAGTGTCGGCCAAAGCGGCAGTACCGCCCCTTGGGGGTGGTAGTGCCAGCCGGGCAAAAACCCCAGAACTAGCCCTTCTGTAATAAAGCTATCGGCCATATGGGCCGGTACTGCTGCCCATACGACAGTACCGCACCCAGAGATCGGTAGTGCCGGCCAAAGGAGAAAAACAAGTTTTTCACAAAAACTTTTCTACAAACTTCCAAAGGTTGGTTCTTTGAGCCATGTGATGATCAACACATGATCAACACAATTTGGAAAACACATTTGCAAACCCTATTCACATGCTCCAAGGAATCGTATTAAAACTTCAACTTATTTGCAAAACACATTTGCAAATAAACCGAAAACCTTTGAGATCAATTCTTTTAGCCAAGTGATGATCAACACATGATCAAGTCAATTTGCAAAACACATTTGCAAACCCTATTCACATGCTCTAAAATCGAAACCCATAACTCCAGTTCATTTAACAAATCCATTGGATTAAAATGAATCTTGAGCCATGAGATGATCAACACATGATCATCACACTTTGTAAAACACATTTGCAAATACTTATCTCATGCACCAAGATAAGAAACATAAACATCAATATTTTGCAAAAACACAATTTGCAAACTCAAAGCACAAACACACTTAGCCTTGTGATGATCAACACATGATCGAATCACAAGTTAAAATTCCAATGCATGAACTCTCTATTTGCAACACATGCAAATCTCTAGCTCCATGCAAACAACCAAAACAAACTCAAGTGCATGAGCTCTCTATTTGCAACACATGTAAATCTCTAGCTCCATGCAAACACTTTAAACCAAATTGCTTGAGCTCTCTCCTTTTGCAACACATGCAAAACTTAGCTCCAAGCAATAACCACATAAACAACATTGCATAAGCTATCTTTCTTTTGCAACACATGCAAATCCATAAATTCATGCAAAAACCAATTCAATTAAGATTTAATAAGAAGTGAACATGAGCTTCTCCTATTTGCAACACATGCAAATCAAAGCATTATGCAAAAATCAATGCACGAGCTTCACCCATTCGCAACACATGCCAAATGGTTAGCTCCATGCAAAAACCGATCAAAAGAGTGAGCTAGAGTGAACTGGATTGAGTTCATCAACACATGATGAAGCTCAAGCTACAAGACTCAACCCCTCTTAATAATACGGAACCAAACTAGCAACCCAGTCTCCCAGCTAAGCACCGAGACCGGTAAAAGACTAGGAACATATCCTTAACCCTAGCTAGTTATACCTTTGCCTCTAGCGATCCACTTGGAGCTTTTATGATATCCAATCATCTTCTCTCTAGGATCGAATCTTCTTCTTTTTGTTCATCAACACATGATGAACCTTCTCTAACCCTTTTCTTCACTTCGGGATCACCTCTTGAAGCTCATCAACACATGATGACTTCTCGTTCCCGATTCTTTATCTTCTTGGACTCAACCTACTTCACAACTCGTTGAAGATCGTTAGTCCAACAAACACGGTTGTCTCAATCATCACCGCACTCCATTAACACATAATGGATGCCTCCAAGATCGATTGAGCACAACCCAAATCAATTTGAGTGATTAATTGTGTCTTGAGTACTTTGATGCATCTAATGCTTCATTATACTCAAGAACTTTCCGCTTATCCTTAATCAACAAAGAGACACCATCAATACATGATGAAATGTTCTTTGATTGATTAAAAGACAACCGAACTCAATTTATACTCAATTTAAATTGACATGAGTATACATAACTACACAAGTTTCGTATACTCAATATAATGGTTAGTAATGATCCATATATGTTTGAGTGATTGAAAGGGATCAATACATTTAGATCATCAACTATAGAACAAACTCCATTAAGTATGTGCATATAAATAATTTAGCTTGGAATCAATATGCACATAATTAATCTTAGATAGTATTTGAGTTTATTCCATATTAACATGAGTATACTATAACTACACAAGTTATATATACTCAAAAGATTGTTTCAAAGTCTTGATCCTTTATATGTTATTTAGCAATAGGACATGGATCGATACAATTGAAACATCAAGTTAATTTATGAACTCCCCCTAAATGTGTGCATTCATGTATTTATTGATTTGGAAACATAATGCACATATTTGGACTAAGGCAATGGAATAGTTTATCTTTTAACTTGAATCCTAAGTATGCATTAAGACAATAGAAATAAATACAAGTGCATACCTTGTGTTTTCCATTTTCTATCCAAATTTGAGACTAATAAGAATGAAGCTCAATAAACATGTTAATCTCATAATGATTAGATTTGTCATTAAACAAGGATTAAACATTAATATAAAACCAATCACCAAAACTAATGGAGCTTGAACTTACAATCTCCTCTATTTTGGTGATTGATGATAAATCTTATATTAATTTCTCATTTGGATGAAAAAAATGCATGAGGGGATTTTGAAGATCAAAGATTGAATAACACAATAAAAAATTTCAAATTTTGCATCTCCCCCTTTGGCATTGAAATAACGCTCCCCCGCTTTGGCTAATAGAACAATTAAACACAAAAGAGGAAATTTAACCAAAAATCTCTTATAACACTTAACCAATAAGCTCTCATACCACTTATATATAAATTTTCTAACATAATCAATAAATCCATGCTCCTATACCATTTGCATCAAATTTTCCTTTAAACAACAAGTCCAAGCACTTATAACATTTGATGAACTCTCAAAATATAAAATATTTCACAAATCAATTTTCCCTTTTTAAATCAACATTTCAAGTAAGGGAAATAATCACTTTACAAATAATTCTCTCCCTTTTTCTCAAATTCAAATGAAGGAATTAAGCTCACATTCTCCTATTCTCCCCCTTTTGGCATTTGAAGGACCGAGATGGCGAACAGAGGGGGGTGAATGGTTGCAAATAAAAATGCCCCCAAAATACTCCAACAAAAACCTCGACAAGATCGCTCAAAGGAAATTGTGAAAAACCCGAAAAACTAGACAACTATGTGTACCCAAAGCTTGCATGGATAAGTACCATAAAATATGTGGGGATTTTTGAGTCACAATCCTGGTTGTCTAGTGTCCAAGATAAAGAGGAATCAATTCAAACTCTTGCTTTTAGAAAGGACATCAATTCAAATCACAAAAGTCACTTTCAGAAAAGCAAAAGCAGAATTTCCAGAACTTGTCCTCAATTTGCACAGGAGGTTGGTGGGTTTATGCAGCTCACCAAATTCTGAGAATTTTTATGCCTATCAGCATCAGAGTCGTGAAGAACTCCACCAAATTTCTCCTCAAAAAGCCTTAGAGAAAAAACAGGAAAAATCTAAGAACACAGTATGCTCAAGAACTTCGAGCAGAAAGTTTGGGGCTCGGTTTTCACCTCATGGCGCCCAAACGGTGCAACAAGTGAACTCCAAAATTTTTCTGCAGGTGTATATCAGAGTCCTGCACCTCCTCCAATATGAATCAATCAAAAAGGAGTTTTCTATATTTTTACAAAAATCAAACACTGACTGCTGCGCGAAGAACAAGTTCTGAACAAAGCTGGAACTTGAAAGAAAAGATGTTCTCTACTCAATCCAAGAGTGCAAAAGAGATGTAAAACCATATGAACACACTCAAAACATCCAAGATCAGCAGCATTTAGAAGGAGGGGAGGCAAATCCAAATACTTGAAAGTAAATTGCGGGAATGTAATTGCGGGAAAGTAAATGCTGAATTTAAATTGCGTAAAGTAAAGACATAATGTAAATCATAAAATAAATTCAGAGGTGGATGGATAAAACTTTCATTTCTGGAAGGGAGGTTACAAAGCCTCACATTCATGTGGGCAAAGCTCAAATGAGCATCAAAACCTCAACACCTTCAAGGGAAGGAGGCTACCCTCCACCCCTATTTATACTACTCTTGGGCCACCTACCACCCTTGGATGAGTCCCTCAACCCTAGAGCACTCATCTAAGGGCTAGGATTAACCCACACACACAGCCATGCAAGGGCTAACTCAAAACCCACACACATACCGGGTTTTCTTGCACGGTTTTCAAAGCATACTACCTAGACCGCTAACCTATCAACTCGACCTCAATCCGACGGCCCTCATTGATCCACGAGGCATCTAGATAGCATCATCTCATTTCCTTGTCTTCTTGACTTGCCCGGACTCCGTCTCCGATCATCTTCCGGCGATCTCCCAACCGTCTGGACCTCCGACGCTCCTCGCCTAGTCCCGATCATCCTTCGCCTCGCCATGACCTAGCACCGTCGCCCTGCAACCATCAAAGACAAGGAAACTCCTCACATAGCAATGCCCACAAAGATGTGCAATAAACCATCCAACTCATCACTACCGCGTCCATACGACCCAGATCGCCACTCTGGCAGAGACAACTCAAATTGCTTCATTTTGAAAATCAATCCAAATCAAACTCAAACTTGAGCACACCTTGCTCAAATAAAGTCAAATACTCATCACAAACATGGATGGACCTCCACATGGTCCTTCAATCTCCCCCTTGATGAGTATGTGGACAAACCACACAAAAGGCATAAATTTGAGTTTGAATGAGAATGAAGAAGAAAGCAATTTTTAGTTGCAAAGTCAAACTTGGTCCAAAGATAGAAATTAGAACCATGACCAAGTTGACGAAGAGGAACTTAGATTTTAGAGTTAAATTTAAGAAAGAGCAAGTTTTCAACAAAAACTCTAAAATCCAACTAAACATGTCAAATGTGATTATGAGATTATGATCCAACAGAAGTAGTAGCATAGTTTTACAAAGATCATAATAACCAAATAAGCATTCACATTTTTATCTTTTTAGTGATGCCTTTTCTATGTTTTCTCCCCCTTTTGGCAATATAGGCATCAATTTTTTATGTATGCATGAAATGCAATCGAAAGAGCTTTGAAGATTATCCAATTGATCAAAATGGAAGGATATTACACCAAGCTTGTCAATTTCAGAAGATGACTAAACTAAGACATGTCCAAGTGCAAATACGAGCTTAGTTTTGAATATTTCATTTTTAGCAAGATTTGACAAGTGCAACACTTAGCTTTAGTTTCAAAAATAGAAGAATAGCCACTCTAAGGATCAAAAGGAAAACCTAGAGTTCAACCTACTCAACACTTTGGGGAATCTAGAAGAGCATACAAGGTCCTTCGGGCTCATTTATCACTTAATGCAAATTTTGATTTATCATCATACAAGACATAGCGGGGTGCAAATGTTTGACATTATTTGCATTCTTTACCCAATATGTCTTTGTTTTTAATTTATTTGCATTTTCTTTTGACAACCAATTGACTCAAGCCGTATGCGACCATCTCAAGATGAACTCTTAAGAGGATGGTCTAGGTCAAACACGATGTATTCCAAGTTCATCCCAAGTGCAATGGGAAGCGGTCTTGTGAATGCAAGGTGTTGAGTCGTATGTGCACAAGAAGAGTCAATTTTGTTTAATTTTTATTTTTAGCACAATGATTCATGAGCAATTGAAGGACTCTAGCATGGATCAAACTAGTTTCACCCAAGTTGCTATAGGGACTCTAGAGAATTCCTAAATTTCTCAAATTATGGCACAAACCTCTAGAGAAAAAACCTAGTAAGTAAAAGCAACAAGTTTGATCAAGTTTTTCATTTAAGGCTTATTTCATTTTTAAGCTTAGCAAGTTAAATGAACTTGGACATACCTAAGCTAGTGATTTTCTTCAAATGATGTAGCATGGTGTATAGCATGAAGAATAAATCAATTGCATAATAGACAAAGCTCATAAAACAGAAAATGCAGTCTAAATGCAAAGCATGAACAGATTCCCAAACTCCCCCTCAACAAAAGAATCAATTTTAAGCTCAAATCTGGTTAATGTTGAGTTATTATCAAGATTAGGCATAAAGAAAACCCGAATGAACTCAATAACAACCAGAAAAACAGAATGAGGAGAAGAAGTCGAGAAACTGCAAAACTGGATGGCTATTTAGCATAGATAAGATAGAAGAGACTCACTATGGCTCAGACTCGCTCTTATCTTCCCTAGTGACTGACATAGGGAAGCTGACTCTAGATCCCAACTAAGGAGTGCACATGCACTCTGCCTACCAGGAGGCCTAATACCGCTAGACTTATAAGACGTGAGGAACTCAACCTAGAGAGAAGAGAGAACAGCTAATCACGCATGATAGCAACCTAAAGCACAAGATAAGAGGTCCATGGAAGGCATGCCAGAAGTCTAAGTGAGTGAACTCAACTCAAGAAAACAAGCCCAAAGTCACCCAGAAGAAACACAAGGAAAAGAAAAGCTGGAAGAAAACATATAATACATAATATACAAACCAGCTCCCCCTCACGAAAGGCCGTAAGGGCTCACGACTCCAAGCTCACTCCTCAAGGCAACAAATCTGGAGCTATCCAAAGGCTTGGTGAAGATATCGGCTAACTGAAAGTTACTCTCTACGAACTAAAGCGCGATATCTCCCTTCTCCACATGGTCTCTAAGGAGCAAGACGGCTCATGGTAAGAAGCAACCTAACTATGCTAGAAGTCCAACCAAAAGATTCTAGACAAACAGGACACAAACTCTACCTACAAAAGAACCACAACCTCCTAAGAGACCCATCACTATCGTCAACATTTTCAGAGGTACTTACCTACTGCAGTGTAGTGCAAGTAGTGGCAAATGACCTGAAGTGGATCCAAAAAGCAGAGGAAGAAGACTTAGAGATATTCCTAGGATGATGGTCTCCTCACCAGAAAGCCTACACACATGCATCCAACAAATCTATACTTTCGAAACTGGGGTTAGGCAGATCCAGTTCCTAGGCACGAGTGGACAATATACAGGAAAAGTGTGTCAAATGATCATCTAGAGCATGAACATGATGCAGAAGGTAATGTAAGATCATGATCACAACCAAGCTAAAGATAGCATCAAGATCTATATATCCATAGACAACAAAGGAAAACATATCCACATGATAAACAACGAAGGTGCATCATAGCACTTGTCATCTTTGTAGAAGAAGCTAAGCAAGGTGCATCACAAGAACAAAATGCTAGCAGGATCATGTGCAAGCCTAGAAATACACGGATCAAGATACTACCTAAACATGGCAATGAGCATGTAAATGAAGAAATACCACAATGAAGCACAACAACATGCTACTAGATATAACATGAGCAAGATGAATGAAGACAACCAAAGAGGATCATGCATAAAACAAACCAATTAGCAACATCAAGATCCATTTATCCATAGTCTCAATAACAATATTTACATGTTTGCGAAAAGGCCCGTCAAAAGAAGACCAAACAAATGGTCATGAGGACACAGACAGCATGAAAGTAAATGGTGACAATGGACACAAAGATGAGAAGCTACTTATGGCAACACTCTATGCATGATGATGAATACATGCCATGAATGAAGAACACAAGCTCATGCAAAATAGGTATGAAGCATATAAGCATGAAGGACAATAAAAGGTGATCATGAACAATATAAGTCATACAGCGGCAGCTAGATCATATGACCCTAATCTCATGAAAGGCATTCACATGTAGCACAAAGTCTGACAAACAAAGTCTAAACAAAGCTAATTATGGATGTAATAGAAAATCAGGGTCATATAGCCTAGATACTACTCATGACAAAATAAAGTAAATGATATATAGCACGTGCCCATAGTTAACACAAATGCTCATACCAAATGAACAATATCATGGACAGGATAAACACAAGAAAATCACATGTCGGGAAAGAGCTCATGAATTTAAGATATAATACATGAAGCACAAAGATGGTTGGGGAAAACATGCTATGGCACAAAACAAGATAGACAAAAACTAACAAGACCTAGCAAAGTACATATAATACACATAGGATCAAGAGCAATCACAACATGTCATGGAAATGATGATCACAAGTATAACCGACATGAGGGTATGAGATAGCTAACCATGGAAGTGGAAGTCCCCAATGCTGTTATCATGAAGCTCAACACTTGTGGAGCGAAACACGAGGCAAACAAAGTTGAAAGTACATACAGGTTAGCATGATGCTCATGATGGTCATGCAGGAAGATCCAATCCTCTAGAAACAAGCCGCAAAGGCCAACTCGGAATTCACATCGAGTGCCAACATTGAAAAGCGACAAAACGATCCTAGATGAGATTAGTAAGGATCAACATGTCCAACATACTTACCTGCAACTCTTGCCGTGAGTGGGTACCTCGAGGAAAAACGAAGTCCACTACTTATGCACGGCGAAGATGATGCCTCAGGACAACTCATGGACTAAGAATCGAACTAAGAAAGGACAAGTCCACAAGATGACCCAAATCCACTCCACTAGGCAGTGATCACATCCTCAAGCTAGCTTCAAGCGACTCACGCCATGAGAAAGGCAAAAGGCACTTAAAAGCATCATCGCATAGACATGACACAAGGAATTGACACAAGAGAGAAAGATGACTTAGTACTGGGATAGAGTGAAGACTTGGGGACCCAATACTGAACCACTCGACGCCGTCAGTACCACCCATCAAGAAGATCGGACTCGAGTGTCTCTCTGACGCTCAACTCTCACACGATCAGGAGCAACTCTGGTAGATAATCTAGGAGTCAAAACTGGGTTGGCACGTCGTGGTGCAAAAGCCGGACCATCCCAGTAAGGCTGCTGGATCTCCTCTTCGAAAACACCTCACGCCACCGATATCTACCTCGATGGGAAAACGAGGAATATCAAGAAGACGACGGAAAGATCGACTACGAACAGCTCGGGGCTAAAACTCAAAGAACTAGCATGAAAACCGAGTCCTGGATGCTGCCCAAACACAGGCGACTCTCTAACCTGTTTAGAAGCAGTGTGTGTCTTAGGAGCACTCAAAGTATGGGGATGACCCTGAATACCCCTAAGAGCAGCAACACGCTCACGCCGAGTGATCTTGGCCCTTTGAGCGTAAATCTACTAGGTGACCATCCTTCTTACGGAAGGTGCATGTGTACTTCGCCTTGCTAGAGGCAGAAGCAATAGGAGTAACACCCTTCTGGTCAGAAGTCCTATGGACAACCCCAGTAGACCTAAACTTGGTGGTGCTCACTCTGGGAGCTACCACAATCTCACCACTCTTGGAGCCGCGCAATGGTGGGAGGATGCGACCGAAGCGTGCTCCAAGGGATCAAATCCTAGACCTTGATTGAATCTACTAATCTTGGATTGGTCTAGAATAAGATTGAGCTTCTTCGCCTCCAACAAACTTCTCGAGAGTGCTCATAAGATCTGGCAATCTCGGAATAAAGAAGCACAAGAAGAACAGGGGGAAGGAGAGGAAGAAGAAGAACCAGAAAGAGAAGATCTCTCAGCACGTGCTTTTTGTTCCCTTAGCACGGCTACCTCAATCTTGAGGGCCTCACAAGAAACGCAAGGAGCATCTCTAATCCTAAGGGTTTGGTCTTTTAACTTCTTCTTAAGCTCGACATGGATTTGATCCACATCATCCTTAACCCCAACACACAGCAAGCAACCAGTTTGACTTAACTAGTAAATCCTTAGCAAGTTGATCACACTTGACATTCAAAGCATCATTGTCAAGTTTTAGTTGCTTACAGCCCTCACATGAGCTGACTCGGTCCTTAGAAGCATGCAATTCAAGTTCATCATTTCTAGCAGAAAGCTTTCTAAGGTGTTCGCTCATGGCATCAATTTCGGCAAGCAATTTAGGGCAATTAGCACATGATGGAGTGGAGTGAGCATGAAGAAAACTAGCCTCAACAGGAATAGCATCAATAGAACTAGTGCTAGCATTCTTCAACCTAAGACCATCAAGTTCAGCAAGCACACTATCATGTATGGTCCTTAGTTTCTCCAACTCCACAAGAATAGCATCACACAAAGAGCAATCATCAGTGACTCGGGAGGGAGAAGATCTAAGTGAAGCTAACTCCCGAGTATGGTACCTACTTCCTTCTCAAGCTCTGTACACCTAGCTCTAGCTCTAGCATGAAATTTTCCTAATTTGCAGAAAGCTTCGTTGAGCTGGTCATAGGAGGGTACCTCATCCGAGTCGCTGTAGAGCTCGAAGTCGCTGATGTCGTTGGTGTCGGCCATGAAGCACATGTCGGAGAAGTCATCGCCGCCCTTCTTCTCTTGCGGATCATCCTCGCCCTCGTCGCTCCATGTCTCCGTGTTGGAGAGGTTGATGTCGTCAAGCGCGGTGAGGACGCGGTGGAAGAGCTTCTAGTTCTTGGAGAAGTTGCGGTACTTCTTCTCGTCTTGCGGTTCACGAACCGAGGCTTCTTGTTGCGGTTCTTGTCGGTGTAGTCGTTCTTGCCCGAACCGCCAACGTCATTCTTGCCCTTCTCGGCTTGGGACGATTCGCCCAATGTGGTTGGGGCCACCACACTCGAAGCGGTGATCATGCCACCTCTCTTCCTCTCTCACCCTCTTGTATGCATGAGAAAACTTGCGGCGAGAAGAGCAAGCTCATTTTCCGAAATTTTTCCAGCTTGGTCATCGCTAGCTCGCAAAGGGCGGAAAGAGAGAAACCAAAGAAGGATCAAGAAGAAGATCCAATGGGATCGGTGACCAAAGCCATCGATCGAGATTTCGTCTTCCGAGACGACATCGATCTCATGAGTCTTGAGGCGGAATAAAGCCCGTCAAGAGTCGAGTCGATAAGTCGGTGGTGTCCTTGATGGTGGTCACCTTCATCTCCCAGACAGAAGGTCGAGTGCGGTCAAGAAATGCCGAGCATTGTCCGAGTCAGGGTATATGCAACCAACTGCTCGGAGGTCGCTCAAAATCTTTGTAAACCGACCAAAACACTCGTCGAGACTCTCACCAGCGCGTTGATCAAACTTGTACTCGCGCTTGAACTGGTCCTGCCTCACAGTCTTGATTTGAGTAGAGCCCTCAGGGTAAGCATCGAGGGTTACCCAAATCTCGTGAGCGGAGTGAAGGTGAGAAATCCTATCATACTCACCGCGGCTAAGACCCTGTATGAGAATGTTCCTTGCCTTAGCATTCGCCTCAGCGTCAACCATATTGATGGCCATGACATTTTCATCAGCAGGAACCTCATACGGGAGTTTCACCTTCGCCATATCGTAGCCCAGGCGATGATGTATGACTCCATCCGGGACTTCCAAAAAGGAAAATCAACTCCATTAAAGATGGGAAGCTTGGTGGAATATTTGTCCGTCGCCATGACTCTTGAGACCGATCAAGATCGAGAAAGAGCAGAACCGGCTCTGATACCAATTGAAGGACCGAGATGGCGAACAGAGGGGGGGTGAATGGTCGCAAATAAAAATTCCCCCAAAATACTCCAACAAAAACCTCGACAAGATCGCTCAAAGGAAATTGTGAAAAACCCGAAAAACTAGACAACTATGTGTACCCCAAGCTTGCATGGATAAGTACCATAAAATATGTGAGGATTTTTGAGTCACAATCCTGGTTGTCTAGTGTCCAAGATAAAGAGGAATCAATTCAAACTCTTGCTTTTAGAAAGGACATCAATTCAAATCACAAAAGTCACTTTCAGAAAAGCAAAAGATGAATTTCCAGAACTTGTCCTCAATTTGCACAGGAGGTTGGTGGGTTTATGCAGCTCACAAAATTCTGGGAATTTTTCTCCCTATGAGAATCAGAGTCGTGAATAACTCCACCAAATTTATCCTCAAAAAGCATTACAGAAAAAACAGGAAAAATCTAAGAACACAGTATGCTCAAGAACTTCGAGCAGAAAGTTTGGAGCTCGGTTTTCACCTCATGGCGCCCAAACGGTGCAACAAGTGAACTCCAAAATTTTTCTGCAGGTGTATATCAGAGTGCCGCACCTCCTCCAACAAGAATCACTCAAAAAGGATTTTTTTATATGTTTACAAAAATCAAACACTGACTGCTACGCGAAGAACAAGTTCTGAACAAAGTTGGAACTTGAAAGAAAAGATGTTCTCTACTCAATCCAAGAGTGCAAAAGAGATGTAAAACCATATGAACACACTCAAAACATCCAAGATCAGCAACATTTAGAAGGAGGGGAGGCAAATCCAAATACTCGAAAGTAAATTGCGGGAATGTAATTGCGGGAAAGTAAATGCTGAATTTAAATTGCGTAAAGTAAAGACATAATGTAAATGCGCAAAATAAATTCAGAGGTGGATGGATAAAACTTTCATTTCTGGAAGGGGAGGTTACAAAGCCTCACATTCATGTGGGCGAAGCTCAAATGAGCATAAAAAATCTCAACACCTTCAAGGGAAGGAGGCTACCCCTCCACCCCTATTTATACTACTCTTGGGCCACCTACCACCCTTGGATGAGTCCCTCAACCCTAGAGCACTCATCTAAGGGCTAGGATTAACCCACACACACAGCCATGCAAGGGCTAACCCAAAACCCACACACATACCGGGTTTTCTTGCACGGTTTTCAAAGCATACTACCTAGACCGCTAACCTATCAACTCGACCTCAATCCGACGGCCCTCATTGATCCACGCGGCATCTAGATAGCATCATCTCATTTCCTTGTCTTCTTGACTTGCCCGGACTCCGTCTCCGATCATCTTCCGGCGATCTCCCAACCGTCTGGACCTCCGACGCTCCTCGCCTAGTCTCGATCATCCTTCGCCTCACCATGACCTAGCATCGTCGCCCTGCAACCATCAAAGACAAGGAAACTCCTCACATAGCAATGCCCACAAATATGTGCAATAAACCATCCAACTCATCACTACCGCGTCCATACGACCGGTACTGCCACTCCTGGCAGAGACAACTCAAATTGCTTCATTTTGAAAATCAATCCAAATCAAACTCAAACTTGAGCACACCTTGCTCAAATAAAGTCAAATACTCATCACAAACATGGATGGACGTCCACATGGTCCTTCAGCATTAAACACCAAAAAATAGAAAACCAATCCAAAAGGAGGTTATACCACTTGGAAACATCGAGAGTTGAGCATCACTTGGAAGATCATGTGCCAAATGAAAAAGAGTACAAAGCTTGGCAAGAGAAGCAATCAAATATAGGTCATAAAAGATTTGAAATAAAATCATATGATCATTGCAAGGAATTTCAAGTTTAAAGAATGAAAACCAAAGAGTTTGCAAACTTTTGAAATATGACCTAAAAGAGTAAACCACTTTTAGAAAGAGGCCATATTTAGAGTTAAAGCTCAAAAATGAATATTTGAAACGACAGGCGAGGGCACCTGGCTCTAACTCTGGGAGATCATCACTATCATCTCGGCCCTTAGACGCTCCTCACGTGTCAGCTTCTCCTCCCTCATCTCCTCCTCACGTGTCGTCATCTCCTCCTTGATCTCCTCCTTCAGCTGCTCCCTGAGCATGTCCTTGAGGCGCTCCGCACGTGCCTCCCATGATCTTAATCCGGTACTCACAGCGCCATCTTAGAAGTAGGACTTCTTCATATGCCTCAACCCTACGGCAAGCACCGGCCCTTATGGTCAGACTTTTTGATCGCAGAGGACAGGATGTCCTTCGACCCTTAGCTCAGAAAGGTCCCCTCCTCTTTCCGCTGGCTTACCACCTCCTGCAAGAAGCGAGTACGAAATAGATCTGAAATACAATAGGAATGATCAGCTGCAACGTACTAAGTTAGATGTCTTACGATGGTGGAGACGACGCGCGCGGTAGTGGGGTTTGGTACTACGAGCTGCCCATCCACGATTTGTTTTGTCCTCGCTAATACTTAATCACGTGCCCGCTCCTCACATAAGTGCGAGTAAGGCATCGTAGTCCCGAAGGTTGCACACTCCTCGGCTAGTCGTACCCACTCTACCTTCTTCAGTTCATAGCCGCCGGAACCGAGGTGATGCTCGTATGTGTTCTGCCTCTGAGTAGCAATGTTCTTCTGTCTCAACTCCTCCGCCTCGGGCATACTCTTGATCCTCGTGAACTCCTCCCAAACACCGGGATTCATGAACGGATACCTCTCAAATGGTGTACGGCCTTTCAACACATACTCACCGTGCATGAAGACCCTGAAGTGCCTCAGAGCCACACTCATCCTCTTCAAGGCGTACCGCTTGGCATTATTTTTATCTTCCTCTTCTATAATCTATTTGCCTTTAACCTCGTCCTATAGCCGATTCTTTTGCTCGGCGCTGACTTCCTTTCTCTAATCTTTAACCATTATGGGAACTCTCTCCCTCACCAATTGGCCGAGGAATGACCGGTATCGCCCCTTGTACTTAGGAGGACATGTGCAAACCCCCGAGGCTTTGAAGTGGAGAACCTGCGGTGTTCTCAATATGGCCTCTTTGTTCAGTCCTCGGGCCTTCCTCATCTTACTCGGCCCCTTAACATTTGGAACTTGGCTCGGCTCAAATTCCAAACTTTTCATCATCATCCAGCCTTTCCATCCAAGTTTTCATTTTATATAATCTAACCCTTGACTGTAATTCCTAAGCATTACTCAATACCGCGAGCACGGCTATCCGAATAGATTTTACACTCTGCAAAGGTTATGCACTTTACCCACACGACACGATTATCTCCTTTTTGCCTCCGGAGTATCACACTTCCTTTGGTGTGTCGGCAGAGAGATCATGACAAAACCTTTCAGAAACCTTTATCTCAACATTGAACCTCCCGTAAGCCGTACACTATCCCCTCCCTCAATGGAGGTGAAGGTTAGGACCGACAAACTGTTAGATTGATGTGTACACCACACCCTCCGCTGTAACCACACTTCCATGTAAGCACGCTTCTGTGTGATTATCCACCTGAGGTTTCACATGACCAGATATCGATAATCCTACTTAGTTAGGTCTGCCCCATTCCAGACATGTGGTTGCATGATTGACTCAGTTCAAAGGCTCGTAGGGTTAAATCCTTAGGATGACTAGGGCAAGACTTCCACATACCCTCTGCCATTCGGCCCACCTTGGCACACTGCCCCTTGCCACTTTTCCCAATCTAAATTATTTACCACCCCAGTTAATTACCATACTACACGTGCCATCAACAAGTCAACATCATTTCGTGACATATGTCACTACAACTCAACATCATCGTGTGAAAGCACCCGACACACTTTCCATAAACATGTTTCATATTCTATTAGTCAAGATTCACCTTTGTTATTCCAAAAGACATGAATTGACATGGCATGGCTAAACATATTAAGCACGGTCTAACCAACCCATGTTGATTACTAATATTAACCAACTTATAATAATGAACCATCCTAGGGTGACAAATAATCATGGTATACAAATGACAAGGTAGGGTATAGTTCAATTAGGTAGATTAACTAAATCCCAATCTATTTTGAAACAATTGTACACATAAATATCATGCATAAAGTAAAACAACATAGCAATTTTGTAAACTGGGTTCAACATGGTCAATGCACAACTTTCCTTAGAAAAGCTCTTATTCTTGCTATTGACCTTGGTCTTGGTTCAATGATTCCTCCTCGGACGCTCCGAGCACTTCAACGTCTACGCATATCGAGATAGAACATCAAATAAATACCAAACTAGATAGCAAAAAATCTCCAAAAATAACATAAAGTTCACCATTAAATAGATCTCAATTTTATAAATTTTTAGAAATTTGAATCGCCTCAATCGGAGCTCGTATGAGGGAGAATAGCCTATCGAAAGATTCAAAAATAAAAAAAATCAGAAAATAGGAAAATCATAATCTCTTGAATTATTTTTGAACTGAAAAACTCTTTTATGATGTATGATGACGTTAGCCCTAGTCTAATTCACCCACGAAACGACACGTGGTCCCTAATATTTCATGGACTGAGCCCACAAAGCAGTACCAATCCACGATGATCCCGGCTCAAGGATGACGGTGGCTAGTAAGTGGGCCCACACAGACGCTGATGTGGCATAGCCGACTCAACCGACATACCACACGCTAAGTCCATGTGGCTCCGACGAGTACGACACCGATGTAACCCCGTGGCCACACATCATCACCACAACGAACCCTCACCGGCGAACTCGAGAAGCGGTGGAACCTCCTGGACTTGAAGAAGACGAACCGGCTATGGCAAGATAGAAATGAACCAGTGACCTCGACCCGTGGATCTGGAAGCTCTCATCACGGGTAACTTAGATCTAGCTTCGGCTTCAACAGCAACCCAACGACAGCGATGCTTCACACGAAAAAAGGCAGCGACTGGTCTTGCGTACTCCGGCGAGTTCATATGGCCGTTCCTTGGCGACTTGAGCTCCACGGCTGTCGGGAATCAAATATGCAAATCCAAACCCTCTGTGTATTCAGCACTAGTCCAGGATCACACTAGTGCACACAAGCTCAACATAGATGAGTATCATAATCGTACTCAACGATATCATAATAAAGACTTCAACACTTTAAATATAACTGTTAGACGACCTTATGGTCCACCTTACATGAATATGCCACGTAGGGCTATGACTGATAAATAAAGAAATTGCAGCGGAAATAAATTATCCATAGCAACCCTTCAATTTGCCACAGGCAACTGACAAGGTTCGCACTCTAGTTGTCCACTTCTTCCTGATACTCCTCAAAAGCAAGCATAGCCTCCTCTCCAACTGGTAATGTTTTGTTGCAAGGGTGAGTACATAAAGCATTCAAAAAGTTGTGCATAGAATGCAAGTCTAATACACTATATGCTTGTCCTATCCCAAATGAATGGCTGACATGGTTATTTTGTAATAAAGCCACATTCATAAAAGAATAGCATAAATAGATTGAAATGACAGTAAAACAAATAATAACAATAAGTAAATTTCTCAGTAATTTCCTAAATAATAACCTTAAACCAATTCTATACTTCCATAGGCATACAGCCTCCATTCCCACATACATTTATTTTATTAGTCTAACCCTTGACTGTAATCACCGAGCAATGCTCAATACCACGAGCACAGCTATTCGAATAGGTTTGACACTTTGCAGAGGTTTATACACTTTACCCACAAGATACAATCATACACCACAAAGACGAGTGATTATAACAAAGCCTTTCCAATACTCTGTCTAAACCCAGTACGGCCCGCTAAGGTTTCAACACTGGTGGGACTAGTTAGCACATCCAGGGCCCCCCTCTCGCGCCATATGAGTCTTCCCGTGCACCCAGAACCCACACCACCACGACAGTACCAAAGCCTAGACATAACAAATTAGTCAGCTAGGTCTGTCCCATACCAGACATGTGGTTGTATGAATGACTCAGTTCAAATACTTCCAAGGTTAAGTCCTTAATTGACTAAGGCAAGACTAACCAAAAATTCGCCATAACCATGAACCATCAATTACCATAAAATGCAACGCTACCGCCCAAATGCCATATTGGCCCACCACAGATTCTTGCTACTTGCCTCAGTCTAAATCATTTTATCACCCTAGTTGATTACCATGCACCACGTACCATCAACAGCATTGTGTGACAACACCTGACACACGTATTCATAAACATGTTTCATTGTCCATTAAGCAAGAGTAGCCATTTTCACATAAAATGATGACTTCGTTGCATGACTAAGCATATTACATGCGTTCTAACTATCCCACATTGGCAACTATAGCTACCAACAAGTATGAAACCATTCTAAGGTGACAAATGAAATACGACATACAATATGACAAAGTGGATATATCACAATTGGATGAATAACTATACCCAACATAATTGAAATAAGTAGTAATTGAATTAGTATGCAATACTTTGAAACAATATAATGTTTAAAACATGAGTTCAACATGATCAAAGCACGACTTTCCTTCGAAGAGCTCTAGATCCTGCTCTGGACCTGGTTCTTGGGATGACTCCTCGCTCACAAATTCCCCGGGCACTTCAACGTCTACGCGAATCAAGCGAGAAAGCAATAAAAACAAAAACCAAAGAGCAAATCCAACTCTAAAGATTAAATACAATTCACCATTAAATAGAGCTTAATTTTACAAATTTTTAGAAACTAGAATCACCTCAATCAGAGTTCATATGAGGGAGAACGAACCCTTTAAAGTTTGAAATAAAAAAAGGCTAAAATAGAAAAATCAGAATTAAATGAATTATTTTTGTACTAGAAAATAGCATTTATGACGTCATGCTGCCGTCAGCACAAAAATTAATTTTTGGCCAAATTTTTTTCTGAGAAAAACCAAATTATGACGTCACGCTGACATCACTTGACACGTGGCACTTCCTCAGCTTGACACGCGGCACAACCAGAGTGTGACACGTGTGCAACCGCATGGACTGGGTTCACGGCCTGGCTCAGGTCTATGGTGAACTCGACGCATTGTGCGCATGCACCAACTGACGAAAGCGCTGGCGTCAGCGGACACGCAGCACAATAAGGGCTCGACACGCGGCTACATCTCGACCCTCCAGATCTGATCCAACGTCACAGATTCGCACACGAAATGGTGACAAGTCGTGGTGTAACATCCCAAATTTTTATTTTATTTAATTTATTTTGTTATTTGTGCATTTTATGATTTTCCTAATTTATTGGATTTTTCCAGAATTTATTGGAGTTTATTTAATACAAATGTATTTGGCCTTTTATTAAAAAATAATTAAATAATAATAAATTTTAAATAAATTTGGTTGAAAATATTTTATTTGAGTTCAGCATGTCTTAAAGTGTTTATAAGAATTTTTATGGATTTTTCCCATTATTTTTATTGCCTTAATCGGATTAATCTATTTTTGGGAATTAATTTTATTCGAAAAACCTTTGGAAATGCCTTGAACAGTACTAGGCCTAGACTAATACTGTACGGCCCATTATTTCGGCCCGGTCCATTGCAACGGCCCAGTGGCCCTTTTTCTAGAAGAACGATTATCAACCATTGGATCACATGTGAACGGCTAAGATTTGAAGTTGTGGATCGAAAACCCTAACAATTCGTGCTGTTGGATCAAGTCAGAGTTGGCAGCTCGGATTTCGCCAAGTCTAGTGCGATGGAGGCCGTTAGTTACCGACGCGTGTACAACCTGGATTCTATCTTCCCCACGTCGCCGCCGTCGTGCTGGATTCAAAGACCGCCACCGTGTAGAACTAGGTTTCTGACTTCCGTGCGTTTTGTGGGGCTATTTAAGTGGTCGCCCGAGATTCGCCACCTCAAGCCGCCTCTATTTGTCTAAGCGCAGACACCGAGATTTTAGGGTTTAAACATGAGAGCTCGCCGAAGTTTGCATGGTGACCGCCACGGTTTTTGACGATTTCCGGTGACGTCACTTGAACACCGACGTGATCGAAGGCATCTCCGAGTTGTGCGCGTCAAGCAGCTTCAAGACCGTGCGTTTTCATCGCCAAAAGCCCGCCGAAGCGCTTCATCTGTGGTCTTCTTCCTCGCCTCCAGTGAAGCCTCGCCGATCTGCGTCACCGAGCTCTGTTGCAAGGTTTCGACCGTCGGATTCGTCCAGGAATGTTAGATCTCCAACGCGTGGCTAGATCACATTTCGTCGCGTGCTGTCGAACTCGGGTGCAAATCTGGCTGTTGGGTCTCATCCTACAATCCGGATTGCGCCTACTGCCAAGCCAATGGGACGGTGCCGCGTGGCGCATAGAGTTCTAAGCGCTGTGCACCGAGTTGACGGTGAACCAGTGAGGTTCCGTGGACTCAGTTCATGGACTTGGGGTGACGTGGCATGACGCAATTGGTTCAGGCAGGACTGATGTCACGTTGACGTCAGCATGGCACATTAATTGCCTTTTTATGTTTAAAATAATTCGGTTATTTATTTTATATTTCAATTTTCTGATTTTTAGATTTTTGAATCTTCCGATAGCTCGTTCTCCCTCATACGAGTTCCGATTGAGGTGATTCAAATTTCTAAAAATGTGTAAAATTGAGTTCTATTTAAAGGTTAATTTTATTTGATTTTTTGAGTTTGTTTTCTCTCTATTTTGGTAGTTATTTGGCTTTCTCTCTCGTTTCGTGTAGACGTCAAATTGTGCAAAGCATCCGAGGAGGATCCGTCAACTCAAGACAAATGTCAGAGCTAAAATAAGGTTTTTCTAAGGCAAGTTTTGTTTTGATCATGTTGAACCCAGTTTATAAAATCGCTATATTGTTTTTAACATTATTGCATGTTATTTCATGCATACAACTGTTTTAAATTAAATTGGGACTTAACTATTATACCTATTTGGTCTATACCCTACCTCAATTTGTAGTGGCAAATTTCAAAGGAAAAAACTCTGTAGTGCAACCTTTAAAGTTCAAGCATCTAAATTACCCTTATATTAGGGATATAGGCAAAGACCAGTGGGGTCCTAGTGGTAGCTATAGCCAGGGGGTATATTGTTATAACTTAGAGAAAAATGCTGAAGTCATAAGTTCTCAGATCATATGAAATCATTTATAAGGTTTCATGATATTTTCCTTAGAAACAACAAACGAAAATGAAAATAGGAAAAAAAAAACAAGGAACTCTAAATCATGGTTGTCCTTCTTGGCATCTTCACTCACATGCCCCAAATATCTTATGACTTATCCATCACCACATATAGCACTGCACACACATAAACCCGTGACAGAGATTTTCGAAGCCCGATTCGTAACAGGGAGCGGATTCCTCAGCCATGTTGGGCTCATCATGCTACTACTGTTTCATTCGTTGCTGCTGACGCCTATGCTCCTACAACTAGCAAGTGCCACGTCGCTATCATCTCCCTGTCTCTGCGCGGTACAGTCGTACGGAAACCAGCTTATTAGATGAAGAGAACCATTGCATTGCATCATTGAATTACATTCTGGCATCTCTCTGGTCAATTCGGTGTTACTGAAGCTAGCAAACTTCTGTCAGACTGTCCCATTATATATGCTTCATGTACTGGTCATCGGTGTGTCCCGTGCACTAAATAATGAAAGGGACGGTTCTAGTCTGGAATGCCAGACGTGGTGCACAAGCTGCCGTCTTGTCAAAATATTATTTTACAGCATCATCTTGATAGAAACACGGAAGACGTGGTATTTCTGGAGAGAAGACGAAACTTTGTATAACAATGACATCAGTGTCTGTAGAATCAGTGGAAGAGAATATTTGGCATGCATAAAGCAGCGGTAACGACTGTTCCATAATCTACTCTTTGAGAAAGAAATCAAAAGGCTCTTGGAATGGTACGTTGGCGTCGGCTAAGGAAATCCAACGAAAGCAGGATCTTAAAGGCACAGCGAGGAAAAGACTGTTTAGCTTAGGACGTATAATATAACACAATTGCTATGACTGTCTATCGATTGAGACACAGTTCCCGATCGTATATCGAAACCCGATAAATCAACATGTTTCCTTTTCGTAAGATCAGGTTCAAAGACGTCTTACAGTATGGTATGTAATATTGTTCCGTGGGATGTACATAATATGAAGATAGCAATAAGCATAATTAAATGCATAAATAACTAAGTACGATCTTGAGCATTAAGTAGTTAGAGTATGGAAGCAGTATGTGATGGCAAAAGTAGATAGACAGTAACAGGAAGATGGCTGCTACCCTGTCTGGCTAAAAGGATAAGGAATACAGTAAGCAGAGTCGGTCATCAAGAACGCTGAGCCGTGACAAAATACAGCAATTATAAGATCATGGTTCGTCTATGAGCAGACCGTTAGGCTAAGTAATTAAACAGTGTTACGGTAAATACATAGAACGAAGCTCTTGTCACCAATGAAGCCAAAATGGGATCGGATAGTATGCAAAGTCTTGGTCCGTTTGGAGCAGAGGACGCTGGAAGCAACTGTGTCAAAGAATAGCAATTCAAAATGTAAGTAATAGAGCAGAGTAAAGTTTATGTGATTACCTATTCCACTATGAGTCAGTATTCTTATGTGGAAACAGTCTCTTCTTAGCAGATAGTTTTTCTCGGATAACGCTATGATCATCCACGACAATGATAACATCATGTTACTAATTTGCTATAAGCAACTATAGAAGGTATGCCCAGGTGAATATTGATAGAAACATAACCCTGTATCGTCTTCATGAGGGGCTAGGTCAGGATCATCAGCACACAGTGACCTTTTAAGCACAGATCGTGTATTCGTTAACATCTGTGGGACATGGAACCGATATATGTAACAATATTAATATTGTAGGGGAATAAACAAGCTATATGCCCATGTAACTATTGAGAATCTAGGTATTATTTTTGTTTTAGATTTGAAAATTAAGCTAATTTCCAAAATAATTAGATACAACAGGCAAGATAAAAGACACCACATATTTCTGTAAAGAGATCGATCCACAGAGGAAAAAAATAGGAGAATTCTTACGATGGGCTTGATGACGAAAAGGAAGCAGCGCAGTAGCGACCTGGCCGTAGAGGAAGTAGTCGACGTCGTGGATCGCAGGATGAAGAGCTCGAGCGGTCGCGCAGTTGCGCTGCCCAGAAACTTTATTGCCGCCCCCGTGCAGGTTCTCTCAGCGGCAACGGTTCGGAGATCCCGCTCTCCTTGCCTCGCGGTGCACGCCGAGAGGGAGGTCGGTGAAGAACGAACACAGCACGAAAACGCAACACAGATCACCGTGGATAAACACGAGTATCAGAGTCAAAAATCAAAAGCCTCCCATCTGTCTGGATGTCTCCAGATTTTATAGCCTCGCATCAGTAACGGTCACCATTAAATGCTAGTAACTGCAGGTCATTCAAATGACAATTTCTATTAGAAACTGACGCCATTATCATGGTTGTTTCAATTCTCAGTAAATGACCCCATTAATTCACTAATAATATAGAGAAACCGAAAATTAAAAAGGGTTTAAACATACCAGGAATTTAATCCATGGCACGGCGACTCGCGACGTCGCAAGTCACAAGTCACGCGGAAAAAACACGCGGTAATTCACGAAATACATACACAGCAAGGCAGTGACTTTAGCCAGCTCCTCACCCTCTATATGTCTCATTACAAGATATGGTGGGAGCTCTCCCTTTTAAATTGGTATTCTCCCCTCTCAACTAGCAATATGGTACTATTATTTGTAGCTTTGGCATTAGAGATAAATAGGCCACTTGGGCCTCATTTCTAACAGTAATGATTGGAATGACTAACCTGTGGTGCCAACGTTTTATAGTATGGTATGTAACGATTGCAACAACCGGCGTGACAACCGGGCAGAAATGGTCTCCTAAGTAAAAAACATGTAGAAACTATGATGCTATAACCAAAAGAAGGTCGAGCATGGAAAAGGAAAAGGACAAAGCACTGACTTAGCACAGGCAGGTTTTGAGATATAGGTATAACATGATAGCTTGTACCTGTCAGATATGAATGGCTCAAAGCAGAAATAGACGACCCTGGTACGAACATGAGGTAACGACGGACACGTATCAAAAATGAGTGTAGTAAATACATATGTTCTAAAACACGAAAAACCATTAAGGATCAATAGAAAAGACAAAAACAAGGCATGATGACCAAACATAGCGAAATGATCGTAGCAGGAAAATTCTGGAACATGCAGAGAGCACGGCCTATAACGAAACAATAAGAGTAAAGAAAGAGCATTCGGTCGGTTTGCTCCACAATCGGGACAATAAACAGAAGAAAGAAAAAATGTATAAGCTATACCTCCAGCTGGTGCAGAAGGACTATGCAGTGGCATCGGAGGTTCAATATATAGTGAGCGAAGCGAACAAGCTACACATCGTAAATAGGGGCGTCAAACAAAAAGAGAACTAAACTGGATGATGCTAGCTCTCTGAGAACAGTATCCTCATCGAGCACATTACGATAGAGTAAACCAACCAGTGATGACTAAGTACACATACCATGAATAACATAGGTACAACAACGATCCGTTGTAACCCTTGTATCCATATAGATTGGGTACCTCACGGTCAGAAAAGAAACATCTAACGAACTACGATAGGCCACCTGTCTTGACAAAGGTGTGTATCTTGAACCAAAAACAGTATGTCACATCGGAAGAAAACTTCAACCGAGGACCAAGGCGCCGCAAGGCACCTATATTATCTACTAAATCGATCGGAATACCATAGAGGAATCAAAGATCATAGCAGTTCTGATAATAAACTGATCGGAACTCATAGGATGTATGTGGGACAATCGAAAAGCACAAAGAAGGAAAAGGCGAAGATCGTCGACCTAGCAATCCGAGAGCACGTACAGTAAAAAGATTAGATATCGACGGGATAAACAAAGAACGGATATTACCAAACAGAAGCAGCAAAGGAAATTTTCGAGGGTGTAGCTACGGTACAGAGGAAACCCCCAACAAAGGTATGACATTATACCCGTTTGTATATATATCAGCATCTAGAGAGAAAAAGGGTAACGCGAGCAACCGATCCCTGAGACAGGAAATGGATAGTCTACAAACCTAACTAATGAGATAAACCAAACTAACCTAAGTAAGGAGATGAACCAAACTAACTCAGGCAACTCACCAAGCAAAATTCACAACAGGTATCATGAACAACAAGCAGGCACAGAGAGTAAAAAGGACACACATCGGTGAGCTAAATAAGGAAGTAATATAAAAATATATATACTATGAGAAACAGACAGACGCAAAGTGTATATATTATGAACAACAGACAGGTATAGAGAATAAAGAGTGCACACAATAGCTGGCTAAACAAGGAAGTAATATAAAAAAAATACATAATCTAATAACAGGAGGGACAACAAGATGGATTACAAATAACTGCTAGGCACACAGAATAAATAGAGTACACATCGCATAGACAAAGATGAAACCTACATAACAAAATGAGTACACAATGTAGCTATCTCTGTCCACTAAGCAGGCAAGACGGTCGACGAAGCCACAATCGACACCAAACGACAGAGCACAGTGGCCAACAAACTGCATCCAAAGAGGAAAGAAGGAACAATGTAAGGATAAAAGGGGCAGAAGAACAACGCGGCATAATCAGAAGAGATGCATGCGTAAAATAAATCTTAAGAACTGAATGAAATAAACACGAATGAACCACTGCAGAACAACGATGCACCACGGTCATTGACCTACACCCGAAGGTAAAAGAGCTCACAATGTTAGGGTAAAAGGGGTAGAAGAACTGTAGGATCGAAATGTACTAATCTAGCAAACAGAGGGGGGTGAATGATTGCGCGGAAGCTAAAATCAATTTTTTGACTTTTGAAATACCCCAAACAACCTCAGATCACTTGAGTTGTATTCAACAAGAACCTTTTGCACTGCATCAAATTTGCACATGTATGCTGCACCAAACTTCGCTCAAGTTCTGACAGAGATTTTCACGTGTATGCCGGACCAAATTTCATCAGAGGTGGAAAGTCGCTTACGCCGACCACATGAAAACAAATGACACATATTCACTAAAATAAAATTACTAAGATCCAACCGTTGGATCGATGTGAAATTTTAATCAGATAAACTATATTCGATTCAAGCTAACCCAAAAGAATCAACTCAATCGACATGTGGATCGAGAGTTCGTCCTTCGCAAGACTACCAAACAAATCTAGATCAAATAATGATGGAAACTGATTTCAAAGGTTACGACGGACTTATCTTAAAAAACAAGATTACCAAAGATCCAACTGTTAGATTGACATGAAATTTTAACTGTAGAAACTAGATTCAAGTATGAATCTAACCCAATAAAAATCAACTCGATCGGATCTACATATCAAAAGATATTACCTTCGCAAGATGACTGAATCAGGTGATGACAGAATTGATTTCAAGGCTACGCCGACCAATCTTCGTAACTTCACTACCACGAACCAATCTTCGATACTTCACTACTACGCACCAATCTTAAGATACTCCACCAAAGAAAAATAGCCAATCTTCTAGTTATCGGATGTTATCTTTGCATGCATACACCTCCAAACATGCATGCATCAATCGATGCAACTTCTAGTCGCCAACACCAACGTGAAAACTTCTAGTCACCTGAATTTTTCTTCAAAACATAGGACCTCCAGACTTAGCGCTAGGGAGAAAAGAAATTCTCTGACCGCAAGGAAAGCGAAATCACAGAGGCGGCGAAAATAGCTAGCAGTCACGCCGCGAGAAGCACTCTGACCATAAAAGTTCTCTTTTTATTTCTCTTTGTCTAATCTGACATAAAGACTCTAAACAAAAGAGTACAAACCCTAAAATCTTAGTGCTCAAAAATAAATGAAGACACCTCCCTATTTATATCGAACAAACATAAAGAGATTGAATACAACTCCACTTCCAACATGGAAAGAGTCTCAGATACATCTCAACCTCGACCTAACATGGCCAAAAACAACTCTTGCACGCATGTACACCCCACATGTCAAATACGTGACTAACCACCTCCATGTGCATGTTCTCCGCCCGAACGCTTCCGCATGACATCTTTGACCACCAAGACCTCGATTCCTTCTCCGAATCTAGTCCCAACCTCGCCTCTGATGAACCTAGTTCCGGTCCCGTCATCGACCACGTTCGCCCTCGAGTAACACCTGCACATGAATAAACAAGAAAACAAATCCGAGCACAAGTCTACGACTTGACTCAACATCAATCCATACAAACACTCACACGAGCGCATTGCATCAAGCAAAACCAATATCATGCTATCACCAGCATATCAAATAATCATCAGACACAGCACATGCACAAACACCACACATGCCATAATCACAACCACTTTGCAATGCCAATTTCATTACTCAGCCAAATTTTCAGCACATGATTTCACAATCTCCCCCTTGATGAAAACTTTGGCAACACAATTTAGAACTGAACATTGGCATTCACCTTACAAGAAAATTTAAAGAAATTTTATTTGTGAAACCAAAAAAAATTGAAAAATCTTCCACTAAAAAGAAGAAATAATCTCCCCCTAAAAAGAAGAAAAATGAAAGAGGAAAACTGTGTGTGAATGTGCAATGTGTGTCCAAAAATTTCTCCCTTTGGCTCCAAAATTCTCCCCCTTTGACAATGGATTCATCAAGAATGCAGAAAGAGAGCAAAATTCTCCCCCTTTATGTTTTTTTACATGTACTGAGCATTATGAGTCATGCACAAATGTAACAAATTGATCACCAAGTCATGCTATCAAAAGTACTTGCACCTTCAAATCTACACATAAACAATGTAGAGTAAGCATAACTAGAAATCAAGTACTATTAATGATTTTTTTTGCATGGCATGATCTCCCTTTCTCAACAATCTTAAGACCTGAAAACATTGAATTTTTGTGCACTTTATTTGTGCTTAAAAAACTGATTCATTAATTGATTGCAACAATAACAATTGCAAGGAATTACATGCACCATCAGCCTTACTTTTCAACCATGCCAAGCAATCACAAGCTTAAGGTTTCATGGTTTCGATCATACACAACCTCTTCCAAGTTCATATCAAAGTGCAATGATAAGCGCCTCAGTAAAGAAGAAGTGCGACAAAGACATAACCTTGTTCTTGCATTTATCAACAATCACTCTTTTAGCTTTAGCACTTAACTTGCATATTGAGCACATTTTGAACCGGATCAAGATTGCCAAGAAAGTTCAATCATGACAAGATTTAATTCAAATTGTCATACCAGCTTAAATAGTCATGTCATAAACTACACCATATATGTATAGACAAGAAGTTGCAAAACCTTGAAACATAAACATGGCTTCAAAATAAACATATGTGTATGAAATTCAATGCTCAAGATTTTTATTATTTTTTGTTTTTCATTTAAGAAACACAAAAATAAAAATATGTTATAAAATATTACGTAAACTTCAAAAAACTCCCCTCAAAATATCCCATCGGATGAACCAACCCAAGTTCTCCCGAATAAAAGCAAAACGAGAAGAGGATAAAGGTTTTGTGAAAATGTCTCATCAACCGATGTTCAAGATCCACATGATGAAGCACAATATTTCCCTTTTCTACATTATCTCTAAGAAAGTGAAATCGATCTCAATGTGTTTTGTTCTAGAATGTTGCATGTGGTTCTTAGCAATGCATATTGCACTAGTGTTATCACACAAAAGAGGAACACTATCCAAATTAACCCCATAATCTTTAAGTGTAGCTACTATCCAAAGAATTTGAGAACAACAACTAGCAGCAGCCACATATTCAGATTCAAAGAGCTTGATTGTGCAATGTAAGATTGTTTTCTAGATGACCATGCGATAAGAGAATTACCCAAGAAGTGACATGAACCAGATGTACTTTTTCTATCAATTCTACAACCTCCAAAATCAGCATCAGAAAATGCTCTTAAACTAATGCATGAGGAAGCAGAAAGCCATATGCCAAAGTCTTGAGTACCATGAAGATACCTGAAAATCCTCTTGACGGCTTGTCGATGTGAAGCACGTGAGGAAGCTTGAAAACGAGCACACAAGCACACAGCAAATTGTATATCTGGCCTTGATGCAGTGAGGTACAAAAGTGAACCTATCATGCTTCTATATTCCTTTTGATCAACCGGCTCACCATCTTCATTTGGATTAAGTGTGGAAGTGCCTCCCATGGGTGTTATGATCGGCTTGCAGTTTTCCATCCCAAAGCGACGAAGCAAATCTTTTGTGTACTTACTTTGATGAACAAAAGTACCTTCCTTTGCTTGTTTGATTTGCAATCCCAAAAAGTAAGTTAATTCACCCATCATACTCATCTCAAATTCCTTCTTCATGATTTCTGAAAACTCAGACACTAAAACATGAGAGGAACCACCAAAGATAATATCATCAACATAAATCTGAACAAATAATTGATCATTGCCTTGCTTGAGTTAAAAGCGAGTTTTGTCAACTTTTCCCATTGTAAACACCTTTTCAAGTAAAAAGGTTTTTAGCCTATCATACCATGCTCTAAGGGCTTGTTTTAAACCATACAAAGCTTTTGACAATTTGTAAACATGATCTGGAAACTTTGGATTTTCAAAACCAAGTGGTTGCTTAACATAAAATTCCTCATTGATATAGCCATTTATAAAAGCACTTTTCACATCCATTTGATACAATCTAAAACCTTTAGATGCAGCAAATGCTAAAAGAATTCTAATGGCTTCAATTCTAGCAACAGGAGCAAAGGTTTCATCAAAAGCTAAACCTTCAATTTGTGAAAAACCTTGAGCAACCAATCTAGCTTTGTTTTAACAACAACACCATCCTCACTTTGTTTATTTTTGAAAACCCATCTTATTCCAATAATATTAAAATCAAGAGGAGGTGAAACAAGTTTCCAGACTTTATTACGTTCAAAATTCTCTAATTCCTCATGCATGGCATTGATCCAAGATTCGTCAGTTAATGCATGACATATATCTTTGGGTTCAAAAGAAGCAACAAAAGCAAAATGAGCATGAGAATCAGAAGCAATAAATCTGGACCGGGTGACTCTCTCATTTAAATCTCCAATCATCTGTTCAGGTGGATGCCTCCTCTGAATGTGCAAAGGAGCTGTAATTTCATAAACTTCTCCTTCTTCATCTTCATTTTCAGCATGTACAGATGATGTTGTAGCTTGAGGATGCTCAGCTGTATGTGATGTAGTGGTAGGTGTCAAAGGTGCTACAGCTGGTTGTACAATAGGAATCAATAGTTCATCCTCAACATCATCATCATCGTCCTCATGAACAAAGATACTCTCCCCCTGAACATATGTACCTGTACCTGCATTGTCAGGTCCAGTACTTGGACTAGCCTCATCAAAAGAAACTTCACAGGTTTCTACAATTTTGTTAGTTTCCAAAACAAGTGCACGGTAGCCACGTGTATGAGCGGGGTATCCAAGAAAATGCCATCCAACGATCTAGCCTCAAATTTATCAAGATTCCCAGATTTCAAGACAAAGCATTTGCATCCAAAACTCAAATGAGAAACGCTAGGCCTATGTCCAAACCAAGTTCATAAGCAATTTTACCCAATTTTGATCTTAAGTAAACACGATTTGAAACATAACATGCAGCTTGATATCGCTCACCCAAAACTTTCTAGGAGTTTGATATTCGCCTAGCATGGTCCTAGCCATTTCCACCAAAGTTCTATTTTTCCGCTCAACTACACCGCTTTGTTGAGGTACTCTAGGAGATGAAAATTGATGATCAATTCCTTTTCAAAGACAAAAGTGATCAAATGAAGAATTTTAAATTCGGTTCCATTATCACTTCTAATTGCTCTAAGAGACCTCGGGTGATGAATAGATAATCTAAGAACAAGACTTCTAAAATGACTAAAAGCCTCATCTTTACATGCCATAAAATAAACCCAAGAGTATCTTGAATAATCATCAACAATCACAAGAACGTACCATTTACCTCCATAAGACTGAACTCGAGAAGGTCCAACCGTGTCAAGATGTAGTAGTTGTCCGGGCGCGTTTGTCATCACCATAGTAAGAGGTGGATGTGAACCTACAATCATTTTACCATGTCTACAAGAAGAGCATACTATATCGCTATCACCCTTAAGCTTAGGCAAACCACGAATGAGGTCTAAACCACTAACACGTGTTAGATGATCAAAGCCAACGTGACCAAGTCTACGATGCCAAAAGAATAAATCTTTAGAAATATTGGCACTAGACACCTATGCTTAGAAGAAGGTGATAAATCAAAATCAGCTTTAAACACTCTTCCAAATCGAGAAATCCGGAAAACGAGTTCACCTGAAGCATCTAACACTTTGCATTCATTTTTCTTAAAGCATACCTCAAGATCTTCATCAATCATTTGAGATACGAGATGTTAAGTTATATTTCGTGTTTTCAACAAGAGCCACATTTTTAAACATAAACTTGTCATTTACCTGCACTGTACCTTTTGCCACAACTGAGCTTGAAGAAGCATCTCCAAAAGTTACACTTTCAGCACGAGATGCACGAGTGAGGGAGGAGAACCAATTTTCATCACCGGACATGTGGCGTGAGCATCCAGAATCCACTAGCCATATGTTCTCCTTCCTCGAGCGAGAAGCCTACATAAAAGCAGAAAATGTCGAGGCTTCAATACTGGGGTTAGAAATAAGATGTTTAGGAATCCAGTACTGAGACGCGATGCATAATAGTAGGCACAACACGAGTGTTCTTATGCACAAAATCAGATTTGCCCTTTCCCGTGTTTCTAGCAACAAAAGGTGTTTGCATCACCCTAGGCACATAATGAGGAGTAAAGCGTGCCTGTCTAAAATTAGACCTAGCCTTAGCCTTTTCTTTCTTTTGTTGTTTGGCTAGTCTAAAGCAAAAATCCACTAAGTGTCCATCTCTACTGCAATGAGTGCAAGTGTACTTAACACGATGTTTAGCTTTAGAGGTAGAAGCAACATTTGCATTCATTATAGTAGAAGATAAAACTCCAGCAGACTTAAAAACAGTTTTCTTAGGCTCATTGACAATTTCAAAATTTTCACTTTCAAGTGCCTTAACAACAGTGGGAGCAATTGATTTATGATAAGCATAAGAATCAAAACCTAAACCTTTGTTATGAGTGCTGACCTTGATTGATCCAAAATCATGTTTAGGTTTTTCTTTCCTTTAGTGAAACGTTCTAAAGATTTTTCCAAGTAATCAACCTTTCGAGAAAGAGTTAAACAATTATTACAGGGAACGTCCACTTTTCCTTTTTGCTTGCGACAAGTTGAGCATGAAAGAACCTCATGTGTGAGCAAGTCATTTGTCATTTCAGAAACTCTAGCATTTGCATCTTTCAATTTCAATTCAAGAATTGAACATTTAGAACAAGAAATTGAATTGTGCAAATCATCAGTGGAACAACTAGCATGTCTAACATGTTTCTCATTTTTCTTATTTTGCTCTAATAAGAAAGCATGTTCTTTCCTAAGCAAAGTGAGCTCATTGTAAATTAAGTCACATGTTTTGCAAGCATCATCATTAGGAATGAAAGATTTAAGTCTAGCGATTAAAGAATTCAATGATTCCACAAGAACGTCATGTTTCTTAATTTTCTTGTCGCGTTTATCAAGCAATTTACCAAGACGAGCAACAGCAATAGCTAATTCATCATAAGAAGGTTCTACCTCATTGAAGTCGTTGTCATGATCGCCCTCGGTGAAGCCGCTGCTTCTAGCCATGAGACACAACCCCGCTAATTCATGCTTGCTTGGAATTGTTGTGTTATCTTCATCGCTCTTCGAGTCCACATCGCTCAAATTTACTTGTTCAAGAGCGGAAAGAACCCGTGGACAACTTTATGATTGATGAAGTTCCTCTTCTTTCTATCAATTGAGAGAACTTCTTCTTTTCTTTTCTTTGTCATTGTCCTTCTCCTCCCTTGATGCTTTACCCGCAAGTTTAGGACAATTTGAACGAATGTGGTTGAGATCACCACACTCATAGCATCTTAGAGGGCTACCACCAACTCTCTTCCTCATTCTCACATTCGCAAAGCTTTATTAAAGCGAGAGGAGAGTAGTGCCAAGTCTTTTCAGAAATTCCTCGATCTGCTCATCGCTTAGTGAAGACAAGGAAGACAAAGCAAAACTTGAAGAAGAATTAGCATTTGACATGTTAGGGTTAGAGATCAAAGAAATCGATTTAGAATTACCCTTTCTAGCAAGAACATCTAATTCATGAGTCTTCAACTTAGAATAAAGAACATCTAATGTGAGTGTGCTCATGATAGTAGATTCTTGTATAGATGTTACTTTCATCTACCACATCGACATGTCCAAAGCACTAAGCATTTGTCTAGCATTAGAAGTATCCGAGAAACTAACACCAACAGCACGCAAATTGCTAAGAATTTTATTAAAGTGTGCAAAAAAAGTCATCCATAGACTCACCAGGTTTCATCTCGAAACGCATATATTCTTTTTTGTAAATATCTTGGCGAACCTCTTTGACAGTGTTTGATCCTTCATGATAGTCACAAAGAGATTTCCATACCTCATATGCGGATCAAAGATGAACCACTCGGTCGAAGTCGCTGCGTCCCAAGCCCTGGATGATCAAGTTGCGCGCCTTGCTGTTTGCTTCAACATGTGCGCGATTGGCGTCATTGATGTTGTTGTTCTCGGCCACTTCATATGGTTTCTAGACCTTCTCCCAAATTGCAAAGCTCTGAGCTTGAATGTATGCCTCCATCTTGGCTTTCCAAAACTGAAAATCAACACCATCGAAAACACAAGGTTTTGTCGAATATCTATCCATTGCTTATGATTTCTAATCACCGGTTAAGATTAATTAGAAAAACCTTGCTCTGATACCACTTGTAGGATCGAAATGTACTAATCTAGCAAACAGAGGGGGGTGAATGATTGCGCGGAAGCTAAAATCAATTTTTCGACTTTTGAAATACCCCAAACAACCTTAGATCACTTGAGCTATATTCAACAAGAACCTTATTGCACAAGACCAAATTTGCACATGTATGCCAGACCAAACTTTGCTTCGGAGTTCGAACAGAGATTTTCACGTGTACGCCGGACCAAATTTCTACTGTAGCAGGGAAAGTCAGTTTACGCCGGACCACATGAAAACAGCCTTACACATATTCACTAAAACAGAAATTACTGAAGATCCAACCGTTGGATTGATGTGAAATTTTAACTTTATAAACTATATTCGATTCAGAAGTCAACCCAAAAAGAATCAACTCAATCAGACCTGTAGATCGAGAGTTCTGTCCTTCGCAAGATGGCTGAAACAAATCTAGATCAAATAATGATGGAAACTGATTTCAAAGGCTACAACTGACCTATCTTAAAAAACAAGGTTACTTAAGATCCAACCGTTAGAATGACATGAAATGTTAATTGTAGAAACTAGATTCAATTATGAATCTAACCCAATAAAAATCAACTCGATCGGATCTACATATCAAAAGATATTACCTTCGCAAGATGACTGAATCAGGTGATGACGGAAATTGATTTCCAAGGCTACGCGACCAATCTTCGTAACTTCAAACTACCACGGACCAATCTTCGATACTTCACTACTACGCATCAATCTTAAGATACTCCAGCTCAAAGAAAAATAGCCAATCTTCTAGTTACTGGATGTTATCTTTGCATGCATACACCTCCAAACATGCATGCATCAATCGATGCAACTTCTAGTCGCCAACACCAACGTGAAAACTTCTAGTCACCTGAATTTTTCTTTAAAACATAGGACCTCCAGACTTAGCGCTAGGGAGAAAAGAAATTCTCTGACCGCAAGGAAAGCGAAATCACAGAGGCGACGAAAATAGCTAGCAGTCACGCCGCGAGAAGCACTCTGACCATAAAAGTTCTCTTTTTATTTCTCTTTGTCTAATCTAATTACAGTACTCCAAACAAAAGAGTACAAACCCTAAAATCTTAGTGCTAAAAAATAAACAGAAGACACCTCCCCCTATTTATACTGAACAAACATAAAGAGATTGAATACAACTCCACTTCCAACATGGAAAGAGTTTGTATACATCTCAACCTGACCCAACATGGCCAAAAACAACTCTTGCACGCATGTACAGCCCACATGTCAGAATACGTGACTAACTAGCCTCCATGTGCATGTTCTCTGCCCGAACATTCCGCATGACATCTTTGACCACCAAGACCTCGATTCCTTCTCTCAATCTAGTCCCAACCTCGCCTCCATGAACCTAGTTCCGGTCCCACATCGACCACGTCACCCTCGAGCAACACCCGCACATGAATAAACAAGAAAACAAATCCGAGCACAAGTCCACGACTTGACACAACGTCAGTCCATGCAAACACTCACACGAGCGCATTGCATCAAGCAAAACCAATATCATGCTATCACCAGCATATCAAATAATCATCAGACATAGCACATGCACAAGCACCACACATGCCATAATCACAACCACTTTGCAATGCCAATTTCATTACTCAGTCAATTTTTCAGCACATGATTTCACAAGAACAGCACGGCATTATCGAAAGAGACACATGCACAAAAGAAAGCGGAAGGCCTAAAAAATTAAATACGAATGAAAAGAAAGAAATGGCAGAAACGTAAAGGATGGAATTGCAGCTAAAAAGGGCCATAGGTAGAGGCTAGACTCAAAAGAATCGAGAAAAAAGCCGGACGAATGTAAGGACCCGAATCCACTGATTCGAACCCACTGTGTTTACCGCACTAGTCCCAGGATCAACGCTAGTGCACACAGCTCAACATCGGTACATATCACATCATACTCAATGATAATAGAAATAGCAGTTCATTTATTGATATAGCTAATTGTATGATCTTATGACCGACTTACATTATTAAGCCACGAAGGGCAAGACTGGAAATATAAGCTAATAATTAAGCAGCGGAAAGTAGAAAACGTAGATAGCTCATCAGCTCACCACAGCAACCGACAAGGTTCGACCCTAATGACTCAAGGCCCTCTTGGAACTCCTCCTCCAACACAGTGTAGATTCTTCGACTGTCGATTATTGTTGTTGGCAAGGGTGAGTACTTAAAGCACTCAACAAGTTGTGCACGGAATGCAATTCTATGTAACTATATGTAAGGCTTATTCCAATGGATAGGCTATCATGGCTATTTTGCAATAAGCAGCATTTATGAACAAATATAATATTTAGATTGTAAAGACTTGTAAAACAAATAGCAATAATAAATAGATTCAGTATTTCTCATGTAAACCAGGTTTCCAATCCTAAATCAAATTCCATCTTCCACATGGCATTCCGCCATCCCAACCAAATTGTCCATTTAATTAAGCTAACCCTTAATCAGATTTCCGAGCATTGCTCAATACCGTGAGCACGGCTATCCGAATAGTTTCACACTCTGCAGAGGTTATGTACTTTACCCACGTGATACAACCAAACACCACCAAGGCGAGTGATTATAACAAAGCCTTTACAATACTGCTTAACCCTGTACCACCCGCTAAGGTTTCAACACCGTGGACTGGTTACCACATCCAGGGCCCCCCTCTTGCGCCATGTGAATTACTCCATAACTCGGGAACTCACACCGACCACGATAGTACCAAAATTAAGACATTGCAAATTACTTAGCTAGGTTGGCCCATACCAGACATGTGGTTGCATGATTGACTCAGGTCAAAGGCTTGCAAGGTTAAGTCCTTAGAGTGATCAAGGCAAGACATCCACATACCATCTGCCCATCAGGCCCACCTTGGCATACTCGCCCCTTGTCACTTGCCCCAATCTAAGTGATTATCACCCAGTTGATTACCAAGCACCACGTGCCATCAACAATTCGACATCGTTGCGTGACATGACTCGCCACAACAACTCAATCTCATCGTGTGATCCCACATGACACACAAGTTCATAACATGGTTCCATATTCCATTAATCAAGATTAATTATCAATGATTCTGACACATGTGATGACGTGGCATGACTAAGCATCTAATACGGACTAACCATCCCATGTTGATTATAATTACTAACCAACTATATTGAACCAATCTTGGGTGACAATGGATCATAGCATACAATGACAAGGTAGGTTATAAATCAATCTGGTATATTAGCTAAGCCCAATTTAATTTGAAACAATTGTATACTTGAAATAATATGCAATAGGGTAAAACAAATATAGCAATTTTATAAACATGGGTTCAACATCATCAAAGCACAACTTGCCTTGGAATAGGTCCTGATCTTGATCTGAAGCTTGCTCTTGAGTTACTGGATCTTCCTCCGAAACTTCGCACAATTCAACGTCTACACGTACCGAAGAAGAAAAGAAAATAAATACCAAAACAGAGATAAAATGAACTCCAAAAATCAAATAAAATTCACTTTTAAATATATCTCAATTTTACAAATTTTTATAAATTTGAATCACTCAAATCCGAGTTAAGATGCAAAAGTTATAGCCTTTTGAAGTTTGAAATAAATACTGAAAATACAGAAATTAGAAATTCGGAATTAACAGAATTGTTTTTATTCTGAAAATAGAATTATGACGTCAGCGTGACCTCATGATGACGTCATCATCACAGAATTTCCAATCGGATTATTTTTCCAATTGAAAAATGCAATTATGACGCAAGCATGACGTCATGCTGATGTCAGCCCTGACGCCAGCCAATCAAACGGCGACACGCGTCTTCGGCGCATAGACTAGGTCCACAGCGTGGCTCTAGACCACGGCAAACCCGGTCTACGATGCCTCGGCACCTGCGCCCGACACGCATCTCGATCTGATTAGTCGCAGCGCCGCCCCGCCGATACGCAACACGCGGCACGCATCTACGGTTTGATCTGATCGAACGGTGACAAACGCACACCACGTGGCTCGATCTCCTCCGTTCACTCAAATCCGACAACCACGAACTCACCCGAGCTAATGGCGAAGTGGCGGCGAGAAGATCCACCGGAGACGAGGAAGAAGCCTTGGGCGGCGGCGTTCCGGTGCGGTTCCGACGCGAAGAAGAGGAGTAGTCGATGCGGCACACCTCGACGAGTTCGGATCTGGGACCAAAACGTCGAAAACCGACAGACCGGCGACGTACTCGAGCAAAAATTGCAGCGGCTTCGGCGCTCTACTCCGGCGAGCTCCCGGGCGCGCTCCTCGACTGCTCTCACGAAACCTCACCGATCAAAAGCTGCGGCGCACGTTGATGATTCTCGGGGAGGCTGCAGACCCCTTTAAATAGCCTCGACAATCGCGTACGGTGCCTGGGATTCTAACCGACGCTGCGGCGGTGCCCTCCTCGGACACGGCGGCGGCGTGCAAGTCCCGCACGGAGATGACACACGCCAGCCGTCCAATCACGCTCCAACGGTCACGATCTCGCAGCCAAAATCAGATCCTAACCGCCCACGATTTCTTTCCAACGGCGAAGATTCCCCTGAGTCCTGAACCGGTACGACTTGATCTCACCCGCGCGATCATGATCCAACGGCGGAGATTCGATTTTCCGAAGCAGGCCAAACGGGCCGGAGGCGCGAGGCACTGGGCCGCACTGAAATGGGCCCCACGCGCACAGTATTGGCTTCGGCCCAATACTGTTCAAAAGGGTTTTTAAGACTTTATTAATTTAAATAATTCTAGAAATTCATTTAGTTAGTTTAGGCAAATAAATTATCAGGAAAAATCCCAGAAAATTCCCAAAAATACTTTGAGACATTCTGGACTCAAATAAAATATTTTTGGCAAAACTTTATTTTAACTTTGCATAAATTAAAATAGATTTGAACAAAAGGTCAATATTCATAATTTAAAATTAATTCGAATAAATCCAGAAAAATCCAAATAAATTCCAGAAAATCATAAATGCACCTTTAAACAATAAAATATTATTTGAGCAAATTTTGGGATGTTACAACGAAGAACAAAGGAACTAAAATAGCAAGAACAAGGAGAAGGCAATCGACAGGAAGAGGACGCGATGGCAAGGCCACCATCTGAAACAGGCAGACGACGGCGCACATGACAAAGAAAGAGGCAATCCGTGAGGACAAAACGCAAGAGCAAGGGCAAGAACCAAAAGAGGCAACCGATGAAGAGGGCGAGCGATGCGGACCACGGCAACTGTGCTGAACGAGGAGAACAATGAGGCCTAATCGTTGATGAGGGGGTGTAGAAAGGGTATACGCGAGGGCAAGGGGGACTCATCGAGGTACACTCGGGGGGCGGGGACGGCAAGCACAATGGCGAGGAGCAGGAAACTCGAGCAATGTCGGTACACTCGGGGGCGGGGACGGCAGGCACACTACTGAGGAACAGCCAACGCGAGCAGCGCCGGACAACGGAAAGGAAACAAGACGGGAAACAAACGCGCGCACGAAGACATGTCCTTACACAGCAGCGTATATAATCGTACAGCGTCGCTCCTGAGCTCCCGAATTCTTCCCGACGTATGCAGTAGCGTATATAATCATATGGCGTCGCTCACAATTGAATAATTCTAGTGGGTCTTGCCGCATTTTCTATATTTTTCCTTTTTTTACCAAGAAAATGGATTTTGGAAGGCCGTGGATATATTTTTTAAATTTTTGAGGGGTCAACAAGGAAAAAACTCAAAGGAAACAACCTATTTCCAGTGTTTCGGGGATGTAGACTCATTTTTTGAATTTCCAGGGGGTCTTTGTGTAAGAAAACATTTTAACAGGGCCTTTTCACATAAAATGGTCGAAAAAATAACTTCCAGATTCTTCGATGGCGGTTTTGCAAAAAAAATGGAATTTCCAGTATGAAACGGCAGGAAAAATAATTTCCAGATTCTTTAGTGGTGTTTGTGCAAAAAAAAGGAATTTCCAGGGTCTCTGCGTAAAAAAACATTTTTTTTCGGGTCCTCTCCGCATAAAACAGAGAAAAAACAATTTTCAGATTTTTCGGGGGTGTTTTCGCTAAAAACCGGAGCCAGGCGCGCGCGACCGACACACGTCCAGGACACGCGTCGGCTAGAGAAAATCACACTCGGGCGCGCGCGGGCGGGGATCGAACGCAGGTCACGAGGCTGGGCGAGAGTCAGCTTACCGCTGCGCCTCGCACTCGGTTGTGAGAACTAAGTGATAAACTATAAAGAAGCGGGTTAGCCATGTGGGTGATATGGACAAACACGAAGGCAGCCGTACGCACCGACGATGCAGACGCTGTTCATGCGGGCGATACAGCGCTCCAGCGCGCGTTCACGCTGCACCGAAGACGATGTGGAGACGGCGAGCGAGCCGGAACCCTTCGGGTTTATATACGGTAGTATATTATACAGTGGTTTGGCTCGGCTATTTTGATGAGTTGAACATTTCTTTGGACTGTCTTGCCTCGTTTACGTACACACGTGGCACGGGAGGCCACCAGTAGGCAAACGTAGCATGTGGGCTGGGTCCGTGACCCACGCCTAGAGGTGGGCACTGGGCCGGGCTATTTTGGGCCGGCCCGAGGCACGCCGGTCCAAAGACGACCCGTGGCCCGCAAGACGACATCGCTTCAAAAGGACCGGTCGGTCCGCAGACGGCGAAACGGCTTTGCCGCCTCGCCAATCGAGCACGATGGGCGCCTACCAAGACGACAAGATGGGCCGTGCTCGCCGCAAGACGGCCCGACGAGCCCGCTCGTGTCGAGGCACGCAGACGTCCGACGGCGCACGACGCCGCCCGCAACACGCAGCAGAGCCTCGTGGCAACGCGGCAAGACGCGCCAACCCGCGATAACGCAGCCGAAGCTTCACCTCCCATGCCGCATCGCGTCCGCCTCGACAGTGAGTAGAGGGGGGAGCTCGAGTGCTCGACCCGCGCCGCGGGAGAGGAGAGGGAGGCGCCGTGAGGCGGTAGGGAGGTGAGACGGAGCGGGAAGACAAGGCGGAGGAGGTGGAAGCCGGGCAGGGGATCGAGGAGGTGGGCCGGGCGTGATCGCTCGAGGAAAAAGGAGAGAGAGTATGCAGGAGCCAAGGACAATACATGTGATGGTGTAATGTACTCATGCATAGGAATGTGTATGTATTGCCATTTAGTATGCACTAATCGATTGTTTATTTTTGACTATATATATGTTCAGAACGCAATCGGTCGATGTCTTCCATAATCTCCTACATCAATGCCAACTAGACTATACATTCATTGCATACCGTAGCATCAGATCCGCACACTACTACAAGCAACTTCGTCCTTTCCTCTCATCGCAATAGTGTAAATGGGCTGGCCCGCCGCAAGACGCACGGCAGCACGAACGCAAATGGGCCGTGCTCGGCTCACCAAGACGAGCCGGATCAGCCCGCACGCAGACGACGGCACGACGGGCCGTCGCGCCCAAAGACGATTTAGGCGGCACGATGGGTTCGTCTTGCGTCGGGCCGGCCCAAGACGCAAGACGACGCCCACCTCTACCCACGCCCTCGGTGTTCCTTGTGAATTATTTTTAAAAATAATATATTTTTTAAATAATTTTACAAAAATAATATGCCGATAAAAATTTACAAAAATACATCTCTGTCGCTAATTCAAACGATGACAGAAGCCTCAGATTGTCAATCAAATGAATCCACGATAAAATAATCCGTTGGCCAATTTAATCCGCGACTAAACAGACCTTGCCGTTCCAAATGGCGACAGATATGTACTTTTGTAAAAATTTATTTTGGCATATTATTTTTATAAAATTATTTACAAAATATATTATTTTAAAAATAATTCTGTTCCTTGTCCTCTGCTTTGGGACACAGATGGTCACACGCCATGCTCGCAGTTGAGGACGACACGTATGGACCACCTCATGGTTGAGGAAGCAACCGGGCCCTCTTCCACATTGGCGTTCCATCGCAATGCCGCCGCCGCCGTGACGATTTCCCATCGATGGTGAAACCAAGAAACCAGGACAAACGCCGAATCCAAGAACAAATACGAAATGAACTTCTTGGCCGATCAAGTATTGAAAGAGAACTCCATCTCAAGAATGAGAAATTTGGAGAAAGAGTGGTAGGAGGGCAAGGAAGTAGGCAGCCATTGACGCATGGTGTATACAGGTATGGGTTTGTTAGTACGCCTTCTTTCTATTTAGCTTCTGTCAGAAACAATATTGGTGTAAAATCTGCACAAGCAAGCGTTAGTGTTTCAGGTGATCGATGAGCAGAACGCTTGGTCCAAACGGACGATAGGAACCAACCAGCCATGGCTGTCGCGTCCCTTGCGTGCCCACCGGAGCACGCATGGCGTGGCCATGGGCTGCGGATTTGGGATGGTGCTGTTGAAATAGTCATGTAATTTGCCACTTATTTCTAAACTTTAGGATCTAGCGCAGAAGTAGGAGAGGATTGTGCAACCCCTGCTTCCTGCATGTACTTTGTAATGCTGTAATTTCGGATCTTACTGTTCACCGTTTGGCAATACAAATAGAGCAGACCTGCTGCATTGCTGTGTGCGCAGGATCATTCAAACTCAACTCAATTCAATTCATTCCTTCTAAAATCTTTTATGGTATCAAAGCCTCACACCACATAGAAACACATTATGTCAACCTCCAGCAGTATCAACAATTCCATCTCCCCTGCTGCTACTTCTCACTAGAGATGGCAATGGCCCCGATTCCGTTTCCCCGTAGGGAATTCCTCTATTAGGGGATGGGGATGGGGAAATCTACTCCCCGCGGGGGCTTATTGAGGGAAATTGTTGCCCCATTGGGGATGGTGGGGTCGAGGACGTTCCGTTGTTCCCCGTCCCCATCCCCGATTAGCTCTGATAGGTATGCCCTTGTTTAGTAAACCCTAGATCCAAATCACCAAATGCTCCAAGCCTCCAACCGAGTGTTCTGTCATCCAAATCCCCAGTTCTCCCGTTCCTCCAGTCCCGGCTGGCAGCTGCGAGCCTGTGACCTGTGAATACTCATCCGGTCCTTCGGTAGCGCCCAAATGCCGGCCACCCAAACGCCAGCGCCGTCGAGCAGATCCTCCATGCCCGTCGCCCAGACATCGCCCAGATGCCGCCGCTGCTGAGCAGATCCTCTTCGCTCGCCACCCAGACGCCGGTGCCACCGAGCATACCTTCTCCCCGGCATACAAAACCCCAAGGTCTATATCTGTAGTTCTACACCTACCTCCATTTCTCTTGAATCAAATCTAGAAAGTATATTTGGGGGTTATTTTTCAAGGAGAGAATAGCAAGCAACGGACTTAAAACTCACCAGATCAAAAGTCTATTTCCAGTTTTGTCATATTTTTAGCAGTTCTCGAATGTTGTCTGTGGTCTTACTCTAATTTGTCACAAGATTTGCTACAAGTGAATGGCAATGGATTGAAGCACAAGTTGAGAATGCTAAATAGCAGGCCATACTCTCAATTTTAAAGTCACAAGTATCATCTGACGAGGCTCATATGCATAGGTTTGTTTGTCAAATATTTACATGTATGTGGAGTTCAATGAAGTGTTCATCAACAGACTAACCCAGAGTGACAACTAGAAGTGTTTTTGCAATTTTCCAAGAATCTATTTAGTACCATAAGAGTTGAGTTACCTCTTGTAGGAAATTAAAAATGTGTCGTAACTTAATTTCGTTTCAAAGATAGGCATAGTAGTATTGTGAAATTTGCATTCGCCTGCTTTTAAAGATGAGCCAAGAGGGCTCCCTTGAGCCAATTTTTTGAACATTTGAGCTCTAACCCAAGCTGTGTGTAAATTGATCCCATCCTTAAAAGAGTTGTACAATTGATACATTGGGTTTTCTTTGGTTTTGGAGAAGGAAATTGAGATGTTAAAGATACTATTGATAGGATCATATGTATAGTCAGTAGTGAGGCTTGATAACCGGAAGAATTTATCTGATACTTTTTCTTTACAAGTGCACTATTTCTTTATTAGTTGTCTTCTTTTATTAGCATGTTGCTATATTGCATCATTGCATCACTGAGTTTTGTTGCTATTGGGAAGTTATTGTTTCTCACGCGAATTAATTCGTGCTTTCAGAACACCATCTCATCACATGCAAGATGCTTTTAGCGTTTTAGAGGACATGATGCCAATAATAATTCTTACTGTTGTGCATGAATTATGCTTCAATGATTCTTTTAGCGTATGATTAAATGTATTGCTGCATTGGTTTGTATCTATCAATAATAACTAATAAGCATATCATTTAAATTTCTTTGAATGGCAGTTCAGAGCATGTCTACCCCAGCTAGTGGCAGTGGGACTGGGAGTGGTAGCAAGTGTCAACCAAGCTCACTTCTATCATTGCCTGAGTCAGTTAATGACTCGGAGGCAGTGGGAGGAGAAGAGGAGATTGAAATAACAAGTGATGAAAATGAAGATGGAACTGTTGGCAGCAAGAGAAAATTGACATTTGTTGTGTGGAAGGAGTTCAAGAGAGTTAAAGTCATGGGGAAAATCAAGGCCAAATGCAATTATTGTTTCAAGAAGCTTGGAGGAGAAACTCGAAATGGAACAAAGCATCTTCATGACCATTTGAAGGCATGTCCATATCAAAAAAGCAAACTAGCGGCAGTAGAGAAGCTGGGAAAGACAATGGTACAACCATCCTTGAGGTTGAATTCTAGAGATAAAGGGAAAGTGTCGGTGGAGAACTACACATTTGATCAAGATTTTGCTAGAAGAGAACTTGCTGCCATGATGGTGCTACATGAGTACCCCTTATGCATGGTTGATCATGTTGGCTTTCAGTGATTTGTTACCGCACTTCAGCCCCTATTCAAAATAGTGACAAGGAATACTATTAGGTATGGAATGTGACAAAACTTATGAGTTGTATGATCTGAATTTGCTTTCTAATCTATTGTCTAACTTGTTTTGATTTTTTTATTTGTTAGGAAGGACATCTTGAAGCAATATGAGGAAGAAAAGAAGATTGCCATTAACTATATGGCAACCAATAGGTCTAGAGTTGTAATCACTACAGACATGTGGACTTCTAACAACAAAAAAAGGCTACATGGCTATTACAGCCCATTTCATCGATGATTCATGGAAGCTTAGAAGTGTTGTCATGAGGTAATTTGTTACTACATGGTTATTACATCCCATTTCATCTGAACTTTCAAATCTGAATTTATTATTGATCTAGTTATATAAATTTGTTTGTAGATTCATTTATGTGCCAGCTCCACACACTGCAGAAGTTATTGTTGATGAACTTCATGAATCCTTGGTAGCATGGAGTATTGATGAGAGGCTATCAACTGTGACTCTGGACAATTACTCAACAAATGATAAGATAATTTCTGAGTTAATCAAGAAGATTGGGCCAAATAAGCTTATGTTGAAAGGTACGATGCTTCATATGCGTTGTTGTGCACACATTCTCAATTTAGTTGTGAAGGATGGCTTGGAAGTGATCAAACATGCTATTGAACACATACGTGATAGCATAGCCTTTTGGACTGCTACACCAAAAGGGCAAAGAAGTTTGAAGAAATTGCTAAGTTTATGAAAGTCACTATAACCAAAAAGTTGTGTCCTGATTGCAAAACTAGATGGAATTCAACTTTAATCATGCTTAGTGTTGCTTTGCCCTATAAGGTTGTTTTCAATCGTGCGGCAAAGGTTGAGAAGTTATATGATTGTAATCGAAGTGAAGAAGAATGGTTATTTGCTACTGATGTTGTTGAGAGGTTAAGGATATTTTATGAAATCACCAATATATTTTCTGGTACTCAGTATGTCATTGCCAATGTATACTTTCCCAAAATTTGTGAAATTAAAATGAACATGAGGCAGTGGTCAACCTTTACGGATCCAATTGTACAAGCAATGTCAATTAGCATGAATGAAAAGTTTGATAAGTATTGGTCTGGCATTCAAGGATTAATGGGCATTGCCACGCTTCTTGATCCTCAATTTAAGACTGAAATGTTGTTGGTTTGCTTTGAAATTCTACTTGGTATTAGTGGTGAAGAGTGTGAGTCTCAAGTACAGAAAGTCACTTCATCACTGTGTTAATTGATGACCGAGTACCAAGTTACTAATGATGATGATAATACTGAATCATCGGTCTCAGTATACCTTCGATGGAAGCTCAAGCAGTTATGTCCATCTTTAATGCATGTGTTGCCAAGAAAAGGCCATCATCTCAAAGGCTAAAATCTGAACTAGATCGCTACTTGGAGGATGACTATGTTCCAACTACACAAGAAAATTTTAATGTGTTGGATTGGTGAAAGGTGGCTGGGACACGCTATCCTATATTGAGAATGATAGCACGGGACATCTTTGCTATTCTAGTAAGCACAGTTGCTTCAGAATCTGCTTTTAGCACAAGTGAGAGAATTCTTAGCGAGCATTGTAGTAGTCTCACTTCTGAGAAGTTGGAGGCATTGATGTGCTCATAGGATTGGCTTCGAAACAAATACAAAGGTATGGTATGAAACATTTAATATTTGTAATTAGCTTACAATAAAATGATATTGATGCTTACAATTTGATCTCACAGATGATGAACAGCGTGATATTATTAGCTTCTGGACTTGTCTTCAAGACATTCAAGAAGAGATCCAGGTTAAGCGTTTAGAAAATGAAGTTTACATATATCAGTCTTTACATATCAATTGTTTTACTAAATGTTTGCTTTTATCTTACATAGGGGATGGCACTGTGAGGAGATGGTTCTACACTCCTCAGCTACTCAAGTATTTATGAACTTGTGTGGTTTATTTATGAACTTTATAATGTAGAGTTCGACTTACTCTTGCTGTGGATGTTCTTGCTGTGGATTTGTGGCTTAAGACCAAAGCACTATTCATGATTTGTGAACAATTAATGTGTTGTACTATCATGCATTTCCGAATGTTTAGACCTCTAGTTTGAATTGACGTTGCTTAGTTGGATTTTATATGCTTCTGGAAAAGAGTTGATTCTGAGTATATATGCAGTCTGGTCTTTTGGCAAATGTAACAGAAAGTAGGAAATGTAGTGGTCATGTCCTTGTCCTTGTTAATTTTATTGAGCCCCTATGCATATCTTGGTATTCTTGTAGCTTCTAATATCTACTAGTGTTCTTAGTACTAACACAGCTAGTACTTCCTCTATTATTGCAATATTTCAAAGATGTTGAGAGTGATTTATGCCAATACTAGTAACAATTCGTATCATTTGAGCTTGCACAAAATTAATTAAGGGAGTCTGCCACTGTGCATTTGCATTTGAACTGAACTACGGCCTTGAGTTGGATCTAGTTCCAGAATGCCAATGGAAGGCACATGCATTTTCGGGGATTAGCCCCCGTCGGGGCCTCGTGAACTCGTCGGGGGTCAAAGACGGGGGAAATTAAGCCCCGTGTGCGAGGATGGGGGATGCCTCACTTATCGGGGATTGGGGATGCGAGGGTGCTCTCGCGGAGATTTCCCCATTGCCACCCCTACTTCTCCCTCAGTTGGATTACTTTCGACTCTGTCTTTTGGTCATTTGATCACCATCAAATTGACGAGTTCCAATTACCTAATGTGGAATGCTTAATTTATGCTTTATCTTCGAAGCCAGTAATTGCTTGGCTATGTTGATGGCACTACCAGGCATCTAGCTGTGATGATTTCTCAATTGACGACTGATGTCTCCATTCAAGTGTCAAATCCAGCATATCGACAGTGGTTGCAACAAGATCAAATGGTGTTAAGCGCCCTCCTTCGTTATCAGAGGAGATCCTTGGCCGTGTTCTATTCCTCACCACATCAGTTGAAGTTTTGAGAGCACTAGAAGACGTGTTATCCGGATCTAGAGCACGCATCATTCAGATCCGAATGCAGCTTGTAAATGTCAAGAAAGGTGGTCTCTCTATTCCAAACTATTTCAACAAAGTTAAAAGTCTTGCAGATACCCTTTCTACCATTGGACAACCACTGAGAGATGAGGAAGTGGTGTCCTATATGCTGACCAGTCTTGGAGAAGATTATGATTCCTTGGTCACATCTATCACCACTCGAGTTGAACCAATCTCTCTCACCGACTTGTATGCCCAAATGCTGAGTTTTGAAATGCATAAAGAACATCAAAACAACGTATTTCAAATCACAGTGAACAATGTGGTGCGTCATGGCCGAGGAGATCGAGATGGTTCCAGATGTAGATTAAGAAGCAACAACAATGGTGGTGTTGGTGGCCGCGGCAAGCCAAATTTCAACAATTCCAGTCATTCAAACCATCCAAATCAGCTGTGAAATGGAAATTGCCCACAATGCCAAGTCTGTGGTAAGATGGGATATGTAGCATTGAAATACTATCATCGTTTTGATCACTCTTATCAACTGAGGAGAGTCATGTTGCGACATTAGCCACTACACCGTCGTATGGCATGGACACAAATTGGTACACTAAGTCGGGTGCAACAGATCACATCACGGGAGAACTGAACAAACTCTCCATGAGTGAGAAGTATCAAGGCAAGGATCAAGTGCAGGTTGCTAATGGTGTAGGTATGATGATATCACACATTGGTCAAACTCATGTTTCCACTTATGATCATCCTATAAAATTGCGTAACATCCTTTGTGTCCCTACTTCACATCGCAATCTTGTCTCTGTCCATCGCCTTACATCTGATAACAATGCCTATCTCTATCTTGAATTTCACCCCAATTGCTTTTTTTTGTTAAGGATTGGGTCACGCAGAAGCCTCTTCTTCATGGAAAATGTGAAGGGGGATTATATCCACTCGTCATCTCTTCCACAAATCTGAACAAGCAAGCCTTCACCAGTGTCAAAGTCTCTCAAGATCTCTGGCACTGTCGCCTTGGTCATCCTTCTCCCATCGTCATTCAGCGCATTCTTCACACGAATAAACTCCCAGTTGCTCCTGATAATAATGCCTCTCATGTTTGCAATGCTTATCAAGAGGGCAAGATCCATCAACTTCCCTTTTCTATCACAAATAATGTATCCAACTCTCCTTTAGAGCTCATCTTCACTGTGTATGGGGACCAGCACGCGCCTCAGTAGGAGGTTTTCGTTACTATATCAGTTTCATAGATGATTTCAGTAAATTCATTTTGTTCTATCCAATAAAGCTCAAATCTAATGTTGCTCACGTATTGCTCAGTTCCAACAACATGTAGAATGGTTGTTGAACAAGGAAATCATCTCTATCTAGTATGATAGGGGTGGAGAATATCGAGCATTGCATAAACTTTTCCAGCAAAATGGGATCAAATACTTGATGTTCTATCCCCATACTCACCGGCAAAATGGATCAGTTGAGTGAAAACATTGACATATTGTCGCAGTAGGTTTGTCTCTCCTCGCTCAAGCATCAATGCCTCTGAAGTTCTAGGATGAAGCCTTCACTTCTGCTTATTTCTTGATCAATAAACTACCCAACTGAGTTATTCAATACTATACCCCTATGAAAAAGTTGTTTAACGCTAAACGTAATTACTCACTACTCAAGGCTTATGGGTGTGCATGCTGGCTTAACTAAAGGCCATATAATACTCATAAACTTTCTTTCCGATCCAAACGTGTGTATTCATCGGTTATAGCAACTTTCATAAGGGGTATAAGTGTTTGGATAAGCAAATTGGGTGTGTCTACATCTCCAGAGATGTAATTTTTGATGAGCATGTGTTCTCTTTTGCTCAAGATAGTGGGATTCAGTCACAATCCATTCATCCAAATGATGTTCTTCCCTTACCTATCTCTATTGGTTCTAATCAGTGCTGTGAAAAACGGTATGCGCTCGACGGACGGACGTAGTACCGCCAAGTGATTAATCACAATATGGCCGATTAATTGGAATTTTACAGATGATTATGCGTTGTTATTAATATATTTATTTACATTAAAATTAATTATAAATATTTTAGTTATCCAAAGTTATCGTAAATTATCACTCTACAAAATATGTTTTACATTTCATTATTTATACTTCATCCAAAAGATACATACTATGAACACTACGACACAATATTATAAACTAATTTATCGTAGTTAGTTAATAAAAATAAGCTATTTTTGTGATTAAATAGGAAAAATGGATGATTAATCAAAAAATGGATTATTAATCGGATTATGCGGTCAATTAATCGTTCAATTGGGTTAATTACACTTCAATTAAACTATTCATGATGGTTCAGTCACTGTCACTGATTAATCAGCCGATTAATTGGTCAAGTCGGCCGTTTTTCACAACAATGGTTCTGATGATCCCATTTCCCCATCCTCTGATCAATTCCCTAATGATTCTGTGAGTGACCATGTGCCTGATATTGTTGTACCACTTCATAGTCCTTCTCCTGGTTCTGCAGGTATTGGGCATACAAACAGTTCTCCCTCCTCTGCATCAACTCCTGCCAACAACACTGTACCAATTCAGGCTCAGCTACGACTAGGAGTGTGTACTAGAGGACAAAATAACATTCATATGCCAAAGAAATTCAATGATGGGACTATCAGATACTCGATCAAGGGGAGAAAAGCATTTACAACAATGATCGAGCCCTCCAGTCACATCGATGCCCTGCATGATTCCAATTGGCATCAAGCCATGGACACTAAATATGATGCCCTTGTTCAAAACAAAACATGGCATCTTGTCCCACGACTTCAAGGTCAGAATCTCATTGATAGCAAATATGTTTTCAAATTGAAGCACAAAGCTGATGGCAGTATTTCTCGTTACAAAGCTCACCTTGTTGCTAAGGGATTCAAACAATGGTACAGTCTAGATTATAAAGATACTTTCAGTCCAATGGTAAAACAAGCAACAGTGCGGCTTTATTCTTTCTCTAGCTATCTCTCAAGGCTGGAATATGAGAAAAATTGATGTTCAAAATGCATTCCTATATGGAGTACTAGAAGAGGATGTATTCATGAAGCAATTACCAGGTTATGAAGATCCATGCCGTCCAGATCATGTGTGCAAATTAGATAAGGCTTTATATGTGTTGAAGCAAGTACCAAAGGCTTGGTACTCACGACTTAGTTCACGATTAGAGGAACTTGGCTTTGTTCCATCACAAGCTGACACATCTTTGTTTATCTACAATCACAATAGAAGTATCATTTACCTGTGTTGGCGTCAAAAACTTGATGCAGGGTTTCGACAACAAAGACACCGCATTTAACACCGGTTCAGAGCGTGCGGTCGATTTGACTCAGAACCCACAAGGTAAAAAATATAAAATTCACTCAAAAGCCAATCGTGAAGATCAATCAGCTTAGACCCAATCAGCTTGAAGCCGATCGAGATCGAAGTAACAGGGTAAGTCTAATTAGCCGATTAAGTCTAATCAGATGATAAAGGCAGGTCGATTCTGAAGAAGGCGATACGCAACAAAATCAGAATAAATCAAGCCTGGAGCGTAATTGATGAAGATCAACAATCGGCGATGCGCAACTTTATTGATCAAATCGATTACAAAGACTAAGTTACAAGAACTACTCCTAGTCGACAGGAAAAAGTAGAAAAATAAAGGCTGGTTGATTGTATTGTGTTGGATCCTTCCGCAGTTTGCTTTGACCCTTCTTTTATACCCGTCGGCCGATCGTGTCCTTTTACAACACATTTCAAGTCCTGATCCGTATCGGCCTTATCTCGGACAGTTATTTCCTTAAAGATCTTGCCATTACCAAATATCTCCAAATCTTTCCAATCTGTCCGTTAATTTCCACGTGTCTGACTTTATTGCCGATTTTGACTAGACTTGCCAAATTTTGGTGCAAACATATGCCCCCCATTTTTGAGAGATTACTTGTCATCTATCAAAAATCGCAATAATTGGCTTTTTTCCATCGGCTAACTGTTGAACTTCGCTCAATAACTGCTACTTTATTTGCGCCGTAATTTTCTGACATGCGTGTAGTGCGCTTTAACTGCTCGCGTCCTTTGAGATTTTATTTCCCACCGCTTCAAACTTTTACCTCGCTATAAAATGCGGCCCCCACTGTGGTCATTCTTCATGCGCTCGAGCTCTCGCACTATCCGCAATCGGCATAAACCTCCTGTTTGACGGACTTTCGAAGCAACCCTTAGCTCATCAACCTTTCTTCATCGGCTGCAATGGACCCAAGCCAGGTACTTATTTCGACCCCGCATAGCAATGACCAATACTTTTTGGGTCCTTTGGGGAATCTAGATGTCCACACAGTAACAAACCAAGAAATTCCGAAACCCTCTGTGTATACTGCACTAGTCCAGGATCACGCTAGTGCACACAGTGGAAACATAGATGAAATACCATTCCATACAACGAATTAACTAAGAAGAAGCAAATTATTATTGAATAAAGCAAACGACCTTATGGTCAATGTTTACACCATTATGCCTTAAGGGCTTAAGAAACAAATGCTATTGCAGCGGAAAAGATAACTTGAACCATTCGACATGCCACAGCAATCGTCTGGGAACGATTCCTAATCCACGTAGTCTTCATAGAATTCCTCCTCATGATACTCAAGATTTCTGATCCTTCCTCAAGAATCGATCAACAAGGGCATAAAGCCGTGAGTACAAAGGTACTCAAAGAAGCCGTAGGGAATTGATGCAATATTTTCATGCACGGCTTGACAAGGATGGCTATATGGTTCATTTGCGTAAAGCAATAACTTGAATTGAAAATACAATAAATAGATTGAAAGCATATTTATGAAAAGATAAGTAAATAATCGTAGACCAATGGTAGACAACATGAACAGTAATGGCAGGCATCACCCTACACCAACTAAAACAAGTATCAACCAATAAATTTAACAAGATTAACTTTAGACAACAAAACAACAAAGTGAACTCCCGCTCACATCCCAACAATTCCACATTCCACATTTCATAAAACACTCTATACCCGTGTGAAACTCCCGGCTTGTCCATGATCATGACGCGCTATTCGAATAGTTTTACACTGCAGAGGTTGTACTTCTTTACCCACAAGACATGATCGGCTCTTGTTGCCATGCGCAATAAGCACACTTCCTTTGGTGTGTTGGCGGAGAAATCATGACAAAACCTTTACAATGCAATCGCCTAAACTCAGTCACGCTCGCTAAGGTTCCGCCCTTAGGGCCCCTCTTGCGCTTTGCGAATCTACCCGCCCATCCGGAACCCACACCACCAACCGGCAAGACTCAAGGCTAGACATTGCAAATTAATCACTAGGTCTGTCCCATTCCGCACATGTGGTAGTACGGTTAGGCCAGTTCAATGGCGCACAAGATTAAGTCCTTAAGTTGTCTCGTGCAAGACATCCACATCCCAATGTGCTAGAAAGCACCCCCTTATCGCACGATCACTTGCCCGAGGGAAAACAATTCGTTCAACCAAGACCAATGGCAAACCCCGCCATGGTACAACAAATTTTACAACAGTGGCTAACGGCCACGATTCAATATCTCATTAAGTCAAGATTAACATTACTCAACATGTGACATGAATCCCAACGTATATCTAAGCATGTCTAAGCATAGTTACGTAACCCAATGTTGGTATAATGATTATGTCCAACTAGTATTGTCCCAACCTAGGTCTAGCAATGGATACATGGCATACAACTAATCAAGGTGGCATAATGTCAACTAGGCATACATCTACTCCCATTAAATAAACATTGATACGTAAATAGCATGCAAGTGTATAAAATAAATTACTTTGCAAACATAGGATCAATATGATCAAAGGTTACGACTTGCCTTGCTGATCTAGTGTTGAATCTTGGTCTTCGAAGTCTTCGTTCGCTCCTTCGGAATTAGTGTCTACCGGAAAAGAAGCAACGAAACCAAATAAATACAAAACAGAGACTCAAACAAGCTCAAAACTGAAAATAAATGGCTCTAGAAGATAGATCTTGATTTTAGAAAAATTTAGAAACTTGAATCGCCTCAATCGGAGTTCGTATGAGCGAGAACGGGCCTCCGAAAGATTAAATTCAGAGAAAATACAGAAAATCAGAAAATCAAAATTTTTGGATTTATTTTTGTACTGGAAAAGCGATTTATTGCGCAACGCTGACGTCAGCCGGCTCACGGTGGACAAGGTCCACGGCTACGCGCGGTTCACCGCGGCACCGGCGCAGACGGCCGACGCAAGCGATGACGCTGCTCTACCGACGCTGGCGGCGACGCGCGCACACGCTGGCGCCGACGGCGCTGACGCAGACGGCCACGTGTCGCTCATCTGGCGAGGCACCAGATCGGATGGCGGAAACAGTGCGCGGGCGGCGAAGAACGTGGCGCGATCGCGAGAGTCGCTCAAAGATCGGACGGCTGGGGTTGGCGAAGGAGGACGGCGGCGAGGCGACGGCGCGAGCTCACCGGACTTCGAGAAGAAGACACGGCCGACGGCGAGATGGCGACGGATCGGACCCGGGATAAGGCGGAACGGGGAGAGGATGACGCGGGGAACTCGGGGAGACCAACGGCGACGGCGAAGACGCACCGGCGGCGAAGGAAAAGGCGGCGGAAGCTTCGGCAAGGGCGGCGGACTCCGGCGAGGAAGATCTCGTCGACGGAGGGCTCTCGGGCGACGGTGAAGGACGCGCGGCGCGGCGCAGCAAGGGAGTCTCGGAGATGCGCGCGGCTTAAATAGCGGTCTTGAAGGCGTGTAGAGCGCGAATCCGAGATCGACGTCGGCGGCGGCCGGACTCGAGCGCGCTAGGGATAGGGTTTCGCGGGGCAGCGACGATGTGGCGCAATCTCGGCCGCACACGTGTCACGCATCGAGCGGCCAACGCCGAGCGGCCGGGCAGTCGGGCCGCGCACACGAGAGGTGGCCGTATGAGCGGCTAGGCCGAGGCGATGGGCTGGAGAAACGGGCCACGCGGGGAAAAACGGAGCGGGCCAGAGGAAATTCGGCCCGAGAGGTTTTTGGAAATTTAAAAACATTTTCCGATTTAAGAAAAATCCAGAAATTCAAATAAATTCAAATAAATAACAAATAAATTCAGAAAAATCCCCAAAAATACAGAAAAATTCCTTGGAGCACAATGAACCCATCTAAAATTGAAAATCTTTAGTTTGATGAATAGTTTAGTCAAATCAAATCCTTTAATTTAATGGAAAATTCAAATTAAGCTAGAATTAATTCAAGGAAATGCAAATGGTTTATTTTTGAATTCAAACATTCCAAAACTTCAAATTTTGGGATGTTACAAACCTCCCCCCCTTAAATGGAATCTCGACCCCGAGATTCAGGCTGGCTAAGGAATAGGTGGGGAAACTCGGACTTCAGATCCTCTTCTCGCTCCCAAGTTGCTTCCTCCTTTGAATGGTGGCTCCACTGGACCTTGCAAAAACGAATGATCTTGCTTCTCGTGATACGCTCTGCTATATCCAAAATTTTCACGGGTTGCTCCTTGTAGGTAAGATCCTCTTGCAAATCAATGGTTTCCAATGGCATCTGTTCCTCTGGCACACGCAGACATTTCTTCAACTCCGATACGTGGAACACATCATGGATTCCGGCAAAAGACTGAGGCAATTCTAACTTGTAGGCAACCTCTCCTCTTCGTTCCAAGATTTTGAACGGTCCCACATATCTAGGGGCAAGCTTTCCTTTTACTTGAAATCTCTTAACTCCTTTGAGAGGAGTGACTCTCAGATAAACATAATCATTTGGCTCGAAACTCAAATCTCGACGACAATTATCTGCATAACTCTTCTGTCTGCTTTGAGCGATCTTTAAACGGTCTCGAATTAATTGGACTTGCTCTTCGGCTTCTTGCAGTATGGCAGGGCCAAACAATTGTCTTTCTCCGGTCTCCTTCCAATTGAGAGGGGTTCTGCACTTTCTTCCATATAAGGCTTCAAAAGGCGACATTTGTAGACTGGCTTGATAACTATTGTTGTACGAGAACTCGGCGTAGGGCAAACACTTGTCCCACTTGGCACCATAAGTTAAGGCACAAGCTCTTAACATATCCTCAAGAATCTGATTCACACGCTCAGTCTGTCCATCGGTTTGAGGGTGATAAGCAGTACTGAACCTGAGATGAGTTCCCATGGCTTCGTGCAGACTTTACCAAAAACGAGAGGTAAACTGGGTTCCTCTATCAGACACTATCTTCTTAGGCACCCCGTGAAGATTGACGATCCTTGACATATAATTCTGCTAATTTATCTCCTGCATAGGTAGTCTTAACTGGAATGAAGTGAGCTACCTTAGTCAATCGATCCACCATTACCCAGATCGAGTCATAACCTGCTTGGGTCTTAGGAAATCCGGTAATGAAATCCATACCAATTTCTTCTGAAAGTGCATCTAGGCACTTATGTTATTTTGGTGATTAATGAATGTTATTTTGGTGATTAATGACAAACACTCATAATGACAATCTATGTAAATTAAGTAAATGCTTAACTTAGTGCTTAACAAATGACAAACCTCTAATATGATTATATTGCTATGAGACTAACTTGTTATTGCCTAGTTGAGTATCAGTCTCATCTATTTAGAGGAAAATCAAATAGGAAGGTTAAGCAAAGATAAGGTATGCAATTTTGGTATCTATTCTATATTTGTTATTGCATTCCTTTCGTGCAAATGCATAGTGAACTCCAAGTAGCATGTTGATTATATATATGCACATTGGTTCATGTCATATTTATTTGTGCATATATATTCATTTGAGTTCATTATAGTATGCATGTATTAACTAGAGTTAAACTTCATATTGCTATAGATTGACTTGGTGCATGCATGTTTTATTTGTATATCTTCTCATGCAATTCTCTTAGTGAAGTTTATCTAGTGTTGGATCACATATTTACTCCTACTCCAAATATTATTTGCACATGTACAATTCGTGTATATTCTATCATGTGCTTCACTTAAGTAAAGTCTGTGATCCTTGCCATGATTTAATTGATTCATCCTATTGGCAATTATATATCTCTCTAGTGCATATAGATCAATTACATATTCATCGTGATGCACTTAGTAGAGAACATTTCTTATGTCAAGTGTTTCTATTTTGTGTTGTGCTTCTTTATATGAAACACTTGTTGTAATCAACTGCTCACAAATATCAACTTATTCATATCCATTGAGTTTTTGGGACTAGTGTCTTTCATGAGTAGTTTGGAAAGAATTAGGTCTCGTCAGTATGATGACCAAGGTATCTTGGAGGATGATCATTAAGCCGAGGTCAACAAGACGGCGGTGTCACCAAGAGTCGAGGACTAAGTCAAGAGCAACTTGGCGTGGAGATCGTCGAGAGAGGATGATCAAGTCAAGGTTGATAGGACGAGAGTCTCATGAGGTGAATCGAGTCGAGTTGGACAAGGCGAAGATGTCATCAATTATATGGTGAAGGTCTTCATGCATCGACATCAAGAAAGAAGACGGCAAGTGACTAGTTCTAGACTTATTTTATCTTTGATTTAATTTGAGTCTAAGGATTGCCGTACTATTAAGAGGGATGCGATGTCGAATGACTTTTAGATGTGTCAAGTACTCAAGTGATCCATCCTTGTGAATCTTAGAAAGAGAGTGGTGTTGGTACTGCCGGAAAGTGAGGGTTGTAGGTCTCTCTTGGTTTCTTTGTGAAATCTGTGGTTATCCTTTGAGTTTTGGATAGTGAGATCTTGTTGGTTGTGTAGCCCTCGTTCTTAGCTTTCGGGAAAGTCCAAAATCTCTGAAATCGGAGTCCGGAGTCAAAAGTTATGCTCGTTTTCGTCGAGCTGCTCAGTGCTATTCGGATTATCCGGAGTTAGTCCGGAGTATCCGGATATCCGGAGTATCCGGATATTTATCCGGACTCTCCGGGTTGAGTCTCTCTGTTAGCCTTTCTCACCAATCCGAGTATTCGGATTGAAATCCGAGTCTCCGGATTGCGCAATCTGCCTCAACGGCTAGTTTTGGGAGGTCTATTTATAGCCCTTCCTCCCTCTTTTGAAGAGGCTTTTGGAGTGGATTTTGAGGGGCTGTGTGGGGGCTTTGAGAGAGCTTTTACCCTTAGATCTAAGTGATCCCTTGTGAGAAGGGTTGGGAAGAGTTTGGGGAGTGAGATTTGAGTTGATTGAGCACTTGATTTCATCTCCAAGTTTGTTCTTCGTGAGCATTTGTTACTCTTGGAGGTTGAGGACTCCTAGACGGCTAGGAGGTCGCCACGAGCCACCGAGCTTTGTGTGGTTGGCCGTGGGAAGTTTGTGAAGGCCGGTTCCGCCTCCGTAAGGAAGGAATCAAAGGAGTGAAGACCGCGAGTGCATTTGTGCAACACCGGGAGGAAGAGGGTTGAAAGAGACCCGGCTCAAGTGTGACCGAGCCGCCTCAACGGAGACGTAGGATCCTCAAGGATCCGAACTTCGGTGAAAAATCATCGTCTCCAAGTTTGCTTCTTACTCTTGTTTTAGTATTTGATTTTGAATCTTAAAATTGCCCGATCTACTCTTTTGTTGTGTTTGGCTCTAGATCTACAATATCTCCATGTACATGATAGCATTTAGATCTTTTGTATTCAAGTAGATTGTTGAAAATTGCGGGATTTAAAATCTCTCTTGAGATCCTCAATCCGAGTATCCGAATCCTGAACCCGGACAGTCCGGATAATCCGAGTATCCGGATTGAATACCCTGACACTCCGGTTAGGACCTCGGATTGGACTATCCGAGTATCCGGATTGAATACCCCGACAGCCTGGACTATCCGAGTATCCGATTGAATTCCCGGACACTCCGGATTGTTCAGAAACTCGAGATTTTATTTAGCTGCATATTTTATTCCACGCATTAAGTTACAAAGTTTTTAATCCGCCTATTCACCCCCTCTAGGCGACATCCCCGTCCTTTCAATTGGTATCGAGCAAGGTCTCTCTTTTATTAGACTTAACCGTCTAGAGAGTAAAGGATGTCGACTAGAGGATTAGAACACTCACATAATCCACTTGTGCTAGATGGCACAAATTATGCTTCATGGAAATTAATTATGACTTCTCATTTTAAATCCATGAGCCCCAAATATGGTGGATCGTAGATGTCGGCTTTTCCTCTCCATTGAATGAAGTTGCTCCAACCAAGGAGAAAGGAAATGCCTACATCTCGACGCTCAAGCTACTAATGTTTTATTTTGTGTTGTGAGCGATGAAATTTTTGATAGAATATGCAATCTCAAGAGCGCTCATGAAATGTGGATAAAGCTTCATGAACTATTTGAATCATCCACTTCTATCGAGGATTGCACTAAGGAAGAGATGTCGGGAGATGAAACATCAAGCTCCACCTCAAGCTCAAGTGATGAAGAACCGACATCTCCATCAACCTCAACCTCCGCCTCAAGTGACGATGAAGATGCTCTTCCATCACAAATCCGTTGCTTCATGGCGAAAGGTAAGAATGAGGTAAGTGACGACGACGATGATAATGAGCTCACTTATGATGAACTTAAGAATTTGCTAGAGGAGCTCAATAAATGTCTTGGAAAGGAGAAAAAGAAATATAAAATTTTGAAGCTTGAACATGAATCACTTCAAAATAATTATAATATGCTTCAAGAAAATCATGAATCCTCCTTTCCAAAGAAATTCATAAGCCTAAGGTGGATATAGGAATCTCATGTGATTTAATTGATAAAATGTCTTGCTTAAATGTTAATCCTAATATTTCATCAAAATTTGACATATCCACCTCTTGTGATGATTTACCTTGTTGCTCAAATTCAAATGTTTCTACTTCCTCTATGCATGTTGAGACTAACCTTGCAGAGGAAAATAAGGAGCTCAAGGCCCAAGTCATTAGATTAGAAAATGACTTGAGGAAGTGCATCAAGGGAAAAGCCGTTCTCGACGAGATCTTGAGCAAGCCAAGGGTGCCTCAAGATAAGCGAGGACTCGGCTACATCTCCAAGAGGGAGACTAGTAAGACAAGGCACAACGAAAGACTTTCGAAGATCATCAAGTGCTTTGCTTGCAACAAGAAGGGACACCTCGCCTCCGTGTGCCCTACTAAAGTGGAGATCAAGCCACAACCATCAACAATGAGGCGAACCGACAAAGAGCAAGTCAAGAAGAAGAAGAGACGCCAAAGCCTACTTGCTACAATCATGGAAAAAGGGACACATCGGTAAGGATTGTCCCAAAGGTATCATCCCTAAGCCTATTATTGTCAATGATCATTATTTGCTTAGGAAGGACAAAAATGGCAATGTGTTTGCCAAGTTTGTCGATTCTCCCAAGTATTTGCAAAATTATGATATTCAATTGCTTAGGAGAAATGAATCTAGAAATGTGTTTGCTCAAAATGCTAGACTTCCTAAGACCAAGAAAATCATGTTGATCATGTGCTTAGGAAAAATAACAATAGCAAACCATTTGCTAGATTTGCTAGATCTTCTAAGCCCTTGCATTGTAATGATTATTATGTGCTTAGAAAGGATCAAACTAGAAATGGATTTGCTAAAATGCTAAAACTCCTAAGCCTCCTCAATTCAATTCCAATAATTCGCTTAGGAGTAATAACAATCGCAAATCCATTGCTAGTCATGTTAGTTCACCTAAGACTATTAATGTTAGGGCCATTTGGGTTCCTAAATCTATTGTGACTAACATTGTTGGACCCAACAAGGATTGGGTACCAAAAACCGCCTAAAAGATTTTTAGGCAATAAGAGATGGATTGGACGTTTGGCTTCTTCAAAAGGGAAGATGACTTAATCATTTGCAAAATGGAGCCAAGCATGAGGATGATAACTTCAATCTTGAGCCAATGTCATCTCGGGTAACAAGTATTTAAATTGATTCTTATAGCTTATAGCCTTGTGTAGGTTATATTGCATTATTCATGAAAATCAATTTAGATTGCTTGTCATATGCTTGCTCATGCTTATTAGTTGTTTTGATTGCAATCTTGAGTAAGTTTGGGATAGTGGCACATTAAGGGGGAGTGCTAAATCATAACCATGTATATCACATCCCTACATGTGCCCATATTTATATAAGTGCAAATATATATTTTCAAAATCAAGCCATTTAGCCAAAAGTCAAAATTTTGTATACCATTAGTATTCTTGTGAAAAACTAGTTGCAAAATGTATACAAATATATTTGAAATGTTTTTTCAAAGGTTTTGGCTTCACAAAATCCATTTTGAAAAGAAAATGAGTTTCATGATCAAAATCTAGATAGTAGTATCTTGTTTTGGATTTAAACTTATAATTTTCATAGTATTAAATGTAAAATGATTTTGAAAGTAATTCCAAAATGAAAAACCTAAAGTTGGTCATTCTTAACAATTCTTGTGTTCAAAAGACTTTCAAAAGACCAACCTAGTGAAAGTTATTTGATTTTGAAACTCGCCGAAAAACTATATTTGACCCATAATTGTCATACTATTGCACTTAGTGAGTTTCTCCGTTTGGACCGGATCTTGTGTAGTATCTTGGTTCAAAATGGTATCTTAGACTCATACACAAAATTCAAATCTCTATATCTCATCTTATTCTTCATTTGAATCTTGTGTTGAAATATTTGACTTTGTTTTACAAATAGCTATTTCAAAAGGACCATTTTGGTCAAAAGTCAAATCTTATGTTTAAAAGGCCCAAAATTGTGAAAAGCTTTGTAAAAGTATTCTAATATGTATTTCAAATGTTTTACAAGCTTTCAAAATGAAAATTCTATATTGAAATCAAAATTGGCCAAAGTTTTTGGTTTGAACTAAAATAGCTTATTTAAGCATATTGCTCAAATCTTAGCATTCAAGTTGGATTTCATTAAATGTTGGCTAGAAACCATCTTGATAATCAATTATAAGCCATGGAAATTGAAATTGCATGAAATCCAAATTGAGTTGTATTTTAAGGCTTTTTATGAAAAACTATTTCCTATTTAACTTGCTTCAAAAAGGGTTAAAAGCAAAATATTTGTTTGAAATGCAAAATCTTATGAAAATAGTCTTCTAAAATGTTTTCAAATGCATTTCAAATGTTTTCAAGTATCTAACCCTTGGCTAGAAGCTAAAAGTCAAACTTTAGCTTAAAAAGATCTTTGTGATCTTGCTTTTGCATTTAACTTCAAATTTTTCTAAAGCAATATCTATTTGGAGTTTGAAAAAGTGGTCAATACAAAACTCATAGGGTTGGTCATTTTAAGCATTTCTTTAGTTCAAAGCTTTTCCAAACGACCAACCGTTCAAAAGTTATAGCCATTTGAATTTGGCCAAAATCATCCAATTGACCCAAAATGACCCGTTGTTGCATTTTGTGGATTTCGCCATTTGAATTGGATTTATTTGCATATCTTGGATTGAAATAGTATTTCTAACTCATACAAAGCTATGAAAGTTCAAATCTCTATAAATTTCAATCCGGAATGCATTTTGAGCATTTGGTGAAAATTCAATTTCTTTTCAAACCTACAAAGCGCATTTTGTCATATCTTTTGAACGAAAATTTATTTTAATGAAATTCTTCTTGGGAAACCTTCTAAATATTCCAATGTTTATTTCTGGAAAGTTTCAAATCATTTGGACTCAATTTGAAAAAGTTTTGACTTTTCTTCTCTTTGAGTAAAAATCATGCCTACAAAGCAAAATTTGGCATATCCTTTGATTGGAGACTCCTTTTTGGAAAATTCTTTTTGGAAAAGTTTCTTGGGAGTCTAAAGAATGATTATGCTCAATTTCAAATAATTTCAACTTAATTTGAAATAGTTATGCCTTTTTCTCTCTTTCGATCTTATTTGGCATACTCTTGCATTAAGTTGGATTTTACGATTTGAATGGATTTGATTATGCAAATAGGCTTATAAACATCTCTCTAACTCATATGAAGCCACATAAGTGCATATTTCCATTCAAAACTCATTTGGTTCCATTTTGAGGATTTGGTGAAAATCTTAATGTTTTATGTGTTTCATATGCATATTTCATCATATTTCTAAATGAAATTTATTTATTGAAAATCCTTGTTGGAAAACCTTATCTCACATATGGAGTTCATATCTGAAAATTCTCAAATTTATTTGAACTCATTTGCGAGATTGTTGACTTTATTTGACTTAGTGTCAAAACTAAACCTCCAATGCTTCTAATGACCTATTTTTGATTGGAGAGTGATATTTGAGAAAATCCTTTTGGAGAAAGTCTCTTGGATGTTCATGGATCATTTCGCAAAATCTTATGGCTATTGGACTTCATTTGATCAAGATTTGATCCAAATTCAAAATGTTCAGCTTTAGGATGAAGTGAACAACCCGAGTATCCGGTAATATATCCGAGTATCCGGATTATCCGACACTCGGATCAAAAACACCGAGTATCCGGTTGTACCGCTTCGCCCAAATTCTGAAATTGCTATCTATACTTTCTTGCAATATCTTGTTCATCCTATTTTTGGGGTTTCTCCTTTGCTCAAATCAATATTCAGTCTTCATAGCCCTCAAGAGGATTTCAGCCTGGATCTGTTCGCGTTGATGATTTTTGTATTTGAGCAATAGTTTAAAAGTTATAATCGACTTTGTGCTGCTATTTGAATCTTTTTGAGATTTTAAGAGTTTTAAATTGGTATCTTGGCAAGCCTTTCAAGATGAAAACTAAGTGAACTTATCCATTGCTCCAAGCTTCAAAGTGGAGCATATCTATTTAAGTTTTCATTCCAATGAAAGTGCCTCTTTTGGCTAAGTTCTTTTGGAAATTGGATTTAATTGTAACTTAGCCTCAAAATGTTTTCTCTCTGCATAACTTCGAGTTTATTATGGAAAAGAGAAAATTTCCCTTGTAAGCTCAAGAGTGAGTTTGAATGTGTTTTACTCATTGTCTCTCTTACAAGTGGATGTCAAGATCAAATTTGAATGAGTTTCAAATATTTTCATTATAAAGTGGTGTAATAAAATCTTCAATTGATATCTTCAAATTGTTTTAAATTGCATGCAAAGAGTATTGTCTTGTATATCATATATATCATGCATGTTGTACTTAGACATTATCAAACTAACTTGGGTCAAATTAAAAGATATTTGTTCCCGGAAATCGTGTGCTTGTCTATTGATGTTCAAGGTATTGGAAAAGGGGTCATCTTCGACGGTGGGATGAAGGAAATGGAGAGGAGCTCCATAGTACGAGGGATCTAAGACCGGGCGCGGTGATCATGACCAATTCGAACATGCGGTGGACAAGAATCGACAAAGGGACGTGTTTCTTTTCTGACCATATTCAATAATGTCTGTGCACACCATTATGCTAAATTGTGTTATTCTAAATGGTGTTGTATCTTTCAATTGGTATGATTAATTGGTATCTTTCAAGAGGTATCCTCTAATCCTAAATTGTTTTGAAGTGTCATCTAACTTGCATTCGGCATTATCAAGAACTAAAAAGTACATATGGGTGACACATTACAAAGAGGTATGCCCTTGATAAGTTTATGAAATTCTTGATCATGAAAGTGCATCTTACTTATACAACCTTGATTCATGATCTTGTATACATCTTGTGATCATATAAGCAATTCCTACTTGTGTAATCTTCTTTATATGATCTTGATTGTTAGAATTTGATTTGATCATGAGCATGTGCTTAAATTATATAAATTTGCTATATGATCTTGATGTTTAAAGAATATGTGAAATCATATTCGTGTGTCATGTTTAAGCATCACTTATACCCTAAGAATCATGACTTCTTTAATTTGGTATAACTAGAAAATCTATTACCTAAATCTTGGAAATAATTGGTATCATATCTTGCCTAGATTTAGGGGAGCTTAATATTATTGTCCTATTACTAGCTCCTTATTTTTATTTATTTTTCTCCTAATCTTTTATTGAGTGTGCAATCAAAGGGAGAACTGATTTTATTGAATAAGAATCTTTAAGCACCTTTTGGGATTAATGACAAAAGGGGAGAATTTATGGATTTATCAATTGTCCCTAATCGATTGACAAAAGAGATGATTTGTAAGTATGATCTCTTATTGTATCTTTATGCTTGTTTTAATGCTAAATATCTTAATATTGTCATTTGGTGCAATTGATAATAGGTTTGTCATAAATCACCAAAAAGGGGGAGATTGAAAGTGCATCTAGGCACTTATGTTATTTTGGTGATTAATGAATGTTATTTTGGTGATTAATGACAAACACTCATAATGACAATCTATGTAAATTAAGTAAATGCTTAACTTAGTGCTTAACAAATGACAAACCTCTAATATGATTATATTGCTATGAGACTAACTTGTTATTGCCTAGTTGAGTATCAGTCTCATCTATTTAGAGGAAAATCAAATAGGAAGGTTAAGCAAAGATAAGGTATGCAATTTTGGTATCTATTCTATATTTGTTATTGCATTCCTTTCGTGCAAATGCATAGTGAACTCCAAGTAGCATGTTGATTATATATATGCACATTGGTTCATGTCATATTTATTTGTGCATATATATTCATTTGAGTTCATTATAGTATGCATGTATTAACTAGAGTTAAACTTCATATTGCTATAGATTGACTTGGTGCATGCATGTTTTATTTGTATATCTTCTCATGCAATTCTCTTAGTGAAGTTTATCTAGTGTTGGATCACATATTTACTCCTACTCCAAATATTATTTGCACATGTACAATTCGTGTATATTCTATCATGTGCTTCACTTAAGTAAAGTCTGTGATCCTTGCCATGATTTAATTGATTCATCCTATTGGCAATTATATATCTCTCTAGTGCATATAGATCAATTACATATTCATCGTGATGCACTTAGTAGAGAACATTTCTTATGTCAAGTGTTTCTATTTTGTGTTGTGCTTCTTTATATGAAACACTTGTTGTAATCAACTGCTCACAAATATCAACTTATTCATATCCATTGAGTTTTTGGGACTAGTGTCTTTCATGAGTAGTTTGGAAAGAATTAGGTCTCGTCTGTGTATGATGACCAAGGTATCTTGGAGGATGATCATTAAGCCGAGGTCAACAAGACGGCGGTGTCACCAAGAGCTGAGGACTAAGTCAAGAGCAACTTGGCGTGGAGATCGTCAGAGAGGATGATCAAGTCAAGGTTGATAGGACGAGAGTCTCATGAGGTGAATCGAGTCGAGTTGGACAAGGCGAAGATGTCATCAATTATATGGTGAAGGTCTTCATGCATCGACATCAAGAAAGAAGACGGCAAGTGACTAGTTCTAGACTTATTTTATCTTTGATTTAATTTGAGTCTAAGGATTGCCGTACTATTAAGAGGGATGCGATGTCGAATGACTTTTAGATGTGTCAAGTGCTCAAGTGATCCATCCTTGTGAATCTTAGAAAGAGAGTGGTGTTGGTACTGCCGGAAAGTGAGGGTTGTAGGTCTCTCTTGGTTTCTTTGTGAAATCTGTGGTTATCCTTTGAGTTTTGGATAGTGAGATCTTGTTGGTTGTGTAGCCCTCGTTCTTAGCTTTCGGGAAAGTCCAAAATCTCTGAAATCGGAGTCCGGAGTCAAAAGTTATGCTCGTTTTCGTCGAGCTGCTCAGTGCTATTCGGATTATCCGGAGTTAGTCCGGAGTATCCGGATATCCGGAGTATCCGGATATTTATCCGGACTCTCCGGGTTGAGTCTCTCTGTTAGCCTTTCTCACCAATCCGAGTATTCGGATTGAAATCCGGAGTCTCCGGATTGTGCGCAGTCTGCCCCCAACGGCTAGTTTTTGGGGAGGTCTATTTATAGCCCTTCCTCCCTCTTTTTGAAGAGGCTTTTGGAGTGGATTTTTGAGGGGCTGTGTGGGGGGCTTTGAGAGAGCTTTTACCCTTAGATCTAAGTGATCCCCTTGTGAGAAGGGTTGGGAAGAGTTTGGGGAGTGAGATTTGAGTTGATTGAGCACTTGATTTCATCTCCAAGTTTGTTCTTCGTGAGCATTTGTTACTCTTGGAGGTTGAGGACTCCTAGACGGCTAGGAGGTCGCCTACGAGCCACCGGAGCTTTGTGTGGTTGGCCGTGGGAAGTTTGTGAAGGCCGGTTCCGCCTCCGTAAGGGAAGGAATCAAAGGAGTGAAGACCGGCGAGTGCATTTGTGCAACACCGGGAGGAAGAGGGTTGAAAGAGACCCCGGCTCAAGTGTGACCGAGCCGCCTCAACGGAGACGTAGGATCCCCTCAAGGATCCGAACTTCGGGTGAAAAATCATCGTCTCCAAGTTTGCTTCTTACTCTTGTTTTAGTATTTGATTTTGAATCTTAAAATTGCCCGATCTACTCTTTTGTTGTGTTTGGCTCTAGATCTACAATATCTCCATGTACATGATAGCATTTAGATCTTTTGTATTCAAGTAGATTGTTGAAAAATTGCAGGGATTTAAAATCTCTCTTCGAGATCCTCAATCCGGAGTATCCGAATCCCTAAACCCGGACAGTCCGGATAATCCGGAGTATCCGGATTGAATACCCCGGACACTCCGGGTTAGGACCCTCGGGATTGGACTATCCGGAGTATCCGGATTGAATACCCCGGACAGTCCGGACTATCCGGAGTATCCGGATTGAATTCCCCGGACACTCCGGATTGTTCAGGAAACTCGGGAGATTTTATTTAGCTGCATATTTTATTCCGCTGCATTAAGTTACAAAGTTTTTAATCCGCCTATTCACCCCCCCTCTAGGCGACATCCCCTGTCCTTTCATCTTCCCACTTCCATTCTGGAATCTTCAGTGGCTGCAACAATCCTGCTGGCCTCTGATGCTCTGCCTTGACCTTCTGGCAGACATCACAAAGTGCAACATACTCTGCAATCTCACGTTTCATACTAAGCCACCAATACCTTTCCTTGAGGTCTTGATACATCTTGGTACTTCCAGAATGAATGGAGTATAAAGTCTCATGCGCTTCTTTGAGAATCAACTCCTTAAGCTTTTTCTGATCTGGTACGCAAATACACTTCTCATACCAAATAGTGCCTTGTTCATCTTCAGAGAAACCTGGGGCTTTTCCTTTCTTCATATTGCTCTTAATCTCCTTGATATCAGCATCATCTACCTGTGCTTCTCGAATCAGATCTTCCAATGTAGGGCGTACTTCCAAAGTGGCTAAATACCCTTCCTGAACCAATTCCAAACTAAGCTTCTGAAATTCCTTATGAAGGGCTGGCTGACTTTCCTTAATTATCAGAGTATTGCAGTAACTCTTTCTACTCAAAGCATCGGCTACGACATTGGCCTTGCCTGGATGATAATGAATCCCAATGTCATAGTCCTTAATCAATTCCAACCATCTTCTTTGTCTCATATTGAGGTCAGCTTGGGTAAAGATATACTTCAAACTCTTGTGATCAGTATAAACTTCACAACGATTACCAATGAGATAGTGACGCCAAATCTTTAAAGCATGCACTACGGCTGCTAATTCCAAATCATGGGTAGGATAGTTAACTTCATGTGGCCTTAGTTGTCGCGAGGCATACGCTACAACCTTCTTATCTTGCATTAGCACACAACCGAGTCCTTGTCAGGATGCATCACAGAATATCTCAAAATCCTTCCTATTATCTGGCAAGATAAGCACTGGGGCAGTTGTCAAACACTTCTTTAACTCTTGAAAACCTTGCTCACACTCTGGTGGACAAACAAATTTCTTCTCCTTCTTTAAGAGTTGAGTAAGCGGTCTGGCTTTTCTAGAAAACCCTTCTATGAAATGGCGATAATATCCCGCCATTCCAAGAAAACTTCGGATTTGGGGTACCGTCTTGGGTGACTCCCAACTTAGCACATCTCGTACTTTACCAGGGTCAACAGTGACTCCTTCTGCCGATATGACGTGTCCTAGGAAAACAACTTCTTTCATCCATAACTCACATTTACTGAACTTTTGTCTAAAGCTGATTCTCTCTTAGCTTCGTTAAAACTTCGCGCAAGTGATCCTCATGTTCTTCCTCACTCTTGGAGTAGATCAGAATGTCATCAATGAAAACAACAACAAACTTATCCAAATATTCCATGAATACCTTATTCATCATGGTCATGAAGTAGGCAGGGGCATTGGTGAATCCAAAAGACATCAGATATACTCATACTGTCCATACCGAGTAACAAAAGCTGTTTTGGGTATATCCTCTTGACGAATCTTCAACTGGTGATATCCTGATCTCAGGTCAATCTTCGAGAACACTCCGGCTCCTTGAAGTTGGTCAAACAAATCATCGATTCTTGGCAGAGGGTACTTATTCTTGATGGTAACCTTATTGAGTGAGCGATAATCTACGCACATTCTGTGAGTTCCATCTTTCTTTTCAACTAGAAGAACTGGCGCTCCCCATGGCGAAGAACTTGGTCGAACAAAACCTTGATCTTGCAGCTCTTTGATCTGTCTCTTTACTTCGGCTAACTCATTAGCAGGCATCCTATAAGGTCTCTTGGAAATGGGTGGTGTTCCAGGAACTAGCTCAATCAGGAATTCTATATCTTGGTCTGGTGGTATCCCAGGCAACTCATCCTGAAACACATTAGGAAATTCTCTAACAACTGGCACATCATCCAACTTATTCCCTTAGCACTGCAAACTTTTATTCCTTCCAACTTCTCTGCAATTGGAAATTTTAACTTAGCTCCATTTGGACTGGCGTATATCCCAAATTAAAACGGACTGGTGTCAAAGCTTGCTTCCTTAGGCAATTGTTGACATAATGCCCCACTTCAAGGCAGTTAAAACAAATGACTCATGCAGCTGGGTTGTTAGTCCTCAGAGGTGGATTACTGTTGGTGTTGAAGTTGCGATTTTCCGAAGGAGCTAGGCAGGGTGCTGGTGCAGGGGTTTTGAATGCATTCGGAGGAGTGAAACGAGCAGGCTGTTGAGCATTGGTTCTGCTGGTTCAACACGCTTGCTAGGCAATCGCAATCGATTCTCACGATTCATCATGTTGTTTATGTTCGCATCATTGTATTCATTAGCCGAGTCCGAGCGCCGTAAAATGTCCCATGTTCGATCATCATCGCTGGTGGTGGCGGTGGAGCATTTGGACTTGGGGTTGGCGCTAGCACTGGCATCCATGGACGAACTGCAATTGGCTCCAGAACAATGGCAAGATGGTTGATACTCACTCCGAAGTAGATCCAAGGGTTTGATAGGTAAGAGGGAAAAAAATAGATAAGTGGTAAGATCATCTAGGGGAGAAGGTAATACCCAGGGACAAAAGGACACAGCCGAAAAAGCTACAATTTAAAGAGGCAAATAAAGCTTTCAACTTGAGGTATGGTTGCAACACCATGCTTGGGGGCAAGTGTACAACATACCAGCACACAAGCAGAGAAAATCTTAGTATACGCAGACTAAACGTAGCTAAACTGAAAAGGGAAAACATGCTCAAACATCGTTGAGCACCAAAAACCTATCTTATCTGGTAGTCTTCTAGGCAAGCTATGGACGACTAGATCATCAACTTCCTTGATTTGATTCCTTGCAGAAGACTCGAGGCTTTGAGAAATTTCATGAGATAATATCAATTTAAATTTCGAAAACATGTTTCAGCAAAGGAGAGGAATAGGAACCTAAGGATAAGACGAGAGGAGACGAAAACTATTAAGTATCAATTTGTTGGTTTAATTTAGAAAATAATTTTGAAGACCATGCTAACTAGGATAGCGACCTACAGTCAACCTGGCTCTGATACCATCTCTGTCGGGACCCGAATTTGCAAATCCGAAACCCTGTGTGTATACTGCACTAGTCTAGGATCACGCTAGTGCACACAGTGGAAACATAGATGAAATACCATTCCATACAACGAATTAACTAAGAAGAAGCAAATTATTATTGAATAAAGCAAACGACCTTATGGTCAATGTTTACACCATTATGCCTTAAGGGTTTAAGAAACAAATACTATTGCAGCGGAAAAGATAACTTGAACCATTCGACATGCCACAGTAAATCGTCTGGGAACGATTCCTAATCCACGTAGTCTTCATAGAATTCTCCTCATGATACTCAAGATTTCGATCCTTCCTCAAAGAATCGATCAACAAGGGCATAAAGCCGTGAGTACAAAGGTACTCAAAGAAGTCGTAGGGAATTGATGCAATATTTTCATGCACGGCTTGACAAGGATGGCTATATGGTTCATTTGCGAAAGCAATAACTTGAATTGAAAATACAATAAATAGATTGAAAGCATATTTATGAAAAGATAAGTAAATAATCGTAGACCAATGGTAGACAACATGAATGTAATGGCAGGCATCACCCTACACCATCTAAAACAAGTATCAACCAATAAATTTAACAAGATTAACTTTAGACAACAAAACAACAGTGAACTCCCGCTCACATCCCAACAATTCCACATTCCACATTTCATAAAACACTCTATACCCCGTGTGAAATTCCGGGCTTGTCCATGATCATGACGCGCTATTCGAATAGTTTTACACTCGCAGAGGTTGTACTTCTTTACCCACAAGACATGATCGCTCTTGTTGCCATGCGCAATAAGCACACTTCCTTTGGTGTGTTGGCGGAGAGATCATGACAAAACCTTTACAATGCACTCGCCTAAACTCGAGACGCTCGCTAAGGTTTCGCCCCTTAGGGCCCCTCTTGCGCTTTGCGAATCTACCCGTCCATCCCGAACCCACACCACCAACCGGCAAGACTCAAGGCTAGACATTGCAAATTAATCAGCTAGGTCTGTCCCATTCCGCACATGTGGTAGTACGGTTAGGCCCAGCCAATGGCGCACAAGATTAAGTCCTTAAGTTGTCTCGTGCAAGACATCCACATCCCAATGTGCTAGAAAGCACCCCTTTATCGCACGATCACTTGCCCGAGGGAAAACAATTGCTCAACCAAGACCAATGGCAAACCCCGCCATGGTACAACAAATTTTACAACAAGGGCTAACGGCCACGATTCAATATCTCATTAAGTCAAGATTAACATTACTCAACATGTGACATGAATCCCAACGTATATCTAAGCATGTCTAAGCATAGTTACGTAACCCAATGTTGGTATAATGATTATGTCCAACTAGTATTGTCCCAACCTAGGTCTAGCAATGGATACATGGCATACAACTAATCAAGGTGGCATAATGTCAACTAGGCATACATCTACTCCCATTAAATAAACATTGATACGTAAATAGCATGCAAGTGTATAAAATAAATTACTTTGCAAACATAGGATCAATATGATCAAAGGTTACGACTTGCCTTGCTGATCTAGTGCTGAATCTTGGTCTTCGAAGTCTTCGTTCGCTCCCTCGGAATTAGCGCTCACCGAAAAGAAGCAACGAAACCAAATAAATACAAAACAGAGACTCAAACAAGCTCAAAACTGAAAATAAATGGCTCTAGAAGATAGATCTTGATTTTAGAAAAATTTAGAAACTTGAATCGCCTCAATCGGAGTTCGTATGAGCGAGAACGGGCCTCCGAAAGATTAAATTCAGAGAAAATACAGAAAATCAGAAAATCAGAAAATCAAAATTTTTGGATTTATTTTTGTACTAGAAAAGCGATTTATTGCGCAACGCTGACGTCAGCCGGCTCACGGTGGACAAGGTCCACGGCGCTGCGCCGGTTCACCGTGCACCCGGCGCACGGCTGACGCAAGCGATGACGCGGCTCGGCCGACGCGGCGGCGACGCGCGGCGCACACGCTGGCGCGACGGGCGCCGACGCAGACGGCCACGTGTCGCTCATCCGCGAGGCACCGATCGGATGGCGGAAACAGTGCGCGGGCGGCGAAGAACGTGGCGCGATCGCGAGCGTCGCTCAAAGATCGGACGGCTGGGGTTGGCGAAGGAGGACGGCGGCGAGGCGACGGCGCGAGCTCACCGGACTTCGAGAAGAAGACACGGCCGACGGCGAGATGGCGACGGATCGGACCCGGGATAAGGCGGAACGGGGAGAGGATGACGCGGGGAACTCGGGGAGACCAACGGCGACGGCGAAGACGCACCGCGCGGCGAAGAAAAAGGCGGCGGAAGCTTCGCAAGGGCGGCGGACTCGGCGAGGAAGATCTCGCCGACGGAGGGCTCTCGGCGACGGTGAAGGACGCGCGGGCGCGGCGCAAAGAAGAGTCTCGGAGAGCGCGCGGCTTAAATAGCGGTCTTGAAGGCGTGTAGAGCGCGGAATCCGAGATCGACGTCGTGCGGCGGCCGGACTCCGAGCGGCGCTAGGGATAGGGTTTCGCGGGGCAGCGACGATGTGGCGCAATCTCGGCCGCACACGTGTCACGCATCGAGCGGCCAACGCCGAGCGGGCTGGCAGGCTGGCTGCGCGCGAGAGGTGGGCCGTGCGGAGCGGCTAGGCCGAGGCGATGGGCTAGAGAAACGGGCCACGCGGGGAAAAACGGAGCGGGCCAAAGGAAATTCGGCCCGAGAGGTTTTTGGAAATTTAAAAACATTTTCCGATTTAAGAAAAATCCAGAAATTCAAATAAATTCAAATAAATAACAAATAAATTCAGAAAAATCCCCAAAAATACAGAAAAATTCCTTGGAGCACAATGAACCCATCTAAAATTGAAAATCTTTAGTTTGATGAATAGTTTAGTCAAATAAAATCCTTTAATTTAATGGAAAATTCAAATTAAGCTAGAATTAATTCAAGGAAATGCAAATGGTTTATTTTTGAATTCAAACATTCCAAAACTTCAAATTTTGGGATGTTACAAACCTCCCTTAAATGGAATCTCAACCCGAGATTCAGTCAAGCAGGAATAGGTGTGGAAACTCTGACTTCAGATCCTCTTCTCGCTCCCAAGTTGCTTCCTCCTTTGAATGGTGGCTCCACCGACCTTGCAAAACGAATGATCTTGCTTCTCGTGATACGCTCTGCTATATCCAAAATTTTCACGGGTTGCTCCTTGTAGGTAAGATCCTCTTGCAAATCAATGGTTTCCAATGGCATCTGTTCCTCTGGCACACGCAGACATTTCTTCAACTGCGATACGTGGAACACATCATGGATTCCGGCAAAAGACCGAGGCAATTCTAACTTGTAGGCAACCTCTCCTCTTCGTTCCAAGATTTTGAACGGTCCCACATATCTAGGGGCAAGCTTTCCTTTTACTTGAAATCTCTTAACTCCTTTGAGAGGAGTGACTCTCGATAAACATAATCATTTGGCTCAAACTCAAATCTCGACGACAATTATCTCGCATAACTCTTCATCTCGCTCGCTTGAGCGATCTTTAAACGGTCTCAATTAATTGGACTTGCTCTTCGGCTTCTTGCAAGATGGCAGGCCAAACAATTGTCTTTCTCCTGTCTCCTTCCAATTGAGAGGGTGTTGGCGCTAAAACTTGATGCAGGGGTTCGACAAAGAAGACACGTGACTAACACTGTTCAGAGCGTGCGGTCGATTTGACTCGAATCGACAAGGTAAAAACAATAAAATTTACTTCAAGCCGATCGTCAAGATCAATCGGCTTAAACTCAATCACTTGAAGCCGATCAAGATCAAAGTAACCAGATAAGTCCGATTAGGTGATTAAGGCTAATCGATGATAAAGGCGATCAATTCAAGAAGGCGATGCGCAACAAAATCGTAACAAATCGAACTCGGTGTAATTGACGAAGATCAACAATCGGCGATGCGCAACTTTATTGATCGAAATCGATTACAAAGGCTAAATTACACAAGCTACCCTAGTCGATGTAAAAATAGATGAAAAGTAAAGTCGTTGTTTGTATGTGTCCCTCCCGCAGCCTTGCTTCGGCTCTTCTTTTATACCCTTCTACCGATCGTGTCCTACTCCAACACGCTTTAAGATCCGTATCCGTGACGGCCTTATCTCGAGAGGTTGTTTCCTTTAAAATCTCACAATTCACCAAACGTTTCGGATTCTTTCCAAACATCCGTTAGCTTCCATATCTTTAATTCTATTTGCCTGATTTTAATTATCTTGCCGAATTTTGGTGCAAACATATGCCCCCCATTTTTGAGAGATGACTTGTCATCTGTCAAAAATCACAATTATCGCTTGTTCAATCGGCTAACGCTTAATCTTCACTCATTAATCGCCGCTTTATTCGCGCCGTATTTCTCTGACATGCAGTTAGTGCGTTTTAACTGCCACGCCTTTTGAAATTCACCTCCCGCCTCTTCAAGTTTTCACCGTGCTATAAAATGCGGCCCCCACCGCGGTCATTTCTCACGCGCACAAGCTCTCTGAATCCAAACAATCGGCTTTTGTTCATCCATTGTTCGGTTTCCATCAGTCAGCTTGCATACATCTTCTTCAATCGGCTTGCTAAGATCGGCTGAAATGGACGTGAGTCAGGTACTCATTCCGATCCCTAACAGTAAAGATCAGTATTTTCTTGGTCCGATAGGAAACCTAGACGCCAAGTAATTAGCCAAGATATTCCCGCCTTCCTTTATCACCATCGATTCAATATAGAGAGCTGGGATAAGAGCTTCAGAGCATGGCCGACAGCGCTTAAGGGATGGAGATCTTGGTATATCCGTGTGGCAGCTCAAAAAAGAGGGGAATGGGAAAAAATGGGTATAGCTGAGTGTATTCCTCTCTCTTTAGCCGATCCAGAAGCCAATGAGCCCTTAGTGGCCACGGCCTGTTATTTCTGGTCGGAGACCTTCAATGCTTTCTTGTTTCAGACCGTCCCATCGGCCCGACTCTTATGGACATAGCCCAATTGTGTTGCTTGAGGCCGATGGTGAACAAATATCGCTTTTAGTGGAAAACCAAATATAAGCTTATTCAATCTAAAGGAGAAGGTTGGCGTAAGTACATTAATAACAATAACAAAGTGAACGGGCTGGTATCGATTTAAGAACACGCCGCTCAATCTATGGTTAGACCGATTCTTGTTCTGTGGTGCTTCTTTGGGACCAACACAAGTGTATCAGCTAGTGGCAGAGCGATTGGTAGAGGGCCGTCGGCTAGCATTGGGAAAGATGTTTCTTGGAGCGGTTGCCAAATGATGCATGTAATTAGAGTCGGCTTTTACTGGTTTGCCAAATTCTGCGTCGGCAATGTAGGTGGTCCTCTCTGGTTTATTCAAATTTGGTCAGTCATCGCTTATTTAGCCGATCTTTCGACTAGATCTCTCTGAAGATTCAAGATTCCCTCGCGAGGACACACCGAAAATGCAAGACTGAATCAGAGCCACCGATCCTATGGCGAGAGATTCATCATGTGTTCAGCAAGAAGAAGATTTCTCCATTGGCTAAAAATACTTATCTTTCTTCTTGAATTTGGATAGTAACGATTTCAATCAACAAGATTTTTTCAGCTTATACTAGTGCAAATTGATTTTGAATGGCCATCATTTCTTCACTTGACTCGACACTTTGAAATGCCCGAATCGACTTTGGATTTCATCGAATTTTCATCTCCCCCAGTATCTTTCATGTCGGCTTCAACACAAGGAATCGTACTTTTCAGCCTTCTTATGAATTTTACCATCCTTCCATTTTTGCCAGACAATTGGGTTTCGGCCAAGTGATTCCCAGCCTTCCACTTCTTAACTTGGTTCAGCCTAGGACTAGAGTGCGATCCTTAGTGCAAAGAAACATGGTTTTGGAGATAGCCGATGATTTACGATCAAATCTTTGCCACACTTTGTTCGAACAATCGTCGATCTAGCCGATTCACCTCATGGTGGTCTTCAATTGCTGATGCACTTCTCCTTGACCGTACTCCATCGGCTATCATTGATGCCCTTTTCCCAGATGTTCCTGAGCCGATGCTAACTTCGGATAACAATTCAAGTGACGAATCGAGCTCCAGATACGATAATACGAGTCTTGTAAATATTGCTAGCGAGGTATTTAGTCGACTTTAACTTTTTCGTTAAATAGTTTCTGAACTTGTCTAATCGGCTTCATATTGTTTTCTTTGCAGACTAAATCTGAGGGCAAAAAGCCGATCGAAGTTCCAGCAGTAAGCAAGGGAAAACGACCACATAAGGCAACTGCTCTGACTGGTTACACCTCTGGCTCCTTGGGTATTCAAAGCCCATCATTGTCTGACTTGGAAAAGCAACAACAACCCAGGAAGTTATACTCAATCTACCTTGATTCTTTCATCGCTTCACAACCGACTTTCACCGATGAATATGTAGAAAAGAGGAAGCCAAAGTCCACCAAGGTCCCTGCCAAGAAGAAATACTCTAAATCACAAGAACAAAGTGGCGAGAGTTCACCTCACGAATCGGCTACTGCTCAGGTATCTATAACACAAATCTTAATTTAGTCCATCGGTCTTGATTCAGATCATTGGTTCTTATTACATTCTTTTTCCAGCCCGCCGCATCGGCACAAGTGGCAGACATCCTGGCAAGTTTGTCAGACATATCGGCCAAAGAGCCATTGCCTCAGCCGATGCCGACTAACGATCGCCGCTCGAGACTTCGCACCTATCCAACGCCCTTGGCTTCAATCTATCCGATTTGATGATCCGGACATCTTTGCGGTGATGATTATATTTCTGCAATTCAAAATATAATTGCTGTTTCAAAAGGTGCATCGGCTGCAGTTTTCATCGCCCCTGGCATGCAAGAACGCCTCAACAAACTATTTGATTTAGTCTCAAGGCCCCAATCGGAGATTTTGAACAATAATCAACCGATTAGGGACGCTATGTCAGCAGTTGAGGCCGATCTTCCACCAAATGACTATGGTCGACCGCTTGAGGTTTGCCATTTGGACGAGAAAAAGACTCTGGTGGAGGCAGCTGAAGAAAGGAAGAAAAGGAGAGCAGCCCAAGAAGCCGACCAGAGGATCCTTGACAAAATGATCATAGAGACAAAAGCAAAAAAGAAAAAATTTGATGTGATCATGGAGTCTCTGAAGGCTAACAAAACCTCTCTTCAAAAGCTAGAAACCACTAAGAAATTCCTTGAAGAAGAATTGTTGAAGACGACGAAGCTCATCGCTGAAGGCCAAGATTCCTTCGAAAAAACATCGTCGGCTGCCAAGGAGCAGAAGAAAGAGATAGCAACAGCTGTGGCAGCCTTCAAGGAGCAATCGGCTAAACTTGTACCCATCCCAGGCAATGCAGCAGAGGATGACAGGATCCTGGATGAGGTGCAAGAAACAATTGCCAAAGCGGCTGGAGCACTGTCGGCTTTAGGAGCACGACTCTCAGAGTTCTGGGATGTAAAACTTTGTCGGTTTATCTTGAAAACGTGTCCTGAATGCTTGTTCTGAATGTTTTGCGACCTAACTTGTTATGTTTATAATCGGCTGTTTAACCGATTTTATCTTGCTTATATCTCTAGTCTACAATCCTTTCAGCCGATTAACAGCATCGTGTTAATCTTGGCCCTGAACGCGATTTTAGTCGGCTAGGCTCCGATCCAAACGCTAGGATAATATTTCTTTAGATATTTCCCATTAATGGCTTTAGGCAAAACATGCCCTTCAAGTGTTTCCAGTAAGTACGAGTTCCCACCGACTAACCGATTAATCTTGTATGGCCCTTCCCACGTAGGCGACCATTTTCCAAATCGGTTATCCTTAGAACCAACAGGTAGTATAGTTTTCCATACTAAGTCAGCCTGATCGAAAGATTTAGGCATAACCTTTTTATTGTACGCCTTTGCTACTCTAACCTTGTTCTTCTTAAGTCGATCGAGTGTAAACAAACGTAACTCTGCTAGTTCATCCAAGTTGTCTATCATTAAATCATTATAATCTTGAGCCGACAAACCATCTTGATCGCTACTCAGACGACTCAATATTGATCTCCACAGTAGAACGGCTTCTTGTCCATATACCAACCGGTAAGGTGAAAGCTTCGTCGCTCGTGATAAGATAGCCGATAGGCCCACAATGACTCCGATAGTGTTGAGTGCCAATTCCTCGCTTTTCATCAATCTTTCTTTTGATCAATTTAATAAGCGCTTTTATTAGACGACTGCTTGACCATTAGCCCGAGCGTAATACGGCGAAGAGTTTAACAATTTGATCCCTAAACTCGCTGCATAACCTTGAAACTCGTTAGACATGAATACCGCACCTTGATCGGTCGTGATTGTTTGCGGTATTCCAAATCGATGGACGATATGTTCATTCACAAAACTAATCGCCTCAACGCTAGTCACCTTCTTAAGCGGTATAGCTTCACCCACTTTGAAAAATAATCGGTTGCGCCAAAATAAATTTATGGCCTTTACTCGGTTGGAAAAATTTGGCCGATTATATCTATTCCCAACCTCCGAATGGCCAAGGTTTGATAATTGGATGCAAAGTCGATGCTGGTGCTAGTTGTACGTTGCCAAACTTTTGACATGTCTGACATCCTTTGTAATATTTGAAGCAATCCTCTAGCATCGTTGGCCAAAAGTAACCTGTCCGCCTAAGCATCCATTTCATTTTATGTGCCGATTGATGAGAACCACAAATTCCTTCATGCACTTCACCCATCGCCACTCGGGCTTCTTCAGCCTCAAGACATCTTAGCAACAAGCCTTCTAGAGTTCGATAATACAAGATATCGCCCATGATAACGTATTTCAATGCTTGTTGCCGTATCCTTCGTTCCGTCAGCTTAGATGGATCGACTAGATAGTCTCTTATTTGTGTCCTCCAATCAGCAATATCCGTGCACATTATTGCTTTATCTACTAGTTCAGTTTCCTGACTTCGGCCAACATCTTTATATCCTGATGCTTGCTGGGCCAAAGCATTAGCTCTATCGTTCAATTCTCGAGGAACATGACCGATAGAAAATGATGTAAAAGAGCCGATGATTTCTGCGCATTGCTCTAAATACTTTGATAGCATTTCATCTCGACATTGGTATTCTCCTTTTATTTGTCGTACTCACTAATAGTGAATCACCGTATGCTTCAACAAAGACTCACTCCGATATTTTCCAACAACCGTAAGCCTTTGAGTAATGCTTCGACTCGGCCCGATTGTTTGAACATCGGCTATTTAGCCGGAATGCGAACTCAAAGCAATGTCCTCTAGGTGATATGAGTACAACACCGATACCATACCCTTCCTCGCATACTGATCCATCAAAGAACAATTGCCATGGTGCGATCAAGACCAAGTTTGCCGTGTCATGTCCTCGTTATAAAATCGCTAGGACTTGTCCTTAACCGCTGGCGATTCATATGATAAGTCGAACTCGACCAAGGCGTAAGCCCATTTGCCAAGTCGACTCGCAAAATTGAGCCGATAATATATACTTTATAACATCGGTTTTACAGATGAGTCTTTACAAGCCGATGCTAGTATGTAGTGCCTTAGCTTTGTGCATGAGAAGTACAATGATAAACATAATTTTTCAATGAAAGGGTACCTGACTTCTGCATCTAGCAACCGTCGGCTTAAATAAAAGATAACCCTCTCTTTACCATGTACTTCTTGTGCCAAAACAGCTCCAATAGTATCTTCTTCAGCTGAGACATACAATCTGAAAGGAACACCTTTTTGAGGTGCAGCCAGGACTGGAGGGTTGGATAAATACCTTTTACTTCACAAATGCTTTACACGATCGGCTCCCCATATAAATTCTTCATTGTCTTTTAACTTCAAGAACGGAGTAAAAGCACGAATCCTACCAGAGAGGTTCGAGATGAACCGACGAAGATAGTTAATTTTGCCGATCAACTTTTGTAATTCGCTTTACATGTTGGCGGTTTGGTATTGGCTATGGCTTTGACCCTTGTTTGGTGACTTCGATTCCTCTTTCATGTACCATAAAGCCCAAAACTGCCCCCGCCGACACGCTAACGCACACTTGTAAGGATTCATCTTCAAACCATGCGCTCTTATGTTTTTGAACACCCTCTCCAAATCGCCGATGTTGAGATTTTTGCAATTTTACCACTACATCATCTATATAAATCTCAACAAAGTGGCCGATTAAATCGTGGAAGATAAGATTCATTGCCCATCGATATGTTGCACCGGCGTTTTTCAAGCCGAAAGTCATTATAGTCCACTCGAATAAACCTATTGCACCGGGACATCCGAAGGCTGTCTTGGGTATATCGGCTTCTGCCATGAGTATCTGATTATACCCGGCATTACCGTCCAAAAAGCTTATGATCTTATTTCTCGATGCAAGATCGATAAGCATATCGCTATTGGCATAGGGTATTCGCCTTTGGCGCCGCCTTGTTCAGATCTCTAAAATCGACACATACTCGAAGTTTTCCATTTTTCTTCATTACTGGAACGATGTTGGAAACCCATTCAGCGTATCGGCAAGGCCTGATAAACTTTGCTTCCAATAATCGTTCTATCTCTTCTTTTATGACTTGGTACAAGGCTGGATTAAAACGCCTGGGATACTGTTTGAACGGTCGATAGCCCGATTTAATAGGTAGCCGATGTTCCACCAGCTGACGGCTTAATCCAGGCATCTCGTGATACTCCCAAGCGAAACAATCTTTATAATTCCTAAGTATTTTTATTAATTTTTCCTTGTACTTTACATCTAAATTTGCACTGACAAAAGTTGGTCTTTTTCTATCACCCTCACCTATATCGACTTCTTCAAGCAAGTCGGTGGACGTGAATCCTTGACCTAACTTTTCGATTTCTTCATAGTCTTCTATGACTTCGTAGCTATCCGTTGTTTGCCGATAGCTTTGCATTTTGTCTTGTAGCACCCTCAATGCTTTTCTTGTCCCCATCGGCGCAATACTTCATTTGCCCGATCAAAAGTGCCAGGCTTGACACTGATCGGCATTAGTCCAGATTTGCTCACGCATATGAAGTCGCAATCGTCCAGTGCCTTGCCCGATATGCAGCCAGCTTCTTCGTGTTGCCAATTTGCATCGGAGCTAGCCATGGCGATGTGTGCCGATGTATCGGCTGTGACGATTTCAACTTCTTCTCCGTTCCATTGAACTAGTGCTTGGTGCATGGTCGATGGGATACAGCAATTTGCATGAATCCAATCTCGACCGAGCAAAGACATCGTAGTTTCCTTGGCGCCAATTACAAAGAACGCCGCCGGCAAAGTCTTACTACCGACGCTAGCTCGTGACCATGACACCTTTTGCTTCGTAGGGTCGCTCGTGAAGTCATTCGTAACCATGTTAGTTTTAATTAAGTCTTCATCGACTTACCCAGCTTTTACATGTCGTAAGGCATTAGATTCACCGTGGCGCCCCATCTACCAAAGATTCTTGATATCGGCTTGCCATTTATATACCCTTTTAGGTACAATGGTTTCGATGCCGATGATCGCCTTTGTGTTTCTCAAAGATGGCGTTCGCACTTCGAGCATAATCGAGCAACGGCCTCATTGGCCGATTCTCTTCTCGACTTTGAACTCACCAGCAAGGTGAACACCATGTTGATGTCCATGGGAGGTGTATCGTCCCTAATCATGGAGAATCCAGTCATCACCGATTCAAATCTTCTTCGACTGTTCTTTTCTTCTCCATTCTCTCTTGACGATTTGATTGGACGAAGCTCATTAAATACCTCATCTCTCTCTTTCTCAAAGATCGGCTTCACGAATTTATTGTGTCCTTAACCTCTGAAGCCGCTCATCGCTGTGATTTGCTTAGGCCTCGATGGGCACCACCGGTTTAGGTTCCACCGGTTTTCGTACTTTACCACCAAGTCTTCTTGATTAGAACTAGTCTTGTGCGCCTTGGCTTGGCTTTGTTCTTGATCCGTTGAGATAATCTCTCACGGACCGCCTTCGTGACTTCGGTCTTGTTCTCTCGATCGGCCGAATAGTTCATCTCTAGCCGATCGCATCGCCAATCGTCTCGAGGATAATGTTCCATCGGCGCTTATACGGTGATGGCAACGCTACTCTCCTTTCCCAAAGAAATTGCCAAAAGGACACCTCCTATGGGCCCTCTCCACGCTCTCAGACGATACAAATTATCCGACCGGCGGGTGTGGTACCATGGTCGGCTATTCATCCTCTCGTATTTCTCCATTAATTGTGAGAACGTTGACTCGCTTTTTCGCCGGGTCGCCTTAATGGAACCTTTTCGCTTTGTACCATTTGCCTATCCGGGATTCCCTTAGGTTTAATGGTCCTTGAATTTTTCCTTCTCGATCGGCTTCTATTTGTAAGGAGCCGATGGTAATCTTCGATGTCCGCCGCCGTCGAGCTTGATTGCATATCGACTTGTCGATCCTTCTTCTCGCTCATCTTGCATCGGCTCTTTTCCTTTAACCGAGCATTGTACCATATTAATAGGAAATGGGTCAACGCCCACCGCATGGTCGGCTCATCGGCAAACTTCAACCGACCATCTTCAATGGCGATCGGATCTGCTGACTAAGATATTGCGCCATTAGTGTTATGTGAATAAGAATGATGCCACTTGCAATACTGCGTTTTTGATCTCGCTTGGCCGATGGTATTACATGTCCCTCCGGCAATCGTATTATTTTTCTTGCGTATAAATCAAACATGCGATCACACTTGGAAACATCAAAAGAGTATTTGACCTCCGACTTATTCCTAGTCGGCTTCAACCAAGAATGACTAAGGATTTTTAGCCCTTTTATCCATTTGGCTATGTTTATTTCGCTTCTCATCTTCCGACGAATCACTAGGACAATACTCAACCATATTAACCTTGGCCTTATCCTTCTCTTTATTATTGCTATTACTATTCTTAAATCTGTCTTTAAATACTTTGTTATCAGTAAATCGACTTTCTTGAGCCGATACACGATGCAACAAATGGCTAAGGTCGGTGAATTCTTGTCCTCCAAATTTCTCCCTAAGAGGGGGAATCAAACCTTGAAACGCTAAATCGCGAGTTGATTGTCGTAATGTAACACTCAAACACCGATTCCTAATTTCTCTAAACCTCTTGATGTATTCCGTCACCGATTCCCCAAATTTTTGACGCATCAACTCGATCCAAATTCTAAGCTCCGCATCGCCTAAAAGAAATATTCATGGAATCGGCTTTCCAAATCGCTCCACGATGGACCGAATTCGGAGGCAAACAGTAAACCAAGTAAATGCTGCCCCGATAAAGATAACGGAAACAATCTAATTTTCAAACCGTCGATGGTCGCTTCACCGCATTGCGCGATAAAACGCCCAACATGTTCTAAGGTGGTAATCGAATCATCCCGCAGAATTTGGCAAAATCCGGACTCAAATTATGAGGGTAAGGCATGCGATCTATGTAATCGAGTACGGCTTTCTATAGCCGATAACTTTCCTTTTGGTTGTATGCCAATTGATCCTCAAAACAGCAGAGATTTGATCGCCCAATTAGCATTATCGCCACCGTATGGCAGCCCTTGATAATGTCTGTCATAATCTGCATCCTGCCCCCCGAGTGCAAGCTCGGGTTGCCAATTATGCCGTGCCGTCGGCATCCGATTATATTGATCGTGCCGATTATGCCTAATTTGAGGTTCCGGCACCGGGATAAACGGTTCTGAGTATGTTACTACCCTGTGTGGCCCTGGGTTTCTAAGCAGGATAGGTTCTTGGGGATGTCTCTCAGAGTTAACCGGCTGTGAAGCTGATTGGGGAAAAGCGTAAAACGGAGCCGACGGTGGAAGGTTGATGGATGAATCCAACTTTGCGGCGTCGGTATAAGCGTGATAATGGCTCACCCCACTTGACCGGGATCCCTAGGCAATATGACCGTGGGTTGTGTGGGCATCATTGTAGGAGGTGAGGTCATAGCCGATGGTTTAGGATCGCCATCGTGCTTTGCGTGTTCGCGATACGTAAAAATCGGATAATTTGGCGTAACTTCCAATGGGTCTAGCGACTTCTTGACGAGGCCAACTCACGAGCTATAGTTTTGACGCTATTCACTATCATCGCTTAAGGGTTGTTACTAGAGCCGGCGATTGGTTTATCAAGGCGTGGTGTACGATTGATTAATCATAGCCGATAATTCGGCTTGAGCAGTAGATATCGGCCACTTGTTCTCGTTATGCCCGCATCACCTGTATGCTGACCGCCGGTAGGGCGGATTTTTGAGTAACGCCACGCCTTGTTTTCTCGATAGCAACTTAGCATCATCTCTTCAAGAGCAGCTTTCCGAGCTTCAATTTCTTGGCGTTGTTCTGCGGACAAATCGCCCATTGTTGGGACGATTATAGCTTCGAGTTGAGATCCGATGGTGGAATCGACTTCGATGAAGACATTACGCGTCCCACCGGCGTGCCAAAGTGTGTTACGCGTCAAAAACTTGATGCGGGGTTTACGACAAAGAAGACACGTGACTAACACTGTTCAGAGCGTGCGGTCGATTTGACTCGAATCGACAAGGTAAAACAATAAAATTTACTTCAAGCCGATCGTCAAGATCAATCGCTTAAACTCAATCACCTTGAAGCCGATCAAGATCAAAGTAATCAGATAAGTCCGATTAGCCGATTAAGGCTAATCAGATGATAAAGGCAGATCAATTCTGAAGAAGGCGATGCGCAACAAAATCAGAACAAATCGAACCTGGGGTGTAATTGACGAAGATCAACAATCGGCGATGCGCAACTTTATTGATCGAAATCAATTACAAAGGCTAAATTACACAAGCTACTCCTTGTCGACGTAAAAATAGATGAAAAGTAAAGTCGGTTGTTTGTATGTGTCCTCCCGCAGCTTGCTTCGCTCTTCTTTATACCCTTCTACCGATCGTGTCCTACTCCAACACGCTTTAAGATCCGTATCCGTATCGGCCTTATCTCGAGAGGTTGTTTCCTTTAAAATCTCACAATTCACCAAACGTTTCGGATTCTTTCCAAACATCCGTTAGCTTCCATATCTTTAATTCTATTTGCCTGATTTTAATTATCTTGCCGAATTTTGGTGCAAACAGAGGGGTTCTGCACTTTCTTCCATATAAGGCTTCAAAAGGCGACATTTGTAGACTGGCTTGATAACTATTGTTGTACGAGAACTCGGCGTAGGGCAAACACTTGTCCCACTTGGCACCATAAGTTAAGGCACAAGCTCTTAACATATCCTCAAGAATCGATTCACACGCCACCGGTCCATCGGTTTGAGGGTGATAAGCGATCAAACTCGAGATGAGTTCCCATGGCTTCGTGCGGACTTTACCAAAACGAGGTAAACCGGGTTCCTCTATCGACACTATCTTCTTAGGCACCCGTGAAGATTGACGATCCTTGACATATAATTCGCTAATTTATCTCCTGCATAGGTAGTCTTAATCGAATGAAGTGAGCTACCTTAGTCAATCGATCCACCATTACCCGGATCGAGTCATAACTCGCTTGGTCTTAGGAAATCCGTAATGAAATCCATACCAATTTCTTCCCACTTCCATTCTGAATCTTCATGGTCGCAACAATCCTGCGGCCTCGATGCTCGCTTTGACCTTCCGCGGACATCACAAAGTGCAACATACTCGCAATCTCACGCTTCATACTAAGCCACCAATACCTTTCCTTGAGGTCTTGATACATCTTGGTACTTCCAGAATGAATGGAGTATAAAGTCTCATGCGCTTCTTTGAGAATCAACTCCTTAAGCTTTTTCTGATCTGGTACGCAAATACACTTCTCATACCAAATAGTGCCTTGTTCATCTTCAGAGAAACCTGGGGCTTTTCCTTTCTTCATATTGCTCTTAATCTCCTTGATATCAGCATCATCTACCGTGCTTCTCGAATCGATCTTCCAATGTAGGGCGATTTCAAAGTGGCTAAATACCCTTCCCAACCAATTCCAAACTAAGCTTCAAATTCCTTATGAAGGGCCACTGACTTTCCTTAATCATCGAGTATTGCAAGAACTCTTTCTACTCAAAGCATCGGCTACGACATTGGCCTTGCTCGGATGATAATGAATCCCAATGTCATAGTCCTTAATCAATTCCAACCATCTTCTTTGTCTCATATTGAGGTCACTTGGGTAAAGATATACTTCAAACTCTTGTGATCGTTATAAACTTCACAACGATTACCAATGAGATAGTGACGCTAAATCTTTAAAGCATGCACTACTACCGCTAATTCCAAATCATGGGTAGGATAGTTAACTTCATGTGGCCTTAGTTGTCGCGAGGCATACGCTACAACCTTCTTATCTTGCATTAGCACACAACCGAGTCCTTGTCGATGCATCACGAATATCTCAAAATCCTTCCTATTATCCGCAAGATAAGCATCGGGCGCTTGTCAAACACTTCTTTAACTCTTGAAAACCTTGCTCACACTCGTGGACAAACAAATTTCTTCTCCTTCTTTAAGAGTTGAGTAAGCGGTCCGCTTTTCTAGAAAACCCTTCTATGAAATGGCGATAATATCCCGCCATTCCAAGAAAACTTGGATTTGGGGTACCGCCTTGGGTGACTCCCAACTTAGCACATCTCGTACTTTACTGTGGTCAACAAAGGACTCCTTCCGCGATATGACGTGTCCTAGGAAAACAACTTCTTTCATCCATAACTCACATTTATCGAACTTTTGTCTAAAGTCGATTCTCTCTTAGCTTCGTTAAAACTTCGCAAGTGATCCTCATGTTCTTCCTCACTCTTGGAATAGATCAGAATGTCATCAATGAAAACAACAACAAACTTATCCAAATATTCCATGAATACCTTATTCATCATGGTCATGAAGTAGGCAGGGGCATTGGTGAATCCAAAAGAAATCAGGTATACTCATACTGTCCATACCGAGTAACAAAAGCTGTTTTGGGTATATCCTCTTGACGAATCTTCAACTGGTGATATCCTGATCTCAGGTCAATCTTCGAGAACACTCCGGCTCCTTGAAGTTGGTCAAACAAATCATCGATTCTTGGCAGAGGGTACTTATTCTTGATGGTAACCTTATTGAGTGAGCGATAATCTACGCACATTCTGTGAGTTCCATCTTTCTTTTCAACTAGAAGAACTGGCGCTCCCCATGGCGAAGAACTTGGTCGAACAAAACCTTGATCTTGCAGCTCTTTGATCTGTCTCTTTACTTCGCTAACTCATTAGCGTGCATCCTATAAGGTCTCTTGAAATGGGTGGTGTTCCAGAACTAGCTCAATCAGAATTCTATATCTTGGTCTGTGGTATCCTGCAACTCATCCTCAAACACATTAGGAAATTCTCTAACAACCGCACATCTTCCAACTTATTCCCTTAGCACTGCAAACTTTTATTCCTTCCAACTTCTCTACAATTGGAAATTTTAACTTAGCTCCATTTGGACTGGCGTATATCCCAAATTAAAACGGACTGGTGTCAAAGCTTGCTTCCTTAGGCAATTGTTGACATAATGCCCCACTTCAAGGCGCTTAAAACAAATGACTCATGCACCGGGTTGTTAGTCCTCGAGGTGGATTACTTGTTGGTGTTGAAGTTGCGATTTTCCAAGGAGCTAGGCAGGTGTCAGCGGGGTTTTGAATGCATTCAGAGGAGTGAAACGAGCAGGCTGTTGAGCATTGGTTCTGCTGGTTCAACACGTTTGCTAGGGCAACTGCAGTCTGATTCTGCTGATTCATCATGTTGTTTATGTTCTGCATCATTGTATTCATTAGCCGAGTCCGAGCGCCGTAAAATGTCCCATGTTACGATCACACTCGCTTTGGTGGTGGCGGTGGAGCATTTGGACTTGGGGTTGGCGCTAGCACTGGCATCCATGGACGAACTGCAATTGGCTCCAGAACAATGGCAAGATGGTTGATACTCACTCCGAAGTAGATCCAAGGGTTTGATAGGTAAGAGGGAAAAAAATAGATAAGTGGTAAGATCATCTAGGGGAGAAGGTAATACCTGGGACAAAAGGACACAAATAAAAAGCTACAATTTAAAGAGGCAAATAAAGCTTTCAACTTGAGGTATGGTTGCAACACCATGCTTGGGGGCAAGTGTACAACATACCAGCACACAAGCAGAGAAAATCTTAGTATACGCAGACTAAACGTAGCTAAACTGAAAAGGGAAAACATGCTCAAACATCGTTGAGCACCAAAAACCTATCTTATATGGTAGTCTTCTAGGCAAGCTATGGACGACTAGATCATCAACTTCCTTGATTTGATTCCTTGCAGAAGACTCGAGGCTTTGAGAAATTTCATGAGATAATATCAATTTAAATTTCGAAAACATGTTTCAGCAAAGGAGAGGAATAGGAACCTAAGGATAAGACGAGAGGAGACGAAAACTATTAAGTATCAATTTGTTGGTTTAATTTAGAAAATAATTTTGAAGACCATGCTAACTAGGATAGCGACCTACAGTCAACCTGGCTCTGATACCATCTCTGTCGGGACCCGGATTTGCAAATCCAAAACCTTCGTGTATACCGCACTAGTCCAGATCACGCTAGTGCACACAAGTGGAAACATAGATGAAATACCATTCCATACAACGAATTAACTAAGAAGAAGCAAATTATTATTGAATAAAGCAAACGACCTTATGGTCAATGTTTACACCATTATGCCTTAAGGGCTTAAGAAACAAATACTATTGCAATGAAAAGATAACTTGAACCATTCGACATGCCACAGTAATCGTCTGGGAACGATTCCTAATCCACGAGTCTTCATAGAATTCCTCCTCATGATACTCAAGATTTCCTAATCCTTCCTCAAAGAATCGATCAACAAGGGCATAAAGCCGTGAGTACAAAGGTACTCAACAAGTCGTAGGGAATTGATGCAATATTTTCATGCACGGCTTGACAAGGATGGCTATATGGTTCATTTGCGTAAAGCAATAACTTGAATTGAAAATACAATAAATAGATTGAAAGCATATTTATGAAAAGATAAGTAAATAATCGTAGACCAATGGTAGACAACATGAATGTAATGGCGAGGCATCACCCTACACCATCTAAAACAAGTATCAACCAATAAATTTAATAAGATTAACTTTAGACAACAAAACAACAAATGAACTCCCGCTCACATCCCAACAATTCCACATTCCACATTTCATAAAACACTCTATACCCCGTGTGAAATTCCTGGCTTGTCCATGATCATGACGCGCTATTCGAATAGTTTTACACTCGCAGAGGTTGTACTTCTTTACCCACAAGACATGATCGGCTCTTGTTGCCATGCGCAATAAGCACACTTCCTTTGGTGTGTTGGCAGAGAGATCATGACAAAACCTTTACAATGCACTGCCTAAACTCAGACGCCGCTAAGGTTTCGCCCTTAGGGCCCCTCTTGCGCTTTGCGAATCTACCCGTCCATCCCGAACCCACACCACCAACTGGCAGTACTCAAGGCTAGACATTGCAAATTAATCAGCTAGGTCTGTCCCATTCCAGACATGTGGTAGTACGGTTAGGCCCAGTTCAATGGCGCACAAGATTAAGTCCTTAAGTTGTCTCATGCAAGACATCCACATCCCAATGTGCTAGAAAGCACCCCCTTTACTGCACGATCACTTGCCCGAGGGAAAACAATTCGTTCAACCAAGACCAATGGCAAACCCCGCCATGGTACAACAAATTTTACAACAGTGGCTAACGGCCACGATTCAATATCTCATTAAGTCAAGATTAACATTACTCAACATGTGACATGAATCCCAACGTATATCTAAGCATGTCTAAGCATAGTTACGTAACCCAATGTTGGTATAATGATTATGTCCAACTAGTATTGTCCCAACCTAGGTCTAGCAATGGATACATGGCATACAACTAATCAAGGTGGCATAATGTCAACTAGGCATACATCTACTCCCATTAAATAAACATTGATACGTAAATAGCATGCAAGTGTATAAAATAAATTACTTTGCAAACATAGGATCAATATGATCAAAGGTTACGACTTGCCTTGCTGATCTAGTGCTGAATCTTGGTCTTCGAAGTCTTCGTTCGCTCCCTCGGAATTAGCGTCTACCGGAAAAGAAGCAACGAAACCAAATAAATACAAAACAGAGACTCAAACAAGCTCAAAACTGAAAATAAATGGCTCTGGAAGATAGATCTTGATTTTAGAAAAATTTAGAAACTTGAATCGCCTCAATCGGAGTTCGTATGAGAGAGAACGGGCCTCCGAAAGATTAAATTCAGAGAAAATACAGAAAATCAGAAAATCAAAATTTTTGGATTTATTTTTGTACTGGAAAAGCGATTTATTGTGCAACGCCGACGTCACCGCTCACGGTGGACAAGGTCCACGGCCATGCTGCGCCGTTCACCGCACACCCGGCGACGGCCGACGCACGCAGCGCCGACGCTGTCTACCGACGCGGCGCGGCGACGCGGCGCGACACGCGGCGCTGACGGGCGCCGACGCAGACGGCCACGTGTCGCTCATCCGCGAGGCACCGATCGGATGGCGGAAGCAGGCGCGCGGCGGCGAAGAACGTGGCGCGATCGCGAGTCGCCAAAGATCGGACGGCCGGGTTGGCGAGGAGGGCGGCGCGAGGCGACGGCGCGAGCTCACCGGACTTCGAGAAGAAGACACGGCCGACGGCGAGATGGCGGCGATCGGACCGGATAAGGCGAACGGGAGATGATGACGCTGGGAACTCGGGAGACCAACGGCGACGGCGAAGACGCACCGCGGCGAAGAAAAGGCGGCGGAAGCTTCGGCAAGGCGGCGGACTCGGCGAGAAGATCTCGCCGACGAGGGCTCTCGCGACGGTGAAGGACGCGCGGCGCGGCGCAGCAAGGGGAGTCTCGGAGGATGCGGCGGCTTAAATAGCGGTCTTGGAAGGCGTGTAGAGCGCGAATCCGAGATCGACGTCGTCGCGGTGGCGGACTCGAGCGCGCTAGGGTTAGGTTTCGCGGCGCGACGACGTGGCGCAATCTCGGCCGCACACGTGTCACGCATCGAGCGGCCAACGCCGAGCGGTGGCGGTGTCGGCACCGACGAGAGGTGGGCCGTGCGGAGCGGCTAGGCCGAGGCGATGGGCTGGAGAAACGGGCCGCGCGGGGAAAAACGGAGCGGGCCGGAGGAAATTCGGCCCGAGAGGTTTTTGGAAATTTAAAAACATTTTCCGATTTAAGAAAAATCCAAAAATTCAAATAAATTCAAATAAATAGCAAATAAATTCAAAAAAATCCCCAAAAATACAGAACAATTCCTTGGAGCATAATGAACCCAGCTAAAATTGAAAATCTGTAGTTTGATGAATAGTTTAGTCAAATTAAATCCTTTCATTTAATGGAAAATTCAAATTAAGCTAGAATTAATTCAAGGAAATGCAAATGGTTTATTTTTGAATTCAAACATTCTAAAACTTCAAATTTTGGGATGTTACAAGCATCCCTTGGACCAACTCAAGTTTATCAAGTGATAGCAGAGCAGCTTGTTGAAGGTCGTCGGTTAGCATTAGGAAAAATCTTCCTTGGCACTGTGTATCAAATGCTTTATGTAATAAGGAGTCGGCTCTACACCGGTTTTGGGAAATTTACCGTCGGCAATGTAGGTGGTCCGATGTGGTTTATGCAAATATGGTTATACTGCTTATTCAGCCGCTCTTTTAAACTGGATTTAGCCGACGGAACTCCTTTTCCATGGGAAGACGTACCAGAGGGAGCACCTATCCAATTTAGAGAATGCCGATCTTTTGGTGAGAGGTTCATAATGTTCTCCAGTAATGAGACAAGGATTTCACCCATGGCCGCAGAAAATTTTGTCTTTCTTTTGCAATTGGACATCAAGATTTCAAGCAACAGGATTTCTTTAGCTATAGCGCCACAGCCGATTTTCCTTTGCCTTCATTTCTGCACTTGGAAGCCGATAGTTCTCTGATGCCTCAGGAGACCTTGGATCTGTATAGAATTTTTATCTCTCCATGTGTTTTCCATGTCGGCCTTCATACTAGAAATCGGACATTCCAACCTTCATATGAATTTTACCATCCTTCAATCTATGCAAGACAGCTCGGCTTTGGCCAGGTGATTCCAAGTCTGCCACTTCTCGATCGACTTCAGCCTAGAGCGAGGGTCTGCAATGCCACATAGGCAGGGCTAGTATTAGAATTAGCCGATGAGCTTCAACTACGCAGTCTCCCATACTTCTATCTGAACGCTCGCCGGGCAGGAGACTTCACAACATGGTGGTCGGCTATTGCAGAATGTATATGCATGGAAAAAACTCCGTCGCTTATAATCAAGGAATTCTTTCCGGGCTTGCCAGAGCCATCTTTAGTGTCTAAAGTGATTCTAGCAGTGAAGCTAGTTCATCGGGTTACACTTACACAAGTCTTGTAGATAAGGTATCGGCTTGAATAACTTTTCTCTGTACGCTAGCTCTTCTACCAGACTTCTACCAGACATATTTTCTTACCACCTTCATTGTTATATTGCAGACTAAGGCAGCCGGCAAGAAGCCCATTTTCGGCCAATCAAGCAGTGGTCAAGCAAAAAGGCCACTCCAGTCGACCGGCCTAACAGGGTATACTTCGGGTACCCTAGGAATCCAGAGTCCATCCTTATCGAACATTGAGAAAAAACAACCAAGTAAGCATAAACATAATCAACTGATTTTTTACTTTCCTTTTGCTCAACTGACCTTTAGCCGATCATATTCTCAGAAAAGAAGAAAACAAAGTACACCAAGGCTCCTGCGAAAAGGGGATCCAAGCCCCAAGAATAGAGTGGCGAAAGTTCGCCACACGCGTCGGCCACTGCAGAGGTAAATAATCGTACCTTTAAGTAACTCATGTCTTTCAATACGTTGGCTTACCCTTTATTTTACTTCCTTTAGCCGACGCAATCAGCTCAAGTCACGAAGATCTTGGCCGATCTTTCGAAGATTTCTTCTGCGCCGCTCTCTCCACCACAGCTGACCCCAACAACTCCACTCGTCGATCTACCGGAGCTTTCTGACCCAACAAATCTGTTGGGCTTCTCCTTGGCCGATCTCGACGACCCGGAGATCATGGCCACTGATGACTACGATACTAAGATCAGGAAGATCCTCGGCATCGGGAAGCGTCATTGCGATCACCTCTACCCTGTGCACTAAAGAAAAACTTAATAAGCTTTTTAACCTGGTTACGAGGCCGCAATCGGAGATCCTGGCAAACAACCAGCCGATTCGTGATGCTTTGGTAGCGGTTGAAGCCGATCTACCTCCAGAGGCCATGGAAGCTCTCCTCAACGTCTGCCATCTGGACGAGAGGAAATCTAAAGTGGAGGCAGCTGAGGCAAGAATAGCTCGATCCGAAGCTCAAGAAGCCGACCAAAAAAATTTGGACAAGCTCGTCGCTGATGCCAAGGCCAAGAAACAAAAGTTTGATGCCGATACAGAGCTGATAAAGACCACGAAGAACTCCCTCAGTCAACTCGAATCGACTAAGAAGTTTCTCATGGAAGAGTTGGCCAAGACGGAGAAGCTAATCACAGAAGGCCAGCAAACCCTGGAGAAAACTTCATCGGCTATCAAGGATCAGAAGCTGGGACTTGCAGTGGCCGTGGTCGGCATGAAAAAGCAAATGACCAAAGTGGTGCCAGTGCCAGGGAGCGCAAAAGAAGACGATCGCATCATTGACGAAGTTCAATGTGTGATTGCAAAGGTCTTCAGTGCATCGCTTATCGCTTTAGGCGCCACTCTCCCAGGCTCAGGCATCTAATATTAAATCCTAAAATGTAAAACTTCTGTTGGTTGTTTTGGAAATACTTATCTGCACTTTTGTAACTCTTATAATCGGCTTTTTAACCGATTTTAATTTCGCCCTCTAGTAATTGTATCTTCTGAGTCTGCAATCCTTTTAGCCAATTTAACAGCATCATGTTAACTTGGCCTTTTGAATGTGATCCTTAGTCAGCTAGGCTCCAATCCAAACGCTAGGATAGTATTTCTTTAAATATTTCCCGTTAATAGCTTTAGGCAATACATACACTTCCAACGTCTCTATTACGTACGAATTTCCACCGACTAACCGATTCACCTTGTATGGTCCTTCCCACGTAGGTGACCATTTTCCGAATCGGTTATCTTTCGAACCAATTGGCAGTATCGTTTTCCATACTAAATAGGCTTGATCGAAAGATTTAGGCATAACCTTTTTATTATACGCCTTTGCAACCCTGATTTTATTCTTTTTAAGCCGATCAAGTGTGGATAAGCGTAGTTCCGCCAACTCATCCAAGTTGTCGATCATCGAATTGTTATAATCTTGAGCCGACAAACCGTTTTGTCTGGCCACTCGTATAGATTCAATGTTGATCTCCACGGGTAAAACGGCTTCTTGACCATACACCAACTAGTAAGGTGAAAGTTTCGTTGCTCCATGATAAGCTAGCCGATACGCCCAAAGCGACTCCGATAGAGTTGAGTGCCAATTCCTCGGTTTTTCATCAATCTTTCTTTTGATCAACTTGATTAACGTTTTGTTGGACGACTCGGCTTGTCCATTAGCCTGAGCGTAGTATGGGGATGAATTCAATAGTTTAATACCCAGACTTGTCGCGTAACTCTGAAATTAATTAGACATGAACACCGTACCTTGATCGGTCGTAATTGTTTGCGGTATTCCAAACCGATGGACAATGTGCTCATTAACAAAACCGATGGCTTCGACACTGGTCACTTTCTTGAGTGGTATAGCTTCAACCCATTTAGAGAAATAATCAGTTGCTACCAAAATAAACTTGTGACCTTTACTTGAAGCAGGAAATATTTGGCCGATTACATCTATTCCCCAACCTCTGAACGGCCATGGCTTAATAATTGGGTGCAAAGCCGATGCTGGCGCTAGTTGTATGTTGCCAAACTTTTGACAGGTCTGACATCCTTTATAATACTTGAAACAATCTTCTAGCATCGTCGGCCAAAAATAACCTATCCGTCTAAGCATCCATTTCATCTTATGAGCCGATTGGTGAGAACCGCAAATACCTTCATGTACTTCACCCATTGCTACCTGTGCTTCTTCGGCTCCAAGACATCTCAATAGCAATCCTTCCATCATCCGATAATACAACGTATCGTCCATAACAATGTATTTTAAAGCTTGTTGCCTAATCTTGCGTTCTGTCGGTTTAGATGGATCAATCAGGTAATTCTTTATTTGCATTCTCCAATCCACGACATCTACGCACATGACGGCTTTATTCACTAGCTCAATTACCAGATATCGGCCAAAGTCTTTGTACCCTGATGCCTGTTGAGCTAGGGCATTAGCTCTATCGTTCAACTCTCGAGGGACATGACCGATAGAAAATGATGTAAATGAGCCAATGATCTCGAAACATTGGTCTAAATATTTTAACAGTACCTCGTCTCGACATTGATATTCTCCTTTTATTTGCTGTACAATTAACATAGAATCCCCATATGCCTCAACCGCACTTACTCCGATGTTGTCTAATAATTGCAAACCCTTGAGCAACGCTTCATATTCTGCCTGATTATTTGAGCATCGACTGTTTAACCGAAATGCAAATTCAAAGTTATGCCCTTTTGGGCGATATGAGCACTATGCTGATTCCATCGCCTTCTCCGCACACAGATCCATCAAAAAACAATTGCCAAGGGGCTACGGATACCAAGTCGGTAGTAGTGTCATGTCCTGTTATAAAATCGGCCAGAACTTGTCCCTTAGCTGCTTTAGCCGATTCGTAAATCAGGCCGAAATCTATCAAGGCATAAGCCCATTTGCCAAGTCGACCTCGTAATATCGGAGCTGATAACATATACTTTATAACATCGGTTTTACAGATTACTTTACAAGCCGATGCTAAAATATAATGTCTTAGCTTTGTACATGAGAAATATAAAGACAAGCATAATTTCTCGATGAAAGGGTACTTGACTTCAGCATCAAGAAGGCGTCGGCTTAAATAAAAGATAACCCTTTCCTTTCCATCGACTTCTTGTACTAAAACAGACCCGTTAGTCTCCTTTTCGGCCGATATATATAACCTGAATGGAATCCCTTTTCGAGGTGCAGCCAAAACCTGAGGATTGGCTAAATAGTCTTTGACGTCGTCGAAAGCCTTTTGCTGATCGGTCCCCCACACAAATTCTTGATTATCCTTTAATTTCAAAAGTGGGGTAAAATCACAGATCCGACCAGACAGATTCGAGATAAACCTTCGGAGATAGTTAATTTTGTCGATCAACTTTTGCAATTCATTTTTGCATGTTGGTGGCATTGTGTCGACTATGGCTTTAACTCTTGCTTGATTGACTTCGATACCTCTTTCATGTACCATAAAGCCCAAAAATTGGCCAGCCGACACACCAAATGCACATTTGAAAGGATTCATCTTCAAGCCATGTGATCTTATGTTCTGGAAAACCTTTTCTAAATCGCCAAATGTCGCAATATCTGCAGACTTAACTACAACATCATCGATATATATTTCAACGATGTGACCGATTAAGTCATAAAAAATCAAATTTATGGCTCGCTGATATGTTGCCCCAGCATTTTTAACCCGAAAGTCATAACCGTCCATTCGAATAAACCTATGGCACCAGGACATCTAAAAGTTGTTTTCGGTATATCGGCTTCTGCCATGAATATCTAATTGTATCCGGCATTCCTGTCCAGAAAACTTATGATCTTATTCCCCGATGCAGCATCGATAAGCATATCGGCTATTGGCATCGGGTATTCATCTTTTGGTGTCGCTTTGTTCAAATCTCTAAAGTCGACACAAACTCGAAGTTTTCCGTTTTTCTTCATGACTGGAACAATGTTGGAAACCCATTCCGCATATCGGCAAGGCCTTATAAATTTAGCCTCCAACAATCGCTCTATTTCTTCTTTTATAATTTTATACAGGGCCGGATTAAAACGCCTAGGATACTGTTTAAACGGCCGATAACCTTGATTAATAGGTAGCCGATGTTCTACCAATTGTCGGCTTAAACCAGGCATCTCGTGATACTCCCAAGCAAAACAATCTTTATATTCTCTAAGAATTTCGATTAACTTTTCTTTATATTTTACATCTAATTTCGCGCTAATAAAAGTTGGTCTTTTTCTATCACCACTACCTATATCAACTTCTTCAAGCAGATCGGTGGACGTGAAGCCTTGACCCAACTTTTCAACCTCTTGAAAGTCTTCTACAGCCTCATAGCTATCCGTTGTTTGCCGATAGCTTTGCATTTTGTCTTGTAATACCTTTACTATTTTTCTTGTCCCCATCGGCGCAACACTTCGTTTGCTCGATCAAACGTGCCTGGCCTGACACTGATTGGCACAAGTCCTGTTTTGCTCACGCAGATGAAATCGCAGTCTTCTAGTGTTTTTCCCGATATGCATTCGGCTTCTTCATGTTGCCAATTCGCATCAGAACTGGCCATGGCAATATGAGCCGATGTATCGGCCGTGACAGTTTCAACTTCTGCTCCGTTCCACTGGACAAGCGCTTGATGAATAGTAGACAGGATGAAGCAGTTGGCGTGAATCCAATCTCTTCCAAGCAGAACGCTGTAATTTCCTTTGGCGTCAATAACAAAAAACGTAGTCGGCAAAGTTTTACCGCGATGGTCGCTTCAGAACCATGACGCTTTGGCTTCAGAGGATCGCTCGTGAAGTCGCTTTAAAACCATGTTAGTTTTAATCAAGTCTTCATCGAACTTACCCAGTTTCTTGCAAGTCGTATAGGGCATCAAGTTTACTGTGGCTCCACCATCTACCAGCATCCTTGATATCGGCTTTCCATTTATATACCCTTTCGATATAATGGTTTCGATGCCGATGATCATCTCTTGGTTTTTCAAAGATAGCGCTTTGAACGCTCAACATGATTGACTAAAGTTTCTTTAGCCGACTCAATTTTGATTTTGAATTCGCCGGCGCAGTGAACACCATATCGATGTCCATTGGGGTGTATTGTCCTAATCATAGGAGAATCTAGATCATCCGCCGATTCAAAATCTTCCTCGGCTTGTTCCTTTTTCTCCACTCTTTTTTGACAACCTTGACCGGACGAAGCTCATTGAAAATATCATCCCTCTGCTTTTCTGCGTCGGCTTCCCGGATCTCTTGAGTCCTTAGCCTCTGAAGCCGTCTGCGTTGCGATCGGCTAAGGCCAGATGGACACCATCTAGGCTTGGGCTCTCTGGCTTTCGATCCGCCAACCAAATTTTCTCGATGCGAATTGGGCCTTAGCGTTTCGCACCGTCCGGTTTGGATATTCTTTCATGAATGTGCCTTCAGAACCTCCGCTTTGATCTCGAATCGGCCCAGACAGCCTGTCTCTAGCCGATTGTCTTGGCCAATCGTCTCGGGGATAATGCTCCATCGGGCACGTATACGGCGATGGCAATACTACTCCCCTTTCCCAGCAAAACTGCCAAAAGGGACACCTTCTATGTGCTTTCTCCACATTTTCGGTGTGGTATAAATTATCCGACCAGCGAGTAGGATATCATGGTCAGCTATTCATTCTTTCATATTTCTCCATCAATTGTGAAAACGTTGGTCCCGGTCTTTTAGCTGACTGCCTTGATGGTGATTTTTCAGCTTTGTACCATTTGCCCACCTGAGGATTTCCCTTGGGTTTAATGGTTCTCGAATTTTTTCCTTCATGATCGGCTTCTATTTGTAATGAGCCGATTGTAATTTTTAACGTCTAGCCGCCATTTGAATTCGACTGAATATTGACTTGCTGATCCTTCTTTGGCTCATCATTCATCGGCTCCGTTCCTTTAGCCGAACATTGAACCATGTTAATTGGGAATGGATCAGCGTCGACTTGCATGGTCGGCTCAACAGCAAATTTTAGCCGACCATCCTCAATAGCCGACTGGATCTGTTGACAAAAAATATTGCAGTCATTAGTATTGTGAGAAAAAGAATGGTGCCACTTGCAATACCTGCGTTTCTTGATCTCGTCAGCCGATGGTATAATATGTCCTTCGGGTAACCGTATTATCTTTTCTTGTAATAATAGATCGAAAATACGATCACACTTGGAAACATCAAAGGCATACTTAACTTCCGACTTATTTCTAGTCGGCTTTAGCCAAGAATAGACTAGGGACTTCTTAGACCCTTTTACCCATTCGGCTATATTTATTTCCGCTTCATCGTCTTTCGAAGAATCGCTTGGACAATAATCCACCATATTGACTTTAACTTTATCCTTTTCTTTATTGCCGTTATTTTTAAATCTATCTTTGAACACTTTATTATCTGGGAATCGGCTTTCCTGAGCCGATACACGATGAAGCAGATGGCTTAAATCGTTGAACTCTTGCACTCCAAACTTCTCTCTAAGTGGTGGAATTAATCCTTGAAAAGCCAAATCGGCAAGCTGGTTATCAGGCAATGTGACACTAAAACATCGGTTTCTAGTTTCCCTGAACCTCTTAATGTAATCAGTTACCAATTCTCCAAATTTCGCAATGTAACTTAGGTCGAAATCACGAGTTCTAAACCGCTCGAGAAAAATACTGTGGAATCGGCTTTCCAAATCGCTCCATAAGTGGACCGAATTTGGAGGCAAACAAGTAAACCAAGTAAAGGTCGCCTGACAAAGTGACAACGGGAATGCTTATTTTCAGTCCATCGGACTGAGCCGCTTCGCCGCATTGAGCGATAAAGCGTCCGATGTGTTCTAGAGTGGTAGTTGAGTCATCACCGGAGAATTTTGCAAAATCTGAGAGTCTGAAATTGTGAGGGTAAGGCATACGATCTATGTAATCAGGATACGGCTTTCTGTAGCCGATAACCTTCCCCTTTGGCTGTATGTCGAATTGGTCCCTTAAGACAGTGGAGATTTGGTCGGCCCAGTTTGCATTATCGACCATTGGCACAGTAGGCCCCTGATAATGTTGATCATAGTTGGCATTCTGCCCCCCGAGTGCAAACTCGGGTTGCCAATTATGCTGAGCCGACGGCACACGAGTATACTGATCATACCTATTGTGCCTGATTTGAGGTTCTGGTATTGGGACGAAAGGCTCTGAATAAGTTACTACCCTATGCGGACCCGGATTTCTAAGCAAGGTAGGTTCATGCAGGTATCTTTTAGACCCAATCAGCTGTGAAACCGATTGTGGAAAGGCATAGAATGGAGCCGATGGCGGCAGATTTGTTGATGCGTCTAACTTAGCGGCGTCGGTGTATGCGTGGTAATGGCTCACCCCACTTGGCCGTGGGTGTAACACCCTAAAATTTGCTCTAATTTAAATTTTGGAGTATTTTTTATTTTTGAGAATTTCTGAGAATTTATTAGAATTTAAATTGGATTTATTAATTTCTGACCTTTCTTGAATTCAATTAAATTCATGCAAAATTTTATGCAAAGTTTTATTGAAAATATTTTATTTGAGTTCCAACTGTCTCAAAGTATTTTCCAGAATTTTTCTGGAATTTTTCTGATATTTTTACTATTTTCTTTGGCCAAAACTATTTTCTCGAATTATTTTTATTCGAAAAGGAATTAAAATCTGCGGAATAGTGTTTGGGCCAAAACCTTCGGTTCGGCCCAGCCCGTGTCGCCGGCCCACGCAGCCTGGCCCGCCAAAACCCTAGCCGTCGCTGCATTCCGCCCGTTGGATCAGCATCGTGCGGTCAAGAAATCACCACGTCGCTTCGCCGCCTCGCCCGTTGGATCGCTGCGCGCGGACGCTCGGGATTTCGCCACGTCGCGTCTTCCTCGCGAGATCGTCGGAGCAACGGTCGCCCGCATGTCTGCCCGTTTCGCCGAGGATTGGGCACACGTCGAGGCCCTTTAAGCCGCGTTGGTTAGCGCGTTCTACAGAGGACTCAACGCCGCGTCTTTTGCCCCCTCGCACGCACGCCGAGACTCTCCCTAGCGCACGCTTTTGCTCGCCGTAGTAGCCGCTTTGTCCCGCCGCCATTTTTGCTTAATTTCGCCGTCACCGGTCCATCTCCGCCGTCGCCGAGGCCACCAGGGTATCGCTCTTGCCAAGACGCATCGATCGCGCCAGATCTTCTCGTCGGGGAATCACCGAAACACCGTCGACTACGTCGTCTTCCCCAGCTCCGGCAACCTCTTCTTCCATGCCACCGTCGACCTCGCCGAACTCCTTCAACCGCCCGATTGCCATCCAACCGCTGCGGTGAGTCCACGCCGCCTCCACCATCGCTTACGCTTAGATTGATTCGTGACCGTAGATCTTGTTATGTGCGGTAGGGATTAGATCTAGGGTTTTGTGGTTAGATTTAATATGGACCCTTGGATCATCTTTGGACGCGTAGGATAGCGCCGCGTCGCTAGAATATACAGTAAACCGCTCGGATACCATGGGCCAAGGGATTTAATCTCAACGGTGGGGATTAGATCTGGGATCACCTTAAGAATCCGCGCCGTTCAAATTCGAACGTACGGCGGAGATGGCACCATGCCCTCGTCAAATCGCGAGCAGCCGCATGTAACTGTTGATCGAATCGTGACCAAATCCCGGCCATTGATTTTAAATAAGCCACGGAGATTGTGCCGCGTGTCGTCGCATGAATCGAGGCGTCGCCGAGCCGTGCGGGAGTGAGATCTAACCGTTGGTTGAGCGAACGGTTTGGATGTTGCCGCGTGTCCCGTCGGGATTGGTTGGGCATCGTCGCCGACGCCATGGCTTGCGTCAGCCGGTGCACAGGCATAGTGTTACCAGTCCACGGTGAACCAAAGCCCGGTCGTGGACCCAGTCCATGGACCGAGGCGACGTGGCAGCCCCGGAGCATGCCCCGTGTCAGATGACGTCATGCTGACGTCATTTCTCCAGGAAAATATTTCGGCCGAAATTCATTTCGATGCTGACGTCATCATTAGGTCATGCTGACGCAATAAACCGAGTTTTCAGTAGAAAAATAAATAAGTTAATTCGGTTTATTCTTTTTAATATATTTGCAAACTTTGAAAAGTCATAACTTTTGTATTTTAACTCCGATTGAGGTGATTCTAATTTCTAAAAATTTATAAAATCAAGATCTATTTATTGGTGAATTTTGTGGAATTTTTAGAGTTGAAATTTCTCTCTGTAAATTATATTTATTGTGTATTTATTTATTTCGAGTAGACGTTGATTTGCCGGAAAGCTTTGCGGGAGAATTTCCAGCGCAAGACCAAGCTCCAGATCAGGATCAGCAACTCTTTGAAGGCAAGTGATGCTTTGAACATTTTGATCCCAGTTTCTTTTGAACATATATTTTGCTTTAAAACTATGCATGCTAAATTAATTAAAATATATTTAAATAAATTTGGGTAATTTAGCTAATCAACCCATACTGCTAATGTCACCTTAAAATTACTATTTGTATGCCTATAAATCATTGTCCACCCTAAGGTTATTTATATCTGTTGGATGTTAATATGATGCCAACACGGGAGGCTAGACCATGAATAGATGCTTAGCCTTGCAACGAATCATTAATGATCTTTCGGAAATACTAAAATATTGATTAATGAAATACTGAATGTATTTTGAAAGTGGTGTGATGATGCCATATGATGAGATTGAGGTTCAGAGACTTGTGTGGTTCTGCACCGATGTTGAGTTATTGCTGGCATGTGTTGCACAATAATCAACGGGGTGGGAAATGATTTAGACTGGGGCAAGTGGCAAGACACTGTGTGCTAGGTGGGCCTGTGTGGCAATGGGTTGATGAGTGATGTGAGTCTGTGCGTCACATTGGGTTGTGTGCCACTGTTGAGTGTTGGAAGTCTTGCCTTGGTCAGTTAAGGACTTCACCTTGCAAGCCTTTGATCTGAGTCACCCGTACAACCACAAGTCTGATATGAGACAGACCTAGTTGATTAGAGTTCTGATATCTTTCCTCTGATACCTCAGGGTGACAGTACACAGGGGTGTATCTGTACAGGGGAGCGTACCTGTGCTACGGCTTGGTGCCCATCCAACGGTGATTGACCTGTCCTATACCTCGGCTCTATGTGAGGGAAGTGATAGTGAAGGCAATACCGGAGAGGTTCATTGGTTAAGGTAGAGGTTCTTGAAAGGCTTTGTTACGGACGATCACCTGTGTGGTGAATGGCTGTATCTTGTGGGTAAAGTGTACAACCTCTGCAGAGTGTAAAATATATTCGAATAGCCGAGTTCGCGGTATTGGACATTGCTCGGGGATTACAGTCAAGGGTTAGATCTTCAAAAATAAAAATGTGGATTGGGTGGTCAGTGTGCCAATGCTAAAATGAGTCATTTAAGGTCAGTGTGCGAAAATTTTTGAAGAAAAACCATTTGAAGAACTTAGCATTATATATAGCTGTTTCACTGCTTTTAATCTAAGTAAGATATAAGTTTAAAATGCAGTTTGATGCAAAAGAACCAAGTAAGCCAATTCTTTGGAATAAGCCTTGCATATAGTAATAAGCACTGCATTTTGTGCATTACTTGTTGAGTACGGTGTGTACTCACCCTTGCTTTCAAAACAACACCGGTGGAGGAATCAACGCCAGTATGGGAGGAGGAGTACGTCGAGGAGCCAGAGATCTAGGGGCAAGCTCCGGTCGGTTGTTCGTGGCAAGATGGGGCTTCTACGGATGATTATTTGTTTTCCACTGTTATTTCTATTTACTCTGATAATGTAAGCCCTGCGTGGTTGATCTATGTAAGGAGACCATAAGGTCGCACAACTCGTTTAAATACATGTTTGAAGTACTTTATTATTATTCTGTTGTGTATGATTGTGGTACTTTAACCCTGTTTAGTCTGTGTGCACTAGCGCAGTCCTGGACTAGTGCAGAATACACAGAGGGTCCGGATTTGCAGATTCGGGTCCCGACAGTGGGTCTCTAGGCAATATTATAGTGGGCTGAGTAGGCATCATGGTAGGGGGTGAGGTTATAGCCGATGGTTTAGGATCGGCCGGTGTGCTCTGCGTATTTTGGGCTAACAAAAACAGATAATTCTACAGAGCTTGCAATGGGTCAAGCGGACTACCCGACGAGGCTAACTCTGGGCTATAGTTTTAACACTATTTGCTATCATCGCCTTAAGCGTTGTCACAAGAGCCGATGATTGGTTTATTAAGGCGTGGTGCATGGATCGATTAATCATAGCCGATAATTCGGCTTGAGCAGGCAAATATCGGCTTACCGGTTCTGTGACACCCGCATCTCCCAGGGCGTTGATCGTCGGCAGGGCGGATTTTTGAGTGACGCCACGTCTAGTTTTCTGATAACAGCTTAGCATCATCTCCTCCAACGCAGTCTTCCGAGCTTCAATCTCTTGACGTTGTTTTGCAGTCAAATCGTCCATTGTTGGGACGATTATGGCTTCTGTGTTGAGATCAGATGGCGGAATCGACTTTCCTAATGAAGACATTGTCCCACCAGGCGTGCCAAGAGTGTGTTGGCATCAAAAACTTGATGCGGGTTTCGACAACAAAGACACCGCATTTAACACCGGTTCAGATCGTGCGGTCGATTTGACTCAGAATCGACAAGGTAAAAATATAAATTCACTCAAAAGCCGATCATGAAGATCAATCGCTTAGACCCAATCAGCTTGAAGCCGATCGAGATCGAAGTAACAGGGTAAGTCTAATTAGCCGATTAAGGCTAATCAGATGATAAAGGCAGATCGATTCTGAAGAAGACGATGCGCAACAAAATCAGAATAAATCAAACCTGCAGCGTAATTGATGAAGATCAACAATCGGCGATGCCCAACTGTATTGATCAAATCGATTACAAAGACTATGTTACAAGAACTACTCCTAGTCGACAGGAAAAAGTAGAAAAATAAAGGCTGGTTGATTGTATTGTGTTGGATCCTTCCACAGTTTGCTTTGACCCTTCTTTTATACCCATCGGCCGATCGTGTCCTTTTGCAACACGTTTCAAGTCCTGATCCGTATCGGTCTTATCTCGGACAGTTATTTCCTTAAAGATCTTGCCGTTACCAAATATCTCCAAATCTTTCCAATCTGTCCGTTAATTTCCACGTGTCTGACTTTATTGCCGATTTTGACTAGACTTGCCAAATTTTGGTGCAAACAACATGCTAATCTATGTAGATGATATTATCATTGCTAGCTCCTTGGTGCAGATTATAGAAGTATTACTCAAGGAGGTACACAAGGATTTTGCAATCAAGGATACGGGTGACCTGCACTATTTCCTTGGAATTGAGGTGATACACGAGAAGGATGGTTTTGCTTTGACGCAAAAGAAATACATTGGTGATATCCTTACAAGAGCAAATATGCTAAACTGCAAGCCCATCTCAACACTAATGGCATCCACGGTGAAGTTATCAAAGATACAAGGTACAACTCTCTTGGAAACTGAAGCAACCACATACAGAAGTATTTTCGGAGCTCTTCAGTACCTAATGATAACCTGGCCTGATATAGCATATCTAGTGAAGGAGGTGTGCCAATATCTTCAGTCACCTACCATTGATCACTGGTCTGCAATCAAAAGAATTCTCAGATATCTTCAACATACACGAGAACTAGCTAGGACCGCATATCAAAAGATCAGGCTCATGTCTTGTGAGTGCATTTACAGATTCAAACTGGGCAGGTTGTTCGAATGATCGCAGATCAACCAACGGCTTTGCATTATATTTGGGTGACAATCTCATTTCCTAGAGCTCATGCAAGTAGCATACAGTGTCAAGGTCAAGCACTGAGTTAGAGTACAAAGGTTTAGCAAACGCAACAGTTGAAGTTGTCTGGATTCAGTCGTTACTGAAGGAGCTGGGCATATTTCAGAAGAGACCTCCGTCTCTATGGTGTGACAACATGGGCGCAACTTATCTCTCTGCCAATCCAATCTTCCATGCGTGCATCAAACACATCGAAGTTGATTTTCACTTTGTAAGAGAACGGGTTGCGAATGAGCTGCTTGATATCAGGTTCATTTCATCTCAAGATCAGGTAGCCGACATCTTCACCAAAGTGTTACAGTTCAGAGTTTTATGAATTTTAGATACAATCTCAATGTGTTCTAGCTGGTTAAGATTGAGGGAGAGTGTTAAAATAGTCATGTAATTTGCTACTTATTCCTAGACTTTAGGATCTAGCGCAGAAGTACGAGAGGATTGCGCAACCCCTGCATGTACTCTGTAATCCTGTAATTTCGGATCTTACTGTGTTCACCATTTGGCAATACAAATAGAGCAGACCCACTGCATTGCTGTGTGCGCAGGATCATTTAGACTGAATGAATTCTACAAATCTTTTAGGTGCAGCGCGGTATGAGCAGACGACGCTTGTACAGGGTGACAGGAGGGCGGCGAACGGTGTTGAGATAATCGCTGGTGATCAGAGTCTGAGAGGAGGTGTTAGTGAGGAGGCCATGGTGTAGAGAGGGGAGACGAAGTGTTGAGCCGTTCTTTCATTTACTCTCATTTTGCCGTCGTGTTGTTATGGGTCAGTGGGAGAGAAAAGGGTGACAGATAGGGACAACCATCTGTCATGTATGTAGCAATACTAGGTGACATCAGTCGCCACATGGCAAAACCATCATTAGAAACAGGATTATTTGATCCCGTTTTAATTGTTGAGGGTGTTACTTAAGATGATTTCCTAGTTGAGAGTGAAAAATAAACTATTGTGATAATTAAAAGAGTAATATGAACTTATTCCTTTTTATAATATCCCATCGATTCCATGTTGATTAGTTGTTGCTGGTTGGACTCTCTCTCTCTCTGTCTTGCTTTTTTCCTCTCGTTGTCCGATTTGATATCAGGCTAGCTAGCTAGCTATTAGCTATGAGACGTCGACGAGGTTGGTTGCATCATCACGCCAGGCATAGCAGGTTATATAATCGTATTGGAATTGCTTGTTGATATGCACATCGAAAGATCGATCGATTAAGCAGTGTAATACTAGATCACCTTTGTCTACACTTTTCTAAAATCGCGCGCACACGCTCAAGTCATTCCATGCTGTCTTTCTGATATTACAATCGATTGTAGGGGAATAGATCGTGCCATACATCTTTTCTCTTCTTCCTATTGTCATAGGACGGCGGCTTCTCCATGAGTCCATGGCTGGAAAGGGATAAATCATGTGTGGGCATCGAGGGAGTTATATATGCCTATGCAAGTATAGGACGGAAGTTGCCGTTCGAACTCTGTCCGCAAGGGATGAAGGTTGTGTGTAGTGTATGGGAACTGCAACTTAAGTAGTCCTTGTAGGACCGTCCGATGCAAAATGGGCGGTTTAGATTGGCAGGAAAAAATGTGCAGTGTGATTTACTGTGTAAAAACACTATAGCAATACTGTTCGTCAAATTTTTTGCCGATCAAAATGTTTGGGCTCTCGATCAGACGATCTTAAGACTACGGGGAATATTTAAGTTGCTGTCCCCGTAGCCACGGGAGGAGAACCCTGTCCGTAAGAATAATATTAAAACGCGCACACTCCACGTACGGGCGCAGGGAGCCAGGGAATGAGGACACAATCCGCAGCAATATCTTATCTATCTTATCCTGGCCATAGCTTTTCCTTACAGCTCGATCAGGATAATTTGATCCAGGGGGAAGGAGGAGAATCTCCTCGATCGACCGGCCAGACTGGCAGCAGCACAAACACACGTACCCTGAAAGGCTCACGAAAAGCGAGAGCAGCACAGCTAGCTCGGTCGATCGGAAAGTCCCAAAGTTAGCGGAGAAAACAAATCCATGTGACCTCTTTCGTTTCGTCCTGTCCAACCTTCCTCTTCACCTTCCTCATCTCTCTCTCTCTCTCACGCGCGCACACATACTTTTCGTTGTGCATATGCTGAAATATATATATTTGTACTATATATATTATGGGTATCATCTTTTACTCCTTTAATTTCATCTACTTAATTACACTTAAGGAATCGCTTAACCACACAAAAACATCGTCTCTCTCTCTCCTAGATAGGTTGCTAGCTTGCACACACCAACCGTCCATCTTTTCCTCACGCTCTTCCACTCATCTCTTACTCAGTACGCTCGCTCATATAGCAGTAGCAGCTAGCTAGTCTATATATATATGTACACGTCCTTGTAGCAGCTAGGTAAGCCTCATCAATCATCATAACATATATAGCATGATGCACTACTACTACTCGTGCAGTAACAAGATGCTGATGAGGTTGGTCGTGGTGGTGCTCGCGGTGGTTGCCGTGGCGGCAGCGGCGGCCGAGCGGAGGGAGACGTACATAGTCCACATGGCCAAGTCGGCGATGCCGGCGGAGTACGCCGACCACGGCGAGTGGTACGGCGCGTCTCTGCGCTCGGTGTCCGTGGCCGGCGCCGCCAAGATGCTCTACGCTTACGACACGGTCTTGCACGGCTTCTCCGCGCGGCTCACCGAGCAGGAGGCCAGCCACATGGCGTGCATGGAAGGCGTGCTCGCCGTGAACCCCGAGGCGCGGTACGAGCTGCACACCACGCGGACGCCCGAGTTCCTGGGGCTCGCCGGGAGCGACGGGATGCTCCCGCAGTCCGGCACCGCCGGAGACGTCGTCATCGGGGTGCTCGACACCGGTGTTTGGCCCGAGAGCAAGAGCTACGACGACACGGGCCTTGGCGAGGTGCCGTCGTGGTGGAAGGGCGAGTGCATGGCCGGCACCGGGTTCGACTCCTCCGCCTGCAACCGGAAGCTCGTCGGTGCGCGCTTCTTCAACAGGGGGTACGAGGCCACCATGGGGCCCATGGACACCACCAGGGAGTCGCGCTCGCCACGCGACGACGACGGGCACGGCACGCACACGTCGTCCACGGCAGCCGGTGCTACCGTCGCCGACGCCAGCCTGTTCGGTTTCGCGTCCGGCACGGCCCGCGGCATGGCGCCCAAGGCACACGTGGCCGTCTACAAGGTGTGCTGGCTCGGCGGCTGCTTCAGCTCGGACATCCTCGCTGGGATGGATGCCGCCGTCGCCGACGGCTGCGGCGTGCTCTCGCTCTCGCTCGGCGGCGGCGGTGCCGACTACGCGCGCGACAGCGTCGCCATCGGCGCGTTCGCCGCGATGGAGCAGAACGTTCTGGTCTCCTGCTCGGCCGGCAACGCCGGGCCCGGGAGCTCCACGCTTTCCAACGTGGCGCCTTGGATCACCACCGTGGGTGCCGGCACCCTCGACCGCGACTTCCCGGCGTACGTCGCGCTCGGCAACGGCAAGAACTACACGGGCGTCTCCCTCTACGCCGGGAAGGCCCTCCCGGACACTCCACTCCCCATCATCTACGCGGCCAAAGCCTCTAATTCAACCAGCGGCAACCTCTGCATGCCAGGTACCCTCTCGGCGGAGAAGGTGGCCGGAAAGATCGTCGTCTGCGACCGCGGCGTCAGCGCGCGCGTCCAGAAGGGCTTCGTCGTGCGCGACGCCGGCGGCGCTGGCATGGTGCTCTCCAACACTGCTGCAAACGGCCAGGAGCTCGTCGCCGACGCCCACCTCCTCCCTGCCGCCGGCGTGGGCTCGAAAGAAGGCACCGAGATAAAGTCCTACCTAGCGTCCGACCCCAACCCCACCGCGATGATCGTTGTCGCCGGGACGCAGGTGGACGTGCGCCCGTCGCCGGTGGTTGCCGCGTTCTCGTCGCGCGGGCCGAACATGGTCACTCCGGAGATACTCAAGCCGGATGTTATCGCCCCAGGGGTCAACATCCTCGCTGCGTGGACGGGCAAGGCGGGTCCCACGGGGCTCGCCGCCGACACGCGGCGCGTCAACTTCAACATCATCTCGGGAACGTCCATGTCGTGCCCGCACGTGAGCGGCCTCGCCGCGCTGCTCAGGAGCGCGCACCCGGAGTGGAGTCCAGCCGCCGTGCGCTCGGCGCTCATGACCACCGCCTACTCCACGTACACAGGCGGCGCCGGGTCACTCCTTGACGCGGCGACCGGCGCAGCTGCCACGCCGTACGACTACGGCGCCGGCCACGTGGACCCCACCCGTGCGGTGGACCCGGGGCTCGTGTACGACCTCGGCACCAACGACTACGTGGACTTCCTCTGTGCGCTCAAGTACACGCCCACCATGATCGCCGCCGTGGCGCGAAGCAGGAGCTACTCGTGCGCCGATAACAAGACCTACTCTGTTGCCAACCTCAACTATCCGTCCTTCTCCGTGGTTTACTCCACGGTGCACGGCGAGGCCGGGGACTCTGGTGCGTCCACCGTGACGCACACGCGCACGCTCACCAACGTCGGCGCGGCGAGCACATACAAGGTGTCCAGTTCCGTCGCCATGTCCGGCGTGACCGTGGCCGTCCAGCCGACCGAACTGGCGTTCACGTCGACCGGCGAGAAGAAGAGTTACACGGTGAGCTTCACGGCCAAATCGCAGCCGTCGGGCACCGCCGGCTTCGGCCGGCTCGTCTGGTCGGACGGCAAGCACAGCGTGGCCAGTCCGATAGCGTTTACGTGGACATGATGCGATTGTCGCCTAAACGACGAAGCCAAGCGTGCGGTCAAAGGGTTGGAGTGTAAAAACAGGAGATTTGGAGGGGTGAAGGGGTGAAAAATCGATGCTATTTTAAGTGTTAATAAGGTCAATCTTAATGTTTAGATGGTGATTTGGGGGGTGAAATGGTGACGGTTGGATGGACGTTGCTTTCATGGAATCAAATTATTTAGAGTTAGGTTGGAATCATGGCTAGCTTAGATTGGGGCCTGGGTTGGACCACCTTGCAACTTTGCAAGGGCAGTTCCACCCCACTGTAACCGGATGGAACTTGTGGGGGCTATCTGCAATGTTCCCTGACAAATGTTTCACCTAAATTATTCTTTCTTCCATCATGGAGTGTCAAAACAGGTGGAGATGCTTGTTTTGTTTACTTGATGAGTTTGTGTTATTCTTATCAAAATCGTTGATCCGCGTAACAAGTTTTTAAATTTCGTTTTCTGATCACGTCTCGGAGAAGATCGAAATCCGGACAAAATTTAAAAAGCAAATTTCAAATCTGATAAATTTGAGACCGGGAAACCGAAATTAGGAAAAAAAATAAAAAAAAATCATGCAAGCATTCATCTACATTTGTTTTAATGCAAAATAATAAGTATTTGCACATAAAAAACCTTAAATTTAAAAATTTCCACAAACTTACAGCTTTGACAGTGGAAAAACTATTGGAGTAAGAGAGGCTATTGGCTCTGATGATTTGTACTGTCCTACATTTGATTACTCATCGTCTAGGGTTCTTCTGGTATCTCGAGACCGTCCAGCTCATTGGAGATTCTTGCCATAGCTATCTATTTATCGTGTGCATCATGTGTCGTGTAATATATGTACTTTGTTTATGCTTCCCTTCTTTATTCATCTAGCGTGTCAAAGCATCTTGCTTTCAGTGTATTAGCAGAAATTATTGAGTTTTTACTGCTGCAGTTAATTTATATCTATTGTATCTTTGTTTTATCTTGTTCCTTTTATGTCTTTGTATTCGTCTCCAGCATTGGATTGTTGCTTGTGTTTACAGGAAGTCTGAAACTTTGTTCAAATTCAGTTTGATGCCTTGGTGCATATAAATTCATGCAATATTTTCTCGGCATCAATCCCTAGACACATACATGGCTTAATGATCAACAAAGTTATAGATCTTGCTAGCTGACTCACGCGCAACAATTTTCAATGGATCAATGAGGGATCCTTCCCTCTTTCCTGACCAGAATGCCTCAATTAGTTGTACCCTGGTGTACTTGATAGTTGATACAATGCACCATCTGAGCTTATTCCATCTTGGTCCAATTCTTATAACATCTTTCTTGATAGTTGATACAATGCACCATCGTGGCCTTGTGAAGTTATGCTCTCTGAAGTCTTTATTATCACATAGATACCAAATCTCAATTGTCACATTGCTCCTCAACACACATTGCTTGGTCCAATTCTTATAACATCTTCCACCAAATCAAAGATATATTAATTTGTATATGTATTTGTCAGGGATCGGTAGCCTCGCCACGTGTAAACATCCTCCCCGGGTCTCGTGGCCGCGTCCCACGAGCTCGGGGGCTTGTCTCCGGCCTAGAAGATGCACTTCCTAAGCTCGGGCTCGGGCTCGGGGACAGTGAGCTCGGGCGCAAGGGCAAGGACCCGGCTCAAGCTTGACACCACAACCTCGCGCCCCTAGGGTAAACGACATTTGTGATAATCTGTCTTTCTCGTGTAAAAACCTTCCCCTGCGTGGGAATCAGAACCAAACCTACCTTTGCGCAGGAACTAGGGCCAACGACTCCTGTCAAACTCCCAACGACTACCGTCAACTCTCAACGACTCCCGTCGACTCACCACGGTCACCTGACGTCAGCCTTGGGACCAGGCGGCGGAGCTCCCAGAGGGCTATAAAAACGGTGGACCGCCCCGGCCTCGAGGGGGGAGTTTTTTCCCAAGAAAACAAGCACCTCCAACCAGAATACTTAGACTCCGGGAAGACACATCCCCGCCGATATAGGAAGACACCCGAGCTCCTCCTCGCAGCTTCATCTCCGAGCGGCCCCGAGCTTGAGCCCCGATTGTACTCTTCCGCAGAACTTCATATTCACTATGTTCTTAAATATATGTTATTTTAAATACATACGATCAAAAATTTCAGTAATATACACAATTATTTATATTTTTCACATAGAAATTATTCAGTAGATTTATCGCCGAAAGTACTTTCGTACCATTATATTATTAACAGTTTTTACTAACATGTCATTAGAAAAATAATAATGAAAGGTGTGTGTGAAGCTGTACCGATGCCTGCAACGACGAGAAAAATAAAATGGATGTGTTGCTATGCACTAATTAGCACTTAATAGGGGTGTTTGGTGGGAAAAGTTTGATTAATGAATGGATGAATAATTGAAAGCACCGCAATGTATCAACCTTTGAAAGCATAATTTGCATGAACGGATAACTAAAGAAAAAAAATAAGAAGGAAACAAAGAGATGGTGTAGCATAAAAATTAACACTACTCTGAACTACTCTGTACACTCGGAAGTTGGAACTCGTAGCAAAATAACCGTTCATTTTTCTGTCAGATGCATTATGCATGAAGCCCTACTTGATTACATGTAATCTCAACCAACAAATCATGCCATTAACCATGGCTCCATCTAATCTCAATGAATAATCGTGCCCTCCCTACTTAAGCGCATCATTAAACAAGATGTGTAAGCTAAAGAGAGGCAGGAGCAGGACAGGGGGGATTTGAAAAGATGGCGAATAAAAGCTGGGCCGCTGGTTCTGGTGGTAAGAAAGGATAATGGAAAGTATCAATTAATCTGTACTGTCACTTTAATAAAGCCTAAAAGTTGGGGGCGTCCTCGTGACATTTGCCGCCTAACAACACTGTGAAAAGAAGAGAAAATAAAGATGGTTACGAATAAAGCAAAGGAAAAAATATGTTCTTCACGATCTTGAGCTTGGCATCTTTATGGGCCCTTGAATTAACAAATAATGTGGGCTTTTCTTGTTCCAGTTGGCCCAGTGTTGTTGTGCCTTTTGCTTCCCTTCTGGAGAGAACTTTTTTTTGGGGTGGGGACGGGAGGCGGCGGCCAATTTGTTTGTTGAGAAGAACTAGAAGCGGAAAGCTTGGAAAAAAAATGCAAATTTATTTATACGTGTAGGTATATGTAACACTTTAGCCCTCGGTGATTTGTGCAGGAACATTACAATGATTAGGACTTAAGGTGGTGGCTTGAATTTTGAAAGTTTGTATCAATCTCAAGGCACAATTGAGGGTAAAAATAATAGATATGTATAACTATACAAGCGGGGAAACCATTCTCAAAAACTTATCTGCTCAAAGCTGCTCATCGTGTAACGATATACAGAAGTAAGTGTTCTTATGTGAATCCGATGCTTTAAAGTGTAGTTTTGTGATAGTTTTATTAAAGATTATTTGATTCCACGAATTTACTTTGAAAACAAATGGTAGATGTTTCCTTTCCACGAAATTCTCTAGGTAATGGGGTGTTACACTAGCGAGAATCATACACATGTTGTTCCCCTGCCGTGGTAACCAGGTTCCACGCGTATACGTCTGCCGACATACAGTGGGGAGGCAAAATCACAAAAGAAGAATTTACCTCTTATTCCCACCTAGACAAACATCTCTTTCTCCAAAGTGATAAAGATCCTCTCGGGCAGACATACCGACAGATCTTTCAAAAAATTCAGAAAGCAATACTTGTGGACACAGTGATATGATTATTTTTCCAGAACAAATTAAGTGAGATGATCAAAGTTGTTTCAGTTTGCAGCCTAACCTAGGTAGATAAGTAAGACCCTATTGGAAACACGAAATTGAAGTGTAACCTACGAAATTCATGCGTCTGGGACTAACGGGGACGAATTATAGATAGGCCCATGAACGCTCGTCCTGGCTGATAAGTACGGATGAGACACTGTTTGACAACTACCAAGTCGGCACCTGAACCTGCGCACCGTTGATTCACGTGATAGAAGCGTGGAGCCGCCGTGTAATTTGACGAGCGACTTGATGGCGTTGCACTCTGAAATCGTATCTAAATTTTGACTGCATAACAAACAGAGAAAAATTCCTGCTTTCTGCTGATTTGATGATCTCCATGGATCGACGCATCCAAAAGGGTTTGATTGAAAAAACTCAGAGAGCAATACTTGTGGACACAGTGATATGATTATTTTTCCAGAACAAATTAAGTGAGATGATCAAAGTTGTTTCAGTTTGCAGCCTAACCTAGGTAGATAATTAAGACCCTATTGGAAACACGAAATTGATGTGTAACCTACGAAATTCATGCGCCTGGGACTAACGGTGACGAATTATCGATAGGCACATGAACGCTCGTCCTGGCTGATAAGTACGGCTGAGTCACTGTTTGACAACTACTAAGTCGGCACCTGAACCTGCGCACCGTTCACCTGCACTTTGCACTCTGCAATCGTATCTAAATTTTGACTGCATCACAAACAGAGAAAAATTCCTGCTTTCTGCTGATTTGATCTCCATGGATCGACGCATCCAAAAGGGTTTGATTGAGATTGAAGGAAATCTGGCATCATTCTGGTGACCAACAAAGATGTGGATTTTGTGTCAATGGTCCAAAAGAAAAGCATGAAAGCACCTCTCAAATGGAAAATGTTTGTGTGGTGCAAATCCTTGTTGCGTCTTGTATGAGTATCTAATCTACTTTTGCATACGCACGTACTGCTCCCGGCCGACGATAACGCATCGCCTGTCGCAACAATCCAAACTTGAGTCAATTGGGCTGGTGCATGCATAGCATCCTAGCCCAGAAAGGGTCTGACTTCACTTCAGGCTGCAGGCGTCTGTGTTGACCAGGGAAATGGGCAATTCTTCATTTTGTTTGTCGAAAGATCAAATGCCCTGTCCACGAGAGTCATGGTACGTCAAGGAACTTTTGTTCGTAGTAGCGGCCCAAATGCCGCTTATCACGGCCCATTAGAAAACCAAAGAGAGTGATACTTGTAAACTAGAGATAGCATTAGATATGATCTCTATCCTGATTCAGTTTGTATATTGCACGGCAAGACTTTTGCCTCCATGTACTGTTTGCCAATCCGGCATATTACCGCTGTGTATAAATATACACCAAACGAATATGTTCTGGGTGTGGAATTTTTCTAATCTTCTGATTACTTTCACATGATACCATAGCCTTCCTCTTCTATCTTACAATGACTACATCTAGGTCTTTAGTTTCCGCCACCGCACCACCACCATCATCATCGATAGCTGGCCTCCTTCTGTTGCTTTCCTTCGGGCACTTGGTGGATGTCAAGCTCACGTATGACAATTTTTTGCTTGGAAGGTGCAACTGTTGCCATACCTCAGGGGGCAGCAGCTCCTGGGTTTTGTTGATGGCACAAGTGCCGCACCGCCCAAGACGATCGTCCAGCCTGCCACAGAAGAAGGTGGAAGCAAGACGATGGTCCCTAATCCAGATTATAAAGTTTGGATTCAGCAAGATCAGATGGTACTTAGCGTTATCTTGTCCTCCTTGTCTCCTGAAGTTCTCTCCCAAGTTCTTTCTGTCCATGACTACAGCTCACGAAGCATGGACAGCCTTGGAAAAGATGTTCTCTTCATAGTCAAGAGTGAGGATGATATAGATTAGAAGACAACTCGCGACGATATGCAAGAAAGATTTATCTTTTGCCGACTATTTTCATAAAGTGAAAAGTCTAGCCGATGCTCTAGTTGCTGGAGGGCATCCCCTCTTAGAAAGACATTGTCATCTATATGCTCACAGCGCTTGACAATGATTATGATCCGCTGGTGACCTCGGTCACAACCAGATCTGATCTGATCAACCTCCAGTGTCTGGAAATTCTGCGTCGCGTGGTGGCAACCGTCGTGGTCGTGGCCGCTGTCAAGGCAGAGGTCAGGCTCCAAATAATCAAACTGGTGGTTAGTGGTTCTTCAATAATGATAGCAACAAGAATAGGCATGTATGTCAGGTCTGCAGAAAGGCTGGTCACATAGCACTCCAGTGCTATCACAGGTAAGACCACAGTTATCAGACTAACGACAACATAATCGCAACAGCTGCTTCTACTGGCTATTCGATTGACACAACGTGGTACACCGACTTGGGCGCAACAGATCACATTACCCGTGAACTTGACAAGTTGACCATGCATGAGAAGTATCACGGCAAAGATTAAGTTCATGCAACAAACGGATCAGGTATGCTCATTAAGCATGTTGATCAATCTCAAATTTCATCTCCTTTTAAAACTCTGCGTCTTAATAATGTGCTTCATGTTCCTAATACCACGAAGAACCTCCTATCTGTTCACAAACATGCTATTGACAATAATGCTTTCTTTGAATTTCATCCTGGCTGTTTTCTCATCAAGGATCAGCTCACGAGGAGGGATCTTCTTCGTGGTTCTAGTAGGGGTGGTCTGTATCCCTTAGGGCCTAAACCTTCTACTTCAGTTAAAGAAGTTTTTTTAGCTGTCAGACCTAATCATATTATGTTTCATTGCCACCTTGGACATCCTGCTAGTTCCAGAGTTCATCAAGTTGTTCAAAATAGTAGTCTCCCTTGTTCTAGAGAACTGAATAAAGTATCGGTTTGTGATGCTTGTCAACAAGCTAAGAGTCATCCGTTGTCTTATTCTAGATCCAATAGTACTTCTTCTTCTCCTTCAAATCTTGTATTCTCTAATGTTTGGGTCCTGGTATTACCTCAACCGGAGGACACAAATACTATGTGAGCTTTGTTGATGATTTTAGTAAATTCACTTGGTTATATCTTTTGGGAAGAAAGTCTGATCGAGAACCTGTTTATTCAATTTCAAGCCCACGTTGAAAGTTCAATCATCATTAGCTTAGTTTTGGTGGTTAATGACAAATGTATTTATGAGACTGTTAATGACAAATGTATGAGGAGTACTTCAATGCTTTTTCCTTCTAATACAAGTTGCACAAATCTTGAAGCAAGCGAAGGGGTAAGTAATCTCTATCTACCCTTCATTCATACTTTAATATTTGTGCAACTGTAAAAAGAAAATCATTGAAGCATCTCTCCAAATGTATTTATGAGACTAACTTCTTTGTTAATCTTGATAGCGATTAGTCTCATATGGATGAAAATGGAAAACTCCAAGGTATGTATCCAATATCACAATATTATCCTACCTTGTTATATTCCTTGAAAATAATATACGTTTTTATTAATGACAAATCTCTATATGAGACTAACTCTTTTATTGAGTATGATTTTGATTAGTCTCATCTCAATGAAAAATGGAAATCTCAAAGATATGCATTCAATGCAATTTTATTATTTCTAGATGTATACTTTGGATTCAAAATAAATGGCAAACTCCACCATAGTCTCAACCTTAAGATGTGCATATTGTTTCCATTTCCATATATACATGAATGCACACATTTATGGGGAGTTCATTCTTTATCTTGAAGTTTCAATAGTATTGATCCCTTTCCATCATTCTATATATCAAGGATCATTACTTTGAAAAAATATATTGAGCATATGTAACTTGTATAGTTGAAATATACTCATATGCAATTATCTTGCAAATTGAGTTGTCATCAATCATCAAAGAATAGATTAAAAGATCTAGACTATCCATTATGTGTTAATGGTATGCCTTGGTGATTAATGACAACCGGATGTGTTATATCAAGGATCTTCACCTTGAGACACATCGATTGAGTATATGAAGCTTTAGTAGTTGAAATATACTCAAATCAATTTAAATTCAATTAAGTGGTATACGAGTTGTCGCCAATCATCAAAGAAGTAGATCAAATGATTTAGGCTCTCCATTATGTGTTAATGGTGTGATTTGATGATTAGGGACAACCAAATATGTTGGACTAATATTTTCCATAATTTGGTGAAATAGGTTAAGTCTAAGGATGATGAAGACTTTGGATGATGTCATGCGTTGATGGTCATCAAGTCAACGTTTGGGATGAAGGATGTTATCATGTGTTGATGAGCATCGAGTTAAGATCCTGAAGTGAGGATAGTTCATCATGTGTTGATGAACAAGACAAAGACCGAGCTTGGCGAGAAAGATGATTATCATCATGTGAAAGCTCCAAGTGGATGCGCAAGGAAAATGTATAATTAACATAGGGCTAAGGATGTGTTCCTAGTCTTTTACCGGTCTTGGTGTTTGGTTGGGAGACAGGGTTGCTAGTTTATGCTGTTGTACTATTAAGAGAGGTCGAGTCTTATAGCTTGAGTCTCATCATGTATTGATGGCTCAATCCTTCTTTCACTAGCTCACTTCTTAAATTGATTTTTGGATGGAGCTAATATTTGCGAATGTGTTTTGCAGATAGTTGTAGCTCATGCTTGTGATTTTATTGAATTGGTTTTAGCATGGAGCTAATATTTAAGAATGTGTTTTGCAAGTAGTTGAAACTCATGCTTGTTGTTTTATTGACTTAGTTTCTGCATGGAGCTCATATTTGCGAATGTGTTTTGCAAATAGTTGTAGCTCATGCTTGCTATTTTATTGACGTGTTCTTTGCATGGAGCTAAGATTTGCGAATGTGTTTTGCAAATTGTTAGAGCTCATGCATTTGGTTTCTTAGCATGTTACTTAGAGATCATGTATTGATCATCACATGGCTAATTAAGAATTTATGCTTATTCTCTATGGTGTTTATTTGCATGGATTTGTTATTTGCAAATAAGCGAAAGTTTATGTAATTCTTTGGTGCATGTGATTAGCATTTGCAAATGTGTTTTGCAAAGTATCGTGATCATGTGTTGATCATCACATGGCTCAAGAATTGATCTTGTTGGTTCTTGGTTGTGATTTGAAAAAGAAAGAGAGAAATTTCTGTGTGAAATCTTGCTTTCTCTCTATGACCGGCACAACCGCCGTGGTGTGGCTAGTACCGCCCTTGAGGCCGATAGATATTTTTCAGAGAATGTGCTTCTTGGAAAATTGTTGAAGCCGGCGCTACCGCTGTGTTGAAGCTGGTACTACCGGAAGATCGGTAGTGTGCGGTAGTTATTTTCTAGACAATGGTTTTGCCATTGATTTTCCAAAGATGGATTTATCAGCACTACCGCCATGTAGTTGCCGGTACTACCGCTGGTCGGTAGTACCGCCCTTGAGTGCAGTAGATATATTCCAGAGCGTGCTTTTATGGACGAGGGCTTACTGGACATGTCCGTGAGGATGTTCAGTAGAGTGGCTAGTTGTTTTCTCCAATAGAGAACGCAGTGGACATGTCCAGTCATAGTATGTGTTTCAGTGTGGATATGTCCAACTGACCCTGAGCTAGCCCCCAAAAGTTGACTTCTCCAACAGAGAAGGCAGTGGATATGTCCAGCCATAGTATGTGCTTTCCTATGGACATGTCCAGCCGACCCTGAGCTACCCCCAGCGGTCATATTCTCACATTAAATGCACTAGTCGTTTGAAAAGTGGGTGGACATGTCCGGCCGAAACACTTGCTTGTTGCATGGATTAACAGCTAGTTTTGGCTTTGGGGCTATAAAAGGATGCCTTGGGCTGGCATTTGGTGCTTGCTGGAGTTGTGGGAAGTCTTTGATCATTCCATTTCATATTCTTAAGCTAATGTGAGCATCTTCTCTCAATTGTGCATGCATTGTACTTTGAAAGCAATGAGATAAGCCTATATTTGCATGTGTTGCATCTAGATGTGAATTGAGCATCCTAAGTGCATGTGTTGCACTTGGTGAGGATCAAGCTAGAAGCTTGATTTGTTACTCTTGGTGTTTGCCGACACCTAGACAGCGTGGAGGAGTCGTTGGTCTGGTGATCTTCTCAAGAAGGTTGTGAAAGGGTCGGCGGTTGTGAAGGTTGGAGCTCACCTACCCGGAGGGAGAAAGAGCTACCGCTAGTGGATTCGAGGTGCTTGGTTTAATTCGTGGAGCCGGTCCAATTCGTTTGGGCTTACCTCAATTTGGATTAGGGGAGACCGGTAAGTCTCCAAACCCCACGGTAAAAAGGTTGTGTCAATCATTGGTTTGCTTCTTATTACTTATTTGCATTCTTTTAATTTACATTCTTAGAATTAAATTGCTTACTTGTCAACCTAGGATTACAAACGTTGATCATAGACTTAGGTTGTTGGTGCACTTAGTTGAGATTAGACGATTTAGGCTTTAATTGGACAAAACCGTTTGATTCACTCTTCCGCACATAAACTAGATTTTGGCCAAATTATTTTAAGAGATGATTTTTAAAACCACCTATTCACCCCCCTCTAGTTGGTATCCTCGATCTTACACATGTTGAACATTCACTGAAAAGAAAAATTGTTTCCATGAAAACCAACTAGGTGGTAAATATAAAAAACTGAACACTCTCCTTACTCACCAAGGCATTACTCATTAGGTTTCCTGTCCTCATACACATCAATAAAACGGTTGTGCCAAGCGAAAATATCATCATATTGTTGAAGTAGGGCTCTCTTTACTTACACAAGCATCCATGCGACTTAAATTTCGGGATGAGGCTTTTTAGACCGCTTGTTTTCTCATTGACAGATTGCCTAGCAAGGTGATCAATCTCTCTACTCCTATTGAAAAGGCTTCTTGGGACTAAGCCGGACTACTTAAAACGTTTGGTTGCGCTTGTTGGCCTCATCTTCATCCTTATAATGACCACAAATTCTAGTTTGGATCTCAGCAATTTGTGTTATTGGGTTGTAGTAGCATACGTAAAGCATATAAATATTTAAATGCTCAAACTGGTCACGACTAGATCTCATGTGATGTTGTCTTTGATGAAGGTTTATTTCCTTTTGCCAATACATCTTCTCCTTCCACATTTGATTTTCCATCCGAACATGCTCTTCTGCTTCATTCGGTGCTTCTGTTCCTGCACACATGGATACATATGGGGTGACGACATGTCTAATGAGCATACCACTTTTCCTACCGTTGTTCCTGAACAAACTGATGTGCCGTTGGATGTTTCTTTTGTTGATGCGCAAGTCTTTGATGAGCCATCTGTCAATGACAGTGGTTCAAGTATTGCGCATGGTGATCCTCCTGGAACTACAACCACTATTGATACTACTACAAATCATGCATGGTGGTGTCACTCGCACACACTCCATGCGCACTGGACAATATTACAATATCCAAGATACGTACTGATGGCACGGTTCCATACAATACACAATGACATGTAAGTTTTGTTGTTTTTGAGCCCTCAAGTTATCATGATGTAATCACATATGGCAAATTGAAATCAACCATGGACCAATAATATTCAGCTTTAATGAAAAATGGCACATGACATCTTGTCCCCTATAAGTTTAGCTTGAACCTGGTTGAGTCCAAGTGGATTTTAATGTACGCGCAAAGATGATGGTTCTATTGATAGGTATAAAGATAGGTTGGTGGCTAAAGGTTTCAAACAAAGATATGGCATTGACTATGACGATAAGTTTAGTCCCACGGTAAAACCAGTCACTATCCGCCTTATCTTATCCATTGCCGTGTCGAGAGGTTGGAATCTTCGTCAGCTAGCTGTTCAGAATGTGTTTCTTCATGGCATTCTTGAAGAGGATGTGTATATGAAGCAACCCCAAAGATATGAGGATGAACGATTGCCAAATCATGTGTGTAAGTTGGACAAAGCATTATATGACTTAAGCAAGCACCATGAACCTGGTACTTAAGATTCAGCTCAAAGCTCCACGACTTTGGTTTTACACCATCACACAGTGATACCTCTCTGTTTATTTAAAATAAAGGTGGCAAGGTGATTTATATTTTAATCTATGTAGATGATATGATTGTCACAAGACCAAGTAATGAGGCTATCATAGCTTTAATTTGTTGTTTATGTGCTGACTTTGCTCTTAAAGATCTTGTTGAACTCCACTATTTTTTGGGTATACAAGTAAAGAAAGAAGACGATAGCCTACTGCTCTAATAGTCCAGGTAAAATCTTAGATGTATTGCAGCGAGTGGGGATGCTGCAGTGCAAACCAGTATCATCTCCGCTTTCATCCACTCAGAAGCTCTCTCGGTCTGAAGGAGATAGTTTGTCATCCGAAGAACTCACAAAATATTGAATTGTTGTGGGGGCTTTGCAATATGTAACCTTAACATGGCCTGATATAACTTTTGTTGTTAACAAGGTATGTCAATTATATGTAGTCTCCAGCGACAGTACATTGGACAATAGCCAAGATAATATTATGATATCTAAAGTCTACATTATTAGTTGGACTAAAGATACGTAAATCAATATCTACATTACACTACTACAGGATTGTACATCAGAATCGGTTCTTTTTTGTCATTACAGTCGGTTCTAGTGGCGGTACAAAGTCTTTAGATAGTGATGAGGATGAGCTATCACAGTCAGTTTTGGACCCGATTGTGATAGAGCCTCATCACAATCGGTTTTTATCGAGAACCGGTTGTGCTGACCTTATCATCAGAATCGGTTCTTACGTGGAACCGATTCTGATGACCCTATCATCACAATCGGTTCCCTTAAAAAACCGATTCTGATGGTAGATCATCAGAATCGGTTCTTATGTGGAACCGATTCTGATGACCTTATCATCAGAATTGGTTTCTTCAAAGAATCGATTATGATGACCAGGTGTGCCATTTTTGCATATTCTCCAAAATAGCACATATTAACAGTATGCACATATATATCACATTCGCAGTATACACAGAATGCACATGTCACATTCATAGAACACCAACACTTTAATTACAACACATATATCACATTCGTTCACAATATACAACACAAACATGCTTAACAATCAGTACACATGCATATCACATTGACATATATAATTAATATTATTTACATATGGACTAGTAGGACGCTTCAGAATCTCTAAACCTACCGTCCTCCGATATAACTTCTAACCAGTACTACTGGCATAAGTGGTCTCATAAATTGTTGAGTGCTTTGCTATCTAAGCTCTTCTGAGGATATTGATCTTCTGCAAAATAGAAATGAGTGCACTAATTGAAGTTTCAAAATCTGTATGTAAAAGGCTATGTATATTATTTTGCATGTACATATACCATAGGGAAAAGGTTGAGCCGCCGACCACGACTAGCATGTGCTGCATGACATAGAAGCCGCACAGGTCACCGCTGTCCTATTGATGAAACTGTGAAGAGAGAAAAAGAAATTAACACACGAAGATTAGATGTCAGAAAAAATAAATCATATATATGCTAGGCACTAGTACCTTGAATCGCTTATACTCCAGCGTCTTGCCCTTTTTGTCATCGTGTGACCCTCCTTCATCGACGTAGTCCGAGAAACCCCTACATACATTGGAGAGATCGATGCCATTGAGTAAAAAAAATAAACGAATGAACGAATTCGTAGCTATTTTGTGAACTTGACAATAAATCATGTAAAGCAACAGATGAACGAATGATCTTCAAGAAAGGTCTATCTGTTGACCAACTAAATACGTACCAACGATAAGCCCTAATCTCTAAATAGGTTTAGTCCTAATCCCATTCGAGGATATGTGGTTCGAGCAACTTCCTAAGCCGTTGTACAACTCCAGAGAAAATTTCGACAGCATCTTCCCGCTGTTCTCCAGATATACGTCTCGACAACAGGTCAAGAGGGGTGTGTACCCAGAGAACACCATAGGGAGATGCTACTGAAATCTGCTCTGGAGTTGTACAACAGCTTAGGAACTTGCCCGAACCACATATCCTCGAACTGTCCAAAGAACGTGGACAATTCGAGATTGCTTGCTTATGAATGTACCAAAATGGCATATTCATAAACAAGTACCCTCGAACAGGAGACGTAGTTTACGCATTGTGAACTCTAACGCTGATCATATTACAGTAACAATAATAACATATAGGTAAAAATTAATTACTGTATTTGTAGTACATGATGAAAGCATGCATTGTGAAAGCAAGCAGATGTAAAGTGAACATGGTAATTTAAAATATGGTTTGATGATTTGTGCTCTCAGAATTTGGGCAAGTTTGAAGATTAGATCTTCAACCTCAATCACCAATAGGCTAGACAATTAATTAAGCAAGTTAGGCCTTAAACCCTTACCTTCCTAACAGGCACAACAAAGTTTGCTGCTCAATTAATCTAAGATCAGATTATATTCAGATCAGCCTAGAGACAATGTTTTGATCAGTAGTTAAGTAGCAAACTAATCGAACTAGCAGACTCTATTCAGATCAGAAGTTAAACAACATACTAACCGAACCAGCAAAAGGAATTCAGAACAACAGCTAGCTAATATACCAATCTAATCAACTGAGCTCAGATTAAGCAATTGAATAGCCACAGGCAAATAGCAAATTGCAGATATTGAATAATGTCCAGGCTCTACCAAAACAGTAATAAGAATTAGTAATCACTAGCATGCAAGACTACCAGTTCAAGGCCTAACTCACAGGATTAACTGTCACAATCATCAATTGACCCATTATCATCACAGAGCAGCACAGGCACCAAAAAAGAATGAGAGTAATCTGATATACTCACAAAGGTACAACACCCAAAGTTGTTTAGAAAAAGGGGCGGCGGGGCGTCGGGTTTGGGTGGCAGGGTGTCGGGGCGAGGCGTCCGAGCGGCGGGGCGTCGTGGCGGTGGGGCATCGAGCCGTCGGGGGGTCAGGGCGGGATGTCGGGGCGGGGCGGCGGACCGGCGGGGCGTCGGGAGCTAGGGTTAGGAGATGGAGGCTACGCGCGGAATAAAATGAGGCTACGCGCGGGAAGACTTGAGCATATATGGTACATCTCACTCGGTTCATTCATATCTCAATCGGTCATACTACAAAACCGATACTGATGCCTTAAGATCCGTATCGGTTTTGTAAGAAAACCCGACACTGATGCTTCAATATCCGTATCGGTTTTGTAAGAAAAGCCGACACTGATGCTTCAACATCCGTATCGGTTTTATAAAAAAACCGACATTGATGCTTAATATCTGTATCAATTTTGTAAGCAAAACCGACACTCATGAATCAATATCTGTATCGGTTTTATAAAAAAACCGACACTGACGCAAACTGTTGCACATGAACAAATAATTGTATATCTCTATCAGTTTCTATGTGACACCGATACAGATGAGTTACTTTCCACAATCACTTTTTTGTTGAACCGACACAGATGAGCACATGACAAATTACCTGCATAGGGAATTCTGAATTTTCAGTCTTTTTTATCAAAGAGAAAAGGCCATAACTGTCACAATTATAGTTGGAATTATTTAAAATTTTGTATAAATATACTGTGGGATACTAAAAATCTTTTCTCGAAAGAATTTCCAAAAAAATAGTAAACACTAAAAAGATATGTCGAAATTCACTTTGTAGGCGTAAAGCATACAAAAGTCAAACTTTCTCAAATTAAGCCCAAATTGTTTGAAAATTTGCAAAAATGAACTTTCCATTGTTTAGAAGCTTTCCCAGCAAGAATTTCATTGGAAGGAATTTTCTTTCACAGGATATCGAAATTACATAGTGCAAAAATGAAGGGGTTCGAAGGAACGCTCACATTTTAAAGAAAACCATAAATTTTGCAAAATGAGGGGAAATCTCCTCCAGCTAGGCTTCAAATTTACCCTCTTAACACCCACCTTTGAGGATTTCGATTTTTCTCACCCAAATATTGCTTCCAACCACAGAATATGAGCTGTTTTCTCGGGTGGTGGCGGAGAAATCTCCTCTGCAACAACAACAGCGGAGAATTCCAGTTCGAGGGGTATAAATAACCTAGCGAGGCACATCAGAATCGGTTCTTACTTATAGCTATTCTCTCTTCTCTCTAGGTTGAGTTCCCTCATAGTCTTATAAGTCTAGCAGGTGTTGGGCCCCCTGGGTAGACAGGGTCTGTGTGCATTCCTTAGCTTGAGATCTAGAGTCAACTTCCCTATGTCAGTCATTGGGGAAGATGAGAGAGAGTCTAAGTCATAGTGTTCTCTACTGTCTTTTTTATGCTCTATAGCCACCCAGTTTGCAGTTTCTTGACTTCTTCTCCTCATTTTGTCTTTCTAATTTTTATTGAGTTCATTTGGGTTTTCCTTGCGCCTAATTCTGCTAATAACTCATCTTAACCAGATTTGTGCTTAAAATTGATCCACCTGTTGAGGGGGAGTTTGAGAATCTGTTCATGTATTGCATATAGACTGCATTTTCTGTCTTATGAGCTTTGTCTATTATTCAAATGATTTTACTCATCATGCTATACACCATGCTACATCATATGAAGAAAAATGCTAGCTTAGATATGTCCAAGTTCATTTATCTTGCTAAGCTTGTTAAATTTTGGAAATTAAAGCTTTAAATGAAAACTTGATGAAGCATGTTGCTTTTACTTACTAAGTTTCTTCTCTAGGAATATTTGCCATGATTTGTGAAAGTTTGGAATTCTCTAGAGTCCCTATAGCAACTTGAGTGAAACTTGTTTGATCCATACCTGAGTCCTTCATTTGCTCATGAATCAATGTGCTAAAATGAAAATTAAGCAAAAATGACTTTCTTTATGTGCATTAGACTTAACACCTTACATTCACAAGACAGCTTCTCATTGCACTTGGGATGAACTTGGAATGCATCGTGTATGACCGAGACCATCCTCTTAAGAGTTCTTCTTGAGATAGTCGAATATGGTTTTAAGTCAATTGCTTTAAAATCAATGCAAATTAAAAAAACATAAGTGGGTAAAGAAAACAAATAATGTCAAACATTTGCACCCCTCTATGTCTTTCAAAGTCTTAAAGAAAAATTTGCATTAATTGAAAAATGATCTCGAAGGACTTTGTATGCACTTCAAGATTCCCCAAAGTGTTGAGTAGGTTGAACTCTAGGTTTTCCATTTGATCCTTTGAATGGCTTTGCTTCTCGCTTTGAAACTATTGCTAAGTTTTGTACTTGTCAAATCTTACTAAAAATGAGATTTTCAAAACTAAGCTTATGAGCAAAATTTGTTATTTGCAGTTGGACATGTCTTAGTTTAGCCTTTCTTATCATTGACAAGCTTGGTATCATATCTTGTTATTGTGATCACCTGGATAATCTTCAAAGCTCTTTAGATGCATTTCATGCATATATGTGTAAAGGAGGAGAAAATGCATCTTGATGCCTATATTGCCAAAAGAGGGAGAAATTGTAGAAAATGCATCATTAAAAAGATAAAAATGTGATTGCATCTTGTCTCTTATGATCTTTGTGAAGTCTTGCTAATTTTTAGGATCATAAGTATATTTGAGTTTTTCTTGGATTTTAGAGCTTTTATAGAAAACTTGCTCTTTCCTTGGTCTAGCCTAAAATCTTTCTTTTGCCAACTTGGTCATGATCTCATTCTCTCTCTTCTTGGACCAAGTTTGGCTTTGCATCCAAATTGCTTTCTTCCTTCTTCAAACTCAAATTTGTGTCTTTTGTGTTGTTTGTCAATAGACTCATCAAGGGGGAGATTGAAAGACCATGTGGAGGTCTATCCTTATTTGTGACGAGTATTTGATTAAAATTGAGCTTGGTATGCTCTGGTTCGAGTTTGATTTGAATTGGATTTTCAATTTGAAGCAATTTGAGCTCTTTCTGGCAGTCCGGTGCTACCGGCCATGGTATCCCAGTGCTATCGGGTGAGCGGTAGCACCGACCCCCAGAGTGGTGTGTAAAATCCCGAGAGGGTGTTTTAGGGAACCAGGCAAGCTGGTGCTACCGGCAATGGCAGCCTGGTGCTACCGGCCGAGTAGTAGCACTAGCCCAATTGGCCGGTGTGAATTTGCCAGAAGGGTGCATTTTTGGGCACTGTAGCGGTCCGGTGCTACCGGGGTAGCGGTAGCACCGTCCCAAATGCCCGGTGTGGAAATTCCAGAGAGGGTCTCTTCTGTTTTTGGGATGAAGGGCGGTGCTACCGGCCAGGGGGCGGTAGCACCAGCCCTTATGAGCGAGAATGCATTACAACTTGTGATTTTGATGGATTTCATTGTATATCTTTTTGTACATTGCTATGTGATGTGTTTTCTTGGTTTTGATGGTTGCAGGACGACGTGCTTGATCATGGTGAGGCGGAGGAAGACCGAGACTAAGTGAGGAGTGTCGGAGGTCCAGACTGTCGAGGATCACCAAAAGATGATTGTAGACGGAGTCGGTGCAAGCCAAGAAGACAAGGAACAGATGAGATGCTAGCTATAAAGTGCTTGGATCAATGAGGGCCGTCGGATCGCGGTCTAGTTGATAGGATAGCGGGTCTAGTTAGTGTGCTTTGAAAACCGTGCAAGAAAACCCGGTTTGTGTGGAGGGTTTTGGGTTAGCCCTTATATGGCTATGTGAGTGGGTCAATCCTAACCCTTGATGGAGTGCCCTACGGTTGAGGGACTCATCCAAGTGTTGTAGGTGGCCCAAGAGAAGTATAAATAGAGGGGGAGGGGTGGCCTTCCTCCTCTTGAAGGTTTTAGATGTTTTGTGCTCCTTTGAGTTTTGTCCACTTTGTTTTGAGACTTTGTAAACCTCTCTTCCTGAAATACAAATCATTTTCTCTTATGCTTGAATTTACTTTAAGCATTTAAATTCAGCATTTAAATTCCGCACTTACATTCTTGCAATTTACATTCATGTAATTTGGATTTGCCTCCCGTCCTTCTACATGCTTTTGGATTTGCCTCCTCTCCTTCTAAAATGCTTACGATTCTTGTGCCGAGGATATTGATTGATGAATGAATATCTCTTTAGATCATATCCCAATCATCTAGGCAATCCATGCGTTCTTCTTGCAAGAAACCGATTTTTGCGTTCTTGAATGAATGATCTTGTAAATCGTATTTGTGAAAGTTTAGACTTGTGCTTTTGCTTGCTATGACATGTGAGAAGCTATTCAAGATCATCTTGATATCAAAACCACACGAGCAAGCCTTAGGTCGAATTCTTGAGTTCTTGCGTAAACTTGGTGTTCTTCCTTCCCGGGCAAAAAGGTGTAACATCCCATAATTTGCCTTTAATATTATTTTATTGTTATTTGTGCATTTTGTGATTTTTTGGAATTTATAGGATTTTTTTGGAATTTATTTGAATTAATTTCTGAATATGTATATTGGCCTTTTGTGAAAAAGAATTAAATATATATAAATTTAATATAAATTTTTGTGAAAAATATTTTATTTGAGTTCAAAATGTCTCAAAGTATTTTTGAGATTTTTCTTGGATTTTTCCTGATATTTTTATAGCCTTAAACTAATTAAACTAATTTTTGTGTTTATTTTAATTGAAAAACTTGCGAAAAAAAGTGAACAGTAAAGGGTCGAGTCCATTACTGTGCGCGTGAGTCAGCCTAGTTTGCGGCCAGTTTTCTGGAAGTCTTAGCTGTCGCCGTTGGATCTAGATCAATGGACAGGATTAAAGCGTACCGGTTCGGGACTCTGATAAATCGTCGTCGTTGGATCTCTGTGTGCGGAATGGATTGGATCAAGGACGCGAGATCTTCGCCATTAATCGGGACACGTGGACGGTACTTGTTCTTCGTCTTTGCGTGTCCGTGAGGGACTTTGCTCCAAGCACCAGCCGTCTTCGCCAAGGACTCCACAGCGGTTACGAGAAGATCATGGGCGATTGTCATTATTTAAGGCGCGCGTAGGGTTCGCTAGCTCACCCGCAGCCAAAACCCTAACCCCTCCCAGCAAAAGGCGTCATCGTGCCGCCGCAATCGAAGATTTTTCCCTGTGTGCCGCAACAGCAAAAAGTCATCGATACGTCGCCGTCAAGCCGCCGCGAAGCCTGAGACTGGTCGCATCTGTTTCGCCTTCATCCAGAGCATCTCGTGCGCACATCCGTTCCACCAGAGCACCGCCAGAGAGGAAGATCATCGAGAGGGCCATCATCGCTGGAAAAGAAGGCCGCTCCGCCACCGAAGCATTGTGTCAATCCAAGATCCGTTTGCGTCAGGAGATAGGCGAAGTCATGAGCTCGTTGTAGGTGCCCTCCATTCTAGCCACCGACAAACCTAGGTTCCCGCGCCGCCGTTGACGATGTGGCTTGATGCTTCGTCGACGCGTGTTGCGCACGTGGGCAGATCCGCCGACGTGGCGCTTACGTGGCATGCTGTGTAAGCGCTACGTTGGCGTTGAGTCAGCACTTGCGGGGCCCGTACGTCGGAGAAACCAGATCTGTGTGGACCAGGTCCACCTTTAACGTCATGCCGACGCAATAAATCAGTTTTTCGTTTCAAAAATAATTTGGTTTATTATTTGATTTTTAATTTTCTGATTTTTAAAATTATGAATCTTCCACGAGTCTGTTCTCCCTCATACGAGCTCCGATTGAGGTAATTCAAATTTTTAAAAAATTGTAGAATTGAGATCTATCTAATGGTGATTTTTATTTGATTTTTGGAGTTCATTTTCTCTCTGTTTTTGTATATATTTAGTGTTCTCTTTCGGTTCGCATAGACGTTGAGTTGTGCGACGCTTCGGAGGAGGATCTGTCAATTCAAGACCAAGGTTCAGAACAAGAATAAAAGATTTTCTAAGGAAAGTTGTGCTTTGATCATGTTGAACCCATATTTATAAAATTGCTACTTTGTTTTACTTTATTGCATATTATTTCACGTATACAATTGTTTTCAAATAAATTGGGACTTAGCTATTATACCAAATTGATCTATACCCTACCTTGTCATTTGTATGCCAGGATCTGTTGTCACCCTAGATTGGTTCACTATAGTTGGTTGGTATTCAAATCAACATGGGAAGGTTAGAACTTCATAGTTGCTTAGCCATGCCACGTCATCACATGTACTTGAATCATTGATGTTTAATCTTGATTAATGGAATATGGAACAATGATATGAACTTGTGTGTCATGTGAAATCACACAATGAGATTGAGTTGTAGTGGTGAGTCATGTCACGCAACGATGTTGAATTGTTGATGGCACATGGTGATTGGTAATCAACTTGGATGGTAATCATTTAGATTGGGGCAAGTGGCAAGGGGCGAGTATGCCAAGGTGGGCCCGATGGGCAGAGGGTATGTGGAAGTCTTGCCTTAATCAATTTAAAGACTACACATTGCAAGCCTTTGACCTGAGTCAATCATGCAACCACATGTCTGGTATGGGATAGCCTAGCTGATTAATTTGTGATGTCTTAGCTTGGTACTATCAATGACGGTGTGAGTTCCCAAGTTGTGGAGCAACTCACATGGCGCAAGAGGGGAGCCCTGGTTGTGGTTTTCAGACCCACTAGTGTTGAAACCTTAGCGGGTAGTACTGGGTTAAGCCAGTGCATTGTAAAGGCTTTGTCATGATCTCTCTGTCGACGCACCAAAAGAAGTGTGTCAATAGCTTGGCAACAAGAGACGTTCATGTCGTGTGGGTAAAGTGCATAAACTCTATAGAGTGTAAATCTATTCGAATAGCCGTGCTCGTGGTATGGAGCAATGCTCGGGAATTACAGTTAAGGGTTAGTTTAATTAAATGGAAACTTGGTTGGGATGGTAGGTTGCCATATGGAAGGTTGGAAACTTGACTTAGGATTGGAAACTTGGTTTACTTGAGAAATGCTGAATCTATCTATTACTGTTATTTGTTTTAATGTCTTTACAATCTATTTATTGTACTTATTCATAAAGGCTGCTTTATTGCAAAATAGCCTTGATAGCCGTTCCTTTGGAATAAGCCTTGCATATAGTTATGTTAGAATTGCATTCTGTGCACAACTTGTTGAGTGCTTTAAGTACTCACCCTTGCCAACAACATCATTACCAGTTGAGGAGTCTACATCCATGCTGTAGGAGAAGTACCAGAAAGAGACGAATGTTTAGGGTGCAAGCCTTGTCAGTTGCCTATGGTATACTGAAGGGTTGTCTATGTTTTCATTCCACTGCAGTTTAATTTGTTATTCAACCTTGTGAGGCATATGCATGTAAGTTCGACCATAACGTCATTCAACAATTATTAATCAATATATTAAGTCTTTTATTATGTATCCGTTGTGTATGATTATGATATATATCTATGTTGAGCCTGTGTGCATTAGCGTGATCTGGACTAGTGCAGTATACAGAGAGGGTCCGAATTTGCATATTCGAGTCCCCACAAAAGGTCAGAAATTTGACATCAATCCTTGCGATTGAAGGTTGGAATAAGTTCCTGACATCCCTAGGATCACATCTACCAAGTTTAGTGAGTTTTTGTCTAGCCGATCAAAAGATTCTTCGAAATTTGCTTTTAGGTCGTGCTGATTTTTCAGTCTGTTCTTCAGCTGTTCTTGAGCCATGTGCTACCGCTCCTCGAGTGGTGCTACTGGCCCTCCTGCGGTAGCACCAGTCAGACAGCAATAGTCTCATTTTGATTGGCTCCTTTTGTGTGTTTTCTTCGCAGGCTTGTTTGGATTATTTTTGGGGGAAAATTTTAAGTTGCGAACATTCACCCCCCCTCTGTTCGCCATCTCGATCCTTCTCCTTCTTTCTGATAAATAGGACAGATGCTCCCATGGAGACGAACTAGGTCTCACAAAACTTTTCTCTAGTAACTCTTCGTTCTGCTTCTTCATCTCAACCAACTCATCAGTAGGCATCTGATACGGTCTTTTCGCTATTGGTGCTATACTGGCACTAACTCAATCACAAAATCAATATCCCAATCTGGTGGCATACCATGCGAATCCTCAGGAAATACATCAGGGTATTCTCTAGCAACTAGCACTTCCTCCAAACTAATAGCTTTAACACTATGAACCATTAGCTGACCATCACGAACTACAGTCACTTGAAACTCCACTTTTTCTTCCTTATGGCTTTCAACAGATACTACCCTTCGACCACAATCCAGTACTACCTTATGCTTGATCAACCAATCCATTCCAAGGATAACGTTTAGGGTCTGAGTACCCAACATAATAAGATCCGCTTGGAACTCTATTCCATCAATAAGCAACTTAACTCTAGAATATCCTAGGTTAGATCAGAGTTTTGATCTAGGGGATTGGACTAATAACATATACTTATGATGCATAACATCTAACCCATTTTCTTTAGCAAAAACTCGAGAAACAAAAGAATGCGAAGCTCCAGAATCAAACAGAACTATTGTAGGTACTGCGTTAACCAGGAACATCCCCAGTACGATGTCCAACACGTCCTGAGCTCCATCAACTGTAATGTGGTTGACATGACCTCTCACTGTTGCTTGGGTGCGTAGTTCCAGCTTGACTTGTTCCATGATTCACTTCTGGCGCAGGTGTCTTTGCAGGTGTAGAACCAAGGTTGAAGCGAACAGGTGTAGTATCTCCTCTCTTAGGATAGTTATTGGCAAAGTGCCCCGGCTTCTGACAACTGTAGCAGCACTTAACTGAAGTTTGTCGATTTCCTCCTAGCGCATTGATTGCTTGAGCAGGCGACTGAAAACTCTGATTAGATGGATGTGGTGTAGAATATGATGTCTTGTTTGAAGCCTGCAGCTGAAAATTTTCAAACTGTTGAGGGGTCATTCTCAACCTCAACTGAATTGGACATCCTTTTTGTTGAGTCATCCTGCTCTTATGATCCTCACCCAATTCTTTAAGATTCTCTTCTTGAAAGACCATGTGAAGGTCTATTCTTGATGGTGATGAGTAATTGACTGTGTTTTAGCATGAAGTGCTTGAGTTTGAGTTTGATTTGAATTGGATTTTTAAATTTGAAGCAATTTGAGTTGAGTATGTTGGAGCGGCACTACCGGCCTCTGGGAGCGTTAGTGCCAGCAAAAGCGGCACTACCGGGCTCCAATAGGCGGTAGTTATTTTACAGAGAAAGGAGTTTTTGAGATTTCAGGGGAGCGGCACTACCGGCCTCTGGGGAGCGGTAGTGTCGGCAAAAGCGGTACTACCAACCCCAAGGAGCGGTAGTGCCGGTCTTCAAGCGAATTTGTGTGATTTCAATTTTAAAAATTATGGGCAGTGCTATGTGATATGTTTCCTTGTTTTTGATGGTTGCAAACGTCGGGTTTTGATCATGGTGAGGCGAAGGATGACCAGGACTAGGCGAGGTGCACCGAAGGTCCAGACGGTCGAGGATCGTCAGAAGATGATCAGAGACGGAGTCATGGCAAGCCGTGAAGATAAGGAATGGACGAGATGCTAGCTAGGCGCTGCATGGATCAATGAGGGCCTTTGGATCTTGGTCTAGTTGATAGGTTAGCGGGTCTAGTTAGTACGCTTTGAAAACAGTATAAGAAAACTCATTTGCTTGTTGGGTTTTGGGTTAGACTTGCATGGCTGTATGAGTGGGTCAATCCTAGCCCTTGATGGTGTGCCTTAGGGTTTAGGACTCATCCAAGGGTGGAGGATGACCCAAGAGTAGTATAAATAGAGGGGTAGGGGTGCCTTCCCCCTCTTGAGGGTTTAGAGGTTTTGTTGCTCCTTTGAGCTTTGCCCACTTTGTTGTGAGGCTTTGTAAACCTCCCTTCCAGAAATGAAAACCATTCCTCTCAATTCTAAATTTATTTTCCGCATTTACATTTCGCACTTAAATTCAGTCTTTACATTCTTGCAATTTACATTTATGCAATTTGGATTTGCCTGCCCTCCTTCTTCATGCTTTTGGATCTTTTGCTGAGGATGTATGATTGATGGATAAGTCTTCTTCACACCATATCCCAATCATCTAGGCAAGTCTTGTGTTCTTTCTTGCAAAAAATTGATTTTTGTTCATGAGAGGATCAATCTTTCAAGATTGGGGTTTTGGGTATTCTTGTCATGTGTTCTAGCTTGCTCTGACATGTGGGAAGGCATCTAGGATCATCTTGATCAACAAGAACCCACGAGCTAGCTGGGAGCCAAGTTTTTGTACTTGAACCTGTTTTTGTGCACCCTTCCGTAAATTTGAAAAAGGTCAAAACTTTACGTCGATTCTTGCAATCGATGGTTTCAATAGGTTCCTGACATCCCTAGGAAGGTGTCCACAAATTTTCATTGAGTTTGGATCAACCGATCAAACGATTTCATGATTTCTCTTTTTGAACTCGGGCTGAAAATACTGTTCTTGGGCTGAGTTTACTATAGCTACAGTACCCATCACTACCGCTACAGTATCCCAGTAGTGCCAAGTTTGTGGTAGTGCCACCCACTGCTAAGAACTTTGGGATTTTCGCTTTCTTCACTTTGTCTCTTTGATGTGAGGATGTTGTTTGGATTGTTTTGAGTGGAAAAATTTTATTTTACCATCATTCACCTCTCCTCTGATTGCCATCTTGATCCTTCACTTCTAGAATTAGAGCCTGTTGACTAACCCTTAAAAATCAGGAAAGTTATGGGTAATCAAACCCACTTGCAACCCAACGTTTAATCCCTTTATGAAGTGAGATTGTCTTGCTTTATTTGTGGCAACATCTTCAGGAGCATAGCGTGCAAGCTGTGTAAACTTATTCAGATACTCCGCCACTAATTGGCTTCCTTGCTTAAGTACCCTAAATTCCTCCTTCAACTCCATCATTTCTTCAGGTAGTGGTGCCGGAGAAATGTAGCAGTAAATTCCTCCCATGTGATTTCTTGTGGGGCTTCATGGGCAGCATAGTAATTCTCCCACATGCAGCAGCAATTCCTTCTAATTGATGTGAAGCATATAACACCTTCTCATTTTCTTCACACTGGGTAATGCACAACTTCCTCTCAATGGTTCTAAGCCAATCATCTATTTCTAAAGGATTGACATTCCCACAGAATGTTAGTGGACGTATCCTGATAAAGTCTGACAGCTTAGAATAAGGATGAGATCCATCATTAGCGCCTTGCGATGCAATGCAGGCACTTGCTTGATTAGTCAAATCCTGCACTTGCTGTATCACAGTCTGCATCAACTGAGTCTGAGCAGTGAGAAAAGTTCCCATGTTCTGCATATCTACTGGCGACGACTGCTGAGAAAAAGCTCCATCATTAGGGTTGTCATTGGATCGACTTCCACTTTCCTTACCTCCCTTGTTTCCATGAGTCTGCACCATTTTCTTGGTTGCTTCACAGGGTTAGGGAAGAGGGAAATAGTATAGGTAGGAAGTAAGAGTCCTAATGCAGGGGAGATAGATTTAACCCGATAACTTAAGCAATCAATATTAATAACTTGGTATAGTTGCTTACATAAGCCTAAAGGCTATGCAACACATACTACACACTCAACAATCATGAAAGAACCAAATCAACCTAAGCACACAAAACTACCGCCTAAATGGGCGACAGTGCCTATCTTAAGCAAACGTGACTCCTACACATAAGTCTCAATCGGCAACTCTAACCTCTAGCTCTTCTAGCTTTAGGAACACTTCATCGATCCACTCCTCCTTCAGCTCGACGATTCCTTTCTTCATTATCTTTAGGGTTAGCAGCTGGCACTTAGTGCTTTCTCCCTAGGTGTGGAACTTCGTCATCTATTAGAGACAACTCAGGTAAGATTTTAGCTTGATCTAGCAAGAAAAAGAGAAGATAATTTCAGCAAGGGGAAAGAATAGAAGAATGAGATAAGTCAAGAACTTATTATCCTTTCAAGTTAAATATTTCCTTTAGAAAATAATTTTGAAGGTCCTAAAGAGATGACCAAACTATCTAGGCCAAGACCTACAGTCAGTATGGCTTAGATACCACCTCTGTCAGCACCCGAATATGCAAATCCGGACCCTCTGTATACATCGCACTAGTCCAGGATCACGCTAGTGCATACAGGCTCAACATAGATGTATATCACAATCATACATAGTGGAAACATAATAAAAGACTTCATATATTAAATATAAACCTGTTGATTGACCTTATGGTCAACTTACATGACTATGCCACGCAAGGCTAAACTGTGAAGAATGAATTAAACTACAGCTGAATGAAAATGTAGATAAACCCCTCAGTATACCACAGGCAACTGACAAGGCTCGCACCCTAAACATTCATCTCTTCTAGATAGTCCTCCTCCAAAGCTGGTGTAAACTCTTCCTCAACTGGTGATTTTGTTGTTGGCAAGGGTGAGTACATAAATCACTCAACAAGTTGTGCACAGAATGCAATTCCAACATAACTATATGCAATGCTTATTCCAATGGAATGGATGATAGGGTTATTTAGCAATAAAGCAGTATTTACAAATGAATACAATACATAGATTGAAAAGATAGTAAAACAACTAACAATAAATAATAACTTTCAAGCATTTCTCAAGTAAACATGGCTTCCAGCACTAAATTATTTTTTCAACTTTCCAATTGCATCCAGCCTCCCTTTTCAAGTTTTTATTTTACAAAATCTATTCCTTGACTGTAATTCCTGAGCATTGCTCAATACCACAAGCACGGCTATCTGAATAGATTTTACACTCTGCAAAGGTTATGCACTTTACCCATACGACATGACCAATCTCTTGATGCCAAGCTATTAACACACTTCCTTTGGGGTGTCGGCAGAGAGATCATGACAAAACCTTTTAGAAAATCTTTATTCCAACACTGACCCTCCCAGTAAGCCATACACTATCCCTTCCCTCAGCGGAGGTGAAGGTTATGACCGACATACCGTTGGATTGATGTGAGATCGAAGTACACCACATCCTCCACCATAACCACACTTCCATGTGAGTATCCACCTGAGATATCACATGTCAAGATATCGGTAATCCTACTTAGTTAGGTCCGTTCCATACCAGACATGTGGTTGCATGTTTGACTCAGTTCAAAGGCTTGCAAGGTTAAGTTCTTAATAGACCGATATAAGACTTCCACAATCCCTATGCCATTTTGGCCCACCTTGGCATACTGTCCCTTATCACTTGCCTCAATCTAAATTATTTACCACCCCAATTGATTACCATGCACCACGTGTCATCAACAAGTCAACATCGTTTCTAGAAAATTCCTTCCTCACTAAGTAGTCTTCTTGGCCCTCAAAAGGAGACAGCCGAGCTAAATGATCCATATATCACTACAACTCAACATTATTGTGTGACAACACCCGACACACCTTTCATAAACATGTTCCATATTCCATTAGTCAAGATTGACTTTGATATTTCAAAAGACATGAGTTATACGTGGCATGGCTAAGCATACTAAGCACGATCTAACCAACCCACGTTAGTATCTATTAACAACCAACTAATAATGAACCATCCTAAGGTGACAAATAATCATGGCATACAATGACAAGGTAGGTATAATTCAATTGGGTTGAATAACTAGATTCCAAACTATTTTGGAAACAATTCTACACATAAAATAACATGCATAATTTAAATCAACATAGCAATTTTGTAAAACTGAGTTCAACACAATCAAAGCACAACTTGCCTTAGAAAAGATCTTGCTCTTGCTCTAGACCTTGGTCTTGAGTCAATGATTCTCCCTCAGATGCTCCGAGCACTTCAACGTCTACACGTATCAAGAAAAAACACAAAATAAACACCAAAATAGAGTGCAAGCAATCTCCAAAAATCAAATACAATTCACTATTAAATACATCTCAGTTTAGAATTTTTTTAGAAGTTTGAATCGCCTCAATCGGAGCTCATATGAGGAAAAACAGGCTCACGAAAGATTCAAAAATCATAAAAATCAGAAAATTCGAAATCATAACTTCTTGAATTATTTTTGTACTAGAAAATACTATTTATATCATCATCTGACATCAGCCTTGGGCCGAACCAGCCCACGGCCGACACGGGTGCCTGCACTGTTCCATGGACAAAGTGCTCAGATCGACCTGAGTCTATAGTGGAATTGGTCTACCACAACAGGCGACTGACGGGTGGACCCTACACCCGTGCTGACATGGCTGAAACTGCTCATTTGACATGCAAGCAGAATCATCCGACATAATGCACATGTGGCCATGACAAAGCAACCACATGGCGGCACGTCAACCACAGCGGAGCAGCCCCGGCTCTCATGAAAAATAGCAACGCATCGCTGGGCCTGAGGATGACGAAGCCCAATCTGGCGAACGGTAATAGAACTCGGTTCCAACCTCACGGATTTGAAATGGCGCAACACGGTGAATCCAGATTCGACCTTTCCTTCAATGGAGACAACTTGACGACAGCGGAAACTCTCAAAACCCAACGGCGGCACGAACCTCAACTTCGATGAGCTTGATCTCCACTAACAAGGCACCTCGGGCGACGGCTCTTAAGGCAAAACATGTAACTAGAGACGACAATCCTCGGGTGATGAGCGATTGGCTTTATAGCCCTAGGAATCGTGCGAAACTGGGAAACCTAAATCTAGACGGTGGTGGAGTTCGCACCAGAGACGGAGATGGCGGCGGCGCGACGCGGCACTATCCTAGTTGTCCACGCGTCCCCAATCTATCGACTAACATGGCACAATCCTCACTGAACACGCATACCAAATCGACGGCTCAATTGCTTAGGGTTGAATAACGCCACCTTAACCATACGTATTCGATTTTGATCCTACGGCCACCTTCGCTCCTCGTCCGATCCACTTGCAGCCACCCAATCAGATCTGACAGCTCAAGGCGCTAGAGCAACGTGAGCAATGGTCTAGAGTGGACCGAATTCACGGCTTAGTTCAGCTGACAAGTGGGCCCACTCGATGCTGACTGGGCACTTGCGCAAGCACTGACCGAGCTGACACGTCAGCAGAGAGGATGATGAGGTGGTGAGATGGATACTGATGTGGAACCACTTGTCAACACCAGAGCATGGCACATCGACGACGGCAGCTCGAGGCCCTATGGTCACTGGCAACTACGACAGATGACCTCCTCGGTGAGCTCTTGATGAGATGAACCTGGTGACGTGAATGGTTTGGCTGGCGGCAACGACACAAAGAAATGGTGCTGTCTAGGGCATCCCGGTGCGGCGGCGCTCTGGCAATGCTCCGACCGAGCTAGCGCACGCACGAGGTAGAACATGCTACCACAAACTCAACGGTTCCAACCTCGAGCTCAGGATGCACGGACGGTGGTGAATCGTCTACTTTTCTTCACGGCATCGCACTGCAGAAAACCTCGGATTGTAGACAAACAGTGGCACAATCAAACGATTGGATCTAGGGTTTGAGCTCCTTGAAAGGATCAAGTTGTCCTAGAGGGGGGGTGAATAGGCAACTAAAAATTTTTTGAAGTCTTATGGAAAAACTTTTCTCAATAAAATAGTAACAGAAATAATTAGTATAAAGATTCAACACAACTCTTGCTTCAGTAAGATTTGTAAAGAGAGGAACTTGAATGAGAACTGACAATAAAAGGAACAAACAAATATAAATCAATAACAGGAAGACTCAAAGAATTTTTCACCGAGGTTCAGAGCTCAAATTCTTACGTCCCCGTTAGAGCACTCCTTCAGAAGTATAGCTTAACCAAAAGCACTTCTTCAGATGTATTGCTCCACCAAATAGCCAATCACAATGGCTTTTGGTTTTCCACTATCTTGACTCTTTCACCACTCTGGTGAGGTGAGTCTCAACCTATCACAACAATGGTGGCCTTCCACAATCTCTTTTGGATAGGTCACACCAACAACTCCTCCAAACGTCTAGGAATAGCTAGTTCCAAGAGTAATAGACTATCCACAAGCCCTGTCTCTTGGTTCAATAGCTAGATGCAAACTAGACACAGCTTGGAGCAAGCACTCTATCAGATCAGAATGAGGGTTTGTGATTTTCTGAGTTGAAGCTCAAACTCTTTGATGAAATGAATGCTTAGAGATGCTAAAGATCAAAGAGTTGTAATTGATTTGAACTGTATTCAGAAATTCAAGGATGTGTATATGCCAAAAGCCCTATGTTTTCGTGAGCTCAAAGCACTGTATATATAGAGCCCGAACAGAAATAACCGTTGTACCTGCCCTTGTTCTAGTTGGGGGTGGGTACGATAGGTGGGGAAGGTCAACTACTACCCTTTTATAAGAATCTCAAAGTATATGAGTCATAAGTCAAAATACACACACGTCGGACTGAAATTTCTAGTCCGGAGTACATATGATTGGAGAAGCATTATTGAACTCAGAGTGACCTATTTGCGCTGGACCGAAAATATCAGTCTGTCGTAAATATACTAGTCAAGGTAGTTTTTGCTGGACTGAAAATATTGGTTTGGAGTACACATACTTTGTTTTATATGGATATCAGCAAAAACAATGTTTGCGCTGGACCGAAAAAGTTGGTCCGGCGGACACATGGTTTTGTTCTATTTGAGTACCAGCGAACAACGTTTGCGCCGGACCGAAAAAGTTGGTCCGGCGTACACAAGGAAACGGCTAGTTTTTTATCTGAGTGAAGCATGGTTGCGCCAGACCGAAAAAGTTGGTCCGGCGTACACATAGAATTCTGGTCCGCATCAAACTTCATATTTCTGGTTAAGATTTGAGCAGAATAATACTTAACACAGACTATGATTTTATTTAGGGTGAAAATATAACATATGACGGACTAAATTTAGGAAAGAATTCAGATTGGTCTGACGTGAACGATGTACGCTCGGTTGAAAAGAATCAAAGAAGAGTTTTTAGTGCCAGACTGAAAAAGTCGGTCCGGCATACATGGAATGCGCTCGGTGAAAAGAACTCTTAGCGCCGGACTGAAAAAGTCAGTCCGGCGTATATGGTGTGCGCTCGGTTGGAATTGAATTTTGATTTCTTGAACGCTTGTCAAGATGAAGTTTGGTTCAGAGAAAATTCCTTTTGGCTAAAAAGGGAAAGATGGATTTTTGAATAAGAGATATGAAATGTCCTATGCTCCAAGTAATCTTAGTGATTTTGCATATGAACCAAGATCATTTCTTATGTATAATCCCTCTTAATAGTACGGTGAATCTAGCTATATGACTTGAAACAATTTCAAGCCAAAACTAAAAGTAAACACCTTAGCCTTGATCTTCAAATACAGCTGTTGTCGGCTTTTTCTTAGTATCCTTTTTTATCATCAACACTAAAATCTACATAATAAGCATAATTAACAAAAATAGGGATCCTAGATGCTCTCAATCTCCCCCTTTTTGGTGATTGATGACAATATCTCTGACATTATACTCAGAGAGCTATAAAAGGATTACTTTACCTGCAGATAAAAGTTAGTCTGATAGAACAGATAATGTTTAAATGACTTAAGTATTTTATACTCCCCTGAATGAATGCATGAGATGAATTTCAATTGTACACATGAAGCAATATCAGAATCATTCAGAAGGGGTTTTTCAGATAAGATCAAACAAGTATCAATAGATCCAAGAGAAGCATATGCATAAATCATTTAGAGGAGCAAAATTTATAAAAGTCTTGAGTAGTTTTTTTATAACAAACTCTTTATAACAAGCCTTAGATAACTAAGAGAGGAGGATCTATTGAGAGATCTATTTACAGAACTATTCTATTTTTCTCCTCCTTTAACTATTTTAATCTTCTCCTCCTTTGGCATCAATAGCCAAAAAGGTTACTTCTTGCGCTTTGAAAAAGTTCTCTTCAGCATGCTTGCCATTCTGGAGCTTGTACTTCTTCTTGGACGGAGAGGCAGGTGATTGCTCTTGGTCATTTTGTGGATCATCCATTGCTTGATCATGCCAACTGGGATATTCAGAATCACCTGGCTGAGGACTGAAAGATAGCTCATTAAAATTATGCTGGACATCTCTGATCAACTCTTGAGTCTCATTAGACTGATCCAACAAAAGCTGTGCAATTTGTTCCTTATTGGATACCAAGTTATTTCTAGCATCTTCAGAGTAGTCCCTAAGATAATCCAATTGATCCCCTTGCCAATTCAAGCAGCTGCCAGTCTTCTCAAAGTTCTTGTACACAGAATGAGCAAACTTGTCAATCTTTGCATCTTGGGCATTCTGCTTTTTGTTGAGATCATACATTCTGTCCTTGATCACCAGTTGTTCAGTTTTGATCTCACCTAACCACTTCCTCATATCCCATTGATTTCCTCTGATCATATCAAACCTTTTATAAGTTTCATCTCTGAGATTTGCTTGGTCTTGATAGATCTTTTGCAAAGATCTCTTCTTGCTTTGTTGATTGGCTGCCATTAGTTCATTGTGTCTTTGTGCTGCCAATCTTCTTTCTTCTTCAAAGCTTTCTTGAGTATGTCTGAGGTCAGAGTTGTATTGTTGCTCAAAATAAGTGAACCAACCTAGCTAAGAATCCCACCAAGATGGTTGTTGACCAAAATCATGAGTGGACTCAGGTTCAGCAAAATGAGAATAATGAGAGTCCTCATCTAATTGCTGAGAAAAAGTTGGGACAGTAACTTGAGGATGCCTAGAGCCACCTGCTTCATGTTCATGGGCTGCTGATGGAAATCTCTGTGACTTCATGAACCTAGCTGCTACTGCTAGTTCTTGTAATCTATGCACTTCCTCATCTTCATGATGAGACTCTGAGCTGGCTTAGACTTTAGTGTGTTCAGATTGTCCAAACCTTTGCTAACTATGATGTTCAGAGCTGTAGTCCACAATTTCTGTAGGTGTATGTGAAAAGTCAGGAGCTGGAAAAAGGTGTTCCTGAGTATGATAGCTATGACTTGGAGCTCCACCATCATCATCTGAACTTGCATGTATCTCAGTGTCTTCTTGAGCACTTGGCTCATGTATTACTGGTAGTGGAGTAGGAAGTCTAACTGGCCTTTCATCTTGAGCAACTGGCTTGGGAATTTTTTATTGCTTTGGTCTAGAGTTGAAGTTCCTGTTCATCTCAAGCTGGGAGATGGTCCCTTGAGCCAATAGCATCTGGGTTATTTGCATGGCAAAAGGGAGAGGACTGCCCATTTTTCTGCAAATAGCTTCTTCCATCTCCCCAAAAATGTAATCTGTCAGATCAATGGGTTGTCTTGACATAATCAGATGCAGTAACCAAGCAAGATATGGAGTTACTCCCTCTTTGTATCCAGTCTTAGGGTAAATTGTGTGTCTTAGAATAGGAGCGGAGATTTGGCCTCGGCAGACAGACAATGAACCCTATTAGCATTAAACCCAGCCTCATGGATATTTCTGTAGATGTGAGTAGATACTTGCAAGTCAGGCATGTCGCCAATATGCCTCCATCTATTTCCAGGAAACATCCTATCATGAATCCTATTTCTGTTTAGCAAAGAACTTGAGGCTCCAATAGCAGCTTCAAACTGAGGTGATCTCACTTTTCTCTTATTTCCATCAATAGTAAACAGAATATAATTCCTATTCTTGTTCACTAACAAAGATGCATAGAATTCCAATATTCTGCTTTTATTCCAAGCTAGCCCAGCAGAAGACATAAGTGCAGCAAGGTCAGGAGTTGACCTTACACAATCTAGAATTCTATTTGATACTAGGACTGAGCTAATATGGTTCCAGTCCACATATTGATGCTTGCATAGGGATGACAGGGGTTTACCACTCTTATTTTTCCTGTTTTTGTAGCCCAAGAATATGTTTTTCTGGAAAGTGGTGATGAATTGCTCATTTAAGGGGGATCTATCAAGGGGAAACCATGTCTTTTTTGGAACCAATCTTACTGATCTTAGTTTCTTCCCCCCAATGTAGCTAGCTCATGCCCAATAATCATATCAATTTCCTCACTGAGTTCTATTTCTTCCTCAGAGGGTGTATTTGCACTAGGCTCATAATCACTATCATCTGAAGACGAGGTGAAATCATGTTGCACTGGTTGTTTCCCTCTTTTTGGTAGTTTAGATGTTGTGACTTTCTTTACACAACCACTAGATTGATGAGGTTGACTAGTGCTATCTGTTTTGGCTTTCTTTTTCCTTTTAACTTTGTCAATAATTTTTCCAAAAAGACCTCTTTTGTCTCGATTTCGGGAACTCATCTTGACTAAAACTTCTTTATCAAGCAGAAAAGAAAACTAAGCTCACTTGGTTAACAACAAGCTGGCTGCTTTACTGACAGTGCAAAGGGCAAAAACTGAAGAACAACCTAAAGAACAGAGAGATGACCTTAAGAAACGATTTCTAACTAGGATTTCAATCTAAGCAAAGAGAAGAGATAGAGATTGAAGAACTTACAGAACCCTAGAAGAAATACCTTGAGCACACAGGAGCACCGTTGCCAACCACCTGGTTAAGATGTGCTTCAGTGAAGTGAAGGTCTTGCGCTAAAGAAAAAGTTGCGAGAGGATTTGTGGATCAAAAAGCTTGAGAGGCTTCTGAAGAAGATGAAGCTATAAGTAGCGCACGATGCGAGGAATAAAATACGGAAGTTATTGCAGTCATTTTGAATACGGACAACACATGGGGAAAGTAACGACTGTAACTGCCCGATTTTGAAGGAAGTTTCTTTATGAGGTGGGGTCGAAAATCAGAGAATCCAAGAAATATGGTTACCAAATTTGGACAGGTTTAGCAGAGATAAGTCCTAAGAATAGGAAAGATTTTGACGTGTATAGTAAGGATAAGATCTTTTAGAATTTTGAGATGAACACGGTTTGAAAAAGATAAGTGCTTAGATGACAGAGCTATTGTCGTACGTTCCTCGAATAGCCTTTTCAGTTATATCTGAAAACCCTTTATCTGCGCCAGACCGAGTCCTGATGATTTTCCATCTGCGCCGGACCATGTCCGTATAAGACATACTTGGTCCGCCGTAGTTGGAAAGCTCTCAGTTTGGTTTGGCCAGCAGTCCGTAGTACATAGACATAGTCTTGAACTTGAAAATATAGATATAACTAATTTCTTAAAGATTTTCTGAGATCTCTCTTTTAAGAATAACACACAAATTTGTAGAGGGATCTTAGAATAATCTTAATATATAGATCAATCAACCAATAAATTCAGGAGATGTTGGATTTCAAATGGTAATGTATGAGCCCCTTTTTTATAAAAGCATGAATATGATTAATTCAAGCTCAAAGAAAAAGACTCATGTGCTGAATAGTTTAGATTTTCAATTTTTCATTAAAGTGTATATTAATATATTTTTGTTTTTATTTTTTTGAAATTCAATTTACCTAATTTCTGTGTGTTTAGGAAAGTATAATATAGAAATAGGGAAAGGAAAGGCTTTCAGCAGCATTTTTATGACTTCATTTTTCAAGAAGATTATAAAATTATTTTTTTAATATAATCTTATTATTTCTACTTCAGTACTGATAATTATTTTGTTCACATAAAGGTAGCAAGACATGCATGGCAGGTAAACTTGGCTCCCCCTTAGTGTGATATTTCAAAGAATCAAACAATATTTGAAGAAGCAAGAATATTCAGTTCATTTCTTAATTTTGAAAATCTAGCCTCATCAAGTGGTTTAGTGAAAATATCAGCCAATTGATCCTCAGTCCTTACATGACTAATCATAATGTCACCTTTAGAACCATGATCACGTATGAAGTGATGTCTAATTTCAATATGCTTAGTTTTGGAATGCCGAACTGGATTGTTGGCTATTTTCACTGCACTTTCATTATCACATAATAGAGGCACATTTTCAAACTTAATACCATAGTCCAAAAAGGTTTGTTTAATAAAAAGAATTTGAGCACAACAACTGCCTGCAGTAACATATTCAGCTTCAGCAGTTGAAAGTGCTACTGAATTTTGTTTCTTTGAACACCAAGACACTAAAGATCTTCCAAGTAAATGACAACCCCTAGAAGTGCTTTTCTGATCAACTTTGCAACCGGCATAATCAGAATCTGAGTAGCCAAGAAGTTCAAAAGAAGCACCTTTTGGGTACCATAAGCCAAAACAAGGAGTATGCTTTAAGTATATGAAAATCCTTTTTACTGCACTAAGATGTACTTCTTTAGGTGCAGCTTGAAATCTAGCACACATGCATACACTAAACATGATATCTGGCCTAGATGCTGTCAAATAAAGTAAAGAACCTATCATGGATCTATATAACTTTTGATCAACAGATTTACCTCCCATATCCTGATCAAGATGTGTATTGGTTGCCATAGGAGTTTTAAGAGGCTTGCATTCTTCCAGATTAAAGCGCTTGAGAAGGTCTTTAATATATTTTTCTTGTGAGATAAAAGTCCCTTCCTTCAATTGCTTGACTTGAAATCCCAGAAAGAATGTAAGCTCTCCCATCATTGACATCTCAAATTCTCTAGCCATTTGATTACTGAATTCCTTGCATAGAGATAGATTAGTACTCCCAAAGATAATATCATCAACATAGATTTGGCAAATTATTAATGTACCATTGAAGTCTTTTAGAAATAATGTTGGATCAATCTTCCCAATTTTGAAATTCTTTTCTAATAAAGAGTCTCTAAGGCGCTCATACTATGCCCTAGGGGCTTGTTTCAAACCATATAGATTCTTAGATAACTTATATACATGATTGGGAAATTTGATATCCTCAAAACCAGGGGGTTGTTCAACATATACAGTTTCTTCAATGATTCCATTAAGAAAAGCACTTTTAATATCCATTTGAAAAAGAGTAATATTAAAATGACAAGCAAAGGCTAGAAGGAACCGTATTGCTTCAAGTCGAGCTACAGGTGCATAGGTTTCTCCATAATCCAAACCTTCAACTTGAGAGTATCCTTGAGCAACTAGCCTTGCTTTATTGCGTGTGACGACACCATTTTCATCGTGTTTGTTTCTGAAAACCTACTTTGTTCCAATGACATTATGTTCTGTGGGTCTTTCTACTAAGTTTCGGACTTTGTTTCTTTCTAAGTTGTTGAGCTCTTCTTCCATTGCCACAATCCAGTCAGCATCCTTCAAAGCTTCATCTACTGATCTGGGCTCAACACATGAAACAAACGAGTAATGTTCATAGAAAGAAGCTTGTCTAGAACGAGTTTAAACACCCTTACTAAATCCACCAATGATTTGATCTACAGGGTGATCCTTTGAGATGGTGTGATGGCTCTTTATGAAGTTTAAACCTTCATCCTTCTTTTCATTATCTTCAATTTGTGATCCATCTTGAGGTATTGTGGATATTGGTGGTTGATCATCTTTGTCTTCTTTGGGCTTGATCTCACCAATTTCCATTTTCTTCATGGAATCTTTTAGTGCTTCTTCACCTACATCAGCTAGATTCTCATGCTCACCTTGTGAGCCATTAGATTCATCAAATTTAACATCATAGGTTTCCTCTACTAATCCAGTTGAATTATTGAAGACTTTATAAGCTTTGGATTTAGAAGAGTAACCTAGCATGATACCTATACCACACCTCTTTTGAAATTTACCTATGTGTTCTCTTTTTATAAATATATACCTTACATCCAAACACACGAAAATATGTGATATTAGGTTTTCTTCCTACCAGAAGCTCATATGAAGTCTTCTTGAGAAGTCGGTGAAGATAGAGCCTGTTGATTGCATGACATGCAATATTGATAGTTTCAGCCCAGAAAACATCAGAAGTGTTATATTCATCCAACATTGTCCTAACTCATCACAGTATTCAACAATGTTAGTGTTAACAAATTCAGATCCATTATCACTCCTAATTTTCTTAATAGGACAATCAAATTCATTTTGATCCCTGTTTGCAAAATTTTTAAATATTTTTCCAACTTCAACTTTATTTGGCAAAAAGAATACCCATGTAAAGCTAGAGAAATCATCTACAATTACAAGGCAATATGAGTTGCCACCTATACTTGCATATGAAGTAGAACCAAAAACATCCATGTGCAGAAGATCTAGGGGCCTAGTAGTGGACATGATAATTTTGGCAGGATGAGAGTTTGCCACTTGCTTGCCAGCTTGACAATCACTGCAAAGTTTATCCTTTTCAAATTTAACATCCTTCGGGCCCACTACTAACTCATTTTTGAAAAGCTTTTTGATATTAGACATACCTACATGCCCAAGTCGTCTATGCCAAAGCCAACCATGTGAAACTTTAGCAAGCTGACAAGTTGAAATACATGAGTAGTTAGAATTGAAATCAACAAGGTAGAGATTTTGAAATCTAAAACCTTTAAAAATAAGCTTTTCGTTTTTGTCAAGAATTGTTACTCCATCACTGGAGAAGATACAATGAAATCCTAAATCACAAAGTTGAGCAACAGACAAGAGATTGAAATTTAAAGAATCAACTAGTAATATATTTTCAATAGAGTGATCATTTGATATAGCTATTTTACCGTTACCTTTTAGCTTTCTTTTACTGTTGTCTCCAAATGTGATTTTGTGACTTGGGTCACTTTCTTTTTCAACTGAGCTGAACATCCTTGAGGTGCCGGTCATGTGTTGTGTGCAACCACTGTCAATAACCCAGTGTCGGCTGCCACTTTTGTAATTTACCTAAAAGAATGTTCATTTTTTGAGTTTAGGTACCCAAATACTTTTGGGTCCATTTGTGTTAGTCTGAACAATTTTTGGGCCAAATGGATTAATAAGTAAGGACTTAGGCACCCAAATAGCTTTAAGGTTTTTATCCAGATTAGAGGGGCCAACATATTTGACATTCATTTTACCCCTAAAATCCTTAAATAGCATATAGTGAGCATCAACCATGCATCTTCTATTGACCTTGGCATATGAAGCATGGGCAAATTTACAATTTTTAGAAGCATGATTATAGTTATGACAATAACAACATTGATTCCTACTTTTGATAAAATTAATCTTGGGTTTTGGCTGTTCATTCTTTCTGGGCATAGACTTGACTTTATAACCTAATCCCTTTTTACCCAGAACAATCTTTTGCTCCCCAAGAATTTTATCAAGAGTAGCACTACCAAGGAAGCATTTTTCTAATCCTTTGTCAAATTTTGCTACCTTGGATTTCAGATCATTGTTTTCTGTCATGAGCTCTTTAGCATACAAAGCATTTTTGCAATTTTTACTACACATGCTAGATGAGCTGCAAGTAATCATTTCATCATACAACAAATCACAACTAACTGAAACATTGCAAGATGAAACCCTTTTAGATTTGCTATTCTGCATTTCATTATCAATTTCTAGCTCATAGTATTTATTAAGTAATTCATTATGGTCTTTAACAAGTTGTATATGTGAGGTTTTCAAAGAATCATGAGAATTAATAAGAAGAATATGATCGGAATTTAGTACAGAATGAGCATGTGAAAGTTTTTTATGTTTATCTATAAGCTCATTTTGACTAATTTCTAGTACATCATATTTTTCATGCACTGTCTTGATGTCAGATTCAAGAGTTTCAACTTTATTCATCAAGCTTGTAGCATTTTACTTAAGAGCTTTGTCTTTAGCAGTTTTAACATATAAAGCATTATTAAGCTCTTTAATAATTTCTACAAGCTCTTCATATGAAGGAGAATCATTTACCTTGTCTTCATCATTTTTGGCCATTAGGCACAGTGGTAGAGAAGTTGAAGGTGAAGGTGGTGTAGATTCATCTAGAGCGAGCCCTGCTAGTCCCTTGGACCTTGACTCTTCTTCATCTGCGGAGGAGGAGGATTCTTCACTTGAATTTTCTTCATCAGTGATCCATTCACCAATGTGTGCCTCCTTCTTCCCTTTCCTCCAATGTTTCTTGGAGTAGCTTTTCTTGCGATGACTTCTCTTGTAGCTCCCTTGAGCTTTTTCTTCATCATTGTCATCTTTGTTCTTGCTCTTGCCCTTTTTGTTACTTTTATTTGGGCAACGGGCAGTTATGTGTCCTTTCTCATTGCACTCAAAGCAGATAATGTTAGAGAAAGGGTTTCTTTTTTAGAAGTGGTTGTAGGACTTACCTTTGGCATTTACCCTTCTCATGATCTTGTTTGCTGATCTCATGAGTAATGCCAATTTTCTTACATCTTCATCCTCTTCATAGCTTGAGTTTTCTTCTTCTTCATCATCAGAGGAATCTTGAACTTTCTCCTTAACCTTGAGTGTAATAGATTTTTTCTTGATCTCAACTTCATCACCCAAGGTAAGCTCATGAGCTGAGATCTTGCCCAATAGTTCAGTGGGTGTGAGTTTCTTCAGATCACCACTGTTGGATAGATAAGTGATCAGGCTGTAATAGGCTCGAGGTAGAACCCTGATCATCTTCCTGCATACCTCAACATCATCAACTTTAGTTACTAGACCTTTAAGTTCATTTATAATGGGATTTAGTCTAGAAAACATATCATTAGCATTTTCTTGAGGAAGCATTTTGAACTGATCAAATTTTTCTCTGACAACAAAATATCTTTCCTCTTTTACATCAGAGGTACCCTCATGAATTTCTTGAAGAGTAGTCCATATATCATAGGCGTTGACAAATTACTAACTCTATGAAAAACTTCAACGCTAAGGCAAGAAAAGATAACATTTCTAGCCTGAGCATTGTATTGCAAATTTTTATTTCTCCAGGAGTAGGTTCTGAGGATGAGGATTGCCCATCAGGTATGACCCGTGGAGGCAGAGGTCTTTCTATAACCCTCCACACATCATAACTTATGGCTTCAAGATAACACCTCATTCTAATTTTCTAATAAGCATAATTTGTGCCATAAAAAACAAGAACCCTTCCTACACTTACTATAGCTGATCCTATTCCCTCGGCCATTTTACCCAAGCTATTAAGCTTTAGAGGGATAACCTTGCTCTGATATCACTTGAAAGGATCAAGTTGGCCTAGAGGGGGGTGAATAGGCAACTTAAAATTTTTTTAAGACTTATGGAAAAACTTTTCTCAATAAAATAGTAATAGAAATAATTAGTATAAAGATTTAACACAACTCTTGCTTCAGTAAGATTTGTAAAGAGAGGAACTTGAATGAGAACTGAAAATAAAAGGAACAAACAAATATAAATCAATAACAGGAAGACTCAAAGAATTTTTCACCGAGGTTCAGAGCTCAAACTCTTACGTCCCCGTTAGAGCACTCCTTCAGAAGTATAGCTTAATCAAAAGCACTTCTTCAAATGTATTGCTCCACCAAATAGCCAAGCGCAATGGCTTTTTGGTTTTCCACTATCTTGACTCTTTCACCACTCCGGTGAGGTGAGTCTCAACCTCTCACAGCAGTGGTGGCCTTCTACAATCTCTTTTGGATAGGCCGCACCAACAACTCTTCCAAACGTCTAGAAACAGCTAGTTCCAAGAGTAATAGATTATCCACAAGCCCTGTCTCTTGGTTCAATTGCTAGATGCAAACTAGACACAGCTTGGAGCAAGCACTCTATCAGATCAGAATGAGGGTTTGTGATTTTCTGAGTTGAAGCTCAAACTCTTTGATGAAATGAATGCTTAGAGATGCTAAAGATCAAAGAGTTGTAATTGATTTGAACTGTATTCAGAAATTCAAGGATGTGTATATGCCAAAAGCCCTATGTTTTCGTGAGCTCAAAGCACTGTATATATAGAGCCCGAACAGAAATAACCGTTGTACCTGCCCTTTTTCCCGTTGGGGGTGGGTAGGATAGGTGGGGTAGGTCAACTACTACCTTTTATAAGAATCTCAAAGTATATGAGTCATAAGTCAAAATACACACACGCCGGACTGAAATTTCTAGTCTGGAGTACATAGGATTGGAGAAGCATTATTGAACTCAGAGTGACCTATTTATGCTGGACCGAAAATATTAGTCCGTCGTAAATATACTAGTCAAGGTAGTTTGTGCTGGACTGAAAATATTGGTCTGGTGTACACATACTTTGTTTTATATGGATATCAGCAAAAACAATGTTTGCGTCGGACCGAAAAAGTTGGTCCAACGTACACATGGTTTTGTTCTATTTGAGTACTAGTGAACAACGTTTGCGCCGGACCAAAAAAGTTGGTCCGGCATACACAAGAAAATGGCTGGTTTTATCTGAGTGAAAAATGTTTGCGCCACACCGAAAAAGTTTCAAAATGGCTGGTTTTATCTGGTTCATATGCTGGCTAAGAAGGGAAAGGTCCGGATTTTTGAATAAGAGATATGAAATGTCTTATGCTCCATGTAATCTTAGTGATTTTGCATATGAACCAAGATCATTTCTTATGTATAATCCCTCTTAATAGTACGGTGAATCTAGCTATATGACTTGAAACAATTTCAAGCCAAAACTAAAAATAAACACCTTAGCCTTGATCTTCAAATACAGCTGTTGTCGACTTTTTCTTAGTATCCTTTTTTTATCATCAACACCAAAACCTACATAATAAGCATAATTGACAAAAATAGGGAGCCTAGATGCTCTCACTCCTTAGGTCACGACGTATCTGGTGCTCTCCTTATATATAGTCACAAGAGTCTGTGTTGAAGCTGACACACAGATGATTTCATGGCCAACACAGTGGCGGTGCGCGGAGTGCGCCATCTCTACGGAGATGATGGGACTGACAGGTAGGCCCCACATGTCAGCCTCATGCGGCACAGCATGCCGGGCGAACGGGGCCAAAGTGATGGAGATGTTGTGCTAGGCCGAGGAGTGCTGGCTCGAGCGCGAAAGGTTGGGCCAGACCGAGAAGACTATAGCCCAAGGCCAAATCCGGATTTTCAAGGATTTTTTAATCAAAACAATTCCCAAAATTCAAATAGCTTCAAATAAATAGCAAAAATACTTATAATTTTTTTAGAAAATTCCATAAAATATTTTGGGATATATAGAACCTAAATAAAATTTTGTTTGGCAAAAGTTCACATGAACTTTACCAAATTTTAAATACTATTTGCAATATTGTCCAAAAATAACATTTAAATTCCAAATAAATTCTAAAAAATTAAAAAAATTATAAATTGCAAAATAAAAAAATAAAAGCCAAAAATTGGGATATTACATTTACATACTTGTCAACAGTTTTTACAAATTCCATTTGCAATCTACTACTTGTTATTATTGATTAAATCTTGCTTTACACAAAAGAACCTAGTAAAATAACCATCTCCTTGACATAGCCAAGCATTTACTTCCAATTGTGATATACTATAAGTCTTGAGGAGTACAAATGTACTCACGCTTGCTTGTTGATATTCAGAGGTTGAGGAAGCCGCGGTTCCCGATGACTCTTACCTTACCTCAGGTTATGGGGACTACAGTGACAAGCTTTTCTAGGGCTTAATCCTTGTCAGTTTCCTATGGATACTTATGGGCTAAGGTATACCACGGTATCTCGCTTCCACTACTTTTTCACTGCATTTTGTTTAGCCTTCAAGGCCTTATTGTAAGAACTATGTACTATTGACCTTCGTATTTATATATGTATTGTGCATGGATGTGATCACCAAATTGTAAATTTGTGTACCAGCCACTAATCATAGGACTAGTACAGTATACACTGAGGCCCTTTGATATTCCACACCAGAAGGGAGGGTCTCGACATAAGTGCAAGGAGCTTGTTCTCAGACATGGCTGCTTAGTCTTTGGATGTGTAGGTGGCTTAGAAGATGTTAGCAGTCAATGGCAATTGACCGAGACTAGGCAGAAGAGTTGAGGTTTGTGCAGTCAATTAAGTCTGGATGAGGCTATGTGGTTCAAGCGGGAAGCATAGGAAAGGCAAGGATTGTGAAGAGGTGAATTGGTGCATGTAGTGTGCCAAGTGACTTGGACCAATGCAAGTAGAGACAATCCAAGGGAGACTAGATGCGTGAAGACTTGACGGCAAGTCATTGAGCACCACGGGCTACATGTCAAAGGATACGGAGATGCTTTGATGTGAAGGATTGATTTCAGAGTTTCTTCGAGGAAAAGAATTGGGAAAAGGTCGGTAGAGGGGCAATTTGGATATTTGCCCTATACCGGAAAAGAGGCAGTATGAAAAACCGCGGCGTTGGCTTAAGTAGTTTAGGTCAAGAAAATGGAGGACCTGAGAGTGAATCGGGTTATAGGAGCATCAGGATGAAGAGTTCTTTGAAAAGTGCTCCATTGTTGTGTTAAGTGTAAAACCTGTTAAGTTGTTAGGTTATCGGGTCAGCCCATGTATAAGTGGATCATATCCACATGTGTGGTTTAGATCGAGGGTTTAGAAGTGAAGTGGTTAGCTTGGCCACCACTATAAAAGGAGATGAGGAGATAGCATAGGTGCTAAGCCTTTGGAAGCCCTTGGTAGAGAGTGCTCTTGTGAGAGATTTAGGGAGAGAGAGAAGTTGAGGCTCTTGTGTGTGAGCATTTTGTTATCCTTAGATTTGTGTGTGATTGAGGAATGGTTGTAAGCATTAATATATCCATTAAATTCGTGCAAGTCTTCACTCTTGTATTCTCTCTCAAGTTTGGCTTGTTCTTTGATCCTTTTGCTTGGATTTGCTTTGGTTCTTGTTCCTCTATCTTGCTAGTTGCCAAGGACATGTAATAGGTGGAGAAACCTTAAGAAGTCGTATCACATTTATCTAGGCATCCTTATAGCAAGTTTTTAGAGGTTGACTGGGTTTTTTGTTTTGAATTTAGTGAGATCTTGATTCTTGTGATTCAAGGGTTTGACTTGGTTCTTACTGAGATCAAGAGTGCTAAGACATGTGGGAAAACATCATTGGCCATATTGGCTTGAAACCTACCACGAGCAACTCAAGATCTTGGTTTTGCTGTTTGCCCTGTTTTGGTACAACTTCTGTTGAAATGGATAAAGGTTCGAACTTTAGCTATGATCCTTGAGAGTGTTGATTGAAATAGGTTCCTAAAATGTTAGGGAAGTTGTGTTTCAAATCTCAAGTCATTTGGAGCCACGGTTTGAAAGTTGTGTTTGTCTTGGTCTTCAGCTATGTTGCTGTTTTTCGTTGTGACCCAGATCATCTGACTCAATAGGATGTCGGATTATCCGAGTCAAGTAGGATTATCCGACTCAAGTTTATGTGCAACCCGTTGTGGCTTTTGGTTTGGGTTATGTATTGGTTTCCACTGTGCATCTTGATCAAATCTTTGCTGCTTCTTATAGCTATTAGAGGGAAAATCTTTTGGCATTCCTTGGGGTGAAATTTTTAGGAGACCGTATAGTTGGGTAGGGCATATTCAGGCCCCCTCCTCCCTTTTAGTCGCCTCGGTCTTACAAGTAACTCTGGAATGTTATTCCTCAGCTGTCAATTTATAAAGCCCAGGTCTATGAAATTGCTCGAGGAAGCCACAGACAGCATGGGGCATCTAGTGGAAGCATAATTGAACCCACAAGTAACAGGCTCTTGAACTCAAGACTACGTACCGGTACCACCACATCAAATGACCGACTTCCTGATGCAGTTCAACAAAGCAAAGGAGGGGTTTGGCCTTAGGCTCCGAAGTGTAGACCTATCACTGGGGAGAAAGTCTGCATCAACAATCAGCTCAGAGTGTTTGTTGATCATAAGCATCGTATCGATGTTTTATTATATTTGCATTGTCGCGATAACCCTGAATTTCCGGTTGTTGCAGGCATACAACAAGAGCATCAGAAACCTTCTGCGCTGGACCTAATCTTCCTTTTGAAATTGCTATCTGCACATCGGAGGATGGAAGATCGGATAGTCTAACTATTCGCTTCAACCCCAGCGCCTCCCTGTTAACCCAAAACGTTCGCAGCAGAGCCTTTCAGCAGCGTCGGCAAGGATCCGGAACCTTTCTCCAAACTAGGCTTCAAGTGGACGGTGTTTGTTGTGGAATGTACAGAAATTGTTCAGACATGCTGCAAGATCAGTTGAGCAACACAGATTTGAAGTCACAAAAGTACTACAGGCACTTATTTCGATCTGTCCAAACCTCGCCACCGCTTCGTTGGATATGGAAGTCAAGATGTGAGCCTAAGCTTAGAATTTTTGCCTGGTTACTAATTCAAGATCGCCTGAACACTAAACAAATGCTGATTCGAAGAAGATTCTACATGGGGCAAGATGATAAATACGTCCTTCGTAATCACTCAGAGGTAGAATCATCCAAACATCTATTATTCACCTGTTCCTTCAGCTCGCAATGCTGGAACTCTCTTAATATTCATTGGAACACTTCCTTTGAAGTCGTCAACATGATCCAGCAGGCAAAAAGGAACTTTGCTCAACCCTACTTCATGGAGATCTTCCTGGGAGATCTGGAAACAATGAAAACAATCTCATTTTTAGCCAGAGCATCACGCCACTTCAATCTTGGAAGAACAGCTTTACTCATCTTGCCGGATTGCTCCTGCCCAGGATGAAAGAGCCTCTGGCGACTCTCTTTTCGGTCTGGATTACCTCCCTGTAATTTTGTTTGTATGTTTATCTGTTCTATCTGCGTATCTTTGTTTGTAGGTTAGTCTATCTTTCTTTCTCTTGCTGTTTGCCCTTCCTGGGCACCTCTCTTTCCCGTTCAGGTATGATCCCAGGTTTATATCGTATTTGTACTTTCTTTCTTTTTATGATATGCTCCAGTAGAAGGCTCTCCTCTTGTTTCTTAAAAAAAATGTACAGAAGTTGTCTGCTTATGAACAACGTCTTTCGTTTTGTTCTGTATGACAATGTCAATGTCAGAGACTCGCTGCTGAAACTTGGATGGAGGTGTCTATGCCATGGATGGTGGAGAAGATTTGTAGCGCTCGATCACCTCCTTCCTAGAAAGTTCAATCGTTTTAACTCAGGATGTGCTGCTACTCAAAGCGCAAAGGTACGGAAGCGAAAGGAGGAGGAAGGTGCCGCTGATCCTGGGCTTTCTCCTTGTTGCTGGCCGCCATTGCACGCCGTGGAGCACCCGAGTACCCGACCACCTTCGCTAGCCTTGGGTCGGTTTGCGTACAGGCCGGCGCTCGCCGCCGAGTGAGTCAAAATCCGGCTCCTCGGCTGAGCCTGTGCTGGCTGGCGGATTTCGCCTTGTCTGGGTCTCTTCCTCCAGGAGCACGTTTTTCGGCTGGGTTGGGCCTCCGTTCTCCCATTGGTAATGCCCAAATCCATCATTCGTCTGACTGAAGGTGGACCTTAGATTGGGCTCTACCACAACAACAAAAAAAAGGAAAAAAAAAAGAAAAGAGAGAGAGAGAGAGAGAGTGTGTGTGTGTTCAGTCCTCTTAAAAAAGAGTGTGTCGTCTAGTCGAGTGCCCCGGGCAATTGGGTGTCTAGTCCTTACTCTCTTTTTTTTCTCTCACTGATGGTTATAAGAGGATCCAGATGAGTGACTGTCAAGTTTGCAGTTGTTGGACAATTCAATTGTTCGATCGAGCGAATCGGCAGCCCGGATTGAAAAAAACGGGTTTGCTACAGCAAATTGCTACAATATTTTTTGCTACAGTAATTGTTACAATGTTTTTGCTACAGTACCAAAACAATCTCGCTCTGCTTTCGATCGAACGGTCGGATGGCGACTGCAAACTTTGCCGTCATAACTACAACTGCACAGGATCCTTGTCCGTTATAAGAAGCTTTCCCCGTGATTTTCTTCTCAATTTCTATAAATCAAATTTCCCATATTTTTGCAAATCATCAAAACATTATAGCATTAGTTTGTTATGAACCAAATAGATATGATTGACCACTGGTAGTCTGTTACTAAGAAAACCAGAACAAAAAGATATTTGACCATTAAAATATGCATATCTGTCTACTAATGTGTTATTAAGATTTCTCATAAAACATAATTGTCTCAATACTTTTGACCACAAATCTACTAATAGATTATTTCCACGAGATCAACCTAAATGCTATTCTGTATAGCACTGGACATTTTTTTTAAGAAAATGGAGCATATGCATTGTTAGTCGTTATTTTTTTAGTAGTAAAAGGAATAATTAAAAATATCCCCACTAATTGGAAGTATGCATTGGATTGCCGGTGACTCTGCCAAGCTTCGACTTGGACACATCATGGCTACAATCATCTTTGTTCGATTTGAACTCCATGAATTTTTTTATAGGCAAAACAGTGGAGACTGAATTCTTTCAAATATTTTGGGTTTAAATATCTCAAATAACATTTGCTGGATGTGATTTAATCTGAATTAGGATGCACTAGATTAAGTGTAGGATGTTTTCCTCTTTGTTTTTTCCTAAAAATTGCTAGCATGCCCCGCTTTTTTGTTAGTAACATCCGGTTGTTTGATTTATCATTAATGATTATGGTACACCAAATTAAGCGCTATTTTTTTTTTCTTTTTCTGAGAATTTCTAGAAAAACATCTGCCATCAGCTCTTATATTATCTAATAGATGTAAGTCGAATTCTCTAGCCATAAATGTGCATATAGATGTGTGCGCTTCAGCTATTGGATATTGATCCAATAAACGAAAATTTGACTCGTCTTTAACGGAAAATCAGGCTAATGATGTATAGGGCACCCATTCCCCGAAATGTAAGAAGATAGGGCGTTTAGTTTCTGGAGATGTTGTAGTTCAACTATTTCTACCGTTGCCTGGTGTTTTTTTCCTTGGATTTTTTTAAGGGTTTGGAAATGTTTGATGTCTGACCATTACTCCTTAGTGCCTACTTTATCCTTTGCCTTTTTCAGACCGACCAGCATATTTTTGCAGGGTAGTACTAGTGTACCACTGAGTCATGCAAACAGGAAGAGAAGCAGAGCAACTATACCAATGCCTGGCGCCACCTGCATTGGATGCTGGCAGACGCCTAATGCATGCCACCAGCCCACCACCATGCCATCCATTTCGTGGAGTTGTAATTAATCTCTTCCTGTCAGCCGGTTTTGAATCGCCACGCTGTCGACTCGTTCCCTAATCAATCTTTCAGCTCATGTCAGCCATCCAATTTGCCGCCTGCGTGGCAGCTAGCTAAGTTTAATTAAGCAGCACCACGCAGCGAATGCATCATGGTTCCATCTGCAACTCCCGCACGTCTCCCATCTTCCATCATATACACTGGTAAGCACAACGCAACACCTCTGAAACAATCACTCTGTTAACACAACAGCAGCTTTTCAGCAGCAACAGCTGCCTGTGTACTTCGCAGACAGGACTCTGCGCAACTCAGCTGATGTTTCTTCACCATTGGCTAGCTTTGCTTCTAGGATCCTTGTGCTCGAGAGCTTCTTGGCTTCAACTCCAATTTCTAGGTGCCAGAAAGTTCAGGTTTTTTACAAGTGAATTTTCATCACGAGAAATTCTTGAATTTTGTTTTGTATAAATGCCTTGAGTTTCACGAACCAACCAATTCATTCTAAAACTTAAGAAAAATGTACGTGTATTTGCTTGCTTTCCTTGCAAAATTATCACAAGAAAACACACACATACACACAATGATTGGTTGTTATTTCAAGTATCTGCTTAAAAACGATTAAAAATGCTAGCGTGCTTCTGCATGTATGGTGTGTGGTCCTTAGTCTTAGGGACACACCAAATGGCTCAAAAAGCTGCAAAATGAAGGATAAATCATATAGGTTATCAGCAATGCTTCTGTGCAGAGTGATAGTATTTTTTTTACCTCCGTTTTTGGTATTGTAGGACCGTCGGTCCAGTTGACATGACTGAGGCCGTGTGGCGGTGCACAAGAAACATCAATAATTTGGCCTGCTTTTCTGGCTGCTCTTGCTAGCATGGTGAGTAGGGTTGAGGCTGCTCTTGCTTGCTTTCTTAATACTAGCAACCTTTTTTAGCCTTTTGTGCACAAGAGGTAGGCACCATTGTCAAACTAGCTAGCAGCTGTGCTTGCAGTCTTGCACTGCATGAGATGATAAGGACATCTCTCACTCACTGTGTTCCATTTCATTTCATACTCAGGGAGTAAGGACATCCAGCAAAACGAATGCAAGTTTTTTTTTTATCGATTTGAGTTTTCATATGTGGAATCCAGTAGAATTTCATCCTAGCTAAACTCAGCTAGAGCTCAGTTCATTTCCAGCTCTTGTTATGCATCAATTTGCGCTGGAAGACTGAACTAGAACAAAAATCATGATTTCCGTATGGTCTATCTATTCTGAACTGCAGCTCAGATAGCTCACAAGACAACGCGGTGCCGGTTGAACATTGCCTTGAAAATACCTCACTCTACAATGGAAGGGCACACCACTTGTGTAGGAGAGACTGCACGGATGCGCATGCTCCACATTCCGTAGAAAATAAGTAGGAAAAACAGCAACAAAAGGCGTCTACGGAACGGACAATAAACAACTCTAAAACCCTAGCCTTCAATCTTTGGACAGGAACACTGTTGCCCACCTCCAAAATACTATACGATAATTTGACCTTGGAGGATTGGTGTGTGAGTTCCAAGTTCCCAATAGGTGAGGAAGGACTAAGGCAGTGGACTTGAGGATATTAGTATTTCTCCAGCTTAGACATTGGTCCCTTCTTCCCAGGAAGAACACACAGCCCTAAGAATAAAACTATTCCTCACATCAAGAAAGGGAGTGCAATGCCTTTAATGCCAAGGGCAAAAATGGCAGCAGCATGATTTTGAAGCTTCAAGGAGTGGAGCACACCAAAGAAAAATAAAGGATGCTACTATCATGGTAACAAAGCTCATTACAGTTCATATATAAAAAGTATAAATCTCTGTGTCACCACAGTATCGCACTATGACAGCCCCTGGGGGCGGTGGAATAGAAGCAGCACATGGAGGCCATGCCATCATAGTAATGAATCATTACTTCCTCCAACATACTGCAGACCAAAGTAAAATGCAAGCAGGCCAAAAAGCCACATTGATGTCACACTGTTGCAATTCAACATCCAGAAAGCCAAAATCATTTAGAGAGTATGCAAGACAGAGGGGTGTGAGCACTGAGCAGACATCACAACCCATGGCACTCATAGATGTTTTGGATTACATCAAACTTCTGTTGAATACAACCTTCATCTCATGAAAAATAAGAGAGATGCAAAGGAGGTGCAAGAACAAAAAAACTTACTATTGAAAACCTAAGAAGGTAACAACCATCCAGAGGCTGTACTTTTCTGAGAAGTTAGCTTGACCAGGAATCATCACCAAGCACAGCACACTGAACAGCCAATTGGATGCTATGAAGAAGACCAAGTCACTGTCGGTCGCCGGCGAGGAAATCCTTCTTCCCCGCTGACGCCAATGACTAATTAGTACTGCTAAAGGAGAACAAACAGCACCATCACAATGACCTTTTCTCATGCGGTTGGAATGGAGAACGCACCAAGTTCTTCCACATGGTACTGACAAAAAGCCTGAAGTTGCAAACACGGCTACCTACTACCCATGTCTCTGGATGAGATTAGAAAGGATTCTTCACACAGATCCTCCTCAAGGATATGAAAGACCTTGTGAATGTCTCATGCTGCTTCCTATACACAGAGGGCATTTGGATTTTCCAAACTCCAAAATCCTCCTTCGACCTGTTTCTCTCCTACACTACATTCATCCAAGTCAGTAAATTGCAATGTAAGAAGCAAGTATGAACAGGCTACAAATCAATTGCGATCTTCAGGTATGGTTCCGCTCCATGCTAGTTTCTCATCATCTGCCTTCTCCAGTGCGGCAACTTTGGCAGTATGGCCAGGAGGAGGACCAACCTTGCTCTTCTCACCATGATGAATCTCAACAGTTTCGCTAACAGATCCAGACTTGATATCAGTGGGCGGGATGAAACAATCCATGGACAGTCCGGGGACATTGAACACAACCTCCTCGATGCTCCATGCCTCCTCCATCCGAGTCTTGGTATGACTCATGGCCACCTCACCGAAACGGAACAGGGTCACAGCCGAGCGCCCGGAGTGTGCAATTATGATACCATCCACTGGCCGGTAGTCCTCAATGAACGAATTGATGGTAGTCTCCCAGTAGACTGCATCCCCTCCAGTTGTTGATTGAATTCGGGTCAGGTGTGAATCCTCAATGTGCACAAGAAGGCCAGTCCTCTGGCTGAAATACCCGAACATGACATGCCTGATGATCTCTGCAAGGCCCTCGCTGCGTGCTTTGAGGGTCTCAGGGTCAGTGCACAACTTCAGAATGAAGCAATCCTCCCCATTCACATTCCTCTCCCCAATGCACCGTGCACCAGCAAACATGCTTGCTGTGGTCAATGGATCCAAGCCCTAGAAAGACATTGACCGAAACATTTGAGTAAAACTTAAGCTTCTTCCATGGCTGTATGAGCAGAGAGAGTGACGTACAAGACGAGGGCTGGTAATAATACCTGAAGGGCACGGCGGAGCGGGCGAACAGGGCCCTTGGCAGCATGGGCGCCCAGCCACGGGGTGTGGCGCCACACAAGTTTGCCATTGCAGCCGGCGTGTACTTTGCTCCCACCGACAGCCAATTCGATGTACCACATCTCAGGAGCCATCTGCCATAGCACGAAGCGCCCCGGCTCGGCGCAGCGAGTGGTACCGCGGTTCTTGACGAGGCGGCCGGCGGTCTCAAATTCAGTGGCCACCATGCGCACCTTGCCCATGGCGTAGGCATTGCGCACGGACGACAGGAGCTTCTGCCCACCAGAGGCCGCCAGGTACTGCTGCAGGATGTACTGTGCCGACGAGGTCTCCTGTGGAGAAGCACATTAAGAACCAAAATTCACACTCCTCTTAACAGTAAATAACCATATTTTACAGCACGTAGACCGCGTCCCTGAATGAAACACCTCAGTGACAACGTTTCGCACATCTTTATGCTAAATAACGAACAAGATTACTAGACCATCGATATAACCATCAGTGATGACATCCAGAACTCCTTTTATTATTCCCCTAAAAAAAGAACATTTTTTACAGCACTGTAATCAGACGTAACAAATTTTTACAGTATACAGGACCATGAACTCAAGAATTAAGAGAAGTCAGACATAAACATGAAAGATAAAATTTGACTCTAGCCTTCCGTCGAACACTAGACTAGACCAAATCGAGAGCTATGAAAGGGGAAATACAGAGAGTAGCGTCAAGAAGAGGAAGAAGCACTTACTATGGGAGTGTCCTTGATGCTGAGGTGCGGTAGCGGCTCGGCGGCGCAGACATGCACGGGCGCGAGCGGCGCGCCCATGACGCCGAGGAGCAGCCTGAGGTCGTTGCGCGCCGCGCCGGCACCGGCGGCCGCGGCGGCCACCGAGGACGGCGAACGCGCGAGCTGGCCACGCATCCACTGCCCCCACCCCTCCCTCCGCCCGCGCACCCCTCCGGCGCCGTCGCCGCCGCCCTCGCCGTCGCCGGACTCCGGATCGGGCCCCTCCATGAGCGGTGCCAGCATCTCGCCGCCAGCGCCACCTCCGTGGAGCCTCGTCGCCGCGGCCGCCTCCGACCTCCGGCGCGCCCTCGCCGGCGACAGCCCGCGCGCCACCTCCTCCCGCAACGCCGCGAAGAAGCCCTGCCTCCTTTCCATGGACAAGGACCTGTTCGCGAATAACAAAAACTTTCGGGGTGCTCGACGGGAGTCCTGGCCCTCTCGGGTAGTGCTGATGATGAGGGGGCTGAGTGAGGGGTGCGTTACGAATTTATACGGAAGGGTGGGGTCGGGACAGCAAAAAAAGGTGGGGTAGGGGACGCAAGGAAGGCAAGCTGGACGCAGAGGATGCAAGTAGGCTGTGCGAGTGTTGTGTGTGACAGCGAGAGGAGGTGTCATGCGCTCACAACTCAAGTCGGCTGCCGCTTCCCCTCACCTCCTCAGATGTACTCACCTCTCCCCTCTGTGGCTCTGTGTAAGTGTTGTTATTGTTAGGCCAGACTATCCTTTCTAGGTTTTTGTATGCACTTTTATTCCTTAACATGGTTATTTATCAGAATCTGTTGTTCATTCTAGGTTAGAAAAGCTATGTATTGTGGAGTGGGAGTGTGTTTGTAGTGTGTTCCATGCATTTGACGACAAGGGTAACAGTCGGCTGGAATCAGTTTTTTTTTCCTGGGAGATGAGGAGGCGCAGAGAAATTCGGTATTAATTGGTACCCATATGCTTCATGAAGAACAAAAATGACGTCGAAGCCACCGGTTGCATGGTGTATGTATTCATCATGGATGATTGGAAGGTGACAAGGGCGACGATTCTGAAGAATCAATGTGTTCTTCCTGTGAGATGATGATTCGTGGAGAGAATCCCCATCCATGTACACTACACATCAAACCTGAAAGATGACGTTGCTATTGGTTGCATGGCTTATGTCTTCATCAATGTGGATGATTCCAAGGTGACGAGGAGTTGTTGATAAATCATTATGTTCTTCCCATGAGATTTTCGCGGGAGATTCGACATCTACGTTAGACGAAGGTTCGGGCGGCGGTGTCAGCGTCACGGAGAGGCTGATCACGCGGTTTGCCCAACGGAAAAAGGGCAAAGACGCCGTCCCCGCGCTCGCGGTGGCCTCTTCTCATCGGTGCCGTGACCATGGATATGATGCGACGACGGATGGGTGCTGGGGTGCGGACAAAGCTCGAGTTGAAGGCGTACGCTCGACATCGGTCTTGTGGCGCTGCCAAGCCTGCTGCGGCCGGTGGAGTCCATGGTCTACAGCGATGCAGAAATTTGGAAGGACTCGCTGTGCTTTGCATCACCAGCGAAAGCAGAAAAGGAAACTGGATGGATCTGCATCACTAGAGATAGGACAGTAGGATAATGCGGTTTCTTCCAAGGAATTTGTGTCACTGGTTTGTCGTGGCTGAGCAGAGTCGTCGGTCCTGACCATGGGTCTTGTGTTTGGACTGTGGCCAAGTTTCTTGAGAGGGTGTTTGCACCAAAATTTGGCAAACTTGATCAAAATCGGCAATAAGGTCAAAGATACGGTATTAATGGTCAGGATGGGAAGGTTTGGAGATATTTTGGTAACTGCAAGATTTTAAAACAACCGTCCGAGATAAGACCGATACGAAACGGACTTGAAGCGTGTTGTAACAGGACACAATCGGTCGAGGGTATAAAAGAAGGACCAAAGCGAACTGCAAAGGGATCATCACCAATACAATACAATCAACCAGTCTTTACTTTTTCTACTTTTCTTGTCGACTAGGAGTAGCTTCTGTAATTTAGCCTTTGTAATCGATCTTGATCAATAAAGTTGCGCATCGTCGATTGTTGATCTTCGTCAATTACACCCCAGGTTCGATTTGTTCTGATTTTGTTGCGCATCGCCTTCTTCAGAACCGATCTGCCTTTATCCTCTGATTAGCCTTAATCGGCTAGTTAGACTTATCCTATTACCTTGATCTTGATCGGCTTCAAGCTGATTGGATTTAAGCCGATTGATCGTCACGATCGGCTTTGTGTGAATTTTATATTTTTTACCTTGTCGATTCTGAGTCAAATCGACCGCACGCTCAACCGGTGTTAAATGCGGTGTCTTCTTTGTCGAAACCCTACATCAAGTTTTTGACGCCAACACACTCTTGGCACGCCCGGTGGGACCCGCAATGTCTTCATCAGGGAAGTCGATTCCGCCATCAGATCTCAACTCAGAAGCTATAATCGTCCCAACAATGGACGATTTATCTGCGGAGCAACGCCAAGAGATTGAAGCTCGGAAGGCTGCGCTAGAAGAGATGATGCTAAGTTGCTATCAGAAAACAAGACGTGACGTCACTCAAAAATCCGCCGCCTACGATCAGCCCGGGTGATGCGGGTGTAACGTAACAAGTAAGCCGATATCCGCTTTGCTCAAGCGAATTATCGGCTATGATTAATCAGTCTGTGCACCACGCCTTAATAAACCAATCATCGGCTCTTGTTACAACACTCAAGCCGATGATAGAGAATAGTGTCAAATCTATAGCCCAGGAGCTTGCCTCGTTAGGAGCCTGCTCGACCCACTGCAAGCTCTGCCAAATTATCCTGTTTTTTCAATATCACAAAATACGCAGAGCACAATGGCCGATCCTAAACCATCGGCTGTAACTTCACCCCCCACCATGATGCCCACGCAACCCACGGTCATATTGCCTAGGGACCCTCGGTCAAGTGGGGTGAGCCATTACCACGCCTATACCGATGCTGCTAGGATGGATGCATCAACCAATTTGCCGCCGTCGGCTCGTTTCTCGCCTTTCCCAATCGGTTTCACGGTAGATTGGCTCGAGAGATTCCCACAAAAGCCTACCTCGCTAAGGAACCCAGTCCACATAGGGTACTAACATACTCAAACCATTTGCCCCAAGGTCGGAAGCTCAAACCGAGCATAATCGACGCGATCAAGTATGGTCGCAGTCGACGGCAACCTGAGATAATTGGCAACCCGAGCTTGCACTCGGGGCGGGGACGCCGATTATGACCGACATTATCAAGGGCTGCTATGCCAACGGCCGATAACGCTAATCGGGCGATCGGATCTCTGCCGTCTTGAGGACCAATTCGGCATACAACCAAAAGGGAAGGTTATCGGCTATAGAAAGCCGTGCCAGACTACATAGATCGCATGCCTTACCCTCATAATTTCAGAGTCCCGGACTTTGCCAAATTCTCTGGGGATGATTCTATTACCACCCTGGAGCATGTTGGACGCTTTATCGTGCAATGCGGTGAAGCGGCCCAGTCCGACGGGCTAAAAATTAGACTATTCCCGTTGTCTTTATCCGGGGCAGCATTTACTTGGTTCACCTGTTTACCTCCGAATTCGGTCCATTTATGGAACGATTTGGAAAGCCGATTCCATGAATATTTCTTTTCAGGCAGTTTGGAGCTCAGAATTTCAGATTTGAGTTTCGTACGCCAAAAGTTTGGGGAATCGGTAACGGATTATATCAAGAGGTTCAGAGAAATTAGGAATCGGTGTTTTAGCGTTACGTTGCCTGACAACCAACTTGCCGATTTAGCATTTCAAGGTTTGATCCCGCCGCTTAGGGAGAAATTTGGAGGGCAAGAATTCACCGACCTTGGCCACTTATTGCACCGCGTATCGGCTCAAGAAAGCCGATTCACTGATAATAAGGTGTTCAAAGACTGATTCAAAAACAGCAATAACAAAGAAAAGGACAAGGCTAAGGTCAATATGGTTGAATATTGCCCTAGTGATTCGTCGAAAGACGAGGAAGCAGAAATAAATATAGCCGAATGGGTAAAAGGATCTAAGAAATCCTTAGTCATTCTCGCTCAAGCCGACTAGGAATAAGTCGGAAGTTAAGTACTCTTTGATGTTTCCAAGTGCGATCGTATTTTTGATTTACTACGCAAGAAAAGATAATACGATTGCGGAGGGATATGTGATACCGTCGCCTCGATGAGATCAAAAACGCAGTATTGCAAGTGGCATCATTCTTATTCGCATAACACTAATGACTGCAATATCTTTCGTCAACAGATTCAATCTGCTATTGAAGATGGTCGGTTGAAGTTTGCCGATGAGCCGACCATGCAAGTTGATGTTGATCCGTTCCCCATCAACATGGTACAGTGTTCGGCTAAAGGAAAAGAGCCGATGCAAGACGAGCAGAAAAAGGGTCGACAAGTCGACATACAATCAAGCTCGGACGGCGGTCAAACACTGAAGATTACCATCGGTTCCTTACAAATAGAAGCCGATCAAGAAGGAAAAAATTCAAGAACTATTAAACCCAAGGGGAATCCCCAGGTGGGTAAATGGTACAAAGCAGAGAAATCTCCATCAAGGCATCCAGCGAAAAGGTCAGGTCCAACGTTCTCACAATTAATGGAGAAATACGAAAGGATGGATAGCCGACCACGGTGTAATACCCGCCGGTCGGATAATTTGTACCGTACTGAGAATGTGGAGAGGGCACATAGAAGGTGTCCCTTTTGGCAGTTTTGCTGGGAAAGAAGAGTAGCGTTACCATCACCGTACACCGCCTGATGGAACATTATCCCCAAGACGATTGGCCAAGGCAATCGGCGGAGATAAACTATCCGGGCTGATCGGAGAGCAGGCGAAGTCACGAAGGCGGTCCACGAGAGAATATCTAAACCGAATCAAGAATCGAGCCAAGTCAAGACGCACAAGCCAGTTCTAATCAAGAAGATTTGGTGGTCGAATCACGGCGGTGGAACCCAAACCCAGGTGGTGTCCATCTGGCCTGAGCCGATCTCAACGACGACGGCTTCAGAGGCTAAGGACGCAAGAGATTCGTGAGGCTGACGCTGAGAGAGAGAGAGACGAAGTGTTTAACGAACTTCGTCCAGTCAAATGCGTTAAAAAAGAGTGGAGAAGAAAAGAACAAGCCAAAGAAGATTTCGAATCGGCTGATGACTTGGATTCTCCCATGATTCGGGATGACACGCCTTCAATGGATATTAACATGGTGTTCACATTGCCGGCTGAGTTCAAAGTCAGAACTGAATCGGCCAAAGAGGCAGTTGCTCAACTGTGCTCCGGCGTGCAGAACGCCATCTTTGAGAAACCCAAAGATGATCATCGGCATCTGAAACCATTGTATCTGAAAGGGTATATAAATGGCAAGCCGATATCAAGGATGCTAGTAGACGGGGGCGCCACGGTGAATCTGATGCCGTACACGACATGCAAAAAACTAGGTAAGTCTGACGAAGACTTAATCAAAACTAACATGGTTTTGAATGACTTCACAGGTGACCCTACAGAAGCAAAGGGTGTCATGGTCCTTTGAAATGATTGTCGTGAAGAAGACCTTGCCGACGCGTTCTTTGTAATTGATGCCAAAGAAAACTACGATGTCTTTGCTCGGCGGGATTGGATTCGTTCAAATCTGCGTATCCCATCGACCATGCATCAAGCGCTTGTTCAATGGAACGGAGAAGAAGTTGAGGTCGTTACAGCCGATACATCGGCTCACATTGCCATGGCTAGCTCCGATCTGAATTGGCAACACGAAGAAGTCGGGTGCATATCGGGCAAGGCGCCGGATGATCGCGATTTCATTTGTGTGAGCAAGTCGGTCTCATGCCGATCGATGTCAAGCCGGGCACTTTTGATCGGGCAAATGAAGTATTACGCCGATGGGGACAAGAAAAACATTGAAAGCGCTGCAGGATAAAATGCAAAGCTATCGGCAAACAACGGATAGCTACGAAGCCATTGAAGATTTTGAAGAAATTGAGAGGTTAGGTCAAGGCTTCACATCCACCGATTTACTTGAAGAAGTCGATATAGGTAGCGGTGATAGAAAAAGACCAACTTTTGTTAGTGCAAATTTAGGTGTAAAGTACAAAGAAAAACTAATAAAAATCCTTAAGGATTATAAGGATTGTTTTGCTTGGGAATATCACGAAATGCCTGGATTAAGCCGTCAGCTTGTGGAACATCGGCTACCTATAAAATCGGGTTATCGGCCGTTTAAACAGTATCCTAGGCGTTTCAATCCAGCCTTGTACCAAATTATAAAAGAAGAGATAGAACGGTTGTTGGAGGCAAAATTTATCAGGCCTTGCCGATACGCGAGTGGGTTTCCAACATTGTTCTGTTATGAAGAAAATGGAAAGCTTGGTGTCGTCGACTTTAGAGATTTGAACAAGGCAACGCCGAAGATGAATACCCGATGCCGATAGCGATATGCTTATCGATCTTTGCATCGTGGAACAAGATCATAAGTTTTCTAGATGGTAATGCCGGTATAACCGGATACTCATGGCGAAGCGATATACTAAGATAGGTTTGGATGTCCCGGTGCAATAGGATTGTTCGAGTGGACGGTAATGACTTTCGGCGAAGAACGCCGAGCAACATATCGACAGCGATGAATCGATCTTTCATGACTTAATCGGCTACATTGTCGAAATATATATTGATGATGTAGTGGTAAAATCCGCGAAGATTTACAACACTTGGCCGATTTAGAAAGAGTTTTTAAAAACATAAGGTCGCATACGGTCTAAAGATGAATCCTTTCAAGTGCGCGTTTGGCATGTCTACCGGATAGTTTTAGGCTTCATGGTGCATGAAAGAGGATTGAAGTCACCAAACAAGGGTTAAAGCTATAGCCAATATCTTGAGCCACCGACATGCAAAAACGAGTTACAAAAGTTGATCAAAGAAAATTAATTATCTCCGTCGGTTCATCTCAAACCTCTCCGGTAGGATTCGTGCTTTACTCCATTACTAAAGTTAAAGGACAATGAAGAATTTATTTGGGGAGCCGATCATCAGAAAGCTTTCAATGAAGTCAAGAAGTATTTGTCCAACCCTCCGTCTTGGTGCACCTCAAAAGGGTCCCTTTCGTGCTATATGTTTCGGTGAAGAAGATACTATTGAGTGATTAGCACAAGAGGTGCATGGTAAAGAAAGAGTTATCTTTACTTAAGCGACGATTGCTAGACGCAGAAGTCAGTACCCTTTATCGAAAAACTATGTTTATCTTTGTACTTCTCGTGCACAAAACTAAGGCACTACATATTAGCATCGGCCGTAAGGTAATCTGCAAAACCGATGTTATAAAATATATTTTGTCACTCCGATCCTGCGAGGTCGACTTGGCAAATGGGCTTACGCCTTGGTTGAGTTCGACTTATCATATGAATCGCCAAAGCAAATCAAAGGACAAGTATTAGCGATTTTATGACAGGACATGATACAACAAACTTAGTCTTGGTCGCGCCATGGCAACCGTTCTTTGACGGTCAAGATATCTTGGGAAGGTGATGGTATCGGTGTTGTACTCACCTCACCCAAAGGGCATAGCTTCGAATTTGCGTTCCGGCTAAATAGCCGATGCTCAAATAATCAGGTCGAGTACGAAGCGTTACTCAAAGGCTTGCAATTACTGGAAAATATTGGGGTGAGCGCTGTTGAGACATATGGTGATTCACTGTTAGTGGTGCAGCAAATAAAGGGAGAATACCAATGTCGAGATGAAGTGCTACTAAAATATTTAGAACAATGTTTAGAGATCATCGGTTCATTTACATCATTTTCTATCGGTCATGTTCTTCGAGAATTGAACGATAGAGCTAATGCTTTAGCTCAAGAAGCATCGGGATATAAAGGTTCGGCCAAGTCGAGACCGAACTGTAGACAAAGCGATCATGTGCACAGATATTGCCGATTGGAGAACGCAGATAAAAGATTATCTAGTCGATCCATCCAAGCCGACGGAACGAAAGGTACGGCAACAAACGTTGAAATACGTCGTCATGGACGATATACTATATTATCGGACTATGGAAGGTTTATTGTTAAGATGTCTTGAGGCCGAAGAAGCACGGGTGGCAATGAGTGAAGTACACGAAGACATTTGTGGTTCCCATCAATCGGCACATAAGATGAAATGGGTGCTCAGATGAACGGGTTATTTTTGGCCGACGATGTTACAAGATTGTTTCAAGTATTATAAAGGATGTCAAACATGTCAAAAGTTTGGCAACATACAACTAGCACCAGCATCGGCTTTACATCCAATCATCAAACCTTGGCCGTTCAGAGGTTGGGAAATAGATATAATCGGCCAAATATTTCCTGCTTCGAGTAAAGGCCATAAGTTTATTTTGGCCGCGACCGATTACTTCTCAAAGTGGGTCGAGGCTATACCACTTAAAAAGGTGACCAGTGTTGAGGCGATTAGTTTTGTGAATGAACATATCGTTCATCGGTTTGGAATACCGCAAACAATCACGACCGATCAAGGTACGGTATTCATGTCTAACGAATTTCAGAATTACGCAACGAGTCTAGGGATTAAATTGTTAAACTCTTCGCCATATTACGCTCAGGCTAATGGACAGGCCGAGTCGTCTAATAAAACACTAATTAAGTTGATCAAAAGAAAAATTGATGAAAAGCCAAGGAATTGGCATTCAACTCTATCGGAGTCACTTTGGGCCTATCGGCTGTCTTATCACGGAGTGACGAAGCTTTCACCTTACCAATTGGTATATGGACAAGAAGCCGTTATACCCGTAGAAATCAACATCGAGTCGATACGAATAGCCAGACAAAATGGTCTATCGGCTCAAGAATACAACGATTTAATGATCGACAACTTGGATGAGCTAGCAGAGTTACGTTTATCCACGCTTGATCGGCTTAAAAAGAATAAGATCAGAGTTGCAAGGACGTATAATAAAAAAGTCATGCCTAAGTCCTTCGATCTAGCCGATTTGGTATGGAAAACGATACTGCCTGTTGGCTCGAAAGATAACCGATTCGGGAAATGGTCACCTACGTGGGAAGGGCCATACAAAATTAATCGGTTAGTCGGCGGAAATTCGTACTTACTAGAAACGCTCGAGGGGTATGTATTGCCAAAAGCTATTAACGGGAAATACTTGAAGAAATACTACCCTAGCGTTTGGATTGGAGCATAGCCGACTAAAGATCATATTTAGAGCCAAGATTAACACGATGCTGTTAATCGGTTGAAAGCATTGCAAACTTAGAAGATATAAGCAAAATATGAATCGGTTAAACAGCCGATTATAAGTGGAAAATATAAACAAAATAAGAATCGGTTAAACAGCCGATTATAAATATAACAAGTTACAAACATTCAAAACAAGCATTCAGGACAAGTGTTTTCAAAACCACCACCAAAGTTTTACAATTCAATACTGGATGCCCGATCCTGGAAGAGTCGTGCCCAAGGCCGACAGAGCACCGACTGCCTTTGCGATAATCACTTGAATTTCATCCAGAAGACGCTCATCGTCTTTGGCATTCCCGGGCACTGGTTTTACTTTGGCCGATTGCTTGGTTACATTTTCAACAGCCACTGCAATACCAAGTTTTTGTTCCTTCACTCCGTCGCATGGTTTCAAGGTTTGTTGGCATTCTCGATTTGTTTTTCAAGCTTGGCCAATTCTTCCAAAAGGAGTTTCTTTGTTTTTCCAATTTTGAGAGGATTCCTTGGTCGATTTAAGACGTTGAGCACCATATCAAATTTGCGTTTTTGGCCTTGCATCGCAACCAATTCCTCCAAAAGCTTCGATCGGCCTCTTGGGCTTTACGACGAATCCGATTCTGCCTCCTCCACTTCAATTTTTCATCATCTAAATGACATACGTTGAGGAGGGCTTGCATTGCTTCCGGGGGGAGATCGGCTTCAACGGCAGCCATAGCATCTCTTATTGGTTGATTGTTAGCCAAGATCTCCGATTGCGGTTGCATCACAAGTTTGAAAAGTTTATCAAGGCGTTCTTTCATGCCCGGGGCGGAGGTGACGGTAGCCGATGCTTTTTCTGACACTTGAAGGATTCTTCTAATTTCCGCATCATAGTCATCAGTGGCCATAATCTCCGGATCGTCAAGATCGGCCAAAGAAAATCCGAGCAAGTTCATTGGATCTGACGATTCTGGCAAATCGGTGATTGGAGTGGGTTGAGTCGGTTTCAGAGTTGGCGCGGTTGAAATATCTGGAAGATCGGCTAAGATCTTCGCGATTTGAGCGGATTGCGTTGGCTAAAGGAAAATAAGACAAAAGGTGAGCCAATGCATTAAAATACATAAGTTATTATACAAAGTATCGTAGCTTACTTCTCTGATAGCCGATACATGGGGCGAACTCTCGCCGCTTTGTTCTTTAGGCTTGGGCCCTTTCTTCGCTGGAGCCTTGGTATACTTTACCTTTTTTTTTCTGGAGATACAAATTGGATAAAGGTTAGTTTGAAAGAAAAGGAGAAGATGGTATTAATCGATTGTGTTAACACTTACTTGGTTGTTTTTTCTCGATATCCGATAAGGATGGACTGTGAACCCCTAAAGTGCCAGAGGTATAGCCCGTAAGGCCAGTCGATTGATATGCTCTCTTGCCCTGATCATTCCCGGATTGGCTAGAAATAGGTTTTTTGCCAACATCCTTAGCCTGCAAGTACACAGTAAAAACAATTAGAAAAGTGCATCTGGAAAAAGACCGATGTACGAGATAAAGCTTATTCGAAGCCGATACCTTATCTACTAAACTTGAGTTAGTATAACCCGACGAGCTAGCTTCACTGCTAGATTCGTTGTTAGATACTAAGGATGGCTCTGGCAGATTTGGAAAAAATTCTTTGATGATAACTGATGGAGTCTTCTCCATGTACAAACACTCTGCGATAGCCGACCACCATGTCGTGAAACCCCTGCGCGGCGAGCATTCAAATAAAAGTTTGGGAGACTGCGAAGTTGGAGCTCGTCGACTAACTCCAAGACTAGCCTCACCGATGTAGCATTGCGGACTCTGGCTCTGGGTTGAAGCTGATCTAGAAGTGGCAAACTTGGGATCACCTGGCCAAAGCCGAGCTGTCTTGCATATACCGAAGGGTGGTAAAACTCGTATGAAGGTTGGAAAGTCCGATTCCGAGTATGAAGGCCGACATGGAATATGCAGGGAGAAATAAAAATTCTATACAAATGCAGTGTCTCCTGAGGCATCAGAGAGCTGTCGGTTTCCAGGTGAAGAAAAGAAGGCCAAAGAAAATCAGCTGCAGCACCATAGCTAAAGAAATCTTGCTGCTTGAAATCTTCGGTGTTCAATTGCAAGAAGAATGACATAAATCTTCTACAGCTGTCGGGAAAGGCCCTTGTCTCGTTTCTAGAGCACATCATAAATCTCTCACCAAAGGATCGGCATTCTCTAAATTGAATAGGTACCCCTTCTGGTATATCTTCCCTTGGAAAAGGAGTATCGTCGGCTGAGTCCAAGTTAAAAGAGCGGCTGAATAAACAGTACAGCCATATTTGTATGAACCACATTGGGCCACCTACATTATCGATAGTAAATTTTCCAAAACCCGTATAAAGCCGACTCCTTATTATGTAAAGCATCTGATACACAGCACCCAAGAAGATTTTTCCTAAAGCTAGCCGACGACCCTCAACAAGCTGCTCTGCTATCACTTGATATACCTGAGTTGGTCCAAGAGATGCTCCACAGAACAAAAAGCGGTCTAGCCAAAGGTTCAGGAAAGCAACGTGCTCTTCGTCCGATACTAGGCCATTAACCTTGTTATTATTTCCAATGTATTTGGCCCAACCCTCTCCCTTAGATCGGATGAATTTATATTTTGGTTTTCCACTAAAAGCCGATACTTGATCTCCATCTGGCCGAAGACAACACAATTGAGCAACATCTAAAAGAGTTGGGCCGATGGGACCAGTGCGGAATAAAAAAGCATTAAAGCAGTCCGACCAAAAATAACAGGCCGTGGCCACTAAGGGCTCGTTGGCTTCAGGGTCGGCTAAGGAAAGTGAAATACACTCAGCTATGCCCATTCTTTCCCATTCACTCCTCTTTTGGGCTGCTACCCTGATGAACCAATTTCTCCATCCTTTGAGAGCTGTCGACCAAGCCCTGAAACTCTTATTCCACCCCTCTATATTATGACCAGCAGCCGACAAAGGCAATCGAGGGACTTCTTGGTTTGTTACAGTATGGACGTCTAAATTTCCCAATGGACCCAAAAAATATTGGTCATTGCTGTGCGGAATCGGAATAAGTACCTGGCTAGGGTCCATTGTAGCCGATGAAGGAAGCTGGATGAGCTAAAGGATTGCCTCAGGAGTACTTCAAATGGAAAGTTTAAGCCGATTGCAGGTGATTCAAGAGCTTGTGCGCGTGAAGAATGACCAAAGTGGGGGCCGCATTTTATAGCACGGTGAAAATTTGAAGAGGCGGAAGTGAATCTCAAAAGCGCGGCGATTAAAACGCACTACCGGCGTGTCGAGAATTACTGGCGTGATTAAAGTATCGATTATTGAGGAAGTTCAACAGTTAGCCGATTATAAAAGCCGATAAGTGAAATTTTTGACAAATGACAAGTCATTTATCAAAAATGGGGGGCATATGTTTGCACCAAAATTTGGCAAACTTGGTCAAAATCGGCAATAAAGTCAAAGATACGGTATTAACGGACAGGATGGGAAGGTTTGGAGATATTTTGGTAACTGCAAGATTTTAAAACAACCGTCCGAGATAAGGCCGATACGAAACGAACTTGAAGCGTGTTGTAACAGGACACAATCGGCCGAGGGTATAAAAGAAGGATCAAAGCGAACTGCAAAGGGATCATCACCAATACAATACAATCAACCAGTCTTTACTTTTTCTACTTTTCTTGTCGACTAGGAGTAGCTTCTGTAATTTAGCCTTTGTAATCGATCTTGATCAATAAAGTTGCGCATCGCCGATTGTTGATCTTCGTCAATTACACCCCAGGTTCGATTTGTTCTGATTTTGTTGCGCATCGCCTTCTTCAGAATCGATCTGCCTTTATCCTCTGATTAGCCTTAATCGGCTAGTTAGACTTATCATGTTACCTTGATCTTGATCGGTTTCAAGCTGATTGGATTTAAGCCGATTGATCGTCACGATCGGCTTTGTGTGAATTTTATATTTTTTTTACCTTGTCGGTTACAGGTCAAATCGACTGGCACGCTCTGAACCCGGTGTTCGTCTGGTGTGCTGCTGTCAGAAACCCTACATCAAGTTTTTGACGCCAACAGAGGGTTTTATGAGCTACAGCTCTGCAAGATTGGAAGGATTTGGGCTGCGTAAGAAAGGGCGTTTGGATGGGTTTGCATCACAAGGGTGAGGGGAGCAGGATAATGCGGTTTCTTGTTCAGAATTTATGTGGCTAGTTTGGCGTGGTCGGGTAGAGTCGATATTGACGATGTGTTTACTTTGGACATTTGCCGAGTTTGTTGAAAGAATTTATGACCCACGGCTATGCAAGTTTGGAAGGATATGTGCTTGTAAACAGAAAGGGGAATTAAAATCGGCAGCGTTTGCGTCAAAAGGAGAGACGGTGTTTTGTCTCACGAAATTTAGTCATTAGTTTGTCGCGTTTTAGTGGCGGCCGATCTCGACCGTTGCTTTTAGATACATTTCATTGAAGAAACGTAACCATATATGCTTCGCGTGTGGTGTTTGGTGTTATCTACTAAGACGTTATGCTTATCTGTTCATGTATAAAACAGAGATTAAATTTGATTTCTCTTGAATTCACATTTTCCAAACGAAGTCTTAGGGCACTCCGAATGGGATGAGTCAGCAAAGTCCATAGCCTGCTAAGTAAGTAAAAATCTGATGTGGAAGGATATTTAAGGACGACAGAGATAAGAGCAATGTCTCATGCAACACATCACTTGTTTGAGAGGACCAAGCCACATGGAAACCGATAGAAACTCAGTTGGGACGATTTGGATGTCCATAGCATGCTACGGGTGGAGTGCATCCTCCCTAGTTCCGTTAGCTTCATCTCTAGACTTCACCTCGCTACTCGTCATCTCTCCTCCTCTCCCGCCACTACAAAAAACAGAAAAAAAATTCGTGGATTTTTTTAAATTCATGAGCTAAAAAAAATCCACGAATTTATATATTTAAATTCGTCGGTTCCTATAGAACCCACGTATTTAATTAAATTCGTGGGCCAAAATAATACCCACGAATTTATTCACTTAAATTAAATCGGTTTCAGATCTTTCCCACAATTTAATTAAATTCGTGGGCCAAAAGCCCCCATGAATTTAATTACGAAATTAAAGGTCCAACTCGGGCTTCTCTCTCTCCGCTCTCTCCGCCACCCGCCCGCCCGCCTTGCCGCGTCCGTCGTCGCGCCCGCCCGCCCGATCCCCGCGCCCGCTGCACGCTGCCGCCCTCCCGCCGCCGCTTGCTCGCCGCCCTCCCGCCAGCGCCGCCGCCCGCCGCCTTGCCATGAGCCTGCGCGCCCGGCCGCCGCCGGATCGATCTTGCTTCGTGTGTTAGCGCCTAGAACAACGGCTTGCCGATTCCTCTGAGCTACACTGCGTGTGAGTGCGTGGTAATTCCTAAGTCATATATCCCATCCAATTTGGATCAATCGCCGTTAGTTTCTGGTAGACAACCATGCGGTGTCAAATTCTATGCTATAAGTTTTTGATTTTTTGGTTCCTCTTTAGGTGCCAATTTGTGTCTTGATAATGTGTTGTTGGAAATTGCTAGGGTTTCCTACTAGCGTCTGTGGTGGGCGATTTCGAGAGGTAGAGGAGCCATGAGCGGGAACAAGCAAGCGATATCTGACTTTGTGGCGAAGGGCTCCGTGGTCTTGGCCGAGCACACGACCTTCTCCGGCAACCGGCACCATCGCCGTCTAGTGCCTCGAAGCTTTCCCCAACCGCACCAAGTCCACATAGTCGTGCGATGGACACACCTTCAACTTCCTCATCGACCGTGGTTTCGGTATATTCTCAATTTCCTCGGTGTTAACTTGTAAAATCGTGCGTGGTCTGCTTGTGAAAAGCGTGAGTTGACTTGGAGTATTTGGATCTTTGCGTGCGGTGTTTCTTGTGGTGGCGTATGAGGCGGTGGGAAGGAGCGTGTCGTTTGTGTTCCTAGAGAGGGTTAGGGAAGACTTCCTGCAGCGCTATGGGTCCAGTATTGATGAGGAGGAGCAGCACCCACTTGCCGATGAAGCAGATGAGGATGACTTTCTGTTTGAGGATCGCTTTAGCATCGCCTACAATCTTGACCGGGAATTTGGGTATTGAATTTTGGTATGGTGGGTTACATTTGATTTTGGTGTTCTGTTACCATGGAAATGTGTTTGATTAGTGCCTTTTATGTTGTGGGTATAGGCCAAGGCTGAAGGATCACATGCAGTATTGTATTAATCACCCAGAGGAAATCAACAAGCTCTCCAAGGTGAAAGCACATCTGACAGAGGTCAAAGGGATTATGATGGACAACATTGAGAAGGTATGTATTCAAATGGACGTTTTCTTTCCAGAGAGAGTATGTTGCATGCATTTCACTATTGAGAGATTGAGAAACAAGTATTGTATGAGTAGGTTTTCGAAAAACTCTAAATTCGAACATTCTATACACTTAGGCCCTGTTTGGTAGAGCTTCAGATCCCAGCTCCACCTTAGTAATATTTTGGAGTGCTTGAGTTATTCTTAGTAAATTGTTATTCTTTTAGTGACTGTTCAGTATTTCAATTATAGTATCTATTTGTAAATAGTTCTAAATCTGAATTTCAGTCTTTTCAAAATGGGTCTCAAATAATCTCTCCAAATCATTTCGAATTTGAATTCATATTTGAGTTCAGTGATATTGAACTAATACGGATAGTAGTCTCTTATAGATGTATATAGCAGAAATGTATGAATTCGAATCTGTTCTAGCAAAATCCAAACCAAAATTAAACCAGTTCCATGCTTACATCTACAATATATTATGGTGGAAATGCAAAGAATTAGTCAATGCATATAAACAAGTCTATTTGCTCTTTCGGGAGCAAGTGGTTTCTATGTACAAGGGCCTTTACAAACTATGCCATTACCTTGGAGCTACTGAAGCGTGATCGGACAGTTAAACAAAAAGTCAATAACGAGCAATGAGGGAGCAAGTTTCCAAGGTCTACGTGTCTAATGGATTAAGAGATAGGATGATAGCATTACAATCATTTGTGAAGATAAATTCGCCCATAGTTTACTTAAGATTCTGAAATGTTCTTTATCTGAATGGTCTAGCACCTCTCTGGATGCAAATCAATTCTCTTGATCATTCCTTTCAAGAGTAAAATTCAGTGATCCAAGTTTTCACAAAAAAAAAGAACTTCAAGAAAATAGTCGACTTGTAGATATCGTTGCTGACAAAGATGTCGAAGAAATTTCATCTTTACTTACTCTTTTTACGTAGATATCAATTTCAGCAAATCAAGGTCCATGCCAAGTTGATGCGAGATCAAATCACCACCGTTTTCCTTCTAAACATGTATAATGTACGTCCCTTTGAGTCCACACATATAATTTTAACCATCCGATTCTTTCCATCCACTTTGGGTGGCTTCATCCTTATCCCCACATCCCTCGCTTGCCTCCTCACTTAGGTCATAGAGCGGTCCAATGTTGACTTCGTCCATGTGACTTCCTTTTTTCATTCTCATAATCGCATCATATGTGCTTGTTATGGTTATGTAAGCACCACAACACTTCTCCAAAAAAAGAAACCGAAAATCTGACAATTTGACAGCAATCCATAGCTGGAAGACAGCAGTATACTGGCAAGGTGAAATAAGTGGTTGATATGCTAGTTATCACTTATCAGGTTGCAGCCTGACCAGTGAGTGCTTCAGTGAGGAAAAATCCAGAAGTGTTTGGTTTCCAATCTCTCTTTTTTTTATGTATACTGGCCATGTTGTTTTGACTCTTTTTTTTCCAAACACCCCTTCATTCTAAAACCTTTTGAACTGGTGGTTTGGAGTCTTTGTACCAAACCGTTAGTATTGTTAAGAGGTGACAGGTGGACTAAGTAGAGCTAAAATGTGAATATTTGCAAAATTGGCTAGAAATACAAGGCTTAAGTCTTCCTACTCAAAATCTAACCGTCCCAGTCTACTTATCGTACTATCGTAGGTGTAGTTCTTATATATAGTATCTATTCTTGTTTAGCTTGACCTGTCATATTGATATTATCATACTGTATCTTGGTCGAATAGTACTATTCTGACCTTGTTTCATGTGAATCAGCATAATGTTACTTGTAACACAACCTAAGTTAATCTTGAACTTGCAGCTTTCTAGGTCACGCCCTCCAGCACGTACTAACGACGACATCATAGAAGACATCTTCAACATCGCCGACGGTGGTGGTAGCGCCCACAACTCCAACAACCCCGAGGCATGAATTACATTGTGAGCTCGATTGGTGTATTATTGTTGTACTTTATGACTTGTTGTGATGGATACATTGTGATGGACTTATTGTGATGGACTTATTGTAATGGAATATGGATTGTATCTATTGAGGTTGTAATGTGTTGTACGTCATTGCGTAGTTTACAAATTGCCATTAGATGTGTGATTGTATTATCTAAGGATCTGCTAGAATGTCTCCTTCTGGTTTGAGAGATTGATATATATATTATAACTACAAATGTTTTTTTGTCTGCTGAGTGGATGTCCTATTTACTAGAGAGGTCATGCCGAAATTTTGTACATTTCGGAGACTTAGTTTTAAGCCGGTTTTGAAGAGTTAAAAGGTTGGTTTCAGTATTTTAGTAGAGGTAATAGGTTTGGTGTCTCGTTTGTTAATTCTTCGTTCGCTTGAACTTCATTGTGGAGTTTGTCTTTTGTGTTAGTGTTTCTGATCAGATTTGAACAAAATAGATGATCCTTCTTATTTATTCTTCGCTTAGCAATTTTTAGTTTCAATTTTCTTTTTGCCTTTTCTTTTCTGCTTTAGTTGTTATATGTATTGAGTGCGATGCATATATATATAAATATATATACATTTGGATATATATGGATATATATATATTTTTTTTTAAAAAAATGACTGATAAATTCGTGAGCCATTCAAAACCCACGAATTTATCTGGCGCGCCGAGATAGCCATCTCCGCCGGCTTTGTCGGCCACGTCGTGGCGGCGCTGGGCAGCGACAAGGCCAACACCCCCACGGGGGCGACCACGGTGTTGGTGAACTGTGCAACATCGGCAGTGGTAAGCCTAGGAAGGAGGTCAGAGACACAACAACGAGGACATCACTACCGAAAGTGCAAGATCCAACTAGCATAAAAGGTCCAATGACATGAGCGCCTGCGTGTCACTTCAGACAACAGGTGAATTCGCTTCTCAAACAAAACAGTCATTTAATTATATAACAAATGATATTGCCTAATGATTGATCACTACTATAGAATGATACAACAATATTTCTTCATCTGAATCGGTTTTTAACTTTTCAAGAAAAAACCGATAGTGATAGATGATTCGACGTGGGTGAGAAATATGGTGCGAAACAGCACTATCGGTCTAACCTCAGAACCGATAGTGATGACCATCGTTATCACTATCGGTTCTCAGGTCGAAACCGATAGTGATATTCTGTGTATCACTATCGGTTTTTACATATGAATCGATAGTGATAAGGATGGTCATCAAGATCAGTTTACGAGGTTTGAACTGATCATGATAGTACATATATCAAAGTTAGTTCTAATCTCGGAACCGATCGTGATGTGCCTTCCAGTAGGTTATAACAAATACTGGGAGGCCCTGGCATAGGAAGTGGAAAATGTAGAGTATTAAATAAGCAACCAAAATATATTTCTCTGTTTTTCTTGGACGGGCGATTAATTGATGTTATAGTTTCCTATAAGCAACTAGACTACTTTAATCCTAATATATTTTCCAAGAAGCAACCAAAATATTAATTTCTCAGTATGCAATCATAAATTAATGTCTCAAGATGCTTTTGGAATACTAGCATTGGAATTAACTCAAGGCCTGATTCCTTCTTGCTTGTGGTTATATATAGTCACAAAAATCGTAAGCACTGTGCTAATAGATTTCATATTTGCTGAAATAACTGTGGTTATGGGTTGTGGAGTTTAGATTCTTTAAATTTTAAACAACCTCATTCATTGGGATGTTATATTTCTATTTTTTTGCCAACCATATACTACCTTTGTACCCATCAAATAAAAACAGTCATCAATTGGTAGCCATCCTTGCTTGATTCCTTTTCTTTTCTACTAAGCTATGAAAACTAGCCTAGATTGAAGTGTGCCTCTTCTAGTGGAATCCCAGAAAGAATGTCTCTCACTTATGTTTTGATAATATATCCCTCTCAATTATCCATCTCACTTATCTTTTGATGGAGACAATTGTAACATCCCAAATTTGCCTTTAATATTATTTTATTGCTATTTGTGTGATTTGTGATTTGTCTGAATTTATTGGATTTTCTGGAATTTATTTCAAATTAAGTATATTGCCTTTTTGAGAAAACTAGCTATATGTATACAAAATTAATATAAAGTTTTGCTAAAAATATTTTATTTAATTTCAAAATGTCTCAAAGTATTTTTGAGAATTTTCTTTAATTCTTCCTAGTGTATTTGTTGCCTAAAACTAATTAAATTAATTTCTAAAAAAATTTCAAGAAAAACCCGAGGGAAATTCAATAAATAATACTGGAATGAAGCCCACCACTGTGCGGGGGTGGACCGAGTCTGCGCGGCCCAATCTCTTAGCACCGTCGGCCCGTTAGCCCAGGCATAACCTCCAGCTGTTGATATTCGATCGTGTGGCTAGGAGCTAAAGATGGGGTTTCCTGTTTAGTCAAGCGATGGTGGCTGTCGGATTGAGATTGAGCGTCGGAGAGTGAAGCATGCCGGTTTGGGACTCTTTCGAATCTGAGCAGTTGTGGAAAGCGCGTGTTCGGTTAGGATCGTGCGGCGTCTGGAGTGTGTCGTGACCGTTCGATCATCATCGCACGGAGCTACAATGTCGTCCTCGAGAGGAACTCAGGATCGCATCAGAGCCATAACCGCCATGGACTCCAGGTCCGAGTCGGCGTCAGAGAGGGCTAGCGCGGCTATAAAAGTGCGCGTCGGGGTCGCCAGAGTTCAATAAACCGAAGCCCCAAGGTTGTGCCGCGAGAATTGGAGCCAAGTCGCCGCAATCTGGAAATTTCTTCGAGCGTCGCCGTAGCAAAGAATTCGCTGATTTGCCATTGTCAAGCCGTCGCAAAGCCCAAGACCAATCATATCTGCTTCGCCATCGTCCGTAGCACTCGAGCGCGCTTCCATTCTGCCAAAGCACCATCGGAGGGGAGTTCACCGCGGAGGCCGTCGCCGTCGTGGAAGAAGACCTCGTCGACCTTGTTCCTGTGCGCAAAGCGTAGATCCGTTCGCGTCACCAAATCCATCTCATCGAAAGCAACCCAGTGGTACCCACCTTGGCCGCCGCCGGCGACCGTAGGGCCCCGTGCCGGTGGTGCCGACGTGGACATGATTTTTTGTCGCCACGTGTCTGCCACAAGGTCGCCGCGTCAGTGTCAGAAGCCAAGGTGTCACCGATGTGGCGTTCGCGTGGGCGCGTGCATCGGCAGTGAGGTCATCTCGCCATGTCAACGAGTCGGGTCCATCTGTAAGCCATACGTTGTAAGATCGAGGATGCCGACTAGAGGGGGGTGAATAGGCGGCTATAAAAATTTCTTTTATGATTAAAGTCTCGCCTAAGTACCCTTATGTCAAAACCTAAATGATAATAAATGCGGAAACGATAAACTAAGGTTTTGACAATTTAAAGCCTAAATCAACTAGGCTCACTAAGTGCACTAGCCAATTATGTCTCTACTCAAGAATATATAATTCTAAAGACAATCAGGCAATTTAATTCTAGGAATGTAAATTGCAACAATGTAAATAGAGAATTGATAGAAAACACAAAGAGATACACCGATGTTTTACTATGGTGTTCGAAGACTTGCCGGTCTCCCCTAATCCACATTGAAGCTAGCCCAAACCTCTTTGGACCGGCTCCACGAATTGAGCACCCGCCTCGATTCCACTAGTGGTAGCTCTTTCCCGCTCAGGGTAGGTGAGCTCCAACCTTCACAACTTTGTCGGACCTTCTCACAATCTCTTTGAGAAGGTCATCGTGCACGACGCCTCCACACACCGTCTAGGTGTCGGCAAACACCAAGAGTAACAATCCAAGCCCTCTAGCTTGATCCTCATCAAGTGCAACACATGCACAAGGGTGATCACCGAGTGCAACACATGCACAAGGCTTTCCTCAAGTGCAACACATGCACAAGAGGCTCTCAATCCTCTCCTAAATGCAACACATGCAAATAGGGCTCACTCTTAGCTCAAAAATCAAATGGAAGAGAGCAACACATGCACACAACTCCCACAAACCTTCCCCAAGGTCAGCAACTTTCAAATAACAGCCCGCAAGGCTCCTGTTATAGTCTCTCCAAAGAAAACTAGCCGTTGGGGGGCAAAACGGGCAAAAAGTGCAGCAAACTAGGTGCTACCGCCCTACTAGGGCCAGTAGCACCGACCTCTAGACCAACGGTCACTTTCGTGCATTAAAAACACCAAAAAATAGTCATTGCTATAGTACCCCAGTGCTACTGTCCATCTAGGACCGGTAGCACCGGCCATTTCATCGAAAAAACACTTCTCTAGAGTTTTTACACCGCCTCTGGGCCGATAGTACCGCCCCGGGCGGTGCTACCACTTATCTAGGGCCTACTACTGCCCATTTAGGGCCGCCCATGTAGGGGCAGTGCTACCACTGTTACACCCACTAAAACGCTCATAATTTTTTACTCCGAACTCCGATTTAGGTAATTTTTGATTCTATGCAAAGTTTATCACGAGGGATACAATCTCCACCCATTTTCAATATTTAAGCAACCATAGATATTTTTAAATATCACAAAAATAAAGACTCTAATGTAGTCATTCAAGTCAAAATCTGATTTCTCGAAATCCCTCACATAGACTTGATCAAGAGCGTGACTACAAGCTAGAGAGAGTCAATAAGATCAAATCTTATGCCATTTGGTGATCAACTCATGATTAAAACAATTTACAAAACACATTTGCAAATAAACCGAGAACCCATGAGATTAATCCTCTAGCCATGTAAGGATCAACACATGATCCCGACATTTTGCAAAACACATTTGCAAATGCTAACACATGCTCTAGGATCAAAACCATAACCTCTAGATTATTTGCAAAACACATTTGCAAATAGAAAAATCATAAACTTTACTTAGCCTTGTGATGATCAACACATGATCAAATCACAAGCTAAAACACCAATGCATGAGCTCTCACCTTTTGCAACACATGCAAAACTTAGCTCCATGCAAAAACCACATAAACCAAATTACATGAGCTATCTCCCTTTTTGCAACACATGCAAATCCATAGCTTCATGCAATAACCAAATCGATTAAGATTCAAGAAGAAGAGATCATGAGCTTCTTTATTTGCAACACATGCAAATACTTAGCTCATGCAAAATCAAAACAACAGAGTGAGCTAGAGTGAACCGGATTGAGTTCATCAACACATGATGAAGTTCAAGCTATAAGACTCGACCCCTCTTAATAGTTCGGCAACCTATACTAGCAACTCGGTCTCCCATCCAAACACCGAGAACGGTAAAAGACTAGGAACACATCCTTAGCCCTAGCTAGTTTTACCTTTGCCTCTCGCAGCCACTTGGAGCTTTCATGATGACCGATCATCTTCTCTTCAAGTAGGGATCTTCATCTTGTTCATCAACACATGACTAACTCTCCTTGTCTTAGCTTCGGAATCCTCTTTTGAAGCTCATCAACAGATGATGACGTACTTGTCCCGTTTATCCATCTCAACCTTGGACTTAACCTATTTCAAACTCATTGAAAGTGTTAGTACAAAATACATGGTTGTCCCAATCATCATTACACTCCATTAACACATAATGGATGCTCCCAAGATCCTTTGATCTTTTCCTTTGATGATTGACCACAACCCAAAGACAAATGATTGAAAGATTAATTGTTTCTTGAGTATTCTAATGCAACTAATGCTTTATATACACAAGGACGTTCGATTACCCTAGGATCAACAAAGTGAACCATCAACACATGACTAGTTCTTTGTTGATTGAATGGCAACCGAACACAATTTAAATTGTATTTAAATTGTCATGAGTATATATTAACTACACAAGTTTCATATACTCAATTCGATGGAATCTAAAAGTAATGATCCAATTTATATGGAGTGGTGGAAAGGGATCAATACTCTTAAGACCATTAATTATAGACTAAACTCCGTTAGATGTGTGCATGCAAATAATTTGAACTTGAATCAATATGCACATATTCAATTTTTGATTGCTTTGGAGTTTATCCTATATTGCCATGAGTATACTACAACTACACAAGTTAAATATACTAAAGGGGTTATTTCAAAGTAATGATCCTCGATATAGAAAGATGAATTAGATCAATACTTTGAAACTTCAAGATTAAACATGAACTCTCCCTAAATGTGTGCATTCATGTATATATAGAGTTGAAACATTAATGCACATTTTGATGTCTAAATAATGGTAGAGTTCATCATTTAACTTGAATCCAAAATATGCATTAAGATATCATAAAAAGAATACGAGTGCATACCTTGGGTTTTCCATTTTTCAATGAGATGAGACTAATCAAAGATATACTCAATAAAAGAGTTAGTCTCATATTTGAATTTATCAATATGATTATGAATATTATATCCAAAGAATGCAGCAAGATATGATAATATGAACTCGAATGAATAACTTTGATATTTCCATCTTTTTATCCAAAAGAGACTAATGAGAGTTAAGCTCAACAAAAGAGTTAGTCTTATAAAATATTTGTCATTAATTGACAATTAAGACTAATCAATATTATGATTATCAAAAGAGTTAGTCTCAATATTAGATTTGTCATTAACACCAAAACCAACTTAATGGAGCTTTGAACTTTCATACGTGCCTCGTGTGCACCGGGTCCACGGTAAACCAGAGGAGGTTCGTGGACCGGGTGTATACATCGAGGACACGTGGCGGCTTCGTATTGGTCCAGATCCATACTGATGTCGGGCTTACATCAGCATGACGCAGAAAAAGGATTTTCAGTTTTTAAATAATTCGGATTAATATTTTATTTTCCAATTTTCTTGTTTTTAGATTTTTGAATCTTCTATGAACCCGTTCTCCTTAATACAAGCTCCGATTGAGGTGATTCAAATTTCTAAAAATTTATAAAATTGAGATCTATTTAATGGTGAATTTTATTTGATTTTTAGAGATTGTTTGCTCTCTATTTTGGTGTTTATTTGTTGTTCTTTCTCGTTTTGCGTAGACGTTGAATTATGCGACGCATCCGAGGAAGATTCGTCGACTCAAGACCAAGGTCCAGAGCAAGAATAAGGGCTTTTATAAGGCCATTTGTTCTTGGTGATCTAAGGTTAGTAATTGGTTCTAATTGCACTATATTCAAGATCTAGCTTGGTAAAAAGATAATTGAAGATTGTTTAGATCTAGCTTGTAGATCCATTTGTTCTTTGTATTGTAAGGTAGTAATTAGTTATAATTGCATTACATTTAAGATGTAGCTAGCTTGGTAAAAAGAGAATTGATGGTGCTTGGTTTAGATCTAGCTAGCTTGGTATAGAGAGAAAATTATTTATATCTAGCGTGGTTTATGATTTAGGGTAGAGTTTAGCTAGTTAATTAATTTGTGATCCAATTTAAGACTGTGTGCATGTTCCCTCCTAGTGTGCTTCAATATTTAACATTAATTGTTATATGCGTAGCGTAGATGGATCGAAGCTGGATGTACACTGAGAACCATGCGAGTACGAGTACATTAATGGTTCTATGCTTTTAGAAGAGCTGCAGGGGAGGATATGTTTAATAAGGGGTGCAATTTATGTTTTGTCCATGAATTGACTATGAGAATACGAGGATGTTTCAAAACTCACGCAGATCGAAGCACACTTGATTCTAAGGGGTTTCAAAAGGTCGTATACATGTTGGACCAGTCACGGTGAAGAGCAGATTATACAAGAAGTATGTAGTATTAACACCATCGTTGAAGTCAATGATATGCCAAATCATATCAATTGTGCTTCTGATGAGGACATGTTTCATGATGACAATCTGGATCAGATGTTATGCGACGCAGAAGAGAACCGTGATGAGAGAGAGTATGATAAATTTTGGGGCTTGATGGATGATTCGAAGAAACCTTTGTTCCCGGGCTGCAAGTTAAAATACACTAGGTTGTCATCTGTGCTTGAACAACTGAAATTTAAGGCAAGCAACGGTTGGTCCGACAAGAGTTTCACGGCGTTGTTAGGTTTATTAGCGGACATGCTTCTGGAGGGAAATGAGTTGCCGACAACTATCTACATAGCCAAGAAGGTTTTTTGTCCTTTGGGAATGGAAGTTGAAAGAACACATAAAAATCCGAACAGCTGTAACCTATATCGTAAAGAGTACACAAACTTGCATGTATGTCTGGTGTGCAACGCATCCCGATACAAGCGTAAGAATCAATCAGATGATGACAATGAGGCATCGAGGTGAAGAAAGGACCTCCTACTAAGGTGGCATGGTATCTGCCTGTAATTCCCTATTTGAAGCGTTTATTTGGGAACCCAAAGGAGGCAAAACTATTGCGTTGGCACTCAGAGGATCATAAGAATGATAGAATGCTAAGACACCTTATTGATTCTGCCTAGTGGAGAAACATTGATGGGAGGTTTGAAGAATTTGGTGCAGAACCAAGGAATATAAGGTTTGGATAGAGTACAGATGGAATAAATCCTTTCAGTAACATGAGCAGCCAACATAGCACTTGGCTCGTGAATCGCTGTATCTACAACCTTCCTCCTTAGTTGTCTATAAAGTGGAAGTACATTTTGTTGTCTATACTTATCTAAGGCCCGACACAACCTTGGAATGATATTGATGTGTACCTAGCACCATTTGTAGAAGATCTGAAAACACTGTGGGTTTGTGGGGTACAGGTATGGAATGCGTACAAACGAGAGAACTTCAATTTGCACTGCTTGTTATTCTGCACCATAAATGATTATCCTGCCCTTGCTAACCTGTTGGGTTAGAGTACAAAAGGAGCCAAAGCATGTATTCACTACTTAGATGATATTGAGAGTTTGTGGCTGAATCACTTGTGTAAACTGTGTACATGAGGCACCGTAGGTTACTTCGGAGGAATCACCAATACTGTAAGATGAAGAAACAATTCGACAAAAAGAACAAGGATGGTTCAGCTCTAAGGTCTTTAAGCAGGAGATGTTTATGTTATAGCTAAGTATTTGGACATTGCACATAGAAATGGACATAAATCAAGGACTCATGACAAGATCATATGGAAGGAAAGATCAATATTTTGAGACCTACCTTATTGAGAGCACCTAGAAGTTCGCCACTACATCAACATCGTATACGTAGAGAACAATATTTGTGATAGCTTAAGTAGTCTCTTACTGAATATTAAGGGCAAAATATAGGATGGTATCAACGCACGGCTTGACTTGGTCGATATGGGCATCAGACCTGAGTTAGCACCGAAAGACACCGATAAAGGCTGAAGGACTACAAGCGTGCTTGTTATACTCTATCCAAGGCCAAGAGAACTGAACTGTTCCAGTTTTTGTATGGTGTGAAAGTTTTGTGTGGTTACTCCTCCAATATGAAGAGACTTGTTTTGATACAAGATTTGAAATTAATTGTCATGAAGTCTCATGATTATCGTGTGCTGATGACACAGATGCTCTCTATCGCAATTAGAAGTATTTTGCGGATCAAGATCCAGGAGACAATCATGAGGCTATGTTATTTCTTTAACACAATTGCTCAAAAGGTCATCGATCCCAAAGGACTAGATGCTTTGTAGGTCGAGGTGGTAATGACTCTATGTAATCTTGAGATGTATTTCCCTCCATCGTTTTTCGATATCATGGTCCATCTCATTGTTCACCTTATGAGAGATAAAGATGTGCGGCCTATGTTCCTATGTAGCATATACCCATTCAAAAGGTACATAGGAATTCTTAAGTCCTACGTACGGAATTAAGCTCGACCAGAGGGTAGCATTGTTGAATGTTATGAAACTAAAAAGGTCATCAAATTCTGTATCGATTACATGGCTCAGGTTGAACCAATAGGTGTGCCTCGATCTTGCCATGAGGGGAGGCTCGAGGGTATCGGGATCATCGAAAGGAAAGCAATCACATCTGATCCAGTTGCGTGTACTCAAGCCCATTTCACGATTTTGCAACACATGGCTGTAGTGTCCCCGTATATCGAAGAACACAAGCACTAGCTATAGTAAGATAATCCGACACGAAAAGAGTCTTGGATCACGAGATGGCACAACTTTCAGTTCAACAAATGGTTGAAGGAGTGACCCATCACTGGGAGCTCGTCAAACGATACGCTGACATGGTTGGCCAAAAGGTGAACATTTACAGTTGTGATAGGAAAAGGAATGACTTAAATGGGTACATATTTTATATGAGAGATCACAATATGGAGAGCATAAACCAGAATAGCAGTGTTCACATAGATACGTTCAATACTGTTGGGTCGATGAGGAGCTCCTATTATCGGTTCATAGATGAGATTTGGGAGCTTGACTACATATTTTTCAAGATCCCCTTATTTTAGTACCGTTTGGTCCACCTCTAGTAGTTAAAGGTTGACAAGTGCGACGTCACTACTGTGGAACTCGAACGTGTGAGATATAAAGACAATCCATTCGTACTTCTTAACCAAGTTGTTCAAGTCTTCTATATAACTGATCCATCCAACAAGAATTTTCACTTAGTTCTTCAAAGCAAAAGGAGAATTGTTGGAGTTGAGAATGTAATAGATGAGAAAGAACACAATCAATTTGACGAATTGCCTCCTATCGAAAACGGCATAAAGGTCGAGGAAGAGCAAACTAAGGAAGCTAGCTACACATGCGTCGATCATTGTGAAGGGTTAATTTTTATACAAAAGAATAAGCAAATGGAGTTATGATGAGGTCGTCATGTCTAAAAAACTATAGGTAGTTCTTTCTACTACACTTTATGATTCCAATCAGATCCTTTCATTTAAGACTTGGATTTTTATTTTTTTAATCCCTTTTTCATTTCATCAATGCTTAAGTGGAATTCCAATTAATCATTTTGGCTAACTGTTTTACATAAATAATAAGTAAAAAGGCAGCAGGAACTAGGATGAAAGTGCAGTAGCAATAAATGCGAGAATATTGACTTCCAGAATGTCTTTTTTTAGCAATAACTCGGGATGCAATCCCATGGAGAGGAAAAAGGGGTATCTTGTAAATTCAATGGGAGGACTTCCATTCTGATAATAGTGAATCGATTCAATATTATGAATATTGTATCTATCAAATCCATTCATGGTTGAGAGTGGAATAGTATAACATAGGAAGATCCCTTATCCATACTAAGACCAAAATTGGTTTTTTGATTGGATTAGGAATTCAATAATAAATTAAAAAACAATTTCCAAACTCATATCATAGATGGTTCTATATTATAACCGTCTGTGATATATATATCACAAACGAACCGTATGAGATAACATCCAATATATATACAACTAGGGTTCATGACCGCGCGCCGCACTCATCACTTAAACGACCTTGTGCCTCCCCTTGAGACTGTGCGCCACCGTCCTCCCGTCGAGTCTGTGTGCTGCCGTCCTCCCTAAGCCCATGCACCATCGTCCTTGAGCCCATCCTTCCTGAGCCTGTGCACCACTGTCCTCGAGCCCATCGTCGTTGTCTTCGAGCCCATGCGCCATCGTCCTCAAGCTCATCACCGTCATCCTCTAGCCTGTCGTCTCTAAGCACGTCATCCCCAAGGCCGTCCTCCTTGAGCTCATGTATCATCATCCTCGGCAAGAACCACATTTCTTTGACTGAATGTTTTCCCCCATGTCTCTGCCCATTTAGAATAGTGATGTTTTTCCCCTAGATCTACATATTGCGGCTTCTTATTCAGCGACTAGATCTACATAGCATTTAACATTTTGTTAAGAAATTTTGTGTTAACTTGTAAAAACCAATTAAGTTGGCCGATGTAAAATGTGTACCTTACTACACATTGCCACTCCAAGATCTCATACAACACAATATGCATTCAAGATTAATAGCCCAATAGTGTGAGAATATAAGTTGTGAAACTTTAATTGGTTGCAACAGATTCTGTAGAGCATATTGAAAATCTAATCCAAAAGCTTACGTAACTGATTCCAGAAGCTTTTGAGTTCATAATTTGTCCCATTTAACTTACGTTAGCTAATATGCATATACATTTCTGTCTTTCTATACTATTTTAATTCTTGTCACTTGCTTTTTGCCACCAGATGCAGTTTGAAAATATTGATTTTGTACGTTAGTATGCCAATTTCATTTGATTTCAATTTCAATATCCAAATATGAATTTGTCTTTTATTGTGGCTGCATCACCATAAAATATTCAACTGCTACTATATTCAGTTAGATGTGGAAAATTGACTCTTTATTGTTGTGCCGAGACTAGGAAGTAGAATATCCAAATTATTATCTTTCTTTTATACCATTACAACTATTATCTCTAATTAGATATTATGCGAGGGTTGTGGAAAAATCAAACCAATGAAATTGGCGGAGCATCATTTGGTGACTTTTTCTTGCTCTCCCTCACTAAGAAGTAGGAATACAATCCCATACCAAATGTGGTGATCAGAATGCCTAATATGTTCCTCATGGGATACTCAACAAAATTGTAGTAAAAGAACAATTTTTAGGACAAATACTGGGCACTTTCATAATGGTTATTAGTTGGAAGGGGTAATCTTTGTTTCTTTAACATTGTTGTGTCATGTGTTCTTTGTTGCAATTTGGAGGCCATACCATATATTGATGTTGAAATTAGTGGTAAAAACATGATGAGCTGGTGGTTGTGCATTGTATTTGTTTCATGCTATAGTTAAAAAGAAGATGTCGTCCCCTCATTCTTCATCACCTAGTGGATGTGTTGAACCGACGAGAGAAAAACTGAGACTCGTTCTAAGAGGAGCAAATAAAAGGCCCCAAAGCCGATATACCATCATGGCGGTTGATCTGCAGAATAGGGCCCCTGCCCAACCTCCGAAGGCAATGGCAGCATTCCAGACATTGTGTAGGACAATTAGACGGGAATGGGTCCCTATCACCTATCCGTCCTAGAAGTCACTGACTGATGAGGACTGCAACACAACATGGTGATAGAAATTTTTGCATTGTTCGAGATCCTAAAAGATGACATGCACGTAGTGCGATGGTATGCATTGCTAGTGGCAGCAAAGGCATGGAAAAACTTCAAGAGCACACTTATCACAAATTACGTTAAGAAGGAAATGACTCTCTTCTCTAGGTATGGGTTCATTGATAAAGACGTATGGAGACGATTTATTGAGATGAAGATAATGGAAGAATTCATGCATCAAAATGAAGCGCACAAGGCCCTCCAGGCCCAGAACATCCATCTCCACAGACTCGGCACAGCTAGGTATGCGGGTAAGAGCACGCTCGAAACTGGCTAAGAGAGAGGTCCAATCCCACGTCTTCGGGCATCGTGTCCTTCAGGAACCACATTGGTGAGGAAGTATCCCAACGTCTGGTAAGATATCGAACTACCTATTTTGTAATTACTCCATAACTTCATAATTATAAGTGAGATGACATGCCGGGCTCTTATAGGAAGTGTTGAGTACAGAATCTTCCCAAGACTCTTTTCGGTTAGATAGGGAGGAAGATATACTATCAATGGAATTGGGAAACAAAGATCACTCAGGTCGCAGGTGAGGCAAAGGTGTTTTCATTTCCTGAAAAATGAGATTCCCATAGGACTCTGACACATACTAGAGTAGAAAAAGAGCCAAACCCGAGCGCGAGGAACGACTAGCAGCAACCATTGAGGAGATGGTTGAGGAAAGGATGATAGCGCAATTCAATGATCAACTAAGAAGCCTTGTGAAAAGGGTGGTTACGGAGAGGAAGGTACGGATTGTGCAAGCCCCAGAAGCACTAATGTAATTAAGCCCTACTAACAGTTGGAATAGCTATGTGTCCACCCATCAGATATACAAAGATGATGGTAAATTTCTTGTTGATGACATCCAGGTAATATATATCTATGGAATGCTCCATAGATAGACATGTTGGATATCCTAGCTAATTGTGTACCATTATGTAGGAGGCCACGAAGTGCAATCTCCAAGTGAGACTTGCAAATGGCTCTGTTCCCCTGTAGGCTACTTGGGGGCACGCGTATCCATCTGATCCGAGGGCGATTGTTCATGGTTGTTCAGTAGCGTCGGGTTTCATGAAGGTGAATGCCAACTATGTATATGAAATTTGCAAAGCCGTTATGCTGGAGATGTCTCCCAACGACGAGATTGTGACACTAGGAGATGCTATTGGCACATTCATCCAGTGGCCTAAGAGGGACATCTTCTTGCATGATCATCCTCCAACACCAGAGCTACATGCAGTACAAAAGCTACCTGATTGACCAGAGCTACCCATACTATTGTCGCCACCTGCTGCACCAAAGTGGGCCACCAAATCAGCTACAGTGCCAGGTACGTCACAAGCCAGTACAACACTTCATACCCATTCGTCTCCTGTGAAAACGACCTATATGAGAAAGCGAGATAAGGGCAAATCGAAGTAGAGCATGACGCCCCCCAACTATCCATTGGCCCACAAATACAAGCTAGGACAGTTGTTCCTACATTGCATTATTGGTACATGGAACAAGCTAACAAGTCGGTGGCACAACGGATATCCAATATCCCTATGAAGTTCAAGGAGGAACATTTGTTCAACTTGTCATTGGAGGACTTCTTTGGGGGTTGACTTCAGCGACTTGTTAGATCTCTATAACCTCAACGCCTCAATCTTGAGATGCTGGATATTGTAAGTGTGTGCAATCACGGTCTACAATCGTGTAATACCGATAAATATCATATATATATAACTCCATGCTTTTGTATATATAGATACATGATACAGGAAGCCAAAATCAGGAATGATACAGTAGGTTTCCTCAACCCACACATGGTCTCCAAGTAGAGCATGGATGAAAATTTACAAGAGGTCAAGGATTATGTCACAAGTGCATTCCTCGCTCAACGCTAGTAGCTAGGAACTTTTATCCTACACCTCGAGGTAAGTGATACACTAGTAGCTATACTTGTTGATTTGTAATTTAAACACAACTTGAAGTTAGGTTGAATTACCATGCCAACATACCTGTATAGGTTTCACTGGTTTCTTATTGTCATTTCACCAAGAAATAACTTGGTAATCTGTGTATATTCCTCAAATGGCGGCTTCCACGACTTGAGGCCTGTCGCACAATTACTCAATAGGTAATCACATTTCCTCCAAAGATAACTCTGCTACAGGTCATTCAAAGTGTACATTGCTCGTGGAATTGCTGAGGCTAACCTTTTAGAATCATGTAGGTCATTCAAAGTGTACATAATTCATGGAGGGCCATCCAAGGGAGGATCACAGCTCAACCAAAATTCAAGTTTTCGGTATCCCACTAGTACACAATAATCCTATATCACACTCTGTAATAATGCCTCTCGAGGTAACCAATTCTATTTTTGTAGTACAACTAGCAGCCAAAGGGAACTAACCTTTGTGGATTCTATGTGTGCCACAACATGCAACTCATCATCGGTATAACATAGACCAATGACCTTGAGGTTTGTCAATCATGCCATGATTGTTTCATATTTATCAATTTATATATGCTGACTTTAATCTTCCCATCAACAGGTTTTGATAATCTCTATAACTGCGTTGGAATAGGCCGATCTTATAAAAATTCGAGGACACTTGGCTTCCTTCTTGTTGCGTGAGGTCATATCCAAAAAAGGCGAGTTCCACTCTGCCTAACCTGATGAGTGAGTGTAGTGGCATATGTGTAGAGATACTTGTGCTGTGAATTTGTCAATTGTAGTGGCATATGTGTCAATTGTGAATTTGTCAATTTTGCATTCAATTGGTTAATATATCTGAGTTCATTTCTGAAATAGATCATGTATTCTGGTGTAAGTTGTAATCTGCTTGTGCTGTGATGTAATCTGAGTTGATTTGTGAAGGACCATGTGGAGGTCCATCCATGTTTGTGATGAGTATTTGACTTTATTTGAGCAAGGTGTGCTCAAGTTTGAGTTTGATTTGGATTGATTTTCAAAATGAAGCAATTTGAGTTGTCACTGCCAGGAGTGGTAGTACCGGTCGTATGGACACGGTAGTGATGAGTTGCATGGTTTATTGCACATCTTTGTGGGCATTGCTATGTGAGGAGTTTCCTTGTTTTTGATGGTTGCAGGACGACGGTGCTAGGTCATGGTGAGGCGAAGGATGACCGGGACTAGGCGAGGAGCGTCGGAGGTCCAGACGGTTGGGAGATCGCCGGAAGATGATCGGAGACGGAGTCCGGGCAAGTCAAGAAGACAAGGAAAGGAGTTGATGCTAGCTAGATGCCGCGTGGATCAATGAGGGTCGTCGGATTGCGGTCTAGTTGATAGGTTAGCGGGTCTAGGTAGTATGCTTTGAAAACCGTGCAAGAAAACCCGGTATGTGTGTGGGTTTTGGGTTAGCCCTTGCATGGCTGTGTGTGTAGGTTAATCCTAGCCCTTAGATGAGTGCTCTAGGGTTGAGGGACTCATCCAAGGGTGGTAGGTGGCCCAAGAGTAGTATAAATAGGGGTGGAGGGGTAGCCTCCTCTCCTTAAAGGTGTTGAGGTTTTTGATGCTCATTTGAGCTTTGCCCACATGAATGTGAGGCTTTGTAACCTCCTTCCAGAAATGAAAGTTTTATTCATCCACCTCTGAATTTATTTTATGCATTTACATTATGTCTTTACTTTACATAATTTAAATTCAGCATTTACTTTCCCGCAATTACATTCCCGCAATTTACTTTCAAGTAATTTGGATTTGCCTCCCCTCCTTCTAAATGCTGCTGTTCTTGGATGTTTTGAGTGTGTTCATATGGTTTTACATCTCTTTTGCACTCTTGGATTGAGTAGAGAACATCTTTTCTTCCAAGTTCCAACTTTGTTCTGAACTTGTTCTTCGCGCAGCAGTCAGTGTTTGATTTTTGTAAAAATATAGAAACATCCTTTTTGAGTGATTCTTGTTGGAGGAGGTGCAGGACTCTGATATCCGCTTGCAGAAAAATTTTGGAGTTCACTTGTTGTACCGTTTGGGCGCCATGAGGTGAAAACCGAGCCCCAAACGTTCTGCTCGAAGTTCTTGACCAGACTGTGTTCTCCGATTTTTCGTGTTTTTCTGTAAGGCTTTTGAGGAGAAATTTGGTGGAGTTCTTCAAGACTCTGATGCTCACAGGAGAAAAAGTCTCAAAATTTTGTGAGCTACAGAAACCCACCAACCTCCTGTGCAAATTGAGGACAAGTTCTGGGAATTCTGCTTTTGCTTTTCTGAAAGTGACTTTTGTGATTTGAATTGATGTCCTTTCTAAAAGCAAGAGTTTGAATTGATTCCTCTTTATCTTGGACACTAGACAACCAGGATTGTGACTCAAAAATCCCCACATATTTTATGGTACTTATCCATGCAAGCTTGGGGTACACATAGTTGTCTAGTTTTTCGGGTTTTTCACAATTCCTTTTGAGCGATCTTGTCGAGGTTTTTGTTGGAGTATTTTGGGGGAATTTTTATTTGCGACCATTCACCCCCCCTCTGTTCGCCATTTCGGTCCTTCAATTGGTATCAGAGCCGGTTCTGCTCTTTCTAGATCTTGACCGGTCTCAAGAGCCATGGCGACGGACAAATATTCCACCAAGCCTCCCATCTTTAATGGAGTTGATTTTCCTTTTGGAAATCCGGATGTAGTCATACATCACGCCTGTGGCTACGATATGGCGAAGGTGAAACTCCGTATGAGGTTCCTGCCGATGAAAATGTCACGGCCATCAATATGGTTGACGTTGAGGCGAATGCTAAGGCAAGGAACATTCTCATACAGGTCTTAGCCGCGTGAGTATGATAGGATTTCTCACCTTCGCTCCGCTCACGAGATTTGGGTAACCTCGATGCTTACCATGAGGGCTCTACTCAAATCAAGACGTGAGGCAGACCAGTTCAAGCGCGAGTACAACAAGTTTGATCAACGCTACCGTGAGAGTCTCGACGAGTGTTTTGGTCGGTTTACAAAGATTTTGAGCGACCTCCGAGCGCTTGGTTGCATATACCCGACTCGGACAATGCTCGGCATTTCTTGACCGCACTCGACCTTGGGTTTGGGAGATGAAGGTGACCACCATCAAGGACACCACCGACTTATCGACTCGACTCTTGACGGGCTTTATTCCCGCCTCAAGACTCATGAGATCGATGTCGTCTCTCGGAAGACGAAATCTCGATCGATGGCTTTGGTCACCGATCCCATTGGATCTTCTTCTTGATCCTTCTATTGGTTTCTCTCTTCCGCCTTTGCGAGCTAGCGATGACCAAGCGGAAAAATTTCGGAAAATGAGCTTGCTCTTCTCGCTCGCAAGTTTTCTCATGCATACAAGAGGGTGAGAGAGAGAAGAGAGGTGGCATGATCACCGCTTGAGTGTGGTGGCCCCAACCACATTCGGCGAACTGTCCCAAGTCGGAGAAGGGCAAGAATGACGTTGGCGGTTCGGGCAAGAACGACTACACCGACAAGAACCGCAACAAGAAGCCTCCGGTTCGTGAACGGCGCAAGACGAGAAGAAGTACCGCAACTTCTCCAAGAACAAGAAGCTCTTCCACCGCGTCCTTGCCGCGCTTGACGACATCAACCTCTCCGACACGGAGACATGGAGCGACGAGGCGAGGATGATCCGCAAGAGAAGAAAGGCGGTGACGACTTCTCGGCATGTGCTTCATGGCGACACAAACGACATCAGCGACTCCGAGCTCTCAAATGACTCGGACGAGGTACCCTCCTATGACCAGCTCAACGAAGCTTTACGCAAATTAGGAAAATTTCATGCTAGAGCTAGAGCTAGGTGTACGGAGCTTGAGAAGGAAGTAGGTACCTTGACTCGGAGTTAGCTTCACTTAGATCTTCTCCTCCCGAGTCACCGATGATTGCTCTTTGTGTGATGCTATTCTTGTGGAGTTGGAGAACCTAAGGACCATACATGATAGTGTGCTTGTTGAACTTGATGATCTTAGGTTGAAGAATGCTAGCACTAGTTCTGTTGATGCTATTCTGTTGAGGCTAGTTTTCTTCATGCTCACTCCACTCCATCATGCTCTAATTGCCCTAAATTGCTTGCGAAATTGATGCCATGAGCGAACACCTTAGGAAGCTTTACGCTAGAAATAATGAACTTGAATCACATGCTTCTAAGGACCCAAATCGGCTCATGTGAGGATGTAAGCAATTAAAACTTGACAATGAAACCACAGATGTCAAGTGTGCTAAACTTGCTAAGGACTTACTAGATAAGTCACAAAAATATTGCTTATGATGTCTTCGAGATTGTGGGGACTTGGATAAAATCCATGTCGAGCTTAGGAAGAAATTAGAAGACCAAGCCCATAGAATTAGAGATGCTCCTTGCGTTTCTTGTGAGGCCCTCAAGATTGAGGCACCGTCTTTGAGGAGAAAAATGCACGTCTTGAGAGAGCTCATCTTTCCGGTTCTTCTTCCTCTCCTTCCCCTGTTCTTCTTGTGCTTCTTTCTTCCGAGATTGCCGTATCTTATGAGCACTCTCGAGAAGTTTGTTGGAGGCAAGAAGAAGCTCAATCTTATTCTAGACCAATCCAAGATTAGTAGATTCAATCAAGGTCTAGGATTTGATCCCTTGGAGCACGCTCGGGCGCATCCTCCCACCATTGTGCGCGGCTCCAAGAGTGGTGAGATTGTGGTAGCTCCTGCAGTGAGTACCACCGTGTTTAGGTCTCTTTGGGTTGTCCATAGGACTTGACCGTAAGGGTGTTACTCCTATTGCTACGCCTCTAGCACGCGAAGTACACATGCAACTTCGTAAGAAGGATGGTCACCTAGTAGATTTACGCTTGAGCGCGCCAAGATCACTCGGTGTGAGTGTGTTCTTTGCTCTTAGGGGTATTCGGGATCATCCCGGACTTTGAGTGCTCCTAAGACACACACCGCTTCTAGACAGTTAGAGAGTCGCTGTTTTTGGGCGGCGTCCGGACTTGGTTTTCATGCTAGTTCTTGAGTTTTAGTCCCGGAGCTGTTCGTAGTCGGTCTTTCGCCGTCCTCTTGATATTCCTCGTTTTTCCCATCGAGGTAGATATCGGGCGTGAGGTGTTTTCGGTAGGAGATCTAGGCACCTTCTTGGGATGGTCGGCTTTTGCACCACTGCGTGCCAACCCAGCTTTGACTCTAGATTATCTACGAGTTGCTCCTAATCGTGTGAGAGTTGAGCGTCGAGAGACACTCGAGTCGATCTTCTTACGTGGTTGGTACTCACGAGGTGTCGTATGGTTCAAGATTGGGTTCCTAAGTCTTCACTCTATCCCAAGATTGAGTCATCTTTCTCTCTTGTGTCTTGATCGGAGTTCATCGGATGGGGAAGGGCGATGTTTGGATTGTTGACTCGGTTGTTCTCGTCATATGACCGGAGATTCTCGTTGGTTCTCTTCCTAGTCCGAGCCCCGGTGATGAGTTAATCACTTTTGGGGATGCATCTTGAGTAGAGTCATTGCTAAAGGTACCATCTGCATTAACCAAAATTTCATTCTTAAAGATGTTGCCTTAGTAAGTAAGTCGCAATACAATCGCTCTCTGTTTCTCGACTTATCGATGACTCTTTCGAGGTAAGCTTCAAGAGTAATGCCTAGAATCCTTGATTCATCGGGAGGGTTAGTTTATGGATTTCTAGATTTGGGAGAGTCTTTCGTGCTGATTTTTCTCGCTTCTTCCGGAGACTCTCTTCGATGTTTGATTGCTTCGAGTCCGTGATCTCTCCTTCCGGCATAGGAGACTTGGTCACATTGGTTTTGATCATTTGACCCGAGTTAGCGACCACGATCTCATTCGGGTTTGCCCAAACTCAAGATGGTCAAAGACTTAGTTTGCTCTCCTTGCCGACATGGCAAGATGGTTCTCGCTTCTCATCCTCCGATCACCGTAGTGATGGTGATGCACCAGGACAGCTTTTACATATGGACACTTTGTTGGTCCAAATAGAGTCTGATCGGCAGGAGGGAAGTGGTATGTTCTTGTCATCGTTGATGATTTTTCTAGATTCTCTTGGGTATTCTTCATGGCCTCGAAGGATGAGACTTTTCTCACTTCGGGGTTTGATCAAGAGGTTGTCTATTGAGCTCCTGGTGCATTCTGAGCTATCTGCAGTGATAATGGCACGGAGTTCAAGAACTCCTACTTTGAGAGTTTTGTGTGGAGTTTGGTTTAGAGCATCGCTTCTCTTCTCCCTACACCCCTCGTGAGAATGGCGTAGTGGAAAGGAAGAACAGGACCTCGTTGAGATGGCCAGACGATGCTAGACAGTCTGAAGACTCCTAGGAAGTTTTGGGTGAGGCTATAGCTCTTGCTTGCCATGTTTCTAATCGCGTGTTTTTGAGAGCACATTTGCATCGCACTTCTTATGAGTTGAGGTATGGGCGAAAGCCCAGTGTGTCTCATTTTCGCGTTTTGGTTGCAAGTGTTTTATCTTGAAGTCCGTAACCTAGATAAGTTTGAGTCTCGCTCTTCCGATAGTATCTTTTAGGTTACTCGACTTCTTCTCGTAGCTATAGGGTGCAGGTGTTGATGCGCATAGGATCATAGAGACTGTGATGTGACCTTTGATGAGGCTAGCCGGAGCTAGACACGATGTTTGAGCTCTTCTTATCCCTCCGAGACCATCTTTGTAGAAGATGAGGATGATGGAGATGATGGTGTTCCACCGGATCCAGTTCCCTCTATACCGAGGTGCCTCCTGTTTCCATTTCGCACCTCGGGAGACCACCCTGCCTTCCGACTCTCCTTCAACGAGTGGCTCTGCTCCTACCTCTTACGTGCATGAGGTAGAGGCCACTACGCTCGTCCTCCCGTCATATTCAGCGTTCTCATCCACCGATCAAATCATCGGTGATCTATTTGAGCGGGTCACTCGCTCAAAATCAGTTTGTCCAGTTCGCCTCCACTCTGCCTTTGTTGCCTCCTTTGAGCGAAGGATGTTTCTCATGCATTATCGATGAATCGTGGATTAATGCTATGCATGAGGAACTTGAGAACTTTGAGAGGAACAAGGTATGGCAGCTTGTCGAGCCCCATCCGGTCATAATGTCATTGGGACCAAGTGGGTGTTCAAAACAAGCAGTGAGGATGGGGTTGTCATTACGCAACAAGGCTAGGCTAGTTGCACAGGGCTTTCTCGAGTTGAGGGTCTTGACTTTGAGGAGACCTTTGCCCTGTAGCTAGACTAGAGGCTATTAGGATCCCGCTTGCATTCTCTGCATCCCGGGCTTCAAGCTCTATCAAATGGATGTCAAGAGTGCATTCCTCAATGGCTATATTGAGGAAGAGGTTTATGTCAAACAACCTCGATTCGAGAACCCCAAGTTTCGAGTCATGTATACAAGCTCTCCAAAGCTTTGTATGGACTCAAGCAGCCCCTAGGGCATGGTATGAGAGGCTCAAGTCTTATCTTCTCACCATGACTTCAAAATGGGCATAGTAGACAAAACTCTTCATCGGACATCATGAGTCTCATTTTCTTCTTGTCCGTTTATGTGGGCGATATCATTTTGGTGGCTCGTCTCATTCGCTTGTGTCTCGGTTTTACGAGGTGATGAGCACGGAGTTTGAGATGAGTATGATGGGCGAGTTGAGCTACTTTCTTGGCTTCCAAATCAAGCGGACTGGAGAGGTACTTTCTTGCATCAAGGCAAATATACCCGTGACCTCTGAGGCGCTTGACATGTCGATGGGAAGCCGGTGATGACTCCTATGGCCACCACTGCTGTCCTCGAGCCCGATGAGGATGGTGAGCCTGCTTGATCAAAAGGAGTTTGAGCATGATCGGCTCCTCTTGTACCTCACCGCTTGAGGCCGGACATACATTTTGTTTGTGTGTGCATGCGCTCGATTTCAAGCTTCTCCTCGCGCCTCTCACCGCCAAAGATCAAGCGCATTTTCAGTACCTTCGTGCTACCACCGATTATGGTATTTGGTACTCTTCGTCTTCTTGTCTATCTCTTAGAGCCTTTTACGATGCCGACTTTGCTTGGTCAGGATAGATAGGAAGAGCACTTCGGCACTTGCCAATTCATTGGCACTTCTCTTGTTTCTTGGTCATCTAGGAAGCGATCGGAGTTGCACTGATCCACCGCCGAGGCCGAGTATGTTGTTTGCAGCCGATTCTTTGTAGCAGTGCTCTGGATGAGATCGACCTTACGGGACTATGGGTTAGAGATAGAGAGTGTGCCACTTTTACGTGACAACACTTCAGCTATTTGCATTGCTAAAACCCAAAGTGCAACATTCCGGACCAAGCACATTGATATTAGATATCACTTCCTTAGAGACCATGTGGAGAAGGGAGATATCGCGCTTGATTCGTGAGAGTGACCTTGATTAGCCGATATCTTCACCAAGCCTTTGGATAGCTCCAGTTTGTTGCCTTGAGGAGTGAGCTTGGAGTCGTGAGCCCTTACGGCCTTTCGTGAGGGAGCTGGTTTGTATATTATGTATTATATGTTTTCTTCCAGCTTTTCTTTTCTTTGTGTTTCTTCCGGGTGACTTTGGGCTTGTTTTCTTGAGTTGAGTTCACTCACTTAGACTTCTCGCATGCCTTGCATTGACCTCTTATCTTGTGCTTTAGGTTGCTATCATGCGTGATTAGTTGTTCTCTCTTCTCTCTAGGTTGAGTTCCCTCACGCCTTATAAGTCTAGCGGTATTGGGCCTCCAGGTAGACAGTGCATGTGCACTCCTTAGTTGGGATCTAGAGTCGACTTCCCTATGTCATCACTGGGAAGATAAGAGCGAGTCCGAGCCGTAGTGAGTCTCTTCTATCTTTTCTATGCTCTATAGCCATCCGGTTTTGCGCTTCTCGACTTCTTCTCCTCATTCTGCTTTTACCGTTATTATTGAGTTCATTCGGGTTTTCTTTATGCCTAATCTTGATAATAACTCAACTTTAACCAGATTTGAGCTTAAAATTGATTCATTTGTTGAGGGGAGTTTGGGAATCTGTTCATGCATTGCATTTAGACTGCATTTTCTGCTTTATGAGCTTTGTCTATTATGCAATTGATTTCTTCTTCATGCTATACACCATGCTACATCATTTGAAGAAAATCACTAGCTTAGGTATGTCCAAGTTCATTTAACTTGCTAAGCTTAAAAATGAAATAAGCCTTAAATGAAAAACTTGATGAAACTTGTTGCTTTTACTTGCTAGGTTTCTTCTCTAGAGGTTTGTGCCATAATTTGAGAAATTTAGGAGTTCTCTAGAGTCCCTATAGCAACTTGGGTGAAACTAGTTTGATCCATGCAGAGTCCTTCAATTGCTCATGAATCGTTGTGCTAAAAATGAAAATTAAACAAAATTGACTCTTCTTGTGCACATACGACTCAACACCTTGTATTCACAAGACCGCTTCCCATTGCACTTGGGATGAACTTGGAATACATCGTGTTTGACCTAGACCATCCTCTTAAGAGCTCATCTTGAGATGGTCGCATACGGCTTGAGTCAATTGGTTGTCAAAAGAAAATGCAAATAAATTAAAAACAAAGACATATGTGGGTAAAGAATGCAAATAATGTCAAACATTTGCACCCGCTATGTCTTGTATGATGATAAATCAAAATTTGCATTAAGTGATAAATGAGCCCAAGGACCTTGTATGCTCTTCTAGATTCCCCAACGTGTTGAGTAGGTTGAACTCTAGGTTTTCCTTTTGATCCTTAGAGTGGCTATTCTTCTATTTTTGAAACTAAAGCTAAGTGTTGCACTTGTCAAATCTTGCTAAAATGAAATATTCAAAACTAAGCTCGTATTTGCACTTGGACATGTCTTAGTTTAGTCATCTTCTGAAATTGACAAGCTTGGTGTAATATCCTTCCATTTTGATCAATTGGATAATCCTCAAAGCTTTTTCGATTGCATTTCATGCATACATAAAAAAATTGATGCCTATATTGCCAAAGGGGAGATAACGTAGAAAAGGCATCACTAAAAGATAAAAATGTGAATGCTTATTTGGTTATTATGATCTTTGTAAAACTATGCTACTACTACATTTGGATCATAATCTCATAATCACATTTGACATGTTTAGTTGGATTTTAGAGTTTTGTTGAAAACTTGCTCTTTCTTAAATTTAACTCTAAAATCTGAATTCCTCTTCGTCAACTTGGTCATGGTTCTAATTTCTATCTTTGGACCAAGTTTGACTTTGCAACTAAAAATTGCTTTCTTCTTCATTTTCTTCAAACTCAAATTTATGCCTTTTGTATGGTTTGTCAATATACTCATCAAGGGGAGATTGAAGGACCATGTGGAGGTCCATCCATGTTTGTGATGAGTATTTGACTTTATTTGAGCAAGGTGTGCTCAAGTTTGAGTTTGATTTGGATTGATTTTCAAAATGAAGCAATTTGAGTTGTCCTTTGCCAGAGGCAGCGATCTGGTCGTATGGACACGGTAGTGATGAGTTGCATGGTTTATTGCACATCTTTGTGGGCATTGCTATGTGAGGAGTTTCCTTGTTTTTGATGGTTGCAGGACGCGGTGCTAGGTCATGGTGAGGCGAAGGATGACCGGGACTAGGCGAGGAGTCGGAGGTCCAGACGGTTGGGAGATCGCGGAAGATGATCGGAGACGGAGTCCGGCAAGTCAAGAAGACAAGGAAAGGAGTTGATGCTAGCTAGATGCCGCGTGGATCAATGAGGGTCGTCGGATTGAGGTCTAGTTGATAGGTTAGCGGGTCTAGGTAGTATGCTTTGAAAACCGTGCAAGAAAACCCGGTATGTGTGTGGGTTTTGGGTTAGCCCTTGCATGGCTGTGTGTGTAGGTTAATCCTAGCCCTTAGATGAGTGCTCTAGGGTTGAGGGACTCATCCAAGGGTGGTAGGTGGCCCAAGAGTAGTATAAATAGGGGTGGAGGGGTAGCCTCCTCTCCTTGAAGGTGTTGAGGTTTTGATGCTCATTTGAGCTTTGCCCACATGAATGTGAGGCTTTGTAACCTCCCTTCCAGAAATGAAAGTTTTATTCATCCACCTCTGAATTTATTTTATGATTTACATTATGTCTTTACTTTACGCAATTTAAATTCAGCATTTACTTTCCCGCAATTACATTCCATAATTTACTTTCAAGTAATTTGGATTTGCCTCCTCCTTCTAAATGCTGCTGTTCTTGGATGTTTTGAGTGTGTTCATATGGTTTTACATCTCTTTTGCACTCTTGGATTGAGTAGAGAACATCTTTTCTTTCAAGTTCCAACTTTGTTCTGAACTTGTTCTTCGCGCAGCAGTCAGTGTTTGATTTTTGTAAAAATATAGAAAAATCCTTTTTGAGTGATTCTTGTTGGAGGAGGTGCAGGACTCTGATATCCGCTTGCAGAAAAATTTTGGAGTTCACTTGTTGTACCGTTTGGGCGCCATGAGGTGAAAACCGAGCCCCAAACGTTCTGCTCGAAGTTCTTGACCAGACTGTGTTCTCCGATTTTTCGTGTTTTTTCTGTAAGGCTTTTTGAGGAGAAATTTGGTGGAGTTCTTCAAGACTCTGATGTTCACAGGGAGAAAAAGTCTCAAAATTTTGTGAGCTACAGAAACCCACCAACCTCCTGTGCAAATTGAGGACAAGTTCTGGGAATTCTGCTTTTGCTTTTCTGAAAGTGACTTTTGTGATTTGAATTGATGTCCTTTCTAAAAGCAAGAGTTTGAATTGATTCCTCTTTATCTTGGACACTAGACAACCAGGATTGTGACTCAAAAATCCCCACATATTTTATGGTACTTATCCATGCAAGCTTGGGGTACACATAGTTGTCTAGTTTTTCGGGTTTTTCACAATTCCTTTTGAGCGATCTTGTCGAGGTTTTTGTTGGAGTATTTTGGGGGAATTTTTATTTGCGACCATTCACCCCCCCTCTGTTCGCCATTTCGGTCCTTCAATTTGTGATGGTATATGTGTACTTGTGGATTTGTAATCTGCTTGTTTCAAAGGCCATGGCTAGCATTTCCTGAGGCTAGCCAATAAACAGGAAAAACTTCAGCAATACAAAATCATATCACAGACGATTCCTTAGGAACAACCATCTGTGATACATATCATGTCACAAACGGCTAGGACTATGAACCGTCTGTGATAATAGACTATCACAAATGATTCTTCATTCAGACCGTCCGTGGTAGCATATTATCACAAACAGTTCTATTCTAAAAATCGTCTATGATAATAGGGTATCACAGATGGTCTATATAAATAACCGTCTGTGATGTGTTTCATAGATGGTTCAGAAATTGTCTGTGATGCATCATTAGTATCACTGACACATTGTTACAAACGGTTTAGAAAACCATATGTGATTGTATTTTCTGTAGTAGTGATTGTTGGTAATACAATTATATCAAACTATTAATGTTCCAACCTAGGACCTAGGGTAATGATGGATATAGTGTATTCAAATAATCAAGGTGGCATAATGATAAGTAGGTATTTAGCTATTCCTAGCAAATAATCATTGGTATAGAAATTGCATGCAATTTGTATAAAATAAAATATTTTTGCAAACATAGGTTCAAAATGATCAAAGGTTATGACTTGCCTTATTCGTATACTGTTGTTGCTGAGTCTTGATCTTCAAATCCTTTGTTCACTCTCTGGGATCAATGTCTACCAGAAAAGAAAGCAAACAATATAAATAAACTATAAACAAATATTCAAACAAATTCCAAATTGAAAATAGATAGCTCCGGAATGAACAGCTCAATTTTAGATGAATTTAGAAAATTGAATGGGTTCACTCGGAGCTTGTATGAAGGAGAACGAGCTTCTGAAAGATTGGATAGGTGAGAAAATCAAGAAAATAAAAAAATAGAAAATCAGAGACTGATAGGTAGGGCCACGAATTTTTGGATTTTTAGAAATAAAAGAAATTCAAGAAAAAGGCTGAGAGGCATACTTGTGGAGCCATGGTCTACGGACCAAGTCCACAGAACAGATCTAGTCCGCGGTGGACCAGGTGCATGGGAATAGGATGACTGACATGTGGGGCCCACATGTCATTGACTAGCTTTTGAACCTTGCCATGTGGGCTGGCTACACGTCGGCTAGGGCTAACGTAGATGACACATTGGCTAGGGCTGACGTGGCACGGGTGACATCACTGCTGATGTGGCATCTAGCTTGGCTGATGATGTCATCACGGCTCAGTTCTAGTGACTCAATATCGGCCAGCGAGGAAGAAGATGATGTGAGCGATGGTGGAACGACGACAAATCAGGGCTGGGATTGGCGAAACCAAATGCGAGCAGCATGACGAAGAGGGTGGAGGTAACGGTGGGAGGAGGACCTATTAGAAAAAGAGATCAGCGTGAAGGAAATCTTCAGGGAGCTCCATTGGCACAATAGCAAGGGGAAACTTTGGCGAGCTCACAACGGGTGATAGTGGTATCTCGGATGGCTGTGAAGAGGGCGGTGGGTGCAGCGCGACGAGTGGAGCTTGAATCGAGGATTCCCCAAGGCTTTTATAGCCTCAGGAGGCATGTGCCTAGATGAATCCAATATAGCGGCGTACGCGGTGGCGATGTGGCTAGGGTTTCTGCACAAGTGGCCCGGTGTGGCTGGGCTGGGCTGGGAGATGGGCTAAGCGGAGGGTGGGTAGGTTGGGCTGGGGCAATGGGCCACAGAAAAATGGTTGGTAGGCTGGTAGCCTGAGGAAAGGAATGTGCCAGGCAAGGTTTCAGTCCGAGTAATTTTTTTAAAATAAAATGATTTCTGAATAAAGAAAATACTAGAAATTCAAATAAATAGCAAACAAACTTAGAAAAATATCATAAAATACAGAAAAATTCCTTGTAGCACAAGGAACCTAACTGAAACTAAATTTGTTATATTTGATGTATGTATTAATCAAAATAAATATTTTTATTTTAGGAAAATTAAAATTGAGCTTTAATTAATTTGAGAAAAATACAAATGGTTTCTTTAGATTTTGGAAAATTTCCAAAGGCACGAAAATTAGAGTGTTATAGATATTTCAATGAATTTTGTGTTAGAACTGCCTAGGACTAAGAGGGGAAGTGATAGTGTATTTGTTGTAGTAGGTAGGTTCTAAAAAATGGCACATTTTATTCTTTACAATAAAAGCGACGATGCTACTCATTTTGCTGAATTGTTTTTTAGGGAAGTTGTTCACTTGCATGGAGTACCAAGAACAATTATTTCATATTGTGATGACATGTTTTTAGCAACTTTTGGATGACATTTTTGGGAAAGCTCAGGACAAAGCTGCTATTTTCAACTACATGTTGTCCTCAAACCGATGGACACACTGAGGTCATCAACCTCACACTTGGTACCATGCTACAATCAGTGCTCAAGAAGAATTTGAAGCTTTGAGAGGAGTGTTTGCCACATATTGAGTTTGCCTATAATTGAGTCGTACATTCTACTACAAAGTTTTGTCCGTTCAAGATAGTTTATGGATTCAAGCCTCTTTCCCCAATTGATTCGTTGATCTACCACCTTCCAAGAGAGGCAATCTTGATGCTATGAAGCATGCTAAGATGATCTGTAAGCTACATGAGACAACCAAGGCGAACATTGAGTAGATGCAAGCCCAATACAAGAAGCATGCAGATAAGGGTAGGAAGGAGATGGTATGTGAAGAAGACAACTTAGTTTGGTTGCATTTGCGCAAGGATCGTTTTCTAGAACAGCGCAAGTCCAAACTAATGCCACGAGGTGTTGGAACATTCCAAGTGCTTGCAAAGATCGACGACAATGCCTACAAGTTGGAGCTGCTTCACAAATATGGAGTGAGTGGTTCTTTCAATGTTGTTGATTTATCTCCATACTTGGGCGACGAAGATGAGCCATAGTCGAGGTCTACTCCTTCTAAAGAGGGAGAGTATAATAAGGAGATCACTACCAAAGTGTAAGATCCAACTAGTATACAAGGTCCAATGACATGAGCCCGTGCCCGTCGCCTCGGAAAACATGTGAATTTGTTTCTTGGGCACATTAATTATTTAATTACAAAATAAATGATATTACCTAATGATTGCTGCTTCTTGTTTCTACTACTTGCGAGGGAATTCTTGAAGAAGTTGCGAGGGAATTCTTGAAGAAGTTGCTGATCAAGATTTGGGCAAGGAAAGGATGAACATTATCAAGGAACTTTGCATGATGAGCTAAGAAAGAGTACCTACCTAATTTTGTGCTGCTGTGAGGAGTTAATGATAAGGAATAGAAGGAAATTGTTGCTGCCATGAGCTGTCAAGAAAGAAGGAATTCTGCATGTGGTTGCCAACAAAAAAAGAGAGAAAATCTGCATTTTCTAATTTAGTAGAGCAAACAAAAGGAATACATACATGCAAGTAGTCCATTGCCTTGCACATAAAAGATCAAGCATACTTCGTGTATTAAGGGCTGCATGTTTTCTGGCCACAAGCCGTGTTCACCTCACCTTCAGCGTGGCGTGGACGTGCGCTCGAGCGCCGCGTCACTCGCGCAAGCAGTGAAACGATCTGTTGTTCGTATGGCTCGTAAATCGTTGAGCCACGTCGCCCACGTGGCTCAGTCGCTCGTTCGGCTTATATGTTTTAACGCCGTTATTCGTTAGGACTGTTCGCGCGGAGCGGCGGTAAGGTGCCTCGCTATCACGCCTTCGGTCACGAGTTCGATTCCCCGCTCGCGTGCATCCGCGGTATTTGTGCTAGCGCGACTCGTGGCTCTGGCGTGTGAGGCAAGCACGGGCGCGACGTGTGGCCGTGGCATGAGCTCCCATTTTTGCGAAGAAGCCCTCAGAAGGTTTAGAAATTACATCTAGGTTATTTTTTTGCGGGAAAGACCCTAAAAAATCTGGAATTTTATTTTATTTTTGCAAGAAAGCTCCTAGAATTCTGAAATAGATTTCCTAGAATTACAGCTTAATAACCCGCGAATTCTTTTTTTTCCAAAAGGGGGTCCAAAAAATTCTAATATTACAGAATAATCCGTTAAAATTCTTTATTACCCTGGAACTCCTAGAATTTTTTTAACACGTCGTTTTTCCTGACAAACTGCCTGAAACTTTCTAAGATTACGTATTACTTTGATTTTTGCCTGTTAGCCCCCCCAAAGCTGCACCCGGTTTTCACATCTTGTCGTGTGGTGGCTGGAGCGGCGTGTGCTGCGCCCGCGCATCTAGTTAGTATATTTGGGCTTTTGTTCCCCCTTTATCCTCATACTAGATTTTTCTTGTGTTGCGTGGTGCTATTACCCACGGTTGAACAATTGGGCCTCATCAATCTTCCATCCACAATTGATTTTTTCCGCTGTTACCATTGTTTGTCTGTTAGTTTTTGTAACACCCTAAAATTTGCCCTAATTTAAATTTTTGGAGTTATTTTGATTTTCGAGAATTTTTGGAGAATTATTGGAATTTTTTTGGATTTATTCAAATATGGCTTTTCTTGAATTTAATTAAAATAATATAAAAGTTCATGCAAGGTTTTATTGGAAATATTTTATTTGAGTTCAGAATGTTCCAAAATATTTTCCAGAATTTTTTTTGGATTTTTTCCTAGTTTTTTGCTATTTATTTTGGCTTTGTTTATTTATCTGATTTATTTTAAATCAGAAATGGTTTTAAAAATCGGGTGAACAGTGTTGTCTTTGAAACTTTATGCAGCCCGATCCGCGTCGTCGCCGCGCGCACCGCCGCCACAAACCCTAGCTGTCGCGCGATCGAGCCATTGGATCGAGATCCGGTAGTTCCCGTTGTGACGCGTCACCCGCGTACGTGCGCCATCGGATCGTCACTGCTTGGACGGTCGTGATGGAGCCACATCGGTTCGGCCAGGCGTAATCGCTAGAGTTATCGCCGCCGAGCGTTTCCGCTCGTTTCGCCGGTGTTTGCGCGCACATCGAGGTCCTATTTAGTGCACCACTGCCACCCCCGCCTTGCGCACTTCGAGAAGTTTCTGTAGCCCTAGTGCACGCCTCCCAAGCCGCCGCCGTTTTCCCGTAAAAGCTCGCCGTAGTTTCTGCACCGCTCTGCCGTTGTTTTTGCTTCGTTCCGCCGCCGTCGGTTCTTCTCCGCCGTCGTCGAGGTCACCAGAGTATCGCCCTCGCCAAGCTGCGTCGAACGCGCCAGTTCTTCACGCCGGAGAGCCACCGTAGCACCGTCGTCTACGCCGTCTTCCCCAGCTCCAGCATCTTCTTCTTTCTCGCCGCCGCCGACCTTCGCGAGCTCCGTCGACCGTTCGATCGCCATCCAACCGCGTCGGTAAGTCCACGTCGCCCCTTCTCTGTTCTAGCCTAGTTTAGATCGTGACAGTTAGATCTCAGTTGAACGGCTTGGATCAGAACTAGTGTTAGTGTTTTAGATTAATCTGGGCCATCGGATCGGATCTATGCGGTGATGTTTGGCTTGGGTCGTGTCGCACGGATCCGCGCCGTTCAGATTTGAACGTGCGGCGGAGATTGCACCGTGCGCTGAGCGAGTCGCGTGCTGCCGCATGTGGGCGAGGAATGCGAGGTGTGCAGCATGTGCGCATAATCCCGCCGTTGGTTTCAAACCGGCCGTTCGATGCGTGACGCGTGTCACGTGGAGGCGAGTCGCCGCAGTGCCGTGTGTTAGATCTGGCCGTTGTTTCCTTTGACGTTTCTGATCGCACCACGTGGTTGAGATCTGACCATCGATTGGGAACAGCCGAGATGTCAACACGTGTCCGTGCACAAATTCCGTTGTGGCTGACGTCAGCGGTGACGTTAGTGCTGACGTCATCCGGTGTGGGCTAGGTGCACTGTGCTGTGGACCGAGTGCACGGTGAACCCGACCTAAGCCGTGGACCGAGTCCATAGAACATGGTGACATGGCTGCACCAGGATGCGCCACGTGTCAGCTGACATCATGCTGGCGCAATAAAGCGAGTTTTCAGTTGAAAAATAAATATACTAATTTGGTTTATTCTTTTTAATATATTTGCAAATTTGAAAGGCTATAACTTCTGCATTTTAGCTCCGATTGAGGTGATTTGAGTTTCTAAAAATTTGTAAAAATGTGCTCTTTTTAATGGTGAATTTTATTTGAATTTTAGAGGTCATTTAGTCTACTGTTTTGGTTATTTATTGCATATATAATTTTTACACGTAGACGCAAATTTGCCGGAAGGTTTCGAAGAAGAGTTCGTCGCTCAAGATCAAGCTTCGGAACACGACCAGCAACTCTTTGAAGGCAAGTGATGCTATATCCCAGTTTTTAAATGTATGTTGTTTTGAAATTATGCATGCTAAGTTAATTAAAAATGAATTTAAATGAATTTGGGTAAAGTAGCTAATCAACCCATATTGCTATTACTACCTTGAAATTACTACTTGTATGCCCTGAAATCATTGTCACCCTAGGACTGCTTGTACTCATTGGATGTTAATATGGTGCCAACACGGGAGGCCAGACCGTGAATAGATGCTTAACCTTGCAACGAGTTATCGAAGATTTTCTGAAAATGCAACAATGCTGATTAATGACATATGGAATGTATTTGAAAATAGTGTGGTGATGCCACGTGATGAAATTGAGGTACAGAGACCTGTGTGGTTCCGTACCGATGTTGAGTTATTGTTGGCATGTGTTGCACAATAATCAACGGGGTGGGAAATGATTTAGACTAGGGCAAGTGGCAAGAGGCTTTGTGCCAAGTGGGCCTGTGTGGCAATGGGCTAATGAGTGATGTGAGTCTGTGTGCCACATTGGGCTGTGTGCCACTGTTGAGTGATAAAAGTCTTGCCTTGGTCAGCTAAGGACTTCACCTTGCAAGTCTTTGAACTGAGTCACCCGTACAACCACATGTCTGGTATGGGACAGACCTAGTTGATTAGGTTTCTGATATCTTTCCTCTGAAACCTCGGGGTGACAGTACACGGGGGTGTATCTGTGTGGGGGAGCGTACCTGTGCTTCGGCTTGGTGCCCATCCAACGGTGTTGGCCTGTCCTATACTTCGGCTCTGTGTGAGGGGAGTGATAGTGAAGGCAATACCGGAGAGGTTCAGTAGTTAAGGTAGAGGTTCTTGAAAGGCTTTGTTGCGGACAATCACTTGTGTGGTGAGCGGCTATATCTTGTGGGTAAAGTGTACAACCTCTGCAGAGTGTCAAATTTATTCGAATAGCCGTGTCCGCGGTATTGGACATTGCTCGGGGATTACAGTCAAGGGTTATATCTTCAAAAATAAATTATGGGATGGTTGGCTGTGTGCTAGTGTGAAAATGAATTATTAAGGTTGTGTGCCAAGTTTGCGGAGAAAAAACTGTTTAAATAACTTAGTATTATTATTAACTGCTTCAATGCTTTTAATCTAAATAAGTTGTTAATTTAAAAATGAAGTTTGATGCAAATGAGCCAAGTAAACCAACTCTTTGGAATAAGTCTTGCATATAGTAATAGCCATGCATTCTGTGCATTACTTGTTGAGTGCCTTGAGTACTCACCCCCCTTGCTTATCAACACAACTCAGTGGAGGAATCGATGCTGGCATGGGAAGAGGATTTCATCGAGGAACCGGACAACTAGGGAGCAAGCCCAGTCGGATGCCTGTGGCATATTGATGGCTTTCTGCGTAGTTTATTTATTTTCCGCTGTCTTCTTTCTTACTCTGATAATGTAAGCCCTATGTGGCTGATTTATGTAAGGAGACCATAAGGTCGTACAATTCAATTTATATAAATGTTTGCACTATTTATGGTATCGCTTTAATGTCTGCAGTATGCAACCCTGTAAAGACTGTGTGTGCTAGCATGATCCTGGACTGGCACAGAATGCACAGAGGGTCTGGATTCTCAGATTCGGGTCGCGATAGTTTTGCTCAAGCCATTCTTCGTGAACACCAACTGTGTTTGACACGGTTGATAACCAATCAAGGAGCAGTGTACATAGCGCTTGTGAGGTTGCTAGTCATGATTGGATCGTGGTTAGTCTACTCTTCATCAACATCGCAAGTTAAGTTATCAAGTTTCTCCTACGACAGAAGACCAGAAACAACTTCTATACACCCATCTTAATTCGAGGCTTGTGCCTATCACACGATCCCATGGCTAATCTGGATGCTAGAGGCTAAAGCCGTCACCGAGCAGGACGCCACCGCGAGCACGCCGCAGTCCTCGCGGTGAGCGGCTACCGGAAGCTGTTCAAGAAGGACGAGAGGCGCATCGTCAACGTGGTCCAGCTGCTCAACCCAAGCGACTCGACGTGTGCGGGTTCCTGCAGGGCCTCCTCGCCGCCCAGGTGGAGGGTGCCAAGAATCTCACCGAGTGCCATGGGTAGGGGAAAGATGCTCGGTATGTTCCCACGGGCATGACGGCGATCACACCGATCGAGCTCAAAACGCCGATCTGGAGAGGAATTCAAAATCCTTGTGATGGATCAATCCTACTCTATAATCCTTGTGATGATCAATCTTACTCTGTATGTATGTACGTGCTTTAACCTCTAAATTAATTTACCTCCTGCTTGCTCTTTGTATGAAGCAACTGTGATGATCATGTAAATGTCATGCTGCGTTGGTCTGTTCCATAGCTTAGAATGCTAGATGATGAGTGGTTTTAGGGTGCGTAAATCAATAAGAACATGCAAAGCTTGTAATATTTAATCTTTGATCTGAAGAAATTAAGCTTCATTGCTGATTTTGCATTACTGTTCCATATCAAATTACCTGTTTTTATGCTTGATGAACTCAAAGTGTTGTGATGAACTTCCTTGGAGCATGTATTTCCGTAGCAACACTACTGCGGATCGAGCATGCACAAGCAGTTCGAAACCGCTTTCAGAAGCGGTTTTAGAACCGCTTGTAAGCAACCGCGAGTGATACCCTGTCGGGTATCACATGGTTCGACATTTCCAAAAGCGGTTGGTGTTACCAACCGCTTGTGGAGAGGTTCTCTCCAAAAAGCGGTTGGTGTTACGAACCGCTTGTGGAGAGCTTTTCTCAAGGCGGTTGGAGTTACCAACCGCTTGTGAAGAGTCCGACAGCATAGCGTTTTGATTATATTCAATATAGAATATGTTTTCAGAGGGGTTTTTGATATAGATTTTGACAATTAAAATAAATAGAACTTCATGAGTTTTTTTGACTAAATATATATATATATATTAGTCATGAGTATTCATTCAGATAATTACAGACTAAAAAATGAACAAGTTGATGAGCACATGAAATAATAAGCCGCTTTTACAAGTTTCAAAGAATAAAAGGGCGAATCTTGAGTTCATTTCTTGCGTGCGTTGCTCTTTGTGCCCTTGGTCGACGTTGATGTCAGTTCACCTGTCCATATTTCAGGACAATCTCTCCAACCATTTGCGTGGAACTCGCCTTTGGTGGATACAATCTCGTCGACAATAAAGCCGATGAGTTGTTCTTGGATTGCTACAACCTGGTGCGGCAGGATCACGCCTTGCACATCGACGTTGGGCTGACAAAGCGGGAGGTAAATAAATCTCTGGACATGTAATTATTAAAGTGTAAGTACTAAGAAATTGACATGTGCACACTACCTCGGCGTTTGTTGTCGGCACATCACCGTGGGTAATACTTTGCATATAGTGGCACACATAATAGCCACATAAGTTGTTTCCACCCGTCTGTTGTAGAACCTGCGATGAAATTTGAAAAGAACACGATTATTGGGATGAAAAACTGTTACGGCATATTAATATTCTTTAATACGTACTCGAGTGCTTAATTGTACATCAAATTCGTTCTCGAAATCTCCTTGTTGCTTCTTTCAAACCGCATGAATGCCCCGTGTGATGCGTTAGTATGAATGGTAATTATCGAGTTGGAATTAGCAAGGTATTTCAATATATATAATAAGGAAAACTATCGTATATATATGTGCTATATACATTTAGGGTGTCAATGATAAATTGATATTTTTCACCGAATCCTTTTTGAGTCTTGAACAATGATCTGGCTGCTATCAAGCTTGATGACAAGAAGGATCCAGTGAAACCTATTCATGTATTGCAACATATATGTAACTAGCTAGTAGTATTATAAATGCCTTGGAAAATATAAGAACGAGAGGTTGTATATATACGTACTCGAAGTTGAAGGGCAGAAGTATGTACGGTTTGTAGTGCTGTCCCAAGAATGCATCGAGAATGTAATTTTCAACATCCTTTCGGTTGTATCCAAAGACGAACTCGTTAACAATCTCTGGGTCGATGAAGCCCACATTGAAGATATTCTCTTTTCTACATCGTTGTATCTCCATTCTACATAGAAAGGTATAAGTTTAAGAGTTGCAATTTTATTGTACGAGGAAGCACACGGTAAAGGTATGAGCTTGACACTTATAGGCACCAGCAGCTCATGAGAGACACATTGATGGAGTCAGCATGGTAAATATTGTATAAGTCGTCAAATTCGAGCCATATGTTGTTGTCCCCGCGATAAAAATCATCTTCTTTGAAACGGAGGGGGAACATCGTTCTTCCTTGAGCGGACTCATCATGTACCATTCGTGAAATTGCCGCATCTTGGTTGGCGATCTTTTATCTCATTTGGGTCAATCGGCTCCGCCCAACCGAAATTGCCATCGACCTTTGTTGCCATTGGGATATCATCTGTTAATCCAAGAGCTGCAGCTGTGGGCCGAGTCTGCCTCCTTCAAAAACCTCTCGAGGTTCTCCTGATCTTGGTCTCTCTTCTTCTTTGCCGTCGCCACCTGACCACGTTTATTCTTCTGTGTAGCCTTAATTATTGTCTGTTCATAGTTGGACGGCACAGGTAGCGGCTTTGCACGACATGTCGCGAAGTGTTCCGCCGCTTTTGGATCAGTTGGTACCTTTGGCTCTTCCTTCTTTTTGGCGAAGTGTGCAGCCACTTCTGCTTTAGTGACCGCGTCATTCTCCTCCTTATTCATATCATATGCCCACTTTGGAGGTTCCTTTACCTTGGTCGATCGGCTGGACTCCGCCTTCTTGGGAGCAGGTGGGGGAGCCTTAATTCTGTTATCGAGCTTCTTCCTCGGAGGAGATGGTGGAGGCGTGGTTTTCCGGGGGTTCTTTTTTGTTTGAGATGCTGGTGGTGGAGTAGGGCTTCTGCGTGGAGCGGGTGGTGGAGGAGGCGTGCTCTGTTTTACTGGCGAGACATTGCGTGGCGGTGACGTTGGAGGAGGCGTGGGTTGCCGTGGTGGAGATGACGCGTCCACAGCAGCTGGAAATATGATGTACCGTTTGCGCCAAAGGATGATATTGTGGAGGGCCTGTCCAAGCTTGGTCACGTCGTCGCCTCCAGCAATATCGAGGTGAAGTTCTTCAAATCCGCTCAGCACCTCCTCCACCGCGACCTTTGAGTAACCCGGGGGTATCTCGTTGCAGTGGAACATCTGGCCCGGCTCCACCGGATATGCCATGCCGTAAGCCACCTTCATGGAGAGGTTACACGCATCAACGTGTAGCTCACACTGGCGACTAACCCTTATGTCATCCACGGGATAACGGGCTAGTAAGGTGTCCGCTTCAGGGCCCCCGGTGGATGCGCAGCTACTTCGCCACGCAGAGGGGCCGATCACGACGTCCGGCTGATTGCTCGGACCTAGTCCTTGAAGCTTGCTGAGGGCAATTTGTACTTGTTGCACAACTATGTCGCCGATGCTAGCCTGGGTTGCTCTGAGCTCTTGTTCCAATTGGTACACTTTACGTGATTCTCTTGTTTTGCTTCTATGCCGGCTCCTGTATGTATGTGCATCCTTTGCGAAACCATACTTCCACAGCGTCAGCTTGCCCATACCTCGTGTCCGTCCTGGGTGCTCAGGGTTTTCAAGGGCATATGTTAGCTCGTCATTCTCCCATGCGCCACCAATGTACCGCTGAGGCGCTCGGCGGCTTGTACAATCCTTTGGCCAGCCTCTTGTATTCCTGGTGCCATCACCAAACTGTCGTCATCTGAAAGGCTCCCCCCATGACCCATGAACCAATTGCGCAGGCGTTGTTCCCACAGAGCGGTAGCCGGTGTGACGTCCTTCGCCATTAATTCTTCTTCCCGCTTCTCCCATTTTGGTACAGCCTTGATGTAACCACCGGTGCCAAGATGGTGGTGGTATTTCTTCATCTGTGAATTGGCCTTGTTCTTCTGACTCGCGGCCTGGCCTTCAGCTGACAGCTTGAACTCCTCGAATGCTTCCCAGTGATCCACCAACTTAAGAAATTGGTTGAAGTCGGGTCTTTCTCCCTTCTACACATACTTGCGGCTGAGAGACGTCTTCCAGACCTGAAACATTGTTGCCATCTTCTTCAAAGTGAATTTCTTGGCCTTGTCTTCGGACCCTTGAGGAAATGTGAAATTTTCCTTAATATCTTGCCAGAGCAGATCCTTGGTAGCTTGAGGAACTTTGGCCCATTTTCTGATGTTAATTGGGACGTGATCCCTCATGTGGTAACCGCAAGCGTTGTTGTACGGCCCAACTGCTAAAAGAGGGGCAACCGGCATCCCTTCGTTGTTAACGTCGGTAAACACGTGCTTTGTGGACGGCTTCTTGTTAGGTCCCCGATGCTTGGATTGGTTGCTCGATGCACGGGGCTTGAAATACATAAACATATGTACAAACGTGTCAAAGTGTATTATATTAATGAATTGCGATTAATTAACATGTCTACGGGGATTATATTCTTTTGGCTATACCTCATCCTGGCCGAAACCAGTGTTATCGGACTCAGCGGCTCCAGCGTCAATAGCTTCATCACCGCGGCCTCAACGGCCTCACCGGAACCACCATTAGCCCCAATGGCGGCGTTAGCATCACCTTCGATGGTACCCGGTAGCGATGGAGTCCAACAGAACTGTTCTCCTCATCGAAAGTAGGGTCACCACGTCTGGTTGCGCCATCTGTCCTAATTCCAAAAAATGTTGACATAATTATCATATTACTTTGAAACAACCATATTACTGATTACAACACAAGCATATTATTACATAAATTTCTACACCAAGCATTAAGTACTACACGTGTTGGAACTAGCCCAAGGACCAAACACGAACTCGTGGACACAAGAACAAGAAATACACCAAGAACATACACACTTATATATTCTCGTGCTTAGCTCACCAAGAATACAAGGAACACCTACCGACTTACACACTTCTTTGTTCCTAGATACTCCCTCTGGAGTTTCATTTTACATGCAAGTATGGGCATACTTGAATTAAAATGGAAATTCAAGCAACACATATTGCAGTTGTTAACAAAAATAGGTCCTAGACAGAAACAAAAATCAGCTTGTGGGCATTTCACCGAACATCTGGTGGGCAGCCGAATTAGAGAGGGAGGACGACGCGTGCACACATATACCTCGGTCCTCCTGGGTGGAATGGCGGTGTGGCGGCGCTTTGGTGGTGGAGTAGGCGTCGGCGAGGTGGCGGAGAAGGCGCCGGTGGCCGGGGTGGAGTGACGGCGGCGACGAGGGCACCAGCTCACACGGGGTGGATTGGCGCAGTGGTGGAGGCGCCGGGATGGTTGGGTGGCGGAGGAGGCCGACGGCGTCGACGGGACGGCGCGCTGGTGCAGGCGAGGCGGCGGCGGCGATCGGAGAGAGACACAGGAGGCAGCGGCACGCGGGGGGAATCTCGAGTGGGACTTAGAAAATTTCGGGGTGTGAGAAAAGGGCGGGGCGTTTCAAATTTATACAGGGAGCACTTCTACATGCGGTTCTAATAACCAACTGCTTGTAAAATATCTCTACAAGCGGTTTTAGAACCAACCGCTTGTAGAGGGAGGACTTCTACAAGCGGTTCGTAGAACCAACCGCTTGTAGAATATCTCTACAAGCGGATTTAGAACAACCCGCTTGTAGAGGGATGACTTCTACAAGCGGTTGGTATTACTAACCGTTTCTGAATGTTGCGCTCTAGAAACGGTTCTTTTCTCAAACCGCTTCTGAATGCTGCGTTCTAGAAGCGGTTCTTTTCTCAAACCGTTTCTGAATGTTGAGCTCTAGAAGCGGTTCTTTTGTCAAAACGCTTCTGAATGTTGCGTTCTAGAAGCGGTTCTTTTCTCAAACCGCTTCTGAATGTTGCATCGTACAAGCGGTTCTTTTCTCAAACCGCTTCAGTTTAATTTCATAATTTTTAAAAAGTGCTTTTAGCACTTCAGTTTCATTTCAGAATTTTCAAAAAATGCTTTTAGCAATTTAGTTTCATTTTATATTTTTTGAAAAAGCTTTTAGCACTTCAGTTTCATTTCATAATTTTAAAAAAATGCTTTTAGTAATTTAGTTTCATTCTATAATTTTTTAAAAAGCTTTTTGCACTTCAGTTTCATTTCATAATTTTCATTCGAGAATTTTTTAAAAAGCTTTTAGAACTTTACTTACATTCCATACTTTTTAAAAAAAGCTTTGAGCACTTTAGTTTCATTCCAGAATTTTGGCACTTTACATTCATTCCAAATAAACACTTCATACTGTAGAAGACCTGTGTTACATATACATAATTCATACAGTAGGGTTACATCTTAAGTAGTAACGTACTTTGTCTTTACAAGTGTTCCTTCATTATGATCGGGACGTATGAAAGGAGTATCCACGTCTGTGTCATTGAGGAGGCTTATGTCGACATCCACAGCGAAAGTAGGGATCTCGTCGAACTGACTATACTTTTCCTCGTCTGTGACGTCCTCAACTCCAACAATCCTTCGTTTGCCTTGTAGAACCACGTGTCACTTTGGCTTAGTATTACAATCTTTCTGCTTGTCCTTATGCTTCTTAGGTTTTCTTGACATGTCCATTACGTAGAAGACCTGTCTCACATCGTTCGCGAGGACGAACGGTTCGCGCCTATAGCCGACTTGCGTGAGGTCCACGATTGTCATACCGTATTTGTCGAACTTCACGCCGCTTGAAGTCAGTTTGACCCATTGGCACTTAAATAGAGGGACCTTCAAAAGTCCATAGTCAAGCTCCCATATCTCTTCTATGAAACCATAATATGTATCCACCTTGCCTTTGTTGTCTTCGGCGTCTATACGGACACCGCTATTTTGGTTGGTGCTCTTGTTATCCTGCGATTTGGTGTAAAATGTGTAACCATTTATCTCGTACCCCTTGAATGTCACGATTTCACTAGATGGTCCCTAAGCCAAGCGTTGCAACTGTTCATTGTCCGACCCTTTCAAAAGGATGTACTTTTGTAACCATGCGCTGAAAGAATCCATGTGCTTCAGTGTTATCCAATCCTCAGACCTCCCCGGGAAATCGCGGCGTAGAATACTCTTGTGCTCAAGGACATACGGGGCCACTAGAGTTGATTGTTTCAAAACCGTGGAATGTGCTTGCTTAAATGTAAGAAGATCATTGCATGCAATTGCTTTCCTTCCTAGTGTCCCTTTTCCCCGTAGCCTCCCCTCATGGCGTGATATAGGGACGCCGATCGGGTTTAGATCATTAATGTAATCCACACAAAACTCAATCACCTCCTCTGTCCCATAACCCTCGGCAATGCATCCTTCAGGCGAGAACGATTCTGAACATACTTCTTTAGCACACTCATGTACCTCTCAAAAGGGAACATGTTGTGTAGATACACGGGTCCAAGAATACCTATCTCTTTGACAAGGTGGACAGTGAGATGAACCATAATATCAAAGAATGCAAGAGGAAAGATCATCTCAAGACTAACCACCCTTTGTACCACGTCATCCTGCAGCTTACTTAGTTTGTCTGGGTCGATGACCTTCTGTGAAATCGCGTTGAGAAAAGAACACAGCTTTGTGATTGTCCCTCGTACCCACTCAGGCATATGCCTCTCACGACCACTGGAGCAATGTGTCATTAACACAAGGCAGTCATGGGATTTCATGTATGCGATTTTATTCTCTTTCGTGTTTACGAGTCTCTTTACATTCGAGGAGTATCCTAAGGACCTTCACAATGTTTAGGAACTCTATCACGCTTTTTTTCTCTTCTTTGCTTAGAGTGTAGCTCGCAGGATGTAGGTAATGTTGTCCTTTCCTCTCTTTTGGGATGTAGGTCATTCCTCGGTTCAAGAGTTTAAGGTCCTTCCGAGCTTGCGGTGTATCTTTCGATTTTCCGTACATATCTATGTAGCCTAGCGAGTTCAAGCGCACATTCTTCGTGATGTGCATGAAGTCAAGTGAGTGACAAACCTCCATGACTTCCCAATAAGGCAAGTCCCAAAATATTGACTTCTTCTTCCACATGGGTGCATGACCATCCTCATTACGCACATGTTTGCTTCCGGACCCTTTCCAAATACTACTTTCAAATCCTTTACCATAGCAAACACACGTGGCCCACTACGATCTTTGAGGCCTTGCGAAGGTCCAGTTGCCGTTAAATTTCTGCCTTCCTTCCGCAACGGGTGACTCGTAAGAAAAACCTACGGTGACCCATGTACACAACCTTCCGAGAGTTTTTCAGGTACATGCCGTCCGTTTCATCTAAGCACTGGATGCAGGCTCTATATCCTTTGATAGTTAGGTCGGACAGTTACTGAGAAGCGGGCGATCGTTGATTGTTACAAATAACAATGCACGTAGGGTGAAATACTCCCTTTTGTACTCATCCCAAACCCTTGCACCATCATCCCACAACGTCACAAGATCTTCAACTAATGGTTTCAGGTAGACATCAATGTCATTTCCGGGTTGCTTGGGGCCTTGGATCAACAACGGCATCATGATGTACTTTCGCTTCATGCACAGCCATGGAGGAATGTTATAGATACATAGTGTAACAGGCCAGGTGCTATGGCTGCTGCTCAATTCTCCGAAAGGATTCATCCCATCGGTACTCAACCCAAATCTTATGTTTCTCACCTCATCTGCGAAGTCCGGGTACGTCCGGTCGACTTTCCTCCACTGTGAGCCATCTGCAGGGTGTCTAAGCATCCCGTCGTCCTTATACTCTTCTTTGTGCCAACGCATCATCTGGGCATGTGCTTTGTTAGCAAACATACGTTTCAATCGGGGGATCACAGGGAAATACCACAACACTTTAGCTGGAGGTCTCTTCTTCTTAAGCTCCCCATCTATTTCACTTGGATCGTCACGCTTCACCTTATACTGTGATTCTCTGCACACTGGACAAACATCCAGATCGGCATACTCATTACGATACAGGATACAATCATTAGGACATGCGTGTATCTTCTGTACTTTCAATCCCAAAGGACAGACGACTTACTTGGCTTCATATGTAGATTCGGGCAGAGTGTTATTTTCTGAAAGCAACTTCTTTACGAGTGATAACACCTCATCGAATCCCTTATCTGACACACTATTTCTAGCCTTCCATTGCATGAGTTCTAGTGTGGTATACAGCTTTTTGTGGCCCTGCCCACAGTTTGGGTACAAAGGAGTTCTGTGGTCCTCTAACATGCGCTGGAACTTCTCGAACTATCTTTCATCTGTGTAGTCTCCCTCTCCATCACGCAGCATCTTGTCTAGCTCATCATCACCAAAGTAACCAAGTGTTTCTTCCACGGAACAGTATTGCGTGCCGTCCGGGATACTGTTGAATCCATCTTCCTCTTCCTCATCTTCTTCATTGTCTTCCTGGCTAATCACCTTAACTTCGCCATGGTTGGTCCAACAGGTATAGTTTGGCATGAAACCTCTCATGATCAAGTGGTTCATAACTTGCCATCGCTGGGAGTGCTCCTTCTCGTTCTTGCAATCTACACACAGACAACATATGAAGCTGCCTGGAGGCAAGAATGCAACGGCCGCATCGAGAAAAACCTGCACGCCATCAATGAACTCTCTCGAGCGACGGTTCGCATTGTAAATCCATTGCCGATTCATCTATACCAAGTTATAATTTCATTAAAAATTATAACAAATTCCGTTAGAAAAATTATAACCTAACTTAAATTTCGTAACATTTAAACCCAACAAAAAAAAGCTCCACCTACACCGTCGTCCAATTAAATACCTACCTTTCTAATTATTTTGTATCCCTTCCTACCTTTGTAATTATTTTTTATCCTTCTACATGTTTTTCTATTTTATTTCATACACCAATAATTACTTCCTTGCAATGTTGTACCTAGATCTCTCCCAATATTGTGATATTTAAGATTCTAAAGCTAACAACCACCTAGATCTAAAGCTTCCAATCACCTTTACCTTGTAATGTCATATTTTGAACTAGATCTCCACCCTACATCTTCATACAACAACAAAAACAAGGCACAGAAAACAAATTTTCGATCATGTTTAAAAAGTTCAAGATTTCTCCACATCCATTGAAAAAAATAGCAATATCTAGGTGAGAAGGATGTTCACAAGATGTTACTAACTTTGAAAAACTTAATTTGGAGCTAATCACCTCCAATTAAAAATTTGGACAGCACCTCCCCAAGAACAGCGCTTGGTCGGCCTTCTCTGTTCGATCGTACCTCTGCTGGCGCATGGAGGAAGAAGGGTTTAAATGCACTGCGCAGGAGGGCTTCCAGAAGCGGTTTAAGACACGAACCGCTTCTGAAGGTTGCGTTCTAGAAGCGGTTCTTTTCTCAAACCGCTTCTGAAAATCAGAAGCGGTTTGAGAAAAGAACCGCTTCTAGAACGCAACCTTCAGAAGCGGTTCGTGTCTCAAACCGCTTCTGGAAACCCTCCCCGGACCGTTGCCAATGAACCGCTTCTGGTGCGAACATCATAATGGGTTCGCACCAAACCGCTTCTAATAGGCCGGTTGTGACGCCCAGTTCTGTAGTAGTGCAAATAGCGTATGAACCAGCTAGTCCTTTAGCAAAAAGCAAAACATATAGTCCACAAGATTGAAATGCAGTGTGGATCACCATGCAAGCAACAATAATAACCTTGGAACAAAACATATGGAAAATTATGGACACTACCCATTGAAGTAGTTATATCTAAACACCCATTTAATGGAGTCTGTCGATCTCCAACTATGCTATGGAAACTGTCTATTGAGAATGCCCTAATGACACTTTCTCATGGCTCTTAAAGTACTATGGCTGCCGTTATGAGCTTTAGGGGCACGGCATTCGCTCAATATCAACCACTGACTACCGGAACTGTGATGGCGATGCGTGTGACAATTCTCTTATTAATAAGGAGGAGATTTGCTTGAGATTACATGAACGTACGATCATGAGTTGGATTTGCCGAGCATCACTGTGATGTGGACGGGCGTGTGGTTAAATTAAGATCCCTTCGGTTGGTGAGCGGCGATATGGTAATCTCATGTTGTGCTGAGTAGGGTCATACCATACGTCGTATAACACGGGCGCAGTCTTGTTTCTACCCGCGTCGGGTGGAGCCGGAGGCGACGATCCCGCAGCTAGCAAACACAAAAGAGTGTTGAGCCGAGGTTTGACTGTTTGAACTCAAAGGGAGTATCACTAGAAATATTTTAAATACCCAACATAGGTTAGTGTTTACGATCAGTAATAGCAGGGGTAGGTTAATTAATTCTCATTCTATATATACAAAGGCATTTGGGATAGAAAATAGTCCATCAAGTACTCCTGAAGTCACTAAAGAGTGATTTTTGGGTTAGTCAAACTTTCTTTTGAACTTTTAGATTGGACATATACATATATGTGTATATACATATATATATATATATATATATATATATATATATATATATATATACACACACACATATACATATATACATATATATATACACACATATACATATATACATATATATACACATATAGACAATATACATGTATATGTGTGTATATATATATATATATATGAAAAATATCTTTTACTCCTAAGTGTAGTTGTTCCTGTCTCTGATATACCACGTAAACGAACTTGAAATAGTATTTTATCATTTTGGGTAAACTCATATGTTAATTATAAGATACTTCAATGTGAACCATATGAAAAAATGTAAAGGCGTTAATAGTTTTTTTGCGCAATTTGCAAATACCTTCATATACGTACATAAAAAAGAGTATATCTAAAATATATATGCACCTCCTGTGAAAAAACGTATATACCACCTAGATAGTCTTATATACTCGTATACTACATATATATACATTTCGTTGCGCAAGATACTCTCTACGTTATGAGATATGGCATAGAGAGTAACTTCCGTAACTACCATGGAAGTAGAAAAGAGGCTTTATGTATATATATTTGTCTAAAAAAATAATTTTGTAATATTATAATTTTATTAGGTATAATATTGATAGAAAATAGTGCTAAAAAATACTGATTGAGGTTTTGGTCTCCCTCACATGTTTATGGCTAACACTGACCCCTAGATGTGTGATGGCGTTTGATTTAAAGGTAGCGCTGGACTATAGGGAGGGCAGTAGGGCATGGAGCAGAGCATAATTAGGCCAGCATGGCAACTCCACCCACAATTTGCATGGCTGCAAGTGCAAACAACAAAGCGGACCGGACCAAATCATGCTGATTGGCTATGCCTAAGCATCTAACTAACTAAGCACCTACTAATTCATAATTAACTAAGCTGCTTATGTAGGGTGCAATAATGCGACACACAGTGTCATTGCTCCCTTGCTTCATTTACCACCCACATTGGCCTATTCTGTTTTTGTCACTCTTTTTTTTTCTTTGAAGACTTATGTTTTTCCACTTGGATGGGGACTTGACAGGCCAGTACATCCCATGCATGAATAAATTATTAACTCATGCATATCCTAGTATATGTAGCATCTTACCTTATGATATGAATGAATTTCTGATGCATGCACGATGGATATGCTTTTATAACGACGTTTGCGTTGATTATTAGTATATCGATCGATCGATCTATCTATGCATGAGTAGGCAGTCAGTCTTACGTTCCTATTTTGTTATATATTATTTTCTGTCATGGTATAAATGCAGGACCTAAATTCTCTCCTTTTTTTATAATCGGTCGAATTGACCATTAATTTTCTGCCAATACGTGTGTATATTGCTTAATTACTACTAGTATGGGCATGATCGACGCCTAGATTTTGATGTAAAGGCTGCACAGGATGAAAAGCTCCGAAATAAATGCAATCCGACTAAAGTATACTCCTGATCGTCATGGATGACATATGTATTCGCAGGACAAAAGGATTCCTCTCAAGCAGGCACGTATATACATGTAGGGTGTAACGGTCTGAAAAATGTAAAAAATAAATAAAATAAAAAATTAGAATTATGGTTTCATTCTAAATTTCCACCTTTCATATGTTTTTCTTGGATTTTGGTCTCTAAGAATATCTTTTGTATGGTTAAAACTTTGATTTGCAAACTTTAAATTCAAAATCAAGTAAGAACAAAATCTAAAAACAATAACTCGAGAACATCCCGAAAAAGTCTCAAGGAAATGTGAAAGAATTTAATGATATTAGAAAATAAAAAACAACAACAATTTAAAACAGCAATAACACTGTTGAATTTTTATAAAAATTTATAAGCTTGATCATCATCTAAAAATTTTATGGTGTCATTGGTAAACTCGAAATATCATACAGAAAAAAGTTTCAAAATAATTGAACCTCATTTGACACCTCAGAAAAATAAAAAACAGAAAACCCTTATTTGAGACATAGTCTTGTCAGAATTTTATAAAATTGTAAAAGTGTGATCATGATCTAACATATTTACGAGAGTATAAATACTATCTTAGGACCATACTCAAAAAGTTTCAAAAGTTCTGAAACAATTTTTACAGCTCAATCATCTCGAAAACTCTCATCTGTCCAAAAGGTAAGTCTCCTTCTCACTGATGTGTGGGGCTTACCCAGTGCCTGACCCCACTCGGCAGTATGTCTCTGGCCCTGTGTCTTTGCCCCTGGACCCAAAGCTCCTGGCTTCCTCCTCCACAGCCGAGAGCCTCCTCCCTCTCTGTTTCTTCAGTCAAACCGAGATCTCCAATGCCATCTCGCCGCCCTGATCAAGCATGACCGCGGTATACGACATCCTTCGCCGATGCCCTGCCACGGCAAGCTCGCCCATGCCCTGCACCAGGAAATCCCGTTCACCGACTTCATCTCTGTTCCCAGCAGAAGTCCCGCGCCGCCCATGCAATGCTGCCCTCCTTCCCCACCTATAAAAATCGCTGCGGCAACCTCACAGCTCCCTGCATCCACCTCTACCTCCCTCAGCCCTAGACTTCACCCGAGCCGCCTCCTTGCCCAGTGCCATAGCCACAATTTTCCACCACAGCCGGGACATGGGCTGACTTCTCCTACAAGACTCCATTTTCCAATTACCTATATCGGCACCATCCTCACCCACTCCTAATCGGTTTCCCCTGCTCAATTGGAGCTCCCCTCTGCCGACAAGAAGCCGCCACGAAACTCTTGTGCCGCCGCTGCCTAGCGCTATCGAGCCACCACCTCCGACCACCACAACTCTGGCCGCCACCTCCCACGACCTCTGCAAGACCCCAGCAACCCATTTTGGGGCTCACCTTCATCTCTCCCCGCGCTTGCCCCACCACCGGCCAAGCTCACCTGAGGCGCTGCCATGGAGTTGCCCCTGGCCCCCTGCGAGCTCCTTTGTTCAGTGATATCGTCTGACCTTGGCCCCAGATTCAATAGTGACCAGAGTTAAGTAACTCTATTTGGCTGTTGACTCCATGACAAGTGGGGCCGGCCTTATGTGAGTCTAGTTGGTTGGCTCGTCCAAGGCATAAGGTGAATGAGATTAGCTTGGTTAACACACGCACACCCCCCAATTCAAAATCAGTGTTTCAGCTCAAGAACTTGGCTAGCTTAAGTGACCTCTGATTCAAATATCAATACCTCAAGTTAAGCAAACTTTAATTAGTGTCAACAATATTTATCTACATTATATCTTATGCTTATGTGTCATATATAATCCTTAAATTTTTTTAAATAATGAAAGATTACATCTCCCGATCTTTGCAATATAGAATACTTATATAAAACCTTACAACTAAACCAATGTTACAAATATGGGAGATGGCATACTTGGCCTGTAAGTTCCAAAATTTTCTGTTATGAAGAAATCCTGGGCAGTCAGCAGGTCACTGTCCATCCATTTTCTTTTTCTAGAATTTCCAAACCAAGCTCAATCAAATGCTTGTAACTTACATAAATGAGCTCCAAATTTTGTAAGATAAATTTATAAATTCATATAAAATTATGGGATTTCAGAATATACAAAAATGTTTAATTTTGTATCTCTGTTTAAAATTTTTGAATTTAAAATTTAAATAAACATAGTATATTCACTATTAAAAATTTATAAACACTGACTCCAAAAATGGTAAAATAAAATTTTAAAAATTCCAGAGACCATAAGAACTCCATTTATGCAAAAATATTTTAAATTTAACTTATTTCAAACTGAAATTCAAATAGGATTAGAATTCTATATATGCATTGTTCAAATTAGAATAAATTTTGTAAACAAATTCGAAAATTGGTGAAATGAGTTCCTAAAACTTCCAAAAATCATGATCCTATGCCTCTGCAAAAAATGAGTGAAGTCAAAAGTAGTTTGCACCCATTGTTTAACAAGAAAAGTTCTTGCTCAAAAATGTAAATACAATTAAACCCTAACTCATATGAAAAAGACTCAAAATTTGTAAGATCAATGTCTAAAGTGCCTTAAAAATCCATATCCACGTGTTAATATACTTTTAATTGGATTTTGATATTATTGACTTCTTTTATTTCGTGTTATTACTTTGCGACAATTTGCGTATAGATACCGACGTTCTAGAAACTGCAACTGTCGACCACGACTTAGCTACTGAACTTAACGAGCAAGGCAAGAGCCCTCTTTGACCATGTTAATCCTACTATTTCAATTAAATTATATTTTTTTATCAAATCTATTATGCATGCAAGTATTTTAAGTAAATTGGCTATATTGTGGTGTTAGTAGATTCAACCTTTATTTCATGGAACTTTCTTAATAAATATTGACATGGCAACCTAGATAACCCTAGAATAAGGTTAGACAATACATAATGTCAACTTGGGTATATGCAATTACTTAATGATCCAGCTTAGCCATGCTAAGAAAGGGATAATAGATAGACAGTCATGTTGTTCTTTGTAATTGAGAATATTAAATATGATTAAAGGTTGCTGAGATTTTGTTAAAAATAAAAATAAAACTATGATTTGATGCGAGCGAATTATGGCAATAGCCAGATGTGCATGGGACTTGCATATAGATAGGGGGAGTGTTCTCGCCCGGGTCAAATTAAGGACCAAACTTATTGTTGTATAATCCAAGTATATCAATATAACCATAAGTGCTAGTATGGGATGGTCTTCAACTATTAAGTTACTTAGATTTAACTTTTCACATTAGAAGGCTGTAGTAGTACGGGCTTTCTGGGATTGATTGCTCAAAGGGGTGTCCTCACCGAGGTGTTGGGAATAACGCCTATCGATACAACGGTGTACACCTTACTAAGGGGAGAATTGTGACAATGGAGTGTATAATCATTAGTCATATAGTGATTGTACAAATATATTATACCACCATAGTAAGGGTTTGTCACCACCGGGTTGATGCAAAGTTAGGTCTAAGTAATGTAACGGTTATGTAATGATCTCTCTGCGGCACACAAAAGGAAGTGTGTTAATAGCTTGGCAAAAAGAATGGGTCATGTCTTATAGGTAAAGCTGTACACCTTTGCAGAGTATAAAACTTTTTTAAAAGTTATTCCCGTGGTTATGGGAGACTTGGTGTACTAACACTAGTTAGCAGTTTTGGTACTTTCAAAAAGGGTTGAATTGGAAATATTGTAAAAAGTTGTTTCAGATATTATGCTAAGTGATGGCATATGAATGGTTCGATTCTCAAAATCATGGAGGACTGTGAGTTGTCACTTTTATGCTTTTATACTTGTTATTTATATATATATCAAACTTGCTCTTACAAATTCTGTGTGCAAATTACAACTTGATATTCATTCTTAATTTCGCTTTATGCAAAATAACCTTAGTAGCCTTTATATTGACATAGCTCGCATTTATTATATGTTTGCGGTACACTACAAGTCTTGCTGAGTACAAAAGTACTCAAACTTGCTTAAATTGTTGATTCAGTAGGTGAAGAGAGCGAAGTTCCAGATGACACATATTTTTACATGGTATAAGGGGAATATAATCACGAGTTTTTCTAGGGTATATTCCTTGTCAGTTGCCTAAGGGTTATATGGGCATAATACAAGACTTTTGAATTTTCACTACAGTTTATTCTAGTTTGTATGACTTTACTATATAATTAATTACAATTATCATATGTATAATACTGTGTATAGATGTGCTATTAATGTTGTAAATGTGTGTACTAGCCACTAATCATGAGATTAGTATTGTATGCATATAGAACCTTCCTTGGTATTTCAAGCCATAAAGGAGAGTCCCCACATGGGGTCAAACGGCCATGTAGTTTTTTATTTTATTCTCTCCATCTAAGTTTATTAGATGTATTTTCTCTAGGCATATAGACAAGAAGATATTGAAAAAGGCTAAACTACCTCAAATTATTATCTGTAAGTACTATATTCAATATATATATGGAAAGAATATCAAGTAAAACTGGATTTTTATTAGAGGTATAGAGGGGACATCACACTAATTTGCATTAGAACATGAAATATGTCTTATATTTATAGATAAGATCATTCAAAAAATACGCCTTGTAGACTTGGACGGAGGGAATATATAAGAGGAGCAAACATTCGATATTTAGATCGTAGAATTAAGATAATCGATATTTTATCAAGTAAACTGTGATTGTTTACTAGCCACTCTCTCGTTTTAACTTAGAAGTGTACACTTCGAAATTAGATCAAAAGCAATGAAAAATAGTGACAACCGGTAAGTCCTTTGGTGATGGTATATTGGCGACAAGCTATCGAGTTACATTAGGTTTTTGGTTCGTAAGTCCTCCAACCATATATATAGCTCAGGGACACGCAAGACTGATGGTGGGAGGCGACTGACAGCTAGGTGGCAGTGGCAAAAACAAGCGATTAAGAGAGTGAGGGTGGTGTAAGATTGAGAATGTCGACTAGAGGAAGGTGAATAGGCGGTTTTAAAAATTATATCTTGAAATCTTTTTAGTCAAAACCGAGTTTATATGCAAAAGTATAAATCAAAATGGTTTTATCCAATTAAAGCCTAAATTTGATTAGTCTCAACTATGTGCACCAACAACCCAAGTCTATGATCAAGATTTGCAATCCTTGGTTGAAAAGCAAGCAATTCAATTCTATGAGTGTAAATTTCAATAATGTAAATGAGCAATAGGAAGCAAACCAAAAGATTGATACACAATCCTTTTTACCGTGATGTTCGGAGACTTAGCGGCCTCACCTAATCCATTTTGAGGTAAGCCCAAACGAATTGGACTGGTTCCATGAATTAAGCCAAGCAATTCAATTCCACTAATGGTAGCTCTTGCCCCCTCCAAGTAGGTGAGCTCCAACCTTCACAACTCGCCGGGCCTTCTCACAACCTTCTTAAGAAGATCATCGAACCACGACGCCTCTATGCCATCTAGGTGTCGACAAACACCAAGAGTAATAGGTCAAGCCTCTTGCTTGATCCTCACTAAGTGCAATACATGCAACTAGCGACCTTCTCTCCTTGCTCATAAGGTGCAACACATGCACAATTGAGAGGAGAGGCTTGCACTAGCCTATGAGAATGCAAATAAAAAACCAAGAGTCATCAAGAACTAAACTCTAGCTCAAATACTTCTTAAATCACTCAAACATGGCTCTATAAGCTCAAGAGGTTTTGCACTCTAGTGTATGCCTCAAATAAAGTGCAAGAACAGCAGTAAAACCCTCCTAGCTCGGGCCCTTTTATGACCTCACAAAGAAAGTAACCGTTTGGGGGCCAAAATTCATAAAAACTCAATAAAATCAGCACTACCACCCATGTAGGATAGGTAGTACCAGCCTCAAAGTAACAGATAGTTTATGGGCATTAAATGCGCTGAAACTAGCCATTGCTATAGTACCCTGGTACTACGGCCATGTAGCATCGGTAATACCGGGCCTTTAAACTCAAAACAATGCAATTTATCCCCATTCTGAAAAAATACTACCGCCCAAAAGGGCCGGTAATACCAGAGGACCGGTACTACTGCTCCTACATGAACCATGTAAAATCGGTAGTACCACTATTTTTAGCAATAAAAAGATCATAACATTTTACTCCGAAATCCGATTTATGTATTCTTGGACTCTATGAAAATCTTATCAAGAGGGCTACAACTTCCACCCAATTTCAAGATTTAATAAGCTATAGATATTTCCTTAGAACACTAAAACTCCAATGAAGACACACAAGTCTAAAATCTGATTTCTCGAAATCTTTAACATAGACTTGATCAAGAGAGTGACTACAAGCTAGCAAGAGTCTAGAAATAATCAATGCATGAATTTCAACAATTTGCAAACTTTAGTCACATGCTAAGAAAAAAAATAGGTGCATGAGCTTCAACTATTTGCAAAACACATTCGCAAATATTAGCACAGTGCAACAAAAAAGCAACCAAGAGCTAGCATGAACTTAAATTCTTTGCAAAATACATTTGCAAGCTTTAGTCTCATAATAACAAAAGCAAATACATGAGGTTTCAACTATTTGCAAAACACATTTGCAAATATTAGCCTCATGCAAAGAATAGCAATGAAGAACAAGCTTGAACACATGTATAGCTATATGATGATCAACTCATGATCACTAGCAATTTGCAAAACACATTTGCAAATGCTAGTCACATGCTAAGAAAACCAAGTGTATGAGCTTCAACTATTTGCAAAACACATTCGCAAATATTAGCACAGTGCAACAAAAAAGCAACCAAGAGCTAGCATGAACTTAAATTCTTTGCAAAACACATTTGCAAGCTTTAGTTTCATAATAACAAAAGCAAATACATGAGGTTCAACTATTTGCAAAACACATTTGCAAATATTAGCCTCATGCAAAGAATAGCAATGAAGAACAAGCTTGAACACATGTATAGCTATATGATGATCAACTCATGATCTCTAGCAATTTGCAAAACACATTTGCAAATGCTAGTCACATGCTAAGAAAACCAAGTGCGTGAGCTTCAACTATTTGCAAAATACATTCGCAAATATTTGTTCCATGCAACGAAAAACAACCAAGAAGAGCAAGTGCATGACTCTCAACTATTTGCAAACCACATTCCCAAATATCAACACCATGCACAAGAAAAGCATCCAATAAAATTTGAGCTAGGGCAAGCAAGATTGAGACATCAACAAATGATGAGACTCAAGCACAAGACAAAACCCCTCTTAATAGTACGGTAACCTATATATACTAGCAATCTGGTCTCCCATCCAAACACTGAGATCGGTATAAGACTAGGAATAAATCCTAGGCCTATGCTAGTTATACCTTTGCCTTGTGCATCCTCTTGGAGCTTTCACTTCATGATGATCATCTTCTCTCCAAGTCAGGACCTTGTTCGTCAACCACATGATGAATTATCTTCTCTTTGGGATCTTGTCTTGATGTTCATCAACATATGATGATATCCTTCATCCTGCACCTTGATTTTATGACCATCAACATATGATGCCATCTAAAGTCTCCATCACCATTGGACTTAACTTGTTTCACCAACTCATGGAAATTGTTAGAACAATATATTCGGTTGTCACTAATTTATCAAAGCACACCATTAACACATAATAGAGAGCCTAGATCCTTTGATCTACCTCTTTGATGATTGGCGACAGCCCAAATACCAATTAATTGAATTTTAATTTTTTTGAGTATATTTCCACTACTAAAGCTTCATATACTCAATGGATGTGTTTCAAGGTGAAGATTCTTGATATAACACACCCGGTTGTCATTAATCACCACTACTACAAAATGGTACAACACTGTCACTTCATTTGAGTCAGTTCCCAACTTTTCAAGAAAAAATTGATTGTGATAGATGATTCGGTGAGGGTGTAATAATATGGTGGGGAATTATCACAATCGGTTCTCACGTCAGAACCGATTGTGATGTAGCATCCTTATAATCGATTATGATGGATGATGCACATCACAGTCGGTTTTGAGGTTAGAACCGATTATTGTGTTTCACTTTTTACTACTGGTTTCTTTTGTGAACCAACTGTGATTGTGCTCTTACAAGTTAACGCCTCTAGCTTTTCCTCACACCTTCATTTATCACTCTTCCTCACTCATCCCGCCGCTCCCTCCCACGATGCCGCCCCCTGCCCTACACCGGCCCCCACTCTGCTGCTCCCCTCCCACGCTGCCCCCTCAACCCCCCACGCCGCCACCCCTGCCTCCACCCCCTGACACCCACGCCACCCCTGCCCCTGCCCCTGTCTCTGCTGGCCTGACCCCACCACCCCTGCCCCCCAACCCTGACCACCCTACCCTCGCTTCTCCTTGGAACCGTTGTCTCCACTCCCTACGCTGCTGCTGCCTTGGATCTATTGAGTGGGGAAAAATTTAATTGTGATCATTCGCCCCTACTCTGATCGCCACTTCGGTCCTTCACATTTCCTTTGGTGTGTTGGTAAAGAAAATTATGACATGGCTCCTATAAAGCTCCATCCGTGTAGTCATGCCCACTATAGTTTCTCCGCTGGTTGGGTTAAATAGTCTAGTCCAGAAGCCCCCTCTTGCGCCGAGTGTCAGCCTTACACCCACCCCACTTTTAACCTAATGGCATGACTGTCTATGGTATGTTTCAATACGGTTAGCCAGGTCTGTCCCATACCAGACTTGTGGTAGTACGGTTAGGTTTTACACCCACCCCACTTTTAACCTAATGGCATGACTGTCTATGTTATGTTTCAATACGGTTAGCCAGGTCTGTCCCATACCAGACTTGTGGTAGTACGGTTAGGTTTTACATTCAGCGTAACACAGACCGTTTCCTCAAATCATTTCTTTCATTTACGCATTTACATTACACATTTAAATTACGCAATTTAAATTCCGCATTACTTCCTTGCAATTTACATTTACGCAATTTGGATTTGCCTCCTCTCCTTCTACATGCTTAAGAATCTTTGCTGAGGTTGATGTTTGATGAATGTTTCTTCTTTTGAATTTATGTTCTCAATCATCTAAGAAATCCATGCGTTCTTCTTGCAAGGAGTTAATCTTTACGTTCTTGAATGTATGAACTTGTATCATGCATTCTATTGAATTTAGACTTGTTCTCTTGCTTGCTGTGACATGTGGGATACTATTCAAGATCATCTTGATCAGCAAAACCCCACGAGCAAGTTTTGAATTAAGTTCTTTCCATTTGCTCAAAACTTGGTGTGTTATTCCTTCTCGGGCATAAAGGTTAGAACTTTGACGTCAATCCTTGCGATTGAAGGTTGAAACAAGTTCCTGACATCCCAAGGACTTTATCTACTAAGTTTTGTGAGTTTTTGTCCAGCCGATCAAAAGATTCATCGAAATTCGTTTTGAGATCGTGATGAGTTTTGAGTCTGTTCTTGAGCTTTTCTTGAGCCCGGTGCTACCGCTCCAGGAGCGGTGCTACCGGGCCTCCTGCGGTAGCACCGGCCAGACAGCTTAGCGTCTTGATTTGATCGTCTCTTTTCGTGTGTTTTCCTCACAGGCTTGTTTGGATTATTTTTGGTGGTAAGCTCTTAGAGTTGCGACCATTCACCCCCTCTGATTGCCATCTCGATCTTTCAATTAGCTATTGGGAAGTGGCAAAATGGGTTGCTCCCGATGAGAGGCACTTGGTGCTCCCATTTATAGGGTGAGAGGAGGCCTGAGGAGCTGGAAATGGCGCGAAAGTCATGGCGGATGGAAAAAAGGAAGAACACGATTTTTTTCTCGGATTTTCAGAGAATTAAGGCCATGAATGGCAAGAGGAGGTGCGGATGATTTGATTGACAAACTTTTGGAATGATTGGGCTTGAAAATCACAAATATCTTGAAGCTTCAAATTAGGTTTTAATGAAGGACAGAGAAAGGCAAGTTTACTGGCTTGAACAGGAGCTTGAAGAAAGGCCTCACAGGTGGGGTCCGGTCCCACCTGTCATTTTTGGATTTAATTGAGCTGAGAGATAAATGGGTTTAGTAAAAATAGTAAAATGGCTCTAAAAATCCTGAAACAATTCTCTAAAATACTATGGAATATTTGGAACTCAATAAAATCATTTTAGGAATTTCTAGGTTTTTAAATTTCCTACATAAATTCTTTTTGTAAAACTGAAAATAACAAAAAGGCTTTTATAAAATCTGGAAAATTCCAATAAAATTACAAATAAAACAAAATAAATAAATAAATAAATGGAGTGCAACTTTTAGGATGTTACAATGTCATTAGTAATTACCACTACACCAAATTAAATTGGAAAATAGCATAAAGAAAGGCACAGGCTATCTTCATTTCTCCAAACCTCAAACCCACTGAGCAACCATGGTAGTACCATTTATTTTCTGAAACCGCTTTGCAGCATATGTCACTACTACAGAATACCTATCACAATTGATTTTTTTCGTCATCATAGTCGGTTCTAGTGACGACACAAAGTCATTAGATAGTGATAAGACGGTGCTATCGCAGTCGGTTCTCGCCCGATTGTGATAAGGAGGTCATCTGATAGATCTCTATCAGTTCTTAGAAAGAAACGATAGAGATGAAAGGTCATCTCTATCGGTTCTTGGTAGGAACCGATAGTGATGACCACCTCATCTCTATCGGTTCATTATAAGAAGAGATAGAGATGAGGTATTCATTTCTATCGCTTCTTTATAGGAACCGATAGAGATGATACCCTTGTCTCTATTGCTTCTTTCTAAGAACCGATAGAGATGAGGGGATCATCTTTATCACTTCTTATAAAGAACAGATAGAGATGATCCCACCATCTCTATCTGTTCTTTATAAGAAGCGATAGAGATGAGGTGGCTATCACAATTAGTTCCTACAAAGAACTGATAAAGATGAACCCTTCATCTCTACCGCTTCTTATAAAGAACCGATAGATATGAGGGGTGTGTTATTTTTCAATTCACCCTCCTAAAACAATACATATTACACACAGTATGCACATATCACATTCACACAGCATAGATTACACACATTATGCACATATCACATTCACAGAACAAAAACACTTTATTACAACACACATATCACATTCGTTCACAAAATAGAACTCAAACATGCTTAACAGTCAGTACACATGCAATCACATTTACATATATAATATTGTTTACATATGGACTAGTAGGAGCTTTCAGGATCTCTAAACCTACTATCCTCCGAGATAACTTCCATCCAGTACCACTGGCATAAGTGGTCTCGTAATTTGTTGAGTTCTTTACTTTCTAAGCTCTTCTGGGGAATATTGATATGCTGCAAAATAGAAATGGGTGCTCTAATTTAAGTTTTAAAATTTCTATGTGAAATGCTAAGTGTATTATTATGCATGTACATATACCATAGGGAAAAGGTCTGAGGCGACGACCAGAATCAGCATGTGATGCATGACGTAGAAGCTGCACAGGTCATCGCTACCCTGTTGATGACATTGTGAAGAAAGAAAAAGAAATTAAAGACGAAGAATAGATGTCAGAAAATATTAATCCTATATATGGTAGGCACTTGTAACTTGAAGCACACATACTCCAGCTTGGAGCCCTTTTTGTCATTGTGTGTCCATCCTTCAGTGACGTAGTCCGAGAAACCCTAATATACATTGGAGAGATGCTATTGAGTTAAAAAATGAACGTAGTTAAATACAAAAAGTGTTAGGTAAGAGTAGTGCACTTACTTCTCTAAAGCAGGCTTGATCGCGTAGGCCATCGGTCTCTTCTCGATCGAATTATAAGTGTAGAGTTTGTTGTCAGTCGGAACGAGCATGAGTAGAACCCAATGGTTGCTTATTAAATGGTATGCAGTGCAAGAAAATAAGTTCACATACGGTTTAAGTTCGTACAAGTAATTGAAGGGTAAAGTAGTACTTACTCCTCGTGTTACGGGAGTAGAACAAAGTCCTTCTTCGACTCATTATTCAATACCCCCTTGATGTACCCGGCAACAAACTCCGGTTGAAGCCTAGCCATGGTCACAGACACAACCTCAGGGTCGACGAACCCAACTAGTTGTCGATTAATCATGGCTCGCTACCTCAATGCCCTACAACTCGTGTTGAATGTTAAAAACATAATGAGAAATGCTATAGAAGGCATAAGCTCGTGCTGTATGGTGCGATACTCACAGCGTCCAGGATCGTACAGTAGAAATATCAATGGCTATCAGTTGGTACAAACGGAACAGATCATCAAAACTAACTGGGAATGTCCCATGGTCCTCGCGGTGGAAATATCCCTTTCTGTACCTCTTCACCATGTCTTCTTCTACAATTTTTTTGAAGTCCTTAATATCCCTCTGAAATTCAGCACTCACATGGCTTTTCTAATACATCCATTTCTCACGGTCCATCTGCGATTAAACTACGCACATTAAATTAAGGAAAAACTGGAGCGACAACTAGCTATCTATTTCAAATATTGAGACATCATTTCAATTAATATTACCTTTGAAAAATAGAGGACGGGTTCCAAGATATATAAATGTACTCCCGATCGATACCTTCTTCCCTAGTTAAGAAATTCTAATTCCCTAGTTAGGAGACATACATTTAAAACATCAACAATGATATCAAATGACCTAATTATATAGTGTAGTAACATGCAAATCTTTTGACTTCAATAAAACAAAACAAGGGTACCAACGATGACTCCTAATCTCTAAATAGGTTAGGTCCTAATCCCATTCGAGGATATATGGTTCGGGCAAGTTCCTAAGCCGTTGTACAACTCTAGAGAAAATTTTGGCAGCATCGATCTCCCCGCTGTTCTCCGGATACACGTCTTGACAACAGGTCAAGAGAGGTGTGTACACGAAGAACACCAGAGAGATGCTACCAAAATCTACGCTGGAGTTATACAACAGCTCAGGAACTTGCCCAACTACATATCCTCGAGCTATCTAAAAAATGTGGACAATTCGAGACTATTTGCTTATAAATATGCCATTTTTGATCGGCATATTTATAAACAAGCACCCTCGAAGGGGAGACGTAGCTAGGTTCCGCAGTCTAAACTCTAACATTCATCGTATGATAGCAACAATAATTCCTGATTAACATGAGAGCACTACAAAGATAATTAAATATTAGATGTGTGCTTGTCAAATAAAGGTGTGAAATCTGATAGGATATACACAATTCCAGTGCAACATAAACTAATTTCTTCGTGACATATCGAAATTACTTAGTGCAAAATTGAAGGGGTTTGAAGAAATGCTCATATTTTGAAGAAAATTACAAATGAGGGAAAAAAGAGGATAAATCTTCTCAAGCTAGGGCTTCAAATTTACCCTCTTAACACCCACCCTTGATAATTTCAATTTTTCTCACCCATGTATTGCTTCAAACCAAAATATGTATTGTTCTTTCGGGTGACGGCAGAGAAATATCTTTTGGAACAACAACAGAGGAGAGTTCAGCCCAAGGAGTATAAATAACTTAGTGAGGCATATCATAATCGGTTCTCATTTAAAAAACGATAGTGATATGCACATACATCACTATCGGTTCCCACTTAAGAAGGGATAGTGATGTGATCATGCACATCACAATCGGTTCTTATTTGAGAAGCGATACAAAAGAAGCGATAGTGATGCCCAGTGCTACATCACAATCCCTTCTAACCTGAGAACTGATAGAGATTATTATTAATTAACACCTCTCCTAAATCATCTATCACAATCGTTTTTTTTAAAAACTTAAAAATCGATTCAGATGAAACAATAGTGATGTACCATTCTGTAATAGTCTGTGCAACTCTTGCATTAGCTGCGGCCGGCTTGCATGAAGCTTTCGATCCGTCTCAAATTAACTTGACGGCCAGACAGGTACACAATAGTTCCTACTTCCTAGTCGTAATAGTAGTAGATGGAGCATATTACATTGTACGTACTACATGCATGGCCACATACGTACACAGTAGCTCTGCATTTACGGAGCAAAGTTCTGCGTTGCACGTCCGCCCAGCACGACCCATGGCCCGGCACGGTTGTCCGGGCCGTGCCGGGCCTACTAATTGAGCATGGTGGGCGGTCCGGCCCGGCACGACAGTCCGGGTCTTGCTCGGGCCGGCACGATCCGAAAGAGCCCGTTCGTGCCGGGGCACGGCTCACACGACGGCGGCACGTCGGCCCGTGCGACACGCGGCAGGGCCCGCGGAAGCCCGGCGGCACGCGGCCGAGCCAACGAAAATGCGTGCGGCACACGCGGCCTCTAGCTGTCCCGCGTTGCCTCGCGCCGTGGCCACCTCGCCTACGGCAGCCTCCCGTGCGCGTTATCTTGCCTCTGTCGCCACTCCCTGGATCCCGATCAGCAACAACCATGCCACGCAGCAGCAGCGCCACGCGGCGGGGGAGTGGGCGGTGGTGTCTAGCGCGGGGAGGGGAGCGCCGTCGTGCGGAGGGCAGTGGGGACGGGCCGCCGGTGTGGGGAGGGGAGCGGGGAGAGGAGATGGAGGGAGGCGAGGCGTAGGCTGCCTGAAGGGAGAGAGAAGGCGTGGGAAGCGAGACAACATGGCCACACCGGCCCCGTGTACCTGGCCATGGTCGCCACGGCCACACCGGCCCCGCCCATCCCACTGTGTACTCGGCCGTAGTCACCATGGCTGCACCGATCCTGCCCGTCCCACCGCAGCCTCGTAGTGCTCATGTAGTCGTGTGGCCGTGCCCGTCCCTCCCCTCCTCGCCCTTCCCTCGCATCTCCGCGTACCTGGCCACATCACTGTGGTCAGCGTGGTCACGCCGGCGTCGTGGCCGCTATGGTCCTGCGTCCCAAGTCTCGACGCCTCGACTCCTCCTATCCGGTTGCTCCTACATCAATACCGACTAAGCTATACATTCGTTGCATGCCGTAGCACCATATGCGTACACAACTGCAAGCAACTTCGGGTCCTTTCCTCTCATTGCAATAGTGTAAATGGACCGGACCTAGTCCGGCACAGCACGAAGCAGCCACGAAGTGCAAATGGGCCGTACCTGGGCTCACCGAAGGCGAGCCGGGCCAGCCCGGCAGGACACGACGGGCACGATGGATCGTCGCAGCCTGTCACGGTTTAGGCCCGAAGCACGATGGACCGTGCGGGCGGGCGGCCCAAGACGACCCCACCTCTCTGTAACGTATGCATGCATGCTTGCCGGTATATCTGCGATCACGAGTGACATGCACGCATCTCATACACCTGACCAGGCCTGAATTACTGCGGATCGGGCATGCACAAGCGGTTCGAAACCGCTTTTAGAAGCGGTTTTAGAACCGTTTGTAAGCAACCGGGAGTGATACCCCGTCGGGTATCACAAGCGGTTCCCCGAACCGCTTGTGGTTCGACATTTCCACAAGCGGTTGGTGTTACCAACCGCTTGTGGAGAGGTTCTCTCCAAAAGCGGTTGGTGTTACGAACCGCTTGTGAAGAGGCTCTCTCCACAAGTGGTTGGAGTTACCAAGCGCTTGTGAAGAGTCTGACAGCGTAGCGTTTTGATTATATTCAATATAGAATATGTTTTCAGAGGGGTTTTTGATATAGATTTTGACAATTAAAATAAATAGAACTTCATGAGTTTTTTTGACACACTTAAATATATATATATATATATATATATATTAGTCATGAGTATTCATTCAGATAATTACAGACTAAAAAATGAACAAGTTGATGAACACATGAAATAATAAGCCACTTTTACAAGTTTCAAAGAATAAAAGGGCGAATCTTGAGCTTATTTCTTGCGTGTGTCGCTCTTTGTGCCCTTGGTCGACGTTGATGTCAGTTCACCTGTCCTTATTTCAGGACAATCTCTCCAACCATTTGCGTGGAACTCGCCTTTGGTGGATACAATCTCGTCGACAATAAAGCCGATGAGTTGTTCTTGGATTGCTGCAACCCGGTGCGGCGGGATCACGTCTTGCACATCGATGTTGGGCTGACAAAGCGGGAGGTAAATAAATCTCTGGACATGTAATTATTAAAGTGTAAGTACTAGGAAATTGACATGTGCACACTACCTCGGCGTTGGTTGTCGGCACATCACCGTAGGTAATACTTTGCATATAGTGGCACACATAATAGCCACATAGGTTGTTTCCACCGTCATTGTAGAACCTGCGATGAAATTTGAAAAGAACCCGATTATTGGGATGAAAAACTGTTACGGCATATTAATATTCTTTAATCGTACTCGAGTGCTTAATTGTACATCAAATTCGTTCTCGAAATCTCCTTGTTGCTTCTTTCAAACCGTGCGAATGTCTGTGTGATGCGTTAGTATGAATGGTAATTATCGAGTTGGAATTAGCAAGGTATTTCAATATATATAATAAGGAAAACTATCGTATATATATGTGCTATATACACATTCAGGTGTCAATGATAAATTGATATTTTTCACCGAGTCCTTTTGAGTCTTGAACAATGATCCGTTTGCTATCAAGCTTGATGACAAGAAGGATCGAGTGAAACCTATTCATGTATTGCAACATATATGTAACTAGCTAGTAGTATTATAAATGCCTTGGAAAATATAAGAGCGAGAGGTTGTATATATACGTACTTTCGAAGTTGAAGGGCGTATATGTACGGTTTGTAGTCTTGTCCCAAGAATGCATCGAGAATGTAATCTTCAAGATCCTTTCGGTTGTATCCAAAGACGAACTCGTTAACAATCTCTGGGTCGATGAAGCCCACGTTGAAGATATTCTCTTTTCTACATCGTTGTATCTCTATTCTACATAGAAAGGTATAAGTTTAATAGTTGCAATTTTATTGTACGAGGAAGCACACGGTAAAGGTATGAGCTTGACACTTACAGGCACCAGCAGCTCATGAGAGACACGTTGATGGAGTCGGCATGGTAAATATTGTATAAGTCGTCAAATTCGAGCCATATGGTGTTGTCCCGCGATAAAAATCATCTTCTTTGATACGGAGGGGGAACATCGTTCTTCCTTGAGCGGACTCATCATGTACCATTCGTGAAATTGCCGCATCTTGGTTGGCAGATCTTTTATCTCATTTGGGTCAATCAGCTCCCGGCCCAACTAAAATTGCCATCTGACCTTTGTTGCCATTGGGATATCATCTATTAATCCAAGAGCTGCAGCTGTGGGACTGAGTCCTGCCTCCTTCATAAACCTCTCGAGGTTCTCTGATCTTAGTCTCTCTTCTTCTTCTTTGCCGCCGCGACCACGTTTATTCTTACATGTAGCCTTAATTATTGTCCGTTCATAGTTGGGCCAGCACAGCAGCGTGACTTTGCGGCATGTCGCGAAGTGTTCTGCGCTTTTGGATCGATTGGTACCTTTGGCTCTACCTTCTTTTTTGCGAAGTGTGCAGCCACTTCTGCTTTAGTGACCGCGTCACTCTCCTCCTTATTCATATCATATGCCCTCTTTGGAGGTTCCTTTACCTTGGCCGATCGGCTGGACTCCGCCTTCTTGGGAGCAGGTGGGGGAGCCTTCATTCTGTTATCGAGCTTCTTCCTCGGAGGAGATAGTGGGCGTGGTTTTCCTAGAGGGTTCTTTTTGTTTGAGATCTTTGGTGGTGGAGTAGGGCTTGCGTGGGCGGGTGGAGACACGAGAGCTGCTAGTGGTGGAGTAGGGCTTACTGCTGCTTTTATTGGCGAGGCATTGCGTGGCGGTGGCGTTGGAGGCGTGGGTTGCCGTGGTGGAGATGACGCGTCCATAGCGGTGGAAATATGATGTCCGTTTGCGCCAAAGGATGATATTGTGGAGGGCTGTCCAAGCTTGGTCACGTCGTCGCCTCGGCAATATCGGTGAAGTTCTTCAAATCGCTCGGCACCTCCTCCACCGCGACCTTTGAGTAACCGGGGTATCTCGTTGCGATGGAACATCGGCCCAGCTCCACCGGATATGCCATGCCGTAAGCCACCTTGATGGAGAGGTTACGCATCAGCGTGCAGCTCACACCGCGGCGAACCCTTATGTCATCCACGGGATAACGGGATAGCAAGGTGTCCGCCGAGGGCCCCGGTGGATGCGACTACTTCGCCGCCGCGGAGGGTTGATCACGGCGTCCGGTGATTGCTCGGACATAGTCCTTGAAGCTTGCTGAGGGCAATTTGTACTTATTGCGCAACTATGTCGCCGATGCTAGCCTGGGTTGCTCTGAGCTCTTGTTCCAATTGGTACACTTTACGTGATTCTCTTGATTTGCTTCTATGCCGGCTCCTGTACGTATGTGCGTCCTTAGCGAAACCATACTTCCACGGCGTCAGCTTGCGCATACCTCGTGTCCGTCCTGGGTGCTCAGGGTTTTCAAGGGCATGTGTTAGCTCGTCATTCTCCCTGTTTGGCACCAATGTACCTGCCTGAGACTACTCAACAGCTTGTACAATCCTTTGGCCAGCCTCTTGTACTCCTGGTGCCATCACCAAACTGCCGTCATCTGAAGGCTCCCCATGACCCATGAACCAATTGTGCGGTATTGTTCCCCAGAGCGGTAGCGGTGTGGCGTCCTTCGCCATTAATTCTTCTTCCGCTTCTCCCATTTTGGTACAACCTTGATGTAACCACGGTGCCAAGATGGTGGTGGTATTTCTTCATCGTGAATTGGCCTTGTTCTTGACTCGCGGCTGGCCCTCGGTGACAGCTTGAACTCCTCGAATGCTTCCCAGTGATCCGCCAACTTAGGAAATTGGTTGAAGTCGGGTCTTTCTCCCTTCTGCACGTACTTGCGGCTAAGAGACGTCTTCCAAGCTTGAAACATTGTTGCCATCTTCTTCAGAGTAAATTTCTTGGCCTTGTCTTGGACCCTTGAGGAAATGTGAAATTTTCCTTAATATCTTGCGAGGCGGTCCTTGGTAGCTTGAGGAACTTGGCCCATTTTCGATGCTAATTGGGACGTGATCCCTCACGTGGTAACCGCAAGCGTTGTTATACGCCCAACCGCTAAAGAGAGGGGCAACCGCATCCCCGTTGTTAACATCGGTAAACACATGCTTCATGAATGGCTTCTTGTTAGGTCCCCGATGCTTAGATTGGTTGCTCGATGCACGGGGCTTGAAATACATAAACATATGTACAAACGTGTCAGAGTGTATTATATTAATGAATTGCGATTAATTAACATGTCTACGGGATTATATTCTTACGCACTGTACCTCATCTGGCGGAACCGGTGTTATCGGACTCGGCGGCTCCAGCGTCAATGGCTTCATCATTGCAGCCTCAGCGGCCTCACCGGAACCACCATTAGCCCCAGTAGCGGCGTTACCATCACCTTCGATGGTACCCGGTAGCGATGGAGTCCAACGAGAACTGTTCTCCCTCATCGAAAGTAGGGTCACCACGTCACAGTTGCGCCATCTCTACTAATTCGCAAAAATGTTGACATAAATATCATATTACTTTGAAACAACCATATTCTGATTACAACACAAGCATATTATTACATAAATTTCTACAGCAAGCATTAAGTACTACGGCGTGTTGGAACTAGCCCAAGGATCAAACACGAACTCGTGGACACAAGAACAAGAAATACACCAAGAACATACACACAGGGACTATGTGTCAAAAGTAAATGTGCAACATTGACCGTGTTTGATCCTTGTGTTGTATAAAACTATAATCGGGGGCAACGCTAGGATCATGTGCCTTTCTATTAGAACAGTAGGTCATATTAGTTAGTCGTTTTGATCGTGATGATTAGATCTATCTGGTAGAACCCTACATGCTAGTTTATGATCTTGAACATATATCGTGCCAATTATCACAAACTAGGAATGTTTCTTTAAACGAAGAATATAGGCAGATAATCTTTGATTGGCTAGGATCATTTGCTTAATGATATTTGTTATAGAGATTTATATATATACGTGCATACATAAACACGGTAGGAGCCTCGGCCCATATCTTTATTACGTGTCAAAAAAGAATGTAACGAGGCGGTGTGTAGTCCTGATTCCATATACGTGTCTTAAGCGACATAACATGAAGAGAGTATATATGTAAGTTCATCATGTGGTATAAATGACTGTCCAACACTGCATTGGACGATCGCTGACAAGGCACTTATTTAGTTATTTTACAATGAGAAGAATCAAAAGTTTAGCAAGTCACGGTTTACGTGCGGCCCGACAAAGTTTTGCAAGAAAGGTAGTCTAAGCGTAAACTTCTAAAGCATGTGACGTGTAAAACTAAGAGAAGTTATATGACCAACCAAGCAGATAAAAATTATCAACTGGATTTGTATATGAATTCTACCTAAAATTGATATGCAAAACTAAATAAAACTAACAATGAAAATTAACATAGATTTGAAATAAAAATTAGATGAAATTAGTAGTTAAATTAATATACAAATCCTAAACTAGAACTGAAATTCAAAATTAAATAAAAACAACAAAATAATAAAAGAAAATATGCATTGTTCTAATTCCATACTAAGTGAAAAATATACATTTTGGTTTAATTTAGAATTAAAATTTCAAGCAAGCCTGACACTTGTGGGCATTTCACGAACATGTGGTGGGCGGTCGAACTAGAAAGGGAGGACGGCGCATGCACTCAAATACCTCGGTCCTCCCGGGTGGGCGGCGGTGTGGCGGCGCTTTGGTGGCGGAGTAGGCGTCGGCGGGGTGGTAGAGAAGGCTTGGCGGGGGGTGGAGTGACGGCGACGACGAGGCAGCTAAGCGCCTGCGGATGGGTAGCGTCGGCGATGTGGTGAGTAGGAGTCGGAGGTGGCGGAGGAGGCCGATGGCGTCGACGCGACGCAGCGCGAATGCAGACGGAGGCGGCGGCGGCGGTGGCGGAGAGACAGGCTGCAGCCGCGGGTCGTCGCGGGACTTAGAAAATTTTGGGTGTGAGAAAAGGCGGGCGTTTCAAATTTATCAGGAGCACTTCTACAAGCGGTTCTAATAACCAACCGCTTGTAGCAAATCTCTACAAGCGGTTTTAGAACCAACCGCTTGTAGAGGGATGACTTCTACAAGCGGTTCGTAGAACGAACCGCTTGTAAAATATCTCTACAAGCGGATTTAGATCAACCCGCTTGTAGAGGGATGACTTCTACAAGTGGTTGGTGTTACTAACCGTTTCTGAATAGTCCACTCTAGAAGCGGTTCTTTTCTAAAACTGCTTCTGAATGTTGCGTTCTAGAAGCGGTTCTTATTACTAACCATTTCTGAATGTTGCGCTCTAGAAGCGGTTCTTTTCTCAAACCGCTTCAGTTTAATTTCATAATTTTTAAAGAGTGCTTTTCGCACCACAGTTTCATTTCATAATTTTTAAAAAATGCATTTAGCAATTTAGTTTCATTCTATATTTTTTGAAAAAACTTTTAGCACTTCAGTTTCATTTCAGAATTTTTAAAAAATGCTTTTAGCAATTTAGTTTCATTCTATATTTCTTGAAAATACTTTTAGCACTTCAGTTTCATTTCAGAATTTTTAAAAAATGCTTTTAGCACTTCAGTTTCATTTCAGAATTTTTAAAAAATGCTTTTAGCACTTGATTTCATTTGAATTTTTAAAAACGCTTTTAGCAATTTAGTTTCATTCTATATTTTTGAAAAACTTTTAGCACTTGATTTCATTTGAATTTTTAAAAGCTTTTAGAACTTTACTTTCATTCCATAATTTTCACAAAATGCTTTGATCACTTTAGTTTCATTCGAATTTTGGCACTTTACATTCATTCCAAATAAACACTTCATCTTGTAAAGACTTACATATACATAGTTCATACGGTGGGGTACATCTTAAGTAATAACGTACTTTGTCTTTACAAGTGTTCCTTCATTATGATCGCGACGTAAGAAAGGAGTATCCACGTCTGTGTCATTGAAGAGGCTTATGTCGACATCCACAATGAAAGGAGGATCTCGTCGAATGACTATACTCTTCCTCGTCTGTGGCGTCCTCAACTCCAACAATCCTTCGTTTGCCTTGTAGAACCACATGTCGCTTTGGCTTAGTACTACAATCTTTACGCTTGTCCTTATGCTTCTTAGGTTTGCTTGACATGTCCATTACGTAGAAGACTGTCTCACATCGTTCGCGAGGACGAGCGGTTCGCGCCTATAGCCGACTTGCGTGAGGTCCACGATTGTCATACCGTGTTTGTCTACCTTCACACCGCTTGAAGTCGGTTTGACCCATTGGCACTTAAATAGAGGGACCTTCAAAGGTCCATAGTCAAGCTCCCATATCTCTTCTATGAAACCATAATATGTATCCACCTTGCCTTTGTTGTCTTCGGCGTCTATACGGACACCGCTATTTTGGTTGGTGCTCTTGTTATCCTGCGATCTGGTGTAAAATGTGTAACCATTTATCTCGTACCCCTTGAATGTCACGATTTCACTAGATGGTCCCCGAGCCAAGCGTTGCAACTGCTCATTGTCTGACCCTTTCAAAAGGATGTACTTTTGTAACCAAGCGCCGAAAGAATCCATGTACTTCAGTGTTATCCAATCCTCAGACCTCCCCGGGAAATCGCGGCGTAGAATACTCTTGTGCTCAAGGACATACGGGGCCACTATAGTTGATTGTTTCAAAACCGTGAAATGTGCTTGCTTAAATGTAAGAAGATCATTGCATGCAATTGCTTTCCTTCCTAGTGTCCCTTTTCCCCGTAGCCTCCCCTCATGGCGTGATATAGGGACGCCGATCGGGTTTAGATCATTAATGTAATCCACACAAAACTCAATCACCTCCTCTGTCCCATAACCCTCGGCAATGCATCCTTCCAGACGAGAACGATTCTGAACATACTTCTTTAGCACACTCATGTACCTCTCGAAGGGAACATGTTGTGTAGATACACGGTCCAATGATACCTATCTCTTTGACAAGGTGAACAGTGAGATGAACCATAATATCAAAGAATGCAAGAGGAAAGATCATCTCAAGACTAACCAAACTTTGTACCACGTCATCCTGCAGCTTACTTAGTTTATCTGGGTCGATGACCTTCAGAAATCGCGTTGAAAAAGAACACAGCTTTGTGATTGTCCCTCGTACCCACTCAGGCGTTATGCCTCTCACACCATCGAGCAACTGTGTCATTAACACAAGGCAGTCATGGGATTTCATGTGTACGATTTTATTCTCTTTCGTGTTTACGAGTCTCTTTACATTCGAGGAGTATTCGGAAGGGACCTTCACACTGTTCAGGAACTCTATCATGCTTTTTTTCTCTTCTTTGCTTAGAGTGTAGCTCGCAGGATGTAGGTAATGTTGTCCTTTCTCTCTCTTTTCGGGATGTAGGTCATTCCTCAGTTCCAAGAGTTTAAGGTCCTTCCGAGCTTGCAGTGTATCTTTCGATTTTCCGTGCATATCTATGTAGCTTAGCGAGTTCAAGCGGACATTCTTCGTGATGTGCATGAAGTCAAGTGAGTGATTTAACCTCCATAACTTCCCAATAAGGCAAGTCCCAAAATATTGACTTCTTCTTCCACATGGGTGCATGACCATCCTCATTACGCACATGTTTGCTTCGGGACCCTTTCCAAATACAACTTTCAAATCCTTTACCATAGCAAACACACGTGGCCCACTACGATCTTTGAGGCCTTGCACGAAGGTGCAGTTGCCGTTAAATTTCCGCCTTCCTTCCGCAACGGGTGACTCGTAAGAAGAAACCTACGGTGACCCATGTACACAACCTTCCGAGAGTTTTTCGTGCGTGCCGTCCGTTTCATCTAAGCCTCGGATGCGGGCTCTATATCCTTTGATAGTTAGGCGGATAGGTTCTGAGAGCAAAGCCGATCGTTGATTGTTACAAATAACAATGCACGTGGGTGAAATACTCCCTTTGTACTCATCCCATACCCTTGCACCATCGTCCCAGCGTCACAAGATCTTCAACCAATGGTTTCGTGAACATCGATGTCATTTCGGGTTGCTTGGGGCCTTGGATCAACAACGGCATTATGATATACTTTCGCTTCATGCACACCATGGAGGAATGTTATAGATACATAGTGTAACGGGCCAGTGCTATGGCTGCTGCTCAATTCTCGAAAGGATTCATCCCATCGGTACTCAACCCAAACCTTATGTTTCTCACCTCATCTGCGAAGTCCGATGCGTCCGTCGACTTTCCTCCACCGTGAGCCATCTGCGGGGTGTCTAAGCATCCGTCGTCCTTACGCTCTTCTTTGTGCCAACGCATCATCCGGGCATGCGCTTTGTTAGCAAATATACGTTTCAATCGAGGGATCACGAAATACCACAACACTTTAGCCGGAGGCCTCTTCTTCTTACGCTCCCCATCTATTTCACTGGATCGTCACGCTTCACCTTATACCATGATTCTCTCGCACCGGACAAACATCCAAATCGGCATACTCATTACGATACAGATACAATCATTAGGACATGCGTGTATCTTACAGACTTCCAATCCCAAAGGATGACGACTTGCTTGGCTTCATATGTAGATTCGGGCGAGTGTTATCTTACGAAGCAACTTCTTTACGAGTGATAACACCTCATCGAATCCCTTATCGACACACCATTTCTAGCCTTCCATTGCATGAGTTCCATTAGTGGTACGCAGCTTTTGTGGCCCCGCCTACGCTTTGGGTACAAAGGAGTTCTGTGGTCCTCTAAGATGCGCTGGAACTTCTCGAACTGTCTTTCATCTGTGTAGTCTCCCTCTCCGTCACGCAGCATCTGGTCTAGCTCATCATCACCAAAGTCACCAAGTGTTTCTTCCACGGAACAGTATTGCGTGTCGTCCGGGATACTGTTGAATCCATCTTCCTCTTCCTCGTCTTCTTCATCGTCTTCCTGGCTAATCACCTCAACTTCGCTATGGTTGCTCCAACAGGTATAGTTTGGCATGAAACCTCTCATGATCAAGTGGTTCATAACTTGCCATCGCTGGGAGTGCTCCTTCTCGTTCTTGCAATCTACACACGAACAACATATGAAGCTGCCTGGAGGCAAGAATGCAACGGCCGCATCGAGAAAAGTCTGCACGCCATCAATGAACTCTCTCGAGCGACGGTCCGCATTGTACATCCATTGCCGATTCATCTATACCAAGTTATAATTTCATTAAAAATTATAACAAATTCCGTTAGAAAAATTATAACCTAACTTAAATTTCGTAACATTTAAACACAACAAAAAAAAGCTCCACCTACACCGTCATCCAATTAAAGACCTACCTTTCTAATTATTTTGTATCCCTTCCTACCTTTGTAATTATTTTTTATCCTTCTACATGTTTTTCTATTTTATTTCATACACCAATAATTACTTCCTTGCAATGTTGTACCTAGATCTCTCCCAATATTGTGATATTTAAGATTCTAAAGCTAACAACCACATAGATCTAAAGCTTCCAATCACCTTTACCTTGTAATGTCATATTTTGAACTAGATCTCCATCTACATCTTCATACAACAATAAAACAAGGCACAGAAAACAAATTTTCGATAATGCTTAAAAAGTTCAAGATTTCTCCACATCCATTGAAAAAAATAGCAATATCTAGGTGAGAAGGATGTTCACATGATGTTACTAACTTTGAAACACTTAATTTAGAGCTAATCACCTCCAATTAAAAATTTGGACAGCACCTCCCCAAGAACAGCGCTTGGTCGGCCTTCTCTGTTCGATCGTATTCGTACCTCCGCTGGCGCATGGAGGAAGATGGGTTTAAATGCGCTGCGCGGGAGGGCTCCAGAAGCGGTTGGAGACACGAACCGCTTCTGAAACCGCTTCTAGAACGCAACCTTCAGAAGCGGTTCGTGTTTCCAACCGTTTCTGGAAGCCCTCTCCGAACCGTTGCCAACAAACCGCTTCTGGTGCGAAGATCACAACGGGTTCGCACCAAACCGCTTCTAATAGGCCGGTTGTGATGCCCAGTTCTGTAGTAGGTACTAGCTGATCGATCTAAAGGGATCCTTGTGTAGGCAACAGTACTGTAGGCCGTGCATGCACGTAGATGGAGCTGGTCACCTATATATATATATAGCCAGAGCCATGCATGAATGCACAGAGATGCATGGATCAAGATGCATCCAGCTGATGGCTCATGCGCGCGTGTCTCTTTGCTCAGCATGGCTTTATAGAATTTTTTTTAAATAATACTATTTTTATTCTATTTTACAAAAATAATATGCCGAATTTTTTTTTACAAAACTACCCACCTGTCGCCATTTCAAAAGGCGACAGAGAGTCTGTCGCCATTTCAAATGGCGACAGACAGCCTGTCGCCGTTTCAGATAGGGACAGACTCTTTGTCGCCATTTGAAATGGCGACAAAGAGCAACCGTCACCTCTGTCGCCAATTTAAATAGCGACAGCCTGTATGTCGCTATTTGAACTGGCGACAGACAACGCTTATTATACCAGTGCTGCTGCCCTTGCCCCACTCGAGCCAAAGACGCGCGCACGAAAAAAACAGAAAAGAAGAAGAGAAGAAGAGCGGAGGAGGAGGAGGAGGAGAAAGGGAAGGAGATCTGCATTTCGTTAGGTACTAATTTTTTTTAAGTATTTAAATGTTAAATATGTAATATAGTAATCAGATTAAATAGAGTAGATGACTTAGTTAGGAATGAGAACCTGATGCAAGTTGTTTAGCTAGTTGACTTAGTTAGGAATTTATATTTATTTCGGTAAGAATAGATGTTTAGTTAGATGAATTAGTCAGGAATTTATAGTTATATCGGTATGGACAGATGTTTAGTTATGCGACTTAGTTAGTAATTAATTTTTGATGTAGGGATAACCTAGAGGTAGGGATTAAAATTTAGATTATAATAATAGTTTTTTGATTAGAGATTCTGGATAAATTTTCGATGAACTGGGAAATGTAGAATCCAAATTCGGTTATTTTTGTACTTAGAATTCGGAGATGTCATGTAGAGTTGGGTGGCTAAAATTGTCAGGACCGAAAAATAACTCAATCTGTAGAGGTTCCTGACACATTAGTTTAGTTATATTCTCATAGAAATTTGAAAATGATCACGGAATCTGAAGAATTTGTAAGAATTGAAATATTGCAACTGTACTGATTAAACGCTGGCCGGAAAGTATGGACCGAAAGCAGAATGAATTAAACTACGTTCTTAGAATTCAAATTTGTGATCATTATTAGTCGTACAATGTAGCGTTAAATTGTGCAAATATTAAGAATTTGATGAATTTGCATGACAGGTATGGATGATAGAGTGCAATTTAAAATATATTATGGAGAAGGAGTTCCGCACATGGGTGTTGAAGGGGTAGATCTAAGTCATTTCGCAAGTGTAGAGGCTAGCCTGTCACGCGCAGGGGAGAGTTCATGGGCTACGGTTATGAGATGGTTGTACCACATGTTCTCTTTGGACCGTGAATTGCATGATCTGAAGTTACATGGAGTAGTTTGTCAAGAATAGATTGCACGATCTTGGGAGTTAATGGAAATGAGATGGCCGAAATCTTGGAGTTCGTACGTAAGAATTGCAATTGAGAAAGGATGGCCATTAGTGTTATTGGCACAGGCATTTGAGAAAGTCAATACCGGGCATGCGACGCAGCAAGAGGTTGTTGATGAAGAACCGAGAGGAAGTTGGGAGAGCGGTAGAAGTAGAGAAGGCTTAGTAGAACAGGATGTAGGTTGGGGTCAGTACGAAGTGCAAGGTGAGAGAGCTGATGTTGCAACAGGAGAGGTTCAAGAAGCAATGGGCATGGCAGACGAGGGCGAAAACATTGAGTCGATGGTCGGGCGATGGACATAGAGAATGAGGACTATGAGGCTTTAAGTAATGATGAAGCCGCCAAGATCTATTCCCGCAAAGTGGGATGAGTATCCGTTCGACAGGTGGTGGTGAACGATGACGAACGATTCCTTCGCGATATGATCGAGCGAGGTGAGAAAAGATGCAATTTACAAGAATAAGAGTGAGGTTCAAGAAGCGATATAATAGCATGGTCGATTAATCGTTGCGCAGAGCCTTCAAGGTTGTAAAGTCCGATCGGCGGGTGTATGATGTAAGATGCCGACGGAGGGTTGCCCGTGGCGCGTCCATGCGTACCGGCCTAAATGGGACACCATTTGGAAGTGTTCTATAGTCGTTCCACATACATGTGTACTAACGAGTCTGCGATCACATCGGAACATATCATCGGCTTTATTGCCAATGCAATGTACGGAGAGATTGTAGGCAACCTAGATTTAGAGCCACGGGCCATCGTACTAGCAATACAACAGAGGTTCCAGTATACAATAAGCTACACGAAGGCATGGAGAGCAAAGCAGAAGGCATTGGAAACACGGTTCGGCACGTACGAAGACTCCTACCGAGAACTTGCGAGTTTGCTTGGGTGATAAAGGACAGAAATCCTGGAACTTATGTGGACATTTGTGAGCATCCTTCGCAGCGCTTCTCTGGGAAGATGGTTTTGAAGCGGGCATTCTTCGCTTTAGGTCCATGCATCAATGCATTTAGGCATTGTTGTCCTTTGTTATGTGTGGATGGGACATTTTTGACTGGTAAATACAAAGGGCAGATATTGACTGCCATAGGAGTGGATGGCAATAATCAAGTTCTCCCCGTAGCGCTCGCATTCGTGGAGGGTGAAAACACAGATAGCTGGTATTGGTTCCTACGGAATGTCAAAGCCGGTGTCGTTCATCAGCGGCCTGGAGTGTGTATCATACACGATCGGCATTCCGGGCTTTTGAGGGCAATTATTCAGTTAAAGCAAGGTGTGGATGAGACTCATCCATGGCCTGATTTGCGTAGTAGGTGGTGCAAGCATCATATGGGTGCCAACTTCTACAAGCAGTTCAGGAACAAGGAGCTGACAAAGCTTTTCAAGAGGCTCTGCGACCAGAACCAGCAGAGAAAGTTTGATGTACTCTGAAAGAAATTGGATGAGCTGACATCGAGGCACACAGCTGAGGCAAGGAAGAGGTCAGCCCCAGCCTTAGGGGAGGCCCCAGTCGCACTGGAGGAGTTACCCACTGACCCTCCCCACCTAGTTCGAAGGAATGGGAGGGCTCTAAAACGCTTCTCCGAATGGATAGAGCATGAGCCTAGGGAGAAATGGGCTCGCTACGACACCGATGGTGCGAGTATGGTGTCATGACAACAAACCTTGCGAGAGGTTTACAATCGGGTGATGCGAGGTTGAGACCCTTCCCTTGGTTGCTATTGTTGAGGTGTTCTTCGTGGCATCACAAAGTACCGTTGATCGCCATGCAAGGCGATCACGCGCATGAACGATCTGCTATGAAGTACTCGGAGATGATTTACGCATACATGGAGGACAAAAGCAAGAAGGGGAGATGCACGCAGCAACGAAGATGGAGTGCGAGGGAGCTCCGTTTGAGGTGATGTGCAGGAGAAAGCGGTCGTGGGGCGAACCGTGGAAAGTTGCTCACGAATGCATCATACATAGGCAAACTTGTATCCGCACCGCAATAAGCCTCGTCTATTACAGTGCCATGCTCCCATGTTATGGCTGCACGCTTTCGATGATTCATATGGATCAAGGTATATTCATGTTTCAATTCTTTAGTAAGGAAGCTGTGGTCGCAACTTGGAGCGCGAAATGTACGGTTTCCGAGTGGTGGGTTTATTCACGGAGCACAAAAGCCGGAGGATACACGTTGGGTCCCGGACATGAGCAGTGAAGGAGTAGGAAGAAGGCAATCCAGCGTATAAGGAATGATATGGGCGCCACGAAAGTGGCCGCCAGCGTAAAGAAATGTTACGCTTGCAGAGAGACAGGCACTCTATCAAGAGTTGCGAAGATTGTGCCGTGAAGTGTTATATGTTCTTTCCGTCTTGAACTATGGTTTACTTGATGCACTAGAATTTCGCAGTTTGTATCGAATTAAATGCGTGTGGTCAAAATATGTAATATGAATGTTATTGTACTTGATTAAATGAGAGTGTAGTATGTTGTATTCATTTTGTATCTTTTTAACGCTTTGCGTGTGCTCTAAATTATGACAGTACTTGTTCCATTCATATTCTATTTGTATTTGTTGTATTTATTTTGCACCTTTTTTACACCTTATGTAACATAAACATTTTTATTTGCAGGCATGGCGGGCGGACAGTTGTACGAGTTGCTTGACCCGTCGGTCGACGCGACTCACCGGAGCCGTTTAGCGACGTTGCCCCCGCAGGATGGGGAGGCGGCCTTGGAGCTTGGGGCCCTGCGCTTGGTCACCCCCATGAGGGCGTGGCGTCTCGATCCGCGATGGATCCCGAGGTTAGTTCAATTTAAATCGCAGATGTTGTACTCATGTCCCTTCGACACCACAATAATACTTCTCACATTCTTTTGCGAGTTGAGGGCGGTGGCCTACTACCTGTCGCCCGTATGGTCGAGGTGACCGCCGCGGATGCGCAGGACCGACGGAGTGCCTCTAGGCGGTTCCTTTACGACAGGAGCTTGCTGACTGCTCTAGTGGATCGGTGGCGGCCTGAGACCCACACCTTTCACCTGCCGTGTGGTGAGATGGCGCCGACACTAGAGGACGTCAGTTACCTCCTGGGCCTGCCCTGCTCAGGGGATGCGGTGGTTCCTGCAGACGTCCACCCAGAGTGGCAGGCAGATATCCTCCGCCGGTTCCAGGGGGTGCTACCCCAGCCACAGTACACGACTTTCGCAGCTGCGCACGGTCCGACGCAGCGGTGGCTTGTGCAGTTCTACGTAAGCGCGATTTTTCCTTGTCGTATCTAATTTAACTCACCTTGTGTGATTTTCATTGCATTTAACAACCTAACCATTACTTTCTGCAGCCCGAGAGGATGGTAGCCAGAGCTGGGGAGCAGGCCGTCGGCCAGCACTTGGAGGCGTACCTTCTATGGCTCTTCGGGTGGGTCTTGTTCTGCTCGTCGCACGGGGACACTGTCGACAGGCACATGATCCAGTTTGCGAGGACGATCGCCGACGCCGACTTGGAGGAGATCCTGCAGCTGGCTTGGGGACCTGAGGTACTTGTCGCGACGTACCATGCACTATGCGACGGGTGTCGTCGCGTGTCCGACTCGTCTACTCTCGCCGGCTGCCCTTTGCTACTGCAGCTGTGGTTGTTCGAGAGGTTCCAGATCGGACGACCAGCGATAGACTGTCGCTTACCACCGCGAGACTTCTACAGGGTTCTCGGGGACGAGGTTGATCGTCCGACGATGGGGACATTGTGGTGTCGCCAACCGGTCAGTATTACTTATCATAGCCGTATGTTGTTTTTTTAATTCTCCACGTGTTGTACTAACGTTCATCGCTGGTTTTTTTTTTGCAGCCGCGGTTCACCCCAGTTACAACGCACGCTTCGTACCCTCAGTACGTAGCGATGTTGGACCAGCTCACGGACGACTGCGTCATATGGCGCCCCTACGCTCCTGAGCTTGTCCAGGCACGTGCGCCGCTTGGCCTGCCATGTCATTGCGATTATCGCCGACGCGCGTCTTGGTTGACCCGCGTCGCCGTGTTCGGCGTGTTCGTCGAGCCGTACGCCGCCCACCGCGTCTTGAGGCAGTTTGGTCTACGGCAGGCGTTCCCAGTACCCACAGGCGCCGTCGTTCCAGCAGCCGTGCACTCGTTCGTATTTCTACATTTTTTCCCTTCTGTTAGTACCTACGATCTCGGTGGCTTGCGAATTAATGTTGTGCTTTCTTGTTTTGCAGGTACACACGCAAAGGCTTCGTCGGCACGCAGAGCTAGGCAGCACGCATGGTACCTCATGCGCGGCGATGAAGCACCGGCTCTTGCGGATGTGATCGACGAGACCGCCCCTCGACCACGGCGCAAAGACGTCGCGCGATATATCGAATGGTATAGCACGCGCACCCGCGTTCGAGTTGTGCGTGTCGTGGAGTCTCCTCCCGCACGATCCGACCACCGACACGCACTGACCCACTACACTCTTTCCACCGCGGTTCGTACTCCTTCCATTTGTCATTCAGCGTAACGTCTTGAAAATTATGCCAACTAACTAGCCTCTTTTCGTTTCGCGAGCGACCTTGCCCGCGAAGGCACACGAGGCGACGTCGGCGTTGTCTGACAGCGGTCGGTGCCACCCATACGATAGGGGCCACAGCGAGACGGCCTTCGAGGGGCGCGCCATATTCGAGACTTGACTTACCGTGGTCGTACACCGGCGTCGTGTGGCGGCCCAGCGGACGGCGTGGTACGATCCCCCTCGTTAAATGCAGCATGCGAGGTCGACACAGCGACCCGACCGCCTCGTCGGACACGCCTGGGGCTCCACCGTACCGGGACCGACATCATCACGATGACCGCAGGTACAACAGGTGGTCTCTTTTTTCATATATTTTGTTGTTCACATAACGTGTCGTTCTAACTTGAAAAGTTTGTCAGCGGCGATCCCGCCCACGACGGTCACGAGCACCTCGGGGGACTACGGTACTTTCGAGGACGAGGACTTCGACTTTCTCCTGGATCCTTATCAGCAGTCCGCGGGGGTGGTACTTGGTTCATCGCAGCTCGCATCGGCCCCCAGACCATCGGCCCCCGGCCCATCTCAGCCGACACAGGACGCCTTCGCTACTCTGCCAGCCCCGGTCCGGCCTCCTAGGAGTACTCGTGGGTCGGCCTGACCACTCACATATCCGTGCGGACATGTGCGTCGTCGAGAGGCCCGGGACCACACGAGGTGTTGCACCGCGCAGGGGCCCTAGCTAGTTTGTTTCTTTTACACATGATGTACCGTAAACAATATCGTCTTTTACTTCCTTAACTCATGTAATATCACATATGTTAGTTTTATTTATGAAGTTTTGTGCTATATATAATCTTTTACTTCCGTGGCGCTATTTGTAAATATGCTACCAGTACCTTTGTCACGTCGATAGGATAGCACACACGTAGCTACTTTGTCAGTGCGATGCGACCTTGTAGTAGCTTTCCACGCTCGATTAGACAACTCACGGGCGCAATGCTTTCAACCTTTTTAGGCCGATTTGACCACACGCTGACAGACCTCTACTGTTTCGCACACACGCTTTTGTCACACATGCAGGCATAGTTCAAAGTGACCACTCACTGCCTACTTTTGTTCGTGATGACAGGTCGTGTGGCTTTTCACAGATGGTGACAAGTCGTGCAGCCTTTCGCAGAAGGTGACAGGTGGTGCAGCTTTGATGATGGGTGAGATGTCGTGCAGCTTTTCATAGAGGATGCCAGGACGTCAAACTGGACAAGTGCTGTAGTCGTACGGAGTAACCACTCACCATCACTATAAAACCGGCCTAGGGTTACACATCCAACACCGCTAAACAAGCAATACACGCCATCTGAATCTACACAAATTAGGGCACGATGTCGTTCTACCGTCGCCTCTTCAGCAAGCGAAGTCATCCCGCCGAATACCGGATACCGATGGCGTGCACGCCCATTCTGCCGAGTTGCCTAGACCCAAATGCGACTGCAACCTTCCGGCGAAGATGATGCAATCTACCCACGGAGAGACGGCCGCCCACGCTCACTCTCACAGTGCGCCCTACCGGTAAACCTACTTGTATCCATAAAATACAAAGCATAACGATACCACTTCATGCATCGTTCTTTCTTTTCTCAGCATAAGGACCGGTGTTGCTTCTTCCAATGGATCGACGGCCCGGAACGACGTGACTACGAATTTGTCTACAACTGCCACGACGCCGAACCCGCTTCGCCCGAGAACTTCAATCGGTGGGAGAGGCTGCCAGGATACGTCCCCGTTTTAGAGCGACCAGAGTTCAGGGCCGGTGGGCAAGAGACCAACCAATCGGTGAGTTTCATGCGACGAACTCATGCTTCACTCACAAAGTAGTAATTCTAAACCAATTCATCGCATACAGGAGTTCAAAAAGAAAATTGTGAAATTGCTCGAGTCAAAGGAGAAACCTCCTTAGGGGCCACCCGAAAGCCCTGACTTTTGCGAACACGGCCTTCAGGCAGTGGTTGATATCTGCCACGATGAACTAGCGGACAGGAGATTCTACCGGTGCCCCTTGGCCGAGGATGAATGGTGCGACTACTTCAACTGGGTGGACTCGGAGACGTACCACCCACATCTCAAACTTCCCGTATGGGATAACTGGGGGGAGCAACCCTCCTCGTGGTGCTACTACCGCCCAGAAAAGTCAAACCCCGAGTACGCCTACGGTGTTATTCAACGGCCAACGCGGGCATACTGCATTGACTGCAGGGCACGCTTCCGGTTGTACAACGATAAGCCCAACACACACCTCCTGCACCATACAGTGGAGTGCGAGCCGAAACAGAGCAGGCGTCTCGGCAAGTGTCCGCCAACGGCCAACACACCGGAGGTGCAAGAGGGTACCTCCTCTCGAAGAGGAAGGGACAAGGGGAAGCAGCCGGCCGAGGTCTGCACCACGCAACAAATCCTTGACGCGTTACGCAGACCATCCGGGAACCCAGGTGGTAATAACATAAGGGACGCCGGGAATTGGGATGACATGCCCATGTGGGAGGGCAGAAATCCACATCAAAAAAACCAAAAATTTCAATCTTACACACCCGAGACGTACGGCATAGGCCACCCATTCGGCGACACCTGGGAGCACTGCAGATCTCCATGGAGTTCTTTCATAGTGGGGATTGAGCGGTGTCCGAGGACAAATCTCCAAATTTACACAGGTCAGGTAATATGCAGGAAATGTGAGACATCATTCAATTTGTACCGGATAGGCGAACGATCATTTGTTCCACCATGACAACCAGTGCTTTCGTTAGTTAGTTCGGCAAGCAATTTCGTCACTGTTGTAATGCCCTTGCAATATAATCTATCTATTGCTTATTTTATCATCTGAACTTTCGATGTATGTGCCCTTATATATATGTTCAACAAATAATTTAAGTGCTTCGTGGGAACTATTTATAACATGCGTTGTTGTCGACTATAATACTTAGGGTTGTTGCACTAGTGGAAATTAGATGCAAAGCAAGGTGTAAATTAAATATTTTCCCAGAATATGGTAGTGCACATATCAAAGAGCAAATCTGGTCTACTCTTCCTAAAAATTACATTTAAACATTAAATTTTATGGGCTGTCGAAAAGGCTAAAAAATCATTCTCCTTGATCTCAGATTTGCACTCTTTTTGATCTCCCTCTTGTAAAACATCACAACAACTAATACTGACTTTTTATTAACTACACTACAGCTCATAATTTACATACATTGCAATTCGAATAAAAAAATGGGCTAAACCTCTCTGTCGCCATTTGAAACGGCGACAGAGAATCCTTCGCTATTTCAAATGGCGACACAAAGTCTGTCGCTTTTTCAATCGGCGACAGACTATTAAATGGCGACAGAGTCATCCCTATACGAACGGCGACGGTCGTCTCGTCGCCATTTCAAATGGCGACAGACTCTCTGTCGCCTTTTGAAATGGCGACAGGTGGGTAGTTTTGTAAAAAAAAATTCGGCATATTATTTTTATAAAATAGAATAAAAATAGTATTATTTAAAAAAAAAATTCTGGCTTTATATATATGCCATTGTGCCTGCCTGCCTTAGCCTGTACAGTACAGTACAGCTGCGCCTACATTCGTACGTACGTCATGTGGCTAGCTAAGTAGATATGTAGAGTACATGCATGCGTTTTTGTGTAGCAACATATGCACATGTAATCTATATATGAAAAAGGAAAAAAAACATTAATCTAAGTAAGAGAGAGCATGCATGTACATACGGAGCTGTGCGCTAAATTAACCCCTCTCTCTCTCTCTTTTTGCGAGGACTAAATTAAATTAACCTGTTTGATTGTGAAGCACTGACGATAAAGGTGTAATTAAGTTTGTGGTCACATTATTGTTTGCCACCCAAGTTGATGCATATATATACGTATGGGATTTCAATTAACTGACCGCTCCAAAGAAAAGTTTACATCCAGTACCACATTTTCTTTGAATAAAGAAAAAGCAACTGTAAATGTCGTACAATAATGCAATTAACCTATATTAACATCTTTCGTACTAAATATGGGGTGCTCTCCACTGATATTTGTTGATTTATACTTTCAGTTCGGCCTTGTCATGTGGCCATCACTAATTAATCGCTTTCAAGGAGAATTATAGCCGTTACTAATCTAGTCATATATTTTATATTAAGCATGCCGTGCCAGAGTGTTCAGTGGTACTCCTGTGCTAGCAATTTCACTACCAGAAACTGGAGTTATCCTGACGGAGAAAGGGTTTCTTCACGGCCCTTAGCTCTCCGTCAGTAAACATCTGTGGAATCCAATCTAAACATGAGTAAAAAAAACTCCAGCCCGGACCACGGACCGACTTTGGCCCGATGGTCCTGATAACCTTACCGGGTGTTTGGTCTAAGGTGGGACAGTGAATGGATTGCAATCTTAATTTCGAACCTAACTCACTTGTTTGATTTGAAGAATGAAATTGATTGGTCCATCACCACATCATTCCTCGTAAGCACAAGATTAATAATATGAAACGAGAGTTGGTGCCATCCCACCAAATTTTATAGGGTGATTACATGATAAACCAACACCATCCTAGGATTAGGTGATCCCTAAAACTAAACAGGTACTTAGTTGGTCGAGTCAGATACTAATGGGCTGTCTGGTTTGAGGGATCATATCATTCAAGAATGAGTTAGTCTATTATAGGATAATCTTGTGCTTACGAGAGATGATGTGGTAATAGACCAACCAATTCCATTCTTTAAACCAAAGAAGAGAGTTAAGTTCACAGTTAGGATGGAATGGTCCATTCACCATCCTATCCCTCAAACCATATAGGTGCTAAATTATGTCAACTGTGGTAAAAAAATCGTCTTGAAAAGGTATATACTACAGCCTGAACCCCGCCGGGTAGCCTTACCGGGCCTAGAGTGGGCCGTGATTCCCTCCCGGAAAGAACCGGGCTTACCTCCGGCCCTGCCCTGGAACTGCTCATGTCTAATCCAATCCACCAGGTCCCAGCTAGTGCTCACTGTACGGTTCGATGTCTTGAATACGGTGTGTTACTGTGTCGTCCAATCAAGGTTACAAAAACCGCCGAAATTCGGCGAAATCTCGCCGAAATCTCGGATTTCGGACCCCAGCGAGTTTGTATAGACCGGCCGGATGTAAAAATCCGAAAAAAATTTGAAATTGCTACAGTATATTTCGATTTTTATTTTTCGGCGTAGATTTCGGCAAAACCGCCGAGATTTGAATTTTAAACCGAATTTGAATTTTTTGCGGATCTGACCGGAATTATATCAATAAGTTCTCGTGAAGTGATCTTCAATGATAATGTTTCAAAAGTTTATTTTTAGACTTTTTGGCATTTCTAAGTGAAACACTCTCTGAATTTTAAAAATTGAGAATGCATTTTCATGCTATGAAAAATTTATGGGAGTATCATAAGATATGTAGGATAATACATAAAATTTATGAAAATATTTTAACATCATTTGTTATGTTTTAAAAATAAAAATCGAAATAGGATAAACATTGGTTCACGCCGACCACTTGGAAGTGGTCCTGCCAAGCAAAGCTCGTTCACGCCGACCACTTCCAAGTGGTCCGGCGTGAACTCGCTCACGCCGGACCACTTGTATCGACTAGTATTGCTAACTAGTCCGGCGTGAATCGACTAGTATCGCTAACTAGTCCTGTAGAAGTAAAACTTACGGACAAAGAATTCAAGTGGTCCTGCCAGAGAATTATGAGAAATTTAATTTAACTGGTTATAAGACATTTTCGATGAACCTTTTCAAGAAAACATATAGAAGAAACAGGGGACGAAATTTGCACATGTAGCAAACTTGACTCCCTAAATGTGATATTTTGATAAAACCTTTTCAAAACACAAGTAGGATCAATGTAGGTCATATGAATAAGATTTCAATATACAATAAGATTTCCATATACAATAAGATTAGTAGGTCACGAGTCATAAACTTCTTCATTTAAAGATTCCTATTACAACATATATAACATATAAGTTAGTACATAATTAAAACATCTTTGAATTACAACCTCCATAACTTTGCCATAAGGGAATTCTCAGATATGTGGATGTAGGGATCCAGATTTAGAACGTCACTGAGATGGCCTAACGATTCCGCCATTTGGGCATTCCAATTGAACATACCGTATAGTCAAATGCCGCATTTAATGGGATCGGTGGGTACGGATGGGATCGTGGTGGGTACGATTCATGACGAGTTATGACGGATCGAGCATCTCTTTGCCATTTGACTACAATGATCCATATGTCGATCCATACGCACGGCACTCATCCGCTAATGTCATGTACCTTCACCAGTCCGAGAAACCTGATACATGGGAGTCTCATTACCAACATTGGAAGTCCGCTGGCTACCACGAGACATGACACAGGAGGAATACAAGCAACAACACGAGAGGAGGTATCACGAGATCATTGTCGACAACGCGGAGGTGGAGTTTGCACCAGGGGCGCTTTACTACTCATAGGTATGTGATGCAAACATACATTCATTTAGTTGTCATATGCAAATATGTGAAGACTTGTTGTGTGTATCGATTTTATTACATTCTTAATAATTGTCATGCCAATATACATTAATTGTTTCGAATTGTGACTCTCAATCTTCGATTTTCAACAAAATGTCAGAAATTTCATACTTCACGACGTATACGAATTCCCCAATTTTAAAAATTCCTCGAGCTTCAAAACTACTGAAAATTTTATGGCAACATTATTCACATGTCAGAATCATGCTATTAAAATTTCAAATATTTATAACATGCTTTGTCCCATTTTTCATTCAGTTCAAAATTGCCGGCGAGCGTTTCATTACGACAGTACCAATGTTTCAATTTTAAAAAAATTTACATGATTCAAAAAAATCTGAAATTTTTATGACAACATTAATAATACGTCAGAACTCTCCAAAAAAAATTCGAAATTTTCTCCATCTTTTGGACCAATTTTCGGGCTTGTCAATCGGCCAAATTTCGCCATTTCTCGCGAGATCTCGCCAATTCTCGCGAAATTCGCATTTCCGTAGAAAAAACCGATTCAAAATTTGATTTGAATTTTCGACGAGATTTGTCCGAAATTACCGAATTTCGCCGAAATTTCGTTTTCCGGGCATGAACGGTATTTTATCCGAAACCGAAATCCAAAACACTGCGTCCAATTACCTCACCATGCAATGGGGAAAAAAAGGCTCATGCATTCTGATTGATCCAGCAGCAAATCGTACGTCTTCTTGTTACGGTCGTGTCAATGTTTGACGCCCAAAATTTAGGCCTCTGCTTTTATTTGTGTGCGATATTGTTGGGGTTCTTAGATTGTCTAATCAGAAATCAATATATATGAAGATCGAAGTACACATATTTGCTAACAACTTATTGTCAGATGTTTGAGACCTTTTTTTTTGCCTATCTCACAGCTATAGCTGTTTTCATTTTTGAGGCCGTTTTACCATCTTTGGAACATGGCATGTTTCTTGATGCTGCCACTGCCCCCAAAAAACTTGGAAACTTGGAGAATCACTACAACACAGAGAGAAAGCGCCTTGGATTACAATTTTTTCTAGGCGATTTTGATAAAATTCCTAAAAAAATACATCTTATAAGGTGTTTTTCATGAACGCCGTAAAAAATACAAGTTATGAGGTGATTTTGATAAAAAAAACACTAAAAAAATACTCTATTCGTTCGTGAATACATGCCATTCTAGCTTTCAAAATTTATTCTTACATACATGTCATTCTACAATTTTGAGATAACTTTTAACTGTTTTTGTTCTTTTGCATACTCTTATCGTTCATTATTCCCAATGTTATTTATTACTATAGAGAGTAATACATACCATTCAAAAGTAATAAGTGAGCTAATGAAGGAGGGTAATTTAGTTATTTCTACATGTGTCTTGGTTGAAATATAAGATACTAAAACGTCATCTATTCAGGAATGGAGGGAGCACATCTTATGATCTCTTTAGTTAAAAGTATCAAAAGGACACTCGGATTGCTGCCATCTCACAACCCTCTCAAGCATTTTGGACCATTGGTCCATTACTTATACAACACTACTACAAAAAGGCTTATATTAGACGCCTCATCACACACGGTTCCTCAAAACCATCTGTGATGATAAACATCACTGACGGTTTTATATTGAAACCGTTAGTGACATTATCGCAGACGGTACTCTACAAAAACCTTCAGTGATATACATCAATGCCATAGACGGTTTTAGTTAATTGACCATGCCGACATACCTGTGTAGGTTTCACTGGGTTCTCATTGTAATTCATCCATCGACAAATCGGGTTATGTACCTTGATTCCTTACAGAGTGGCAACCACGACTTACAACCTATCGCAAAATTAATCACCAGGTAATTAATCACATTTCTTCCAAAGATAACATGGTCATGTAGGTTGTTCAACATGTATGTTTCTCCTGGAATAGCTGAGGCTAACCTCTTGCAATCACGTAGCGCGTTCAAAGTGTACAAAGCTTATGGAGGGCCTTCTGGCAAAGACAGGGCGAAGCTGAATCACGATTTTAAATTTTCGGTATCCGCTGTACACAATAATCCTATGTAAACTATGTAATAATGATTCTAGAACTAACCAAATCTATATTTGCAGTGCCACCAGCAGGGAAAGGGAAATAACCATTGTGGATTTTACGTTTGCCACAACATGGAACTCCTTGTCACTAAGAAAACGCCCAATCGGGTAACAAGCTGCGTTGGAAGAGGCGATCTGGAGCGAATTCGAGGACAGACTTTGTGCCTTCTTGCTCACCAAGTCTTAAACAAAAAGGTGAGTTCCACGCTTTATAACTTGAGGAGTCGATTTTTACGAATTACCATTTGGGTTAATTGTCAAACTTGTGTTGTGGATTTGTAAATTATAGTTGTGTATTCTATTAATTGGTTAATGCTATTGAGTTACATTTGGTTAATATATCTGAGTTCATTTCTGAAAAAGATGTGCCGTGCAATATTAATCTATATGTAATATGCTTCACACAGGTTGTAACTGAGTTGATTGATGAATTGGATGTAATGCTTGTAATCTGAAATGGTTGTAATGTTTTTGTAACATGAGTTTAGTTATTCTGTAATCTGCTTTTTTCCAGAGGGCGTGGCTAGCATTTCCTGAGGCTAGCCAATAAATAGAAAAATAGTTGTCTGTTGGAAGTCTTATCACAGACGGATTTTAATTAAAACCAGTCTGTGATATAAAGATGTAACAGACGGTTTAAAACTAAAACCATCTGTGATGTAATGATGTAACAGAAAGTTTCAAACAAAAATCGTCTGTGATATCATCACATCACAGACGGTTTTTAAATAAAACCGTCTGTGATTTATAATATCACAGACGGTTTTAGTTTTAAACCGTCTGTAATATATTCTATCATAGACGGTTTCTAAACCGTATGTGATATGCCGTAACATCACTAACACATGGTTACAGACGGTTCGGGAAACTGTCTGTGATGACGGTTCCGAACCGTCTGTGATAAGCTTTTCTATAGTAGTGCAAGAACCTACCACTAAAGAATAGCCTACATATTCTCTAATTCTCTCTTGCACCTTCTTTTTCGATGATCAAGTCAAGATCCGTCAAATGTTGTAGAAAGCAGTGACTAAGTCGAAGAACGATCCAACATAAGATAATTTTGGCTGGTAATTAATTAAGCAACATATACACACAAGTAATGTACAAAAATGAAAAAAAGTAAGGTAACATCACTACTGCACACATGCACATCACAGACGGTTCTTTAGGCTCATCACAGACGGTTCTTTAGGCTCATCACAGACGGTTTTGTGAACCGTCTGTAACCAACTGTCAATGATGAAAACGGTGATCACAGACGGTTTGCGAACCGTCAGTGGAAAAACAAGAACTGTCTATGATGATGCCTCATCACAGATGGTTCCAATTTAGAACTGTCTGTGAGGAGGCATCATCACAGAATGTTCTAATTTAGAACCGTCTGTGATGACCCCTACATCACAGACAATTCTTATTTAGAACCATCTGTGATGACAAATTTTCATTATTTGCACTATTTTATTTATTGGCTAGCCTCAGAAAATACTAGCCATGCCCCCTGAAACAAAAGAGATTACAGAGCATCACCATCATATTATTATGACATACATTTCAGAAATGAACTCGGATCACATATTAGAACATACAGCGTATCCATTTCAGAAATCAACTCAGATCACACATTAACACGTGTATGCGCATGCATTTCAGAAATCAACTCACATATATAAAAACCAATTGAATTCAGAACTACAACTCACAAATTCACAGCACAAGGTTCACAAATCAATCCAAATGGTAACTAACAAATTCACAACTCATCAGGTGAGGCTTGAGTGATATTCGCCTTTTGGATTTACGACCTAACGCATCAAGAAGGCACAGAGTTGTTCTCGAATACCTAGCAGGTCATCCTATTCCAACGCAGATTCAGCGCATTTTTAAGCCTTTCGATGGGAAGAGTAAAGTCTTGCGTGTATATAAATTGATAAGTGGAAACAATTGTTGCAAGATTGACAAACCTCTATGACATTGGTCTTTTGTGCACCAATGAGGAGTTGCATGTTGTGGCAAACGTAGAATCCACATAGGTTAGTGCCCTTTGGCTGTTGGTGGTACTGCTAAAATATAATAGGTTAATTAGTTTCGAATGTATTATTATGGAGTGTGAAGGATTATTACATACTAGCGGATACTGGAAACACAGAATATGCTTCAGCTTCGATGGGTCTTTCCTGTGTGGCCCTCCACAAGCTTTGTAGATAGCGAATGACGCGTCAAGTAAATTTTTGATAGGAGCCAAGTCGTGGGTGCCGCCCTCTTTGGAATATCAAGGTAAATTACCTGGTTCTGTCTTGGTATAATTACGAGTAGAACCTAGTGAAACCTACACAAGTATGTCGCCATGGTCATTCAACCAAACTTCGAGTTGCGTTATATAGTACAAATCAACAAGTATAGCAACTGGACGAAGCACTTACCCCAGGTTGTGGGGTAAAAGTATGAATTTTTTTGTCCCATTGAGCTTGCAATACTTTTTCCACGTACTCGTGAACGACATGTAAATTTTCGTCCATGATTTGCTTCGACACCATGTGTGGGTCGAGGAAACCCACCGATTCTTCCCTTACTTTTGCTTCCATGATCATGTATCTACATATACAAAATCAAGGATCATATATGTATGATATTTATCAGTATGACACAAATGTAGATCGTGATTGCACACACTTACAATGTCCAGCATCTCATGAGTGAGGCGTTGAGTGCGTTGAGGCTGTAGAGATTGAACAAGTCATTGAAGTCGACCACACAGAAGTCATCGAAAAACCAGTGTAAGAAATGCTCCTCCCTAAAGCTGACCGAGATACTCGATGCCCGTTGTGCACTGGTTTGTTGGCTTGTTCAATGCACCAATCTTGTAATCTAATGCAGGCTAATGTAAGTGTCTCCATGTGCTCTTTCGGTACGAATGGCTATCTCAGCTCGAATTGTTGCGCCAACAGGGCAAGCGAAAAGTCATGGGCTGACGTGGTCCCTTTTGATTTTCCCTTGTCGCCACCTCACTGTCTAGCAAATGTCGTCTTCACGGGAGACGACTAGGCTCGAACTGCAGTAATGGCCTGTGCCTGATGGGACACAATAGCTGATTTGGTGGGCTCCTTCGATGCAACACATGGCTGCGGTAGTACTGGTAGCTTCGGCACATCACGTGGCTCCGGTAGTGCTTGTAGCTTCGGTGCTGCTGGGCAGGCGTGGAAGGAGATGTCCTTCTTAGGCCACTAGATGAATGTGCCGATGGCATCTCCTAGTGTGACAATTTCGTCATTCGAGGGCATCTCAAGTGTGACGGCCTTGCAAATTTCATGTACACCATCGACCTGGACCTTCGCGTAGCCCAGATCTATCGTGCGACCGAGCACCACCCACCCTAGATCGGATGGATATGCGTGCCCCCAATCAGCCTGCAGGGGAACGGAGCCGTTGGCAAGCCTCACTTGGAGATTGCATGGCATGTCCACCAACATAAGGGTACATAATTAGCTAACACGTCAATCAGGTCTATCTAAGGAGGATTGCAGACATGTAAATTACCCAGGTGTCATCAGGAGGAAATCTAGCGTTGTCCACATCCATCTCAGGGGCGGACACGTAGCTACTTTGATGGTTAGTTGGGCTGAAGTGTGTTTGTGCTTCTGGAGCTTGCATGTTTCGTGCCTACCTCTCCCCACCCACCTTTTGCTCCATCTTTTCCTCAAAGCTTCTTAGCTAACTATCAAACTGCGCTCTTAGCCTTTCCTCAATCATAGCTACTAGCCGTTTCTTGTGCTCGACTTTGCCTCTCTTCCTACTCTGGTACGTGTCGGAGTCTTGTGGGAATCCCATTTTCCAGAGAACAAAAACACCTAGGCCTCGGGTGCGACCCGGGTGCTCCTTATTTCCTAAGGCTATGGAGAGTATATCTCTCTCTGTCTAAAGTGAAGGAGCCCTAGGAAGATTTCGTGCTCAACGCTATATGCATCCAAGACCCCAACTAATTATTTTACATATGAAGGTATGTATGGTCTTCCTACAAACTATGTAGTTCGATATCTTACTAGACGTTGGGGCACTTCCACGTCTGCGGGGTTGGCAAAGGACATGCCTTCGAAAACATGAGACGTGACCTCACACTTACCCAGTTTTGGGCGCGCGAGTCCAAGATTGAAGCAAATGACGGCGCAGCCTCCTTCTGGATTGCCTCGTCATCCTCCGTCATCCATTGTACAATCTTACTCGCGTACCCAGTGGAGCCGAGTCTATGCGGGTGGGTGTTTTTTGACAAGATGGTCTTGTGCGCCTCATTTTGACGCACGAATTCTTCTGTCGTCTTCATCTCAACAAATCATTCCGACACGTCTTTAGTGATGAACCTGTACTTCTGGAATGGAGTCATTTCCTTATTCATGTAATTAGTGACGAGGACGCTCTTCAAGTTCTTCTATGCCTTTCCCGCTGCTAGCAATGCATACCGTCGTAGTGCGTGCATGACATCTTGTGGGAGCTCAAACGATACAAAAATTTCTATCACTAGGCTGTCGCGCTCCTCATCTGTCAGCGTTTTCCATGATAGATAGGTGATGGGGACCCTTTCACGCCCAATGATCCCGCATAATATCTAGAATACTGCCGCGGCCTTAGGAGGTGCGGTAGGGGCCCCATCTTGTGGATCAATCGCTATGATAGTATATCGGCTCTGGGGCCTTTTACTAAGTCCTCTTGGACCGCACCTCAGTTTTCGTACGTTGGGTGCCTCATCAGATCTATTCGGCAACGAGGAATGAGGGGACGCCATGTTTTAATGAAGTAGGTTGTGTTAGATCTTTAAAGATCAGGCAAGTTGGTAAATTAACAATTAATTCATAGAGGGTCATAGAAGAGGGAAAAAAGTAAATTTAAGCGTTGTTTATTACAGTTGTAATTGTATGATATAAGGTTAAGAGGAGAAAGTTAACAGAAGCAAAGTTAAGAGAAGGTAATTTAAGAGATGTTTTGTATATACAAGGTTAAGAGAAGGTAAGTTAAGAGAAGCAAAGTTAAACACCAAACATATTGAACTCTTGTGCTTGTTGTTAGCTTTTTAAAGGAACTAGCTAACCATCCAATACTTCAAATTGAAACAAAACAAACACAAAAATTGATTTTTGGACGGTTTTACAAATTGCGAGAATAAGAGGAAGAATATAATACTAATATCAAATTAATGTATAATTGATTGATAGTGCTCTCAGGCACTTGGTGTAGGAATGCTAGAGACTAGCTCTTACCTCGTCTACACCTGGGTTAAGTTTATCTCATTTGAACAAAACAATTAACTATGTAAAGAAGGCCTTGAACCCTTACCTTCCTAATCATGCAATTTAAGGTATTCTTTAATCAATTTCATTGTTCTTACACTACTAGACAATCCCTAATCACAGACGGTTCGAAACCGTCATCACAGACGGTTTTTCGAACTGTCTATACCGAAGTGTCAGTGATGAGAAAGAGTCATCACAGACGGTTTTCCAACCATCTATGAAAAAGCTTATCACAGACGGTTCTAACTTAGCACCATCTATGATGGTGATACATCACAGACGGTTTCAAGTAGGAACAATCTGTGGTGATATGACATCATAGACGGTTCTAAATAAGAACCGTTTGTGATATAGTACCATCAGAGACAATTCCAATGTGGAACCGTCTGTCATGAGGTAATCATCACAGACGGTTTTTGGGTTTTATCCAAAAACCGTCTGTGATGATTACCTCATGACAGAAGGTTCCACTTTGGAACTGTCTCTGATGGTCCTATGATGTTAATTTTGTATTTTTTACTAAATTTCTATTTATTGGCTAGCCTTAGGAAATGCTAACCATGCCCTCTGAAACAAAAGAGAGTACACATCATCACGAGCATATTATAATTAATGACATACATTTAAAAAATATTGATCTCCAATCACATGTTACACAACCTGCATCACATCCATTTCATAAATGAACTCAAATCGCACATTACAACGTAAGTACAAACCATCCATTTCAGAAATGAACTGACATATATACTAACCAAAGGGATTCATAAGTACACATGACAAATTCACAGCACAAGGCTGACAAATTAATATGAATGCATGGATAACAAATTCACAACTCATCAGTTTAGCCCTGAGTAGCATCTGCCCTTTGGATCTAACACCTCACTCATGAAGAAGGAATAGGGGTTTCCTCGAATACTTAGGAGGTCAGCCTATTCCAACGCAGATTTAGCGCATTGCCAAGCCTGTCGATGAGAAGAGTTAAGTCTTGTGTGTATATAAATTCATAAGTGGAGACAATTGTTACAAGATCGACAAACCTGTATGTCATTGGTCTTCTTTGAACCAACGAGGAGTGCCATGTTGTGGCAAACGTAGAATCCACATTGGTCAGTGCCCTTCAGCTGTTGGTGGCACTGCCAAAACATAATAGGTTAATTAGTTCCGAAGGTATTATTATAGAGTGTGAAGGATTAATACGTACTATCAGATACCGGATAGTCAAAAGTATGCTTTAGAGTGGCTGGGTTCTTCTTGTGTGGCCATCCGTGGTATTTGTAGACACCGAACGATGTTTCGAGTAAATGTATGATAGGCTTCAAGTCGTGGCTACCGCCCTTTTTGGAATCAAGGTAAATTACCCGGTTCTGTCTTGGTATAAGTACGAGTAGAACCCAATGATACCTACACCGGTATGTCGTCATGGTCAGAAGTGTGATATATAGACAAATAAACAAGTATAGCATCTGGACGAAGCACTTACCCCGGGTTGTGGGGTAAAAGTATGAATTTTTTGTCCGAATGAGCCAGCATTAGTTTTTCCACGTATTCGTGGATGACTTATTTATTTTCGTCCATGGTTTGCTTGGACACCATGTGTGGGTCGTCGAAACCCACCGGTTCTTCCCTTGTTCTTGCTTGCAAGATCATATATCTACATATACAAAATCAAGGATTACATATATATATGATATTTATCAGTGCGATAGAAATGTAGACGGTGATTGCACACACTTATAGTGTCCAGTATCTTATGAGTGAGGCATCAAGAACTCTAAGGTTGTACAGATCGAACAAGTCGGAGAAGCCAACCACAAAGATGCCATCTAAATACCGGTGTAAGAAATGCTCCTCCTTTAAGCTTACCGAGATACTCGATATTCGTTGTGCCACCGGCTTGTTGCATACACCAATCTTGCAATCATTCGCAGTCTAACGTAAGCATCTTCTTGCGCTGATCCGTTACGAACAACTGCCCCAGCTCAAATTGCCGCACCAACGAGGCAAACGGAATGTCACGGGCTGATCTGGTACCTTTCGATTTGCCCTTGTCTCTGCCTCCCCTTCTACCAAATATATTCTTCACAGAGACGATCTGGCTCGAATCGCAGAACGGCCCGCTTCCCGACAGGCACGTTAGCTGATTTGGTGGGCTCCTTCCGTTGATCACATGGCTCCAGTAGTGCTAGTAGCTCTGGCACATCATGTAGCTCCGGTAGTGCTAGTAGCATCGGTGCTCCTAGTTGGGCGTCGAAGAAGATGTCCTTCTTGGATCACTGGATGAATGTGCCGATGGCATCCCATAGTGTGACGATCTCATCATTTGGAGGCATCTGCAGCGTGACGGTCTTGAAAATTTTATGTACACCGTCGACTTGGACTTTCAAATAGCCTGACTCTAAAGAACGATAGTGAATAAATGCCCCTACGCTGGTTGAGTACGCTTGTCCCCAAACAGCTTGTATGGGAACAAAGCCGTTGGCAAGCTTCACTGTAGATTGCATGGCGTGGGCACCTACATAAGGGTACACAAGTAATTAGCTAACACGTCCAACAGGTCTATGTAAGGAGTATTGTAGGCATCTTACCCGGGTGTCATCAGGAGGAAATCTGGCTTTATCCACATCCGTCTAAGAGGCAGACGCGCAGCTGCTCGGACAGTTGGTTGGGCTGAACTACACTAGTGCTTCTTGGGTTTGCTGGTTCCGTGTCTGCCTCTCCGCAGCCACACTTTGCTCTATCCGTTCCTCAAGGCTTCATAGCTTATCTTTGAACTGCGCTATGAGCCTTTCCTCAACCCTTTCCTCAATCAAGGCCATGAGCCGTTTCTCATGCTCGGCTTTGCTTCTCTTCCTACTCCGTTACGTGTCCAAGTCATGTGGGAATCCCATTTTCTAGGGAATGAAAACACCTAGTCCTCGGGTGCGACCCAGGTGCTCCTTGTTTCCCAAGGCCGTGGAGAGTATATCTTTCTCTCTGTTCGAAGTGAAAGAGCTTGGAAAGATTCTGTGCTCAACAATATTAGGTGTTGGGACACTTCCTCATCAGCGGGGTTTGCAAAGGACACACCGCACGAAGACGTGGGATGTGACCTCGCTCTTACCCAGTTTCGGGCATGCGGGTCCACAATCGAGGCAAACGGCAGTGCGACCTCCTTCTGGACTGCCGCTTTATCCTCCCTCGTCCATCGCGCGATCTTGCCTGCATACCCTGTTGAGCCGAGTCTGTGTGGGTGGGTGTTTTTTGACTGGAAGGTCTTGTGCGCCGCACTTGCATGCGCGAACTCTTCTGTCATCTTCAACTCAACAAATTGTTCCCATACGTCTTCGAAGATGAACCCGTACTTTTGGAACGGAGTCATTTCCTTATTCACATAATTAATGACGAGGACGCTCTTGAAGTTCTTCCACGCCTTTCTCGCCACTAGCAACGCGTATCGTCGTAGTGCAGCCATGGCGTCTTGTGGAAGCTTGAACGACGCTAATATTTCAGTCACAAGGTTATCGCGCTCCTGCTCTGTCATCGTCTTCCATGATGGGTAGCTGATGGGGACCCTTTCACGCCCAACGATCCCGCACATGGTCCGAAAAGTTGCCGCAGCCTTTGGAGGCGCATTAGGGGCCCCATCATGCGATCGACCGCCGTGATGGTGTATCGGCTTTGAGGCCTCTTACTAAGCCCTCTTAGACCGCGTCTCTTTCCTTCCACATTGGGTGCATCATCAGATCCATTTGACGGCGAGGATTGAGGGGATGCCATCTTGTACGATGCAACGTTAATAGTAGGTAAGTTAAGAGAAGCAAATTTCAATTAAGAGTAGGTAAGTTAAGAGAAGCTAAACTATCAATTAAGCAAATGTGGACTAGTAGGTAAGTTCAAATGAATTTTAAGAATGTTATGCTAATTCCGTATAACAAAATAATCACAAGATAAAGCATATTATGAATATTATGTCATTCATACAAAGAATCATGTCTCCCACAACAATATGAAGGCAATTCGTATTATGTTGCTCTCAAATTTTAGGGTCCGTTTGAAGATTACAAATCTTCAACCTCAATCACGAATGAGCAAAACAATTCGTTGAGTGAATAAAGCCTTAAACCCTTACCACCTTAATATGATGCACAATAAGAATAGACAACAAGATTGATTGTTATTAAAGTCCTAAATGACAAATTAAATTCAGAACAACATGTATCCAGATTAGTATACGAATGACATACGAACCAAATCAGTAGCTGTAATCAGCCAACAGTACGAGCAATTGCACCAATAGACAGATTAAGCACTAGCAGTTGATAACTTTTACCAATAAGATTAAAGCACATCCGAACAAGCAAATGATGGGTAGATTATAGACAATAATCACAAATAAGCAAAACTGAACTGAATAAATTTTTAGACTTTTAGACAGTGCATGCATCAAGACTTGTAATGCATGTAAGTCTATCAGTTGAAGGCTTTATTCACAGAATAAATTGTCAATATCATTATATACCCTAGTTACATCACAGAGCAATCTCAAACCCATAGCCAGCAAAGTGAACTATACTCACAATCGGAATAGCAGGGGGGAGGGCACGGGGAAGTGTAGAGGGAACCACAGGGGAGGGGAGGATGGCGCCGCCGAGCGGGAGGGCACGAGGGAGGGGAGGAGGGCACCATCGAGGGGGGAGGGTGCCACTGAGGGGAAGGGCACGAGGGAGGGGATGAGGGCACCACCGAGGGGGAGGGCACGGGGGAGGGAGAGGGCGCCGCTGAGGGAGAGGCCAGGCACGGGCGAGGGGAGGAGGGCACCACCGAGGGGGAGGGTACGGGGGAGGGGAGGAGGCGCCGCCAAGGGAGGAGAGCTAGCTAGATAGGTTTGCAAACAGAGTTAATTTGGGACTTAGAGCGGCAAGAGGCATATAGCGCGCGTGACACCCCCATACCGCACGTGGCAGGGCCATCCCAGATGGTTCTGGGTTCTAACCGTCTGGAAAAATTGGCTCATTCTAGACGGTTTTGGCCTGGAACCGACTGGGACGAATTTATCCCAAACGGTTCAATCCACAACCGTCTGGGATGAGACACTTCCCAGACGGTTCAATCCAACACCATCTGGAATGAGACACTTCCCAGACGGTTCAATCCCAGAACTGTCTGGGATGAGCCACTTTTTCCTTAATATAATTATAATACATACATCTCATTTATTATAATATATACAGCTAATTAATTACAATTATTGCACATCTCAGGACAACTCCATTTGTTTATTCTTTTTGTGCAAAAATTAGCCCTTCGCAATGATCAACACGTCTATAGCTGGCTTCCTCAGGTTGGTTTTCCTGGGTTGTGACGCTGGTACCAATAGGAGGCAACTCGTCAAACTGATTGTATTCTTCTTCATCTACCATATTGTCGACTCGACAATCCTCCTTTTTCCCTCAAGAACAACTTGGTGCTGCTTGTTGGACGGTTCAGTTACGTAGAAGACTTGAAAACTTGGTTAGCGAGAACAAATGGTTCGTCTTGGTATCCAACACGTTCGAGGTCCATAGTTGTGACTCCGTACTTGTCAACCTTCACATGCTGCAGGTTAACCCAACGGCACCGAAATAAGGGGATCTTGAAAAGTACGTAGTCGAGCTACCAAATTTCTTCAATGAACCCATTGTACGAGATCCTCGTTGATCCAACGGTATTCAGCCCATCAATGCGAATACCGCTATTCTGGTTTGTGCTCTTCATGTTCTGATCTCTAGTGTAAAATGTGTACCCATTTAAGTCATATCATTTCCATGTTACGACTGTAAATACTGGCCCTTTTGCTAACCATGTCAGCTTATGACCTGATGAGCTTGCAGTGATGGGTTTTTGCTCCTTGAACCATCTGTTGAACCGAAGGTTATGCTGTATGATGATCCAGTACTCTGGCCTCGTCGGATTCTCTTGCCGTAGCTAGTTCTTGTGCTCATCGATATACGAGACCACAACAGCCATGTGTTGCAAAACTGTAAAATGGGCTTGAGCGCACGCAACTGGATCAGGTGTGATTGCTTTCCTTCCTATGGTCCCAAGGCCCTGGAGCCTCCCCTCATGGTGGGACCGAGGCACACCTATCGGTTCGACCTAAGCCATGTAGTCCATGCAGAATTCGATGACCTCTTCAGTTGCATAACCTTCGATAATTCTACCCTCCGGTTGAGATCGATTCCGTACGTACGACTTGAGAACTCCCATATACCTCTCGAACGGGTACATGCTACGTAGGAACACAAGCTCGCACATCTTTATCTCTCTCACAAGGTGAACAATGAGATGGACCATGATATCAAAAAACGATGGAGGTAAATACATCTCAAGATTACATAGAGTCATTACCACCTCGCCATGAAGAGCATCGAGTCCTTCAAGATCGATGACCTTTTGACCAATTGTGTTAGAAAAATAACACAACCTTGTGATTGTCTCCCAGACCTTGGTCGGTAAAATACTTCTAACAGCCATAGGGAGCATCTGTGTCATAAGCACATGGCAATCATGGGACTTCATGCCAGTTAAACTCAAATCTTGCATCGAAATAAGTCTCTTCAGGTTGGACGAGTAACCAGACAGAACTTTCACACCATGCAAGCACTGGCATAGTTCAGTTCTCTCGGCCTTGGACAGTGTGTAACAAGAAGGTTCACAGTATTTTCGCCCTTTATCGGTCTCCTTCGGTGCTAATTCAGGTCTGATGCCCATATGGACTAAGTCAAGCTGTGCATTGATACTGTCCTTTGTTTTGTCCTTAACATTCAGTAAGAGACCAATCAAGCTATCACAGACATTCTTCTCTATGTGCATCACGTTGATGCAGTGCCGAACTTCTAGTTTCTCCCAATAAGGTAGGTCCCAAAATATTGATCTCTTTTTCCACATGGTCTTAACACGGGTCCTTAATTTACTTCCCTTTCCAAAGGCAACATCAAAGTTCTTAACCATATCATGAATGTATGTCCCACTTAAAGGCGTTGGAGCTAAACCATCTTCGGTCGTACCGTCGAATTGTTTCTTCATCTTACGGTATGGGTGATTCCTCCGAAGGAACCTACGGTGACGCATGTACACGGTTTTGCGCGAGTGATTAAGCCACACACTTTCAGTATCATCCAAGCAGTGAGTACATGCTTTGTCTCCTTTTGTACTCTGCCCCGATAGGTTAGCAAGGGTAGGATAATCATTTATGGTGCAGAACAACAGGCAGTGCAAAGTGAAATACTCTTGTTTGTGAGCATCCCATACCTGCACCCCAGAGCCCACAACATCACCAGATCTTCCACCAATGGTGCTAGGTACACATCAATATCGTTTCCAGGTTACTTCAGGCCTTGGATGAGTATAGACATCAATATGTACTTCTGCTTCATACACAACCAAGGAGGAAGGTTGTACACACAAAGATTCAATGGCCAAGTGCTATGACGACTGCTCATGTTGCCGAAAGGATTCATTCCATCTGTGCTCAATCCCAACCTGATGTTCCTCGAATCCGCTGCCAATTCTTCAAACCTCTTATCGATGTTTCTCCACTGTGTGGAATCAGCAAGGTGCCTAATTATTCCATCATTCTTACACTCTTTCGAGTGCCACCGAAGCAATTTTGCCTCTTTTGGGTTCGCAAACAAAGCTTCAATCGGGGAATTATAGGCAGATACCATGCCACCTTAGTAGGAGGTCCTTTCTTCAACTCCATGCCCTCGTCGTCGTCGTCCGATCAACCTTTACGCTTGTACCGGGATGCGTTGCACACCGGACATACATGCAAGCTTGCGTACTCTTTGCGATAAAGGATAGAGTCATTCGGACAGGCATGTATTCTTTCTACTTCCATTCCCAAGGGATAGAGAACCTTTTTGGCTTTGTAGGTGGTTGTCGGCAATATGTTTCCCTTCGGAAGTATATCCGCTAACAGACCTAACAGCGCCATGAAAGTCCTATCGGACCAACCGTTGCTTGCCTTTAATTTCGGCAGCTCCAGCACGGATGACAACCTTGTTTATTTCGACTTGCAACCTGAGAAAAAAGGTTTCTTTGAGTCGTCCATCAAGTCTCAAAATTTTACATACTCCCGCTCATCACGGCTCCCTTCTGCATCCCGTAGCATCTGATTCAGATTGTCATCATGAAACCTAACCTCATCCAAAGCACAGTCGATATCATCCGGAGTATCGTTGACGTCGTTGACAATATCCAGAGTATCGTTGCCTTCATCGACGATTCTAGTACTACTTGGTCCTTGCGTAATCTGCTCTTCACCGTGACTGGTCCAACATGTATAACCGTTTTTGAAGCCCCTCAGAACAAGTGTGCTTCGATCTGCACTGGGTTTCAAAACATCCTCAGATTCTCGCAGTCAATGCATGGACAAGGCATAAATTCCACCCCCTTGTTCAACATATCTTCCTCTGCAGCTCTTCTAAAAGTGGAGACACCATTAATGTACTCGGCGCTTGCACAGTTCTCAGTGTACATCCAGCTTCAGTCCATCTGAAAGAACGAATGGACATGTAAACATATGCACGTAAAGCTACATCCATATGTGTAAGCTACACAAAGCTATAGCAAATGTATGTACTTCGCATCACAAAGAACAAATGTATCGACAACAAGCTAGATCTAGAAATTAATCAGCTTCATTTCCCTCTTTACCAAGCTACATCTTAAATATAACGCAAATTTGAACCAATTTCTACTTTACATCACAGTGAATAGATGTATCTACACCAAGCTAGATCTACAAATTAACCACCTTCATTTCTCCCTTTACCAAGGTAGATCCAATATAATACAATTATGAAGCAATTACTAACCTTAGATGACGTAGAGCACAAGGATTTACAATTACACCTCCAAATCTACGGTCTCTTTGACCAGAACGCCTTTCAATCCCAGCCACATCGAAAATATCTAGGATACCCTAAAAACAGAGGAGGTCGTCTCTCTGTTAATTATTTCGTATATATAATGAGGAAAATCACAGACGGTTTGTAGTCAAACCCGCCTGCGATGACATAATCGCAGACGGTTTTATCCAAAAACCGTCTGTGGTTTGACAGACGATTTTTGGATAAAACTGTCTGTGAAACCATAGGCGATTTTTGCATAAAACCGTCTGCGATTACGTCATCGCAGACAGTTTTGACTACAAATCGTCTGTCATGTTCCTTCCCAAGACAGCGTCATTCATCGATCGCTTCATCTTCCCACCAAGGAGTTCAATCATATCGCTTCATCTTCCAAGACAGGCGCACAGTGTTTCGAGTTGACGCTTCATCTTCTGAAGAATTAAATTAACCGTCTGTTCGAAGAGAGGCACGCAGTGTTTCGAGTTGACGCTTTGTCTTTCGAAGATCATTAAACCATCTGAGAAAATTCCCCTAGCGCTGGAGTCCAATGTACCTATATAAGTACTCGATCATTAATCGTATTCCGCAGAGATCATCGATCGCCACCATGAGCACCTCATCAAACAACTCTGACACCCCACCGCCTCTGCCTTCATCGCCATCGTCGACTTCCGCTCTGCCTTCATTGCCACCGTCGACTTCCCATCCGCTGCCACCGCCACCATCGACTTCCCCTCCTCATCCTCTGCGGCCTCTGCAGGAATGGCTGCGGCGCAACTGCGGTGCCATATCCTCGAATCTACCAGCCGCGGCTTATCGTGGACGATCCCCTCCGTCGGCCACCTCGGGCACCGCTCCGTCCGCCTCAACCGTCAGAAAAGAAGCGTCCGGTGTCACCAATAGTCATCTCCTCCTCGGACGACGACAGCTACGACTCGTCGAAGGGCTACCGTGATGGCCGGGAGCTGGAGGATGACCCAGACGGAGCCAGGTCGAGCGAGGACCCCGATGGTCGCAGCGATGTCTCTGGCTCCGATGACGACACTGACGACGATGAGGACTAGATGTAGGCTAGCGACTAAGTAGTATTTCGCAGTAGTATTTTGGTGGGAAACTTTTGTACATAGCACTCTGTTTATGCTTATGCTTATATATATATATAGCATGATGTTTTCAATGTTTTCTTTGAACGATTCACAAATGGTTTGTGGATAAAAACATGTATGATATGGTGATAATCACAGACTGTTTTATCCACAAACCGTCTGTGAAGTTCTTTCTTTCATCACAGACGATTTGTGGTTGGAACCGTCTGAGATGTATGGTACATCGCAGACGGTTCCAACCACAAACCGTCTGTGATGAAAGCAAGAACTTCACAGACGGTTTGTCGATGAAACCGTCTGTAATGATCCAATATAGCAGATGGTTGCATCAACAAACCATCTGGGATGTGCCTGAAACACATCAGAGACGGTTTTCGTAAAAAATAGTCAGTGATGACGTGTCTAATATAACACCTTTTGTAGTAGTGTTATGATTAGAATTCAGAATAATACCAGTTCGGACAGCGGGTTATTTAATCAACCGAACCAACAGAGCAGTGCATAAGCAACTAAAGTAACACAGACAGTAATCAAAAGAGGACAGCTATAGGTAAATAATAATGAACAAGCTTTACAACAGTGAAATGAATTAAATAATTTCTAGCATTGGTGTCTACTGGTACAAGGCCTAATTCACAACCTTAATTGTCCAATTCATCATTTGATCTAATTTGCATCATCAAGCAATGAATGACAGCAAAGTTGTATAAAGAAAAATTAGAAGAAAATAGAGTGATCAGTCGACATACATGGGGAGAGAAACAAAAGGAGCATGATTTACAATAACCTCAAATTCACAGCAACAACAGAATAGATAAAGATCAATGAAAAAAAGACATGCATTCTGAATTACTTGTTTGCATGAGAAAACTAAGCATAACCTCACACTTACTAGAGAAGACTTGAATATGGTTTAAGCAATTTGAACAAAAAACCACTAGTAGCATTGGTACTGGCTACAATAGGCTCAAAATGCCCTTTATCACGTGACTAAGCAATAGAAGGAAACAAAGCAGTATACAAGTCATAAAGAATACAGTTTTGTTTAAGCATCATGAAGCATACACTTTTGTTTTTTATTCTACAAAGAAACTGCACTAGACAAAATTGGCTCATGAAACATTTTACATGCACAAATCAATACAGGAACTTAGATAAAAGTAGTAGTAGTAGTGGAACCACCCCTATTGATGGCAATGGCAAAATCAAAGCATCAGACATATTGTATGTCATATAGTCTGTCAATACACAGATTGCAAAGTACAAAAACCTATAGATCGAGACAAAAATGCAACCAACCAAAAACTTGACAATGGAATAAACTAATGGTTTTCCATTCATCTGAATGTTCATCATAGTAGAACAGTTAAGCAACCTAGGTTATAGAGAGCTCAGCATACTTAAAGATATGGAGGGAGATGCTCAATTTGGCATTTAGTAACTAATGCTAGTCACACCATAATCAGCCAGTAACAAACTCTAATTGGAAAGAAATGAAAATGCACATGTATTAAAGAACAGAACAGAACAGTGATATGTTTCCTTTTGACATTATTTACTGCTACGAATTAATTGATCAAAAAAGGTAAAGAAAGTTAACGGACTTAAGCTACTATCTTATTCCAATCTTATTCAAACAGGACCACCTCCGAATTCTAATTAGACTGTCACTCTATGTGGGAATTGTTTGCGCCACGTAGGCCAAAGCAGAGGTAGCCAATATATGTGAGAGGTCCTATCATATCTAGAACACGCTCTAGATCAGAGGTTGAACTATTTTAAATTTGCAAATCAGTTATAATGCCTAATAATAGAGGCAATTTTATTCCAGTAATAATGCTCATCAATATCAACAATGCAAGAAACAAAATCGGCTTCATATATTAAGCTATCTGTCAACTTTGTGTTCTAAGCATCAAGAGAACAAAAATCATCAATTAACTCAGTACAAAAGGCACTATTCCAGCAATGCTCCACATGGAAATTTAAACAACAGAAGCCATACTTTATGGGGCTTATAAGTTTACAAAGGTTCACCACTTTCATCCATCAAGCAATACTGGTCATTTTTAATCAAAGCTTTCTAAAATAAAGAAGTATCACAGAAGTAACCTATGTATGAAAGAATCAGAAGGCATGTATTCTAAATAACCCAGCAAAATAATTCACCAGCCTTAAACCCATTCGAGAAAAAAGATGCATAAAACGTGTGACAAAGCTATAGGGAGGCCATTTTTGTCCATGCTACATACTCAAGACATGATAAATAGAATACCACATACAAGAATGTAATCCAATCTAGCCATTCAAGGTTACATAAAACACCGCTGTTCTGGCAGAAATGTGAGCTAGGGTTTTGAGGACAATGACTCACCGAAGGGGGAGGGGCCACAGTTGCAGCCAACGATACATCTCATTAATTATAATTAATTGTAATACATACATCTCATTAATTATAATACGTACATACATCTCATTAATTATAACACGTACATACATCTCATTAATTAATTATAACACGTACGTACATCTCATTAGCGTATGCACATCTCATTAATTATAACACATACATACATCTCATTAATTATAAGACGGACATACATCTCATTAATTAGAATACGTACATACATCTCATTAATTAGAACACGTACGCACATCTCATTAATTAATTATAACACATACGTACATCTCATTAATTAATTATAACACATACGTACATCTCATTAATTATAATGCGTATGTACATCTCATTAATTATAACATATACATACATCTCATTAATTATAATACAGGTACACTTAAAATAAACATGACGACCTCATCATAACTCCACTTGTTTATTATTTTGTATAAAAAAATAGCCATTCACGATGATCGACACGTGTGTAGCTAGCTTTCTTAGGTTGTTCTTCCTAGACCGTGATTCCAGTACCGATAGGAGGCAACTCATCAAACTAATTGTATTCTTCCTCATCTACCACATTCTCAACTCTGAAAATCCTTCTCTTTCCCTGAAGAACCACGTGGCTCTTCTTGTTGGACGGTTCAGTTACATAGAAGACTTGAACAACTTGGTTAGTTAGTACAAATGGTTCGTCTTGGTATCCGACACGTTCGAGGTCCACAGTAGTGACACCGTACTTGTCAACCTTCACATGCTGCAGGTGAACCCAACGGCACTAAAATAAAGGGATCTTGAATAGTATGTAGCCGAGCTCCTATATTTCCTCAATGAACCCATAGTAGGACCTCCTCGTCAACCCAGCGGTATTCAGCGTATCGATGCGAACATCGTTGTTCTAGTTTGTGCTCTTTATCTCCTGATCTCTTATGTAAAATGTGCCCATTTAAGTCGTATCCTTTTCATATTACAACTGTAAATACTAGCCCTTTTGCCAACTATGTAAGCATATCAGCTGACGAGCTTCCAATGATGGGTTGTTGCTCCTTCAACCATATGTTGAACTGAAGGTTATGCTGTCTGATAATACAGGACTCTAGCCGCGATGGATTCTCTTGCTGTAGCCAGTTCTTGTACTCATCAATATACAGGGCCACAACAGCCATGTGTTGCAAAACCGTGAAATGGGCTCTAGCACACGCAGCTGGATCAAGCGTGATTGCTTTCCTTCCGATAGTCTCGATACCCTGAAGCCTCCCCTCATGGCAGGATCGAGTCATACCTATCGGTTCGACCTAAGCTATGTAATTCACGCAGAACTCAACGACTTCTTCGGTTGCATAACCTTCGATAATGCTATCCTCTGGTCGAGATCGATTCCGTACGTAGGACTTGAGAATTCTTATGTACCTCTCGAACGGGTATATGCTACGTAGGAATATGGGCCCGTACATCTTTACCTCCCTCACAAGGTGAACAATGAGATGGACCATGATATCGAAAAACGACAGAAGGAAATACATATCAAGATTACATAGAGTCATGACCACCTCGGCCTGCAGAGCATCTAGACTTTCGGGATCGATGACCTTCTGAGCAATTGTGTTAAAGAAATAACACAGCCTTGTGATTATCTCTCGGACTTTGCTCGGTAAAATACTTCTAATTGCGATAGAGAACATCTGTGTCATAAGCACATGGCAATCATGAGAGTTCAAGCCAGTTAAACTCAAATCTTGCCTCGAAACAAGTCTCTTCATGTTGGAGTAACCGGACAGAACTTTCACACCATGCAAGCATTGGCACAGTTCAGTTCTCTCAGCCTTGGATAGAGTGTAACAAGCAAGTTTGTAGTACGTTCGGCCTTTATCGGTCTCTTTCGGTGCTAACTCAGGTCTGATACCCATATCGACCAAGTCAAGCCGTGCATTGATACCATCCTTTGTTTTGCCCTTAATATTCAGTAAGAGACCAATCAAGCTATCACAGACATTCTTCTCTACATGCATCACGTCGATGCAAGCGGAACTTCTATGTGCTCCCAAAAAGGTAGGTCCCAAAATATTGATCTCTTCTTCCACAAGCTCTTCTCATGAGTCCTCAATTTATATCCCTTTCTAAGCGCAACATCCAAGTTCTTAACATTATCATGAATGTTTGTCTCGCTTAAAGGCTTTGGAGCTAAATCGTCTTCGGCTGTTTCATTGAATTGTTTCTTCATTTTGTGGTATGGGTGATTCCTCCGAAAGAACCTACAATGACACATGCAGAAGATTTTGCACAAGTGATTCAGCCACACACTCTCAGAATCATCCAAGCAGTGAGTACATGGTTTGGCTCCTTTTGTACTATGCCCCGACAGGTTAGCAAGAGCAGGATAATCATTTATGGTGCAGAACAATAGGCAGTGCAAAGTGAAGTACTCTTGTTTGTGAGCACCCATACCTGCACCTCAGGAGCCTACAGTGTGTTCAGATCTTCCACCAATGTGCTAGGTACACATCAATATCGTTCCCAAGTTGCTTTGGGCCTTCGATGAGTATTGATAGAAAAATGTACTTCCGCTTCATAGACAACCAAGGAGGAAGGTTGTAGATACAGAGATTCACGAGCCAAGTACTATGACGACTGTTCATGTTACCCGAAGGATTCATTCCGTCCATACTCAATCCAAACCTTATATTCCTCGGATCTGCAGCGAATTCTTGAAACCTCCTATCAATGTTTCTTCACTGGGTAGAATTAGCAGGGTGCCTCAACATTCCATCGTGCTTACTCTCATTCGAGTGCCACCGAAGCAGTTTTGCCACCTTTGGGTTCGCAAATAAACGCTTCAAACGGGGAATTGTAGGCAGATACCACGCCACCTTAGCAGGAGGTCCTTTCTTCACCTCGATGCCATCGTCATCGTCATCTGATTTATCTTTATGCTTATACCGGGACGCGTTGCACATTGAATATAAATGCAAGTTTCTGTACTCTTTGCGATAGAGGATACAATCGTTCAGACAGGCATGTATTCTTTCTACTTCCATTCCCAAGGGACATAGAACCTTCTTGGCTTTGTAGGTGGTTGTCGATAACTCATTTCCCTCAGGAAACATGTCCACTAATAGACATAACAGCGCCATGAAACTCGTCGGACCAACTGTTGCTTGCCTTTAATTTCAGCAGCTCAAGCACAGATGACAACCTTATATATTTTGACTTGCAGCCCAGGGACAAAGGTTTCTCGGAGTTGTCCATCAAGACTTGGAATTTTACATACTCCTGCTCATCACGATTCCCTTCTGCATCCCACAGTATCTGATCCAGATTGTCATCGTGAAACCTAACCTCAACAAAAGCACAATCGATATCATCTGTTGACTTCATCAATGATGTTAATACTACTTGCTTCCTGCATAATCTACTCTTCACCATTGCTGTTCCAACATGTATATCCCCTTTTGAAACCCCTTAGAATCAAGTGTGCTTCGATTTACGCTGGGTTTCGAAACATCCTCAGATTCTCGCAGTCAATGCATGGACAAGACATAAATTCTACCCCTTTGTTCAACATATGCTCCTCTGCAGCTCTTCTAAAAGTGGAGACGCCATTAATGTACTCGACGCTTGCACGATTCTCAGCGTACATCTAGCTTCGGTCCATCTACGGTACGTATATAACAATAAGTGTTAATAATGAATTAAGTACACTAGGAGTGCACTTGCACACATATGCTACATTTAAGCTACATTTAAACTTGCAATTAACCTTTGTAGATCCTTATATCAATACTACAAAAAGGGTTATACTAGACACATCATCACTGTGTTTTTTACAAAAACCGTTTGGAAAGAGGCTCGGGCACATCGCAGATGGTTTGTGGCTAAAATCATCTGTGATGTCACCCTCATCACAGATGGTTTTGGGCCACAAACCATCTGCGATGACCCAGATAACATCACAGACAGTTTGTGGCTAAAACTGTCTGTGATGAGGGCAACATCATAGACGGTTTTAGCCACAAACCGTGTGTGATGACGGGCAGAACTTCACAGACGGTTTTTGGATAAAACTGTCTATGTTATCGAGCCCCAGCTGTAAATCCTTCGGAACATTTAAACGAATGAGTGCTTCCATGCTTTTCCTCCTAATACAAGTTGCACAAATCTTCAAGCAAGCGAAGGGGTAAGTAATCACTATCTACCTTTCATTCTTGTTTCAATATTTGTGCAACTTTAAAAAAACGTGGAAGCACCTCTCAAACCAACGAAACATGCATTTGATATAATTAAGAACTAGCTTCTTGCATCATGCATCACAATATACAAAAAATTAAACTACAAAAGTTCTTGATGGGAAAGCATAGCTAGTCTGGTCCTCGTCGTCGCTACAGTCGTTGCGGTCTTCGCTCAATCCTGCTCTGTCTGGGTCATTCTCCAGCTCCTAGCCATCACGATAGCCCACTGACGAGTCAAAGCTATTGTCGTCGTCGGAGATTGCTATTAGCGGACGCTTCTTTTTGACGATGCTTTAGGCGGAGGGAGTGGTGCCTGAGGCAGGCGACGTACTGGCCGGCGGAGGAGACTGTCGGTGTAGCGCATAACTGCAGCTGGCGGATTCATTGATATTGCGCCGGCATGGCAACGCATCCATTGCCGCAGGGGCTTCGGAGGCTGATGAGGCGAAGATGGTGGCGGTGGCAGAACTGGCGTCGGAGGCGACGATAGTGCAGTCCCACATTGGCCAGCGGAGCCAACAGAGGAGGGGATGGAGTTTGAGTTGCTCATGGCATCGGAGGCAGTGGAGTGCGATCGATCGATCGGAGGTAGTGGGGTATTTTCGATCCAGCGCTACCGTATATATATCATTGCAGAAGTGCAATTATGACCTTCGTTGGGAAACAAAACACTGGGAAGACGAAAGGTATTCATAGTGGAATTCCTCAGAACTGCGCTCCTGAAACATGAAAGGCGGAAGTGCAATTACAACCTTCGTTGGGGAAACAAAACGCCGGGAAGACGAAAGGTCTTCACAGTGGAATTCCTCGGAACCTCGAGCCTAGAGCACGAAAGGCGGAAGTGCAATTATGACATTCGTTGGGGAAACAAAATGCCAGGAAGATGAATTCCTCGAAACCGCGCGCCTGGAACACGAAAAAGCTAACATCACAAGTGGTTTCTGGATAAAACCATTTGTGATGAGGTCATGACAGACGGTTTTATCCACAAACCATCTGTGATGACAGGGACAACATCACAGATGGTTTGTGGATAAAATCGACTGTGATGAGGGAAATATCATAAATGGTTTTATCCACAAACCATCTGCGATGATCAATTCTGATAAATAAGAACAGATAGCCTCAACCTCCTCTGTATTTTTAGAGTTTCCTAGATATTTTTGAGGTGGGTGCGATTGAGAGGCGATATGGTGAAAAGAGACCCTAGATTTGGAGGTGTAATTGTAGATCCTTGTGCTCTAGGTCATCTAAGGTTAGTAATTGCTTCGAATTTGCATTATATTTTAGATCTAGCTTGGTAAAGAGGGAAATGAAGCTGGTTTCTAAATCTAGCTTGGTGTAGATCCATTTGTTCTTTGTGATGTCAAGTAGTAATTGGTTCAAATTTGCTTTATATTTAAGATCTAGCTTGGTAATGAGTGAAATAAAGTTGATTTGTAGATCTAGCTTGCTGTAGATCCATTTGTTCTTTCTGATGTAATGTAGTAATTGGTTCTAAGTATGTTAAACTAAATATGTAGACAATTACTTAAAGGAAGATGACCTAGGCTAATAATTGGTTCTAATAGCATTATATTGAAGGTATATACGTCTAGCTTGGTAAAGAGGGAATTGAAGATGGTTTTGATATAGCTTTGTGTAGATCCATTTGTTCTTTTTGATCTAAATTAGTAATTGGTTATAATTACATTATACTGAAGATGTAGCTAGCCATGTGAAGAGAAAATTGAAGATGCTAAGTCTAAATGTTTACATATCCATTCGTTCTTTTTGATGTTAGGATCTATATATGTTAATCGGCAAGTTGAAATGTAGCCTATATGTAACATATGTCCGCATGTGCACTTCTAGTGTACTTAATTCATTATTTAACACCTATTGTTACATATGTAGTGTAGATGGACCAAAGCTGGATGAACGCTGAGAACCGTGCGAGTGTCGAGTACATTAATGGTGTCTCCGCTTTTAGTAGAGTTGTAGAGGAAGATATGTCAAATAAGGGGGTAGAATTTATGCCTTGTCCATGCATTAACTAGAATCTGAGGAGGATTGTCGGAGTCGAGAATGTGGTAGATGAGGAAGAATACAATCAGTTCGACGAGTGGCCTCCTATTGGTACCGGCATCACGGTTCAGGAATACCAACGTGAGGAAGCAAGCTACACACGTATTGATCATCGTGAAGGGCTAATTTTTATACAAAAGAATAAGCAAGTGGAGTTGTGATGAGGTCGTCATATTTATTTCAAGTGTTCCTGTGTTATAATTAATGAGACATATTAATTATTATGATGTGCATTAATTATAATTAGTAAGATCTATTGAATAAAAATAATGAGATGTGCATTAATTATAATTAGTGAGATGTATTGATTAAAATTATTGAGATGTGCATTAATTATAATTAGTGAGATGTACGTATTATATTAAATGAGATGTTTGTATTATAATTAATAAAAAAACTGGGTCATTTCAGACGATTCTGGGCCCACCCTCTTGCCACGCCAAGCCCACTTCCGTGCTAAGACCCTTGCCGCGCCAAGCCCCTTGCCCCTTGGCGTTGCCGCGCCCTAGCCCTCATCATAGATGGTGGAAGATTACAACCGTTTGTGAAGAGCCCGTGGAAACAAAAAATGTGTTCCATGGAATTTGAACTCGGGACCCCACGTATGCAGGCCTACAAGGCTCTTGCGAACCGAGCTAAGTACCACTTGTTAGATAATATATATAATTTCTATATGAGGTGGCTTGTATCACAAACGGTTCAATCTTTGAACCGTCTGGGATATGTCCCCTTATCCACCCACTGCCCTCACGCTTGCCATTTACTAAGTCCCGCACACTCAGTTTGCAACCCTAGCTAGTGCCTGTGGCCTTCTCTAGCGGAGCCCTCCCCCGCGGCCCCCCTCGGCGGCCCCCTCCCCGCTTGGTGGTGACTCTCGACCGCGCCCTCCCCCTCGGTGATGCCCTCCTCCCTCCCTCATGCCCTCCTCCTCTGCGGTGCCCTACCAGCTTGGTGGCGACCCCCCTCGACCGCACCCTCCCCCTCAGTGGTGTCTCCCCTCGGCCGCACCTGCGCCCTCCAATATTAGTACATCACACTTCTTCCTTTTAACCCAATCTAATTTGCACCATTTCATTCAGTTTCTTCTGATGCTTTATTCAATTGCCTTTATGTTCATGTTCATGGTATGACATATGAATTGAAGTGTGCCATGTTATTCAGGTGGGTTTGATTCACTAAAAATGATTTCAGTGCTTACTATCATGGGATATTGTAGACATTTCTTATTGTGTAGTTTTAATTTATTGGTTTATTTTATCTTTCATGATGTATGAACGTGTAGTATAGTGGCTTAAATTGAGGCTGTTCAAGATGCTGTTCAGCAATTAAAATCCTTCAAGTTGCTTAATTTGCAGTTATAGAAAGATAAAGTGATAAAACATCATTGAAGTGGTATAACTGGCATATTTGTTCAACAAAGCAGACGACCACCATGAGATTGCTATTTTCTTAAATTTGTCGTCCTGGTTGTGACCTTGGAACAGAATCCCTGGTTGAGCACTACAAACAAATTTACATCTTACTCTTATTATCGCACTTTGTTGAACAATATCGATTGGTCTTGTAAGCAATATTGATTCTCTTAACCTTGTATGTACAAAACAACTCTTAACTAACCTTCTCTTAAATTTGCTTCTCTTAACTAACCTTCTCTAAAATTTGCTTCTCTCAACATACCTACTCTTAACCTTGCATCATACAAGATGGCGTCCCCTGAATCCTCATCGCCGAATAGATCTAATGAGGCGCCCAACGTTGGAAGACAGAGGCGCGGTCCAAGAGGGCTTAGTAAAAGGCCTTAGAGCCGATACACCATCATGGTGGTCGATCCGCGCGATGGGGTCTCTACAACACCTCCAAAGGCTACGACAGCTTTCCGGACCATGTGCGGGATTGTTGGGCGTGAAAGGGTCCCCATCACCTATCCATCATGGAAGACGCTGACAGATGAGGGGTGCGATAACCTGGTGACAGAAATATTCACGTCGTTCGAGCTCCCACAAGATGCTATGCCCGTACTGCGACGGTACGCGTTGCTAGTGGCGAAAACGGCGTGGAAGAACTTCAAGAGCGTCCTCGTCATTAATTACGTGACAAAGGAAATGACTCCTTTCCAGAAGTACAGGTTCATCTCTGAAGACGTCTGGGGACGATTTGTTGAGTTGAAGACGATGGAGGAGTTCGTGCGTGAAAGTGTGGCGCACAAGACCATCCAGTCAAAAAACACCCACCCACAGAGACTCGACCGAACTGGGTACGCGGGCACGATCGTGCAATGGACGAGGGAGGATGACGAGGCAGTCCAAAAGGACGTCATGCCACCATTTGCCTCGATCGTGGACCTGCGTGCCCAAAACTGGGTAAGAGCGAGGTCACATCCCACGTGTTCGGGTGGTGTGTCCTTTGCAAACCCCGTTGATGAGGAAGTGTCCTAACTCCTAATATCGTTGAGCACGGAATCTTCCCGGGGCTCTTTCACTTCAGACAGAGAGAAAGATATACTCTCCACGGCATTGAGAAACAAGTAGCACTCAGGTCGCACCCGAGGCCTAGGTGTTTTCATTTCCTGTAAAATGGGATTCCCACTTAACTCCGACACGTACCAGAGTAAGAAGAGAAGCAAAGCCGGGCGTGAGGAATGGCTAGTAGCCCTGATTGAGGAAAGAGTTGAGGAAAGGCTCAGAGCACAGTTCGATGGTCAGCTACGAAGCTTGGAGGAAAGGATGGAGCAAAGGGTGGCTACGGAGAGGCAGACACGGAACGTGCAAGCCCAAGAAGCATAAGCGCAGTTCAGCCCAACCAACCATCGGAGCAGCTGCGCGTCTGCCCCTGAGACGAACGTGGACGAAGCCAGATTTCCTCCGAACAAAACCGAGGTAATATACATGTCTGCAATGCTCCTCAAATAGTCCTGTTTGACGTGTTACCAAATTAATCGTATACCCTTACGTAGGTGGCCATGCCGTGCAATCTCCAAGTGAGGCTTGCCAACAACTCTGTTCCACTTCAGGCTGCTTGGGGGCACGTGTATCCATCCGGTGCAGGGGCGTTGTTGCATGGTCGTACTTTAGATCCGGGCTATGCGAAGGTCCAGGTGGACGACGTATATGAAATTTGAAAGGCCGTGACGCTGGAGATGACCCCAAATGACGAGATCGTCACATTAGGGCATGCCATCGACACATTCATCCAGTGGTCCAAGAAGGACATCTCCTTCATCGCCTGCCCAGAAGCACCGAAGCTACTAGTCGTGGCTCTGCCGGAGCCATGTGCTGTACCGAAGAAGCCCACCAAATCGACTATCGTGTCCCATCAGGCACAGGCCAAAGCTACAGTTCGGGCCAAGTCATCTCCGATGAAGATGACATTTGGTATACAACGAGGCGGCGACAAGGGCAAATCGAAACGGTGGATCACGTCAGCCCATGACTTTCTGTTCGCCCCATTGGCGTGACAATTCGAGTCGGGACAGCCATTAATACCGAAAGAGCACGATGTCACGCTTACAATAGCGTGCATTAGATTGCAAGATTGGTGCATTGAACAAGCCAACAAGCCGGTGGCATAACGTGCATCGAGTATCTCGATCAGTTTCAAGGAGCATTTCTTCCATCGGTTTTTGGATGGCTTCTTCGTGGTCGGCTTCAACGACCTAGTCGATCTGTTCAATGCCCTTGATGCATCACTCATGAGATGCTGGACATTATAAGTGCGTGCAATCACGACGTACATTCGTGTCGTACCGATAAATGTTAGATATATATGATCCTTGATTTTGTATATGTAGATACATGGTCAAGGAAGCACAAGCAAGGAAACAACCGGTGGGTTTTGTCGACCCACACATGGTGTCCAAGCAAACCATGGACAAAAATTTACAAATCGTCCATGAGTACGTGGAAAAAGTATTGTTGGCTCAATAGAACAAACAATTCATACTTTTACCCCACAACTCGGGGTAAGTGCTTCAACCAGTTGCTATACTTGTTGATTTGTACTATATAACACAGCTTGAAGTTAGGTTGAATGACCATGGTGACATATCTGTGCAGGTATCACTAGTTCTACTCGTAATTATACTAAGATGGAACCAAGTAATTTACCTTGATTCCAAAAAGGGCGGCACGCACGACTTGATGCCTATCAAAGATTTACTCGATGCGTTGTTCGGTGTCTACAAAGCTTGTAGAGGTTCACACAAGAAGAACCCAGCGATGCTAAAGCATATTTATAAGTTTTCGATATGTGCTAGTACGTAATAATCCTTTACACTTCATAATAATATCTTTCGAACTAATTAACCTATTATATTTTGGCAGTGCCACTAGCAGCCAAAGGCGATTAACCTATGTGGATTCTATGCTTGCAACATGCAACTCATTGGTTCAAAGGAGATCAACGTTATAGAGGTTTGTCAATCTTGCAACAATTGTTTCCACCTACAAATTTATATACACGTAAGACTTTACTCTTCCCAACGACAGGCTTAGTAATGCGCTGAATCTGCGTTGGAACAGGCTGACCTCCTAGGTATCCGAGGACAACTCTGTGCCTTCTTCATGCGTGAGGTCATTAATCCAAAAGACGAATACCAATCAAGCTCGCCTGATGAGTTGCGAATTTGTTAGATACCGTTTGGATTAATTTGTAAACCTTGTGCTGTGAATGTGTCATTTCTAGCTCTCAATTCAATTGGTTTTTGTATATATGAGTTGATTTCTCAAATGGATTCGTTGTACATTTTATTGTGCGACCAGAGTTCATTTATATAATGAATGTGCCGTATTTTCATATGAGATCCGATCTCATTTCTGAATTGTATGTCATAATAATGCTTGGTGATGCTTTGTACTGTTTTTTTTTCAAAGGGCATGGATAGCATTTCTTAAGGCTAGCCAATAAATTAAAATTTAGTCAAAAAATAAAAAATCAACATCACAGACAGTTCCAAACTAGAACCGTTTGTGATGAGCCTCACATCATAGACGGTTCCTATTTAGAACCATCTGTGGTGAGGCAGTCATCCCAAATGGTTCCAAACTGGAACCGTCTGTGATGTGGGCTCATCACAGACGGTCATCACAGATGGTTCCAAACTAGAACCGTCTGGGATGAGTTTTTTCACTAACGGTTGCAAAACCGTCTGTGATGACCGATTGTCATCACTGACACTTCGGTACAGATGGTTCATAAAACCGTCTTTGATGAGATTTATGAACCGTCTATGATGAGCGTTTGTGCAGTAGTGTATCACAAAGAACAAATGGATATATATACATATGCAAGCTACATTTAAACTCAGCATCTTCAATTCTCTCTTTACATAGCTAGCTACACCTTGAGTATAATGCAATTAGAACCAATTACTACTTTAGATCAAAAAGAACAAATGGATCTACACCAAGATAGATCAAAACCATCTTCAATTCCCTCTTTACCAAGCTAGATATATCTAGAATATAATGCAATTACAACCAATGATTAATCTAGATCACCTTCCTTTAAGTAACTATCTACATAATGAGTATAATGCAATTAGAACCAATTACTACTTTACATCTCAAAGAACAAATGGATCTACACCAAGCTAGATCTAGAAACCAGATTATTTCCCTTTTTACCAAGCTAGATTTTAAATATAATGTAAATTAAAACCAATTACTAGCCTTAGATGACCTAGATCAGAAGGATCTACAATCACACTTCCAAATCCAGGGTATGTTTCCACCAGATCGCCTCTCAATCGCAGCTATCTTAAAAATAGCTCGAAAAACCTTAAAAATACAGAGGAGGTCGAGGCTCTCTATACATATTTCATAGAAATGATCATCCTAGACGATTTTTGGCTAAAACCGTATATGATGTGCCCCTCATCATAGACAGTTGTGATGTGCCCCTCATCACAGATGGATTTAGCCAAAAACCGTCTGTGATGTGTCTGAGACTCATTACTGACTATTTTTGCAAACAATCATCAATGAAGAGAGTCTAATATAAGTCCTTTTGTAGCGGTGCATGTACGAGCTGTGGGCTAAATAAATCTGTTTGATTGGGAAGCTCGACCACCACTACAGAAAAGGACATCACTGCCGGATCAACATCAGCATCACTGCCGGATTTTGACCCGGCACTCCCTAACTAGCAGTGATAGTCGGGACTATCATTGCCGGTTCTTCAACCGACAGTGATAGTAATATCACTGCCGGTTTATATTATACAACCGGCGGTGATAGGATTATCACCGCCGGATTTTTATCCATAACCGCGGGATAACAACTTATCACCGCCGTTGGTATTTTTCAACCGCGGTGATAACACATTATCACCGCCATTGTTATTTTTCAACCGCATTGATAATCCATATCACCGCCACTTAATATTTTCCAACCGGCAAGTGATAAGGTGGTATAACGCGCGATTATTTCTCTAAACCGGCGTTGATAAGTACAATTGCCATATTCTCCTCCAAAACCGGTTACATAATTTTTTTTGTATTATATGTATGATGTAACCCTGTACTATATATATATTGCACAGTACATTTATTCTGTACGGTATATTTTATGCGCAATATTAACAAAGTATTGGTAAAGAATAATTCAAATATATTAAATCATCATAATATTTAACATTGAATACCGAATACTCATTTAATCATGACAATATTAATGAAGTATTTGTAAAGCATAATTGAAATACAATAAATCATCGTAATATTTAATTATTACATTGTTCATTAACAATCGCTCACATTTCGCTTAATTGTAGCGTGTGGCTCAGAAAACTCGCCCTTCGGGTTGATCACTTCTCGACGATGAACCCAACCATCCGCTCTCGAAGGGCTTCAACTTCACCGCAAGTAGGTCATGGTGCCGAGCTTCACGCTACCGCCATTAAAGAAAATGATGCATTAATTAGTGTCGTAGTTTTTATAAAGAAAAGTATGCGTCAACATGTAATGATATACCATCTCGCCGTTGTAGTCGGTGATCGCAAGCGATTTAACGTGTGTATGTGTGTCATTAAGTAGTATGCACATAAATTGTTCCCTTGTGGTCGTCTTAGGCACGGAAAATCGGTTCTTATTCGAACTTCTTCGTGAATGGACGGCATCGCGTGCTCTTCTTGCGTATTTTGTGTACGCCTGTATGGTTATGAATACTAGTTAAACTTAATTAGGTGTAATTAAGTGCAATGGAATGAAAGATTACGGAGCAATAACGCAACGCATCGAGTTTACATTGCCTAGCAATTCTATTACTTCTTTGTAATCATTTGTCGGTTTCTCATTGAGTCCAACACGTTGATCGTGCTATCGCCTAACGAATGACGAGAAGGATCCAGTGAAAGCTGCAGAAGCCCATTAGTCATGATATGGTGTTGCACATGAGATAAAACTGACTAGTAGACTAGTAGGCAGGGAAACACGTACTGAAAGTTGTAGGGTAAAAGTACGTAGGTCTTGTCTTGTAACTTTAGCAACGCCTTTAGTACGTACTCCTCGATCTCTCTCTCCGTCGATGGATCTTTAATAAGTTTGCAGTTGACAAGGCCGGGATCGAGGAATCCTACCCTTTCATTTAAGTCTGCTCTGAGTGTCATTGTCTCCATTCTACATAAGAAAGAAGTTAGACACTAAGTTTAAGGGTACGTGAATGTACAGTACGAATTATACAAGAGACTTACAGAGTCCACATTCTTAATACGACACGCCCGAGCATCTCGTTGGTACAACGGTGTAACTCGGAGGTTTCTACCGTAAAACTCCGTCCATATTGTGAAAATCCGCTTTTTGTATTTGACGGGGAACGCGTCGTTTTTTGTCTCTTGGACAAACTGTCGATACCATTGATGTAGATGTCGTAATTGTGTCATCAGTCTCTGCTCCTCGTTTGGATCCACCAATGCTTCCCCGTTAACGAACTTCCACCTTAGAGGAGGCCCCGCCTTTAGCACCCTTTCCGTCCGCGGCAGAGCACTTTTACCAACTTTGTCCTTTAGATTTACGCCAGAGATGCGCTCGTAGTCCGATCGCTGGCTAGGTTGAGGAGATTCGCTTGCCGTCCACTGCTTAACCGTCGCTATGTCTAGGAAGAAATCTATTTTGGCGCTTTGATTTCAACTTTATCAGTCTTGGCGCTTTTTGAAGTGAGTCATCACGTCAAGCGCCTACTTCCTTTCTAGTTTCTTCTTCGGTCATGTCATATGCTCGTTTCTTACCGTGATCATCCGGGCTTCACAGATGTGGCACTTTTCCCACGACCGTGATGAATTTTGAGATCGCGCTGCTCTATCATTATTTTTCAGTGGCGCTGGAGCACGAGGTGGACTTTTTTTCGGTGACGGAGGAGGACTTTTACTACCTGGATAGGCCGCGTCGTCATCATTATTATCATCATCGCCATTGTAGTCATCGGATAAAAACATTATGTAGCGCTTTTGCCACGCGATGAATGTGCCCAGGCTTTGTCCAAGAGTATTTCTGCCTTCCTCGCTGGGGATCTGTACCTCAACTTCACGGTAATTGTCAACCACACTGTCTACTGATACTCTGGCATAGCCCTCAGGAATTTGGCGGTTATGCAACATTTGCCCCTCGCCACACGGCCAAGCCATCCCTTCAGCCACCTTAATGGTTATGTTCGCTAGGGGCAGGTCCAGACTGCAACATGTTGGCTCTACGATTTTGTCCACAGGAAAATTACAGGCCGATTCCTCTTCGGGAGTGCCCGCTGACGCTTGGCTGCTTTTATGAGCAATGGCGGGACTCTGGAGGTCATGTGCGTGACATTCGCCGAGGACACTCGCTAGCATTTCTTGCATCTTTTGTATCTGTTCTTGAAATTGAATTTCCTTTACCTGCATCCTTTCTTCATTACTCGCATACATGCATCCAATCGTTTTGTCTAGTTAGCTTCGGACGCTTATAGATAGAAGCGTCCTCTGGGAACGCTGCTTTCCAGGGCACCAAGCCAAACCCTCTAGTACGACCAGGGTGCTCTTTGTTACCCAGGGCGCGTGTTAGCTCGTCGTTCTCTCTTCTTGGTTGGAAGCAGCCCTGGGCAGCTTGGGCATGGGCATCTGCGATCTTCTTCGAAATTTCCTCTTCTTTCTCGCTTCTGAAGCTTAAGCTGCCATCATCCGACAGACCAGCTCCCCTCGCAAGCATCCAGTACTTTGATCTCGGGGCCATCTCGGACGTCGCAGGAACAACTCCACTAAGAATTAGCTCTTCTTCCCTTGCATCCCACTTGGGTACTTTCTTCACATAGCCACCGGTGCCTAGCGTATGGGGGTAAACGTTCTTGTCCGAATTTGCTTTGTTCTTTTCACTGATAGCCTGGCTTCATCAGACTTCTTATATTGCACGAATTCATCCCAAAATTGCCTCAACCTCGGGTACGTATCAAAGTTCGGCGTTTCATAAGGTATTTATTACATGAATATAACAAATACAATATAAGGTATTTATTACATGAATATAATAAATACAACATAATAAAATCTCATGATGCTCCTAGAATCCAATATGCTTTGCCAACTTTAGCATCTCTCGATCAAGAAAATCTCCCGCAAATCTTAGATTTCAAATGTTAAATCTAATTTGCATATAGTGTGAAGACTTCTACAAGATTCTTCATAACAAAACTTCACTAAGCTGGAAATAGGAACAAATTACATTTAATCAGGAGAGCAACCAATTGATCCTGGAAAATGTCAATGTATTGCTAATTGTGCAGATTAAAAACTAATTAATTCAACAAGTTGAGTAAGTAATTGTTTATCTAAGTGTTATAGTTTCGTAAAGCAAAGAACAAATTAAGTAGCATAAAGAAATGTGTTCAGGGAGATAAATTAAGTAGCATAAAGAAATGCGTCATGAAAATCGCAGTTCAGGAGAACTTGAGTATGCACACAATCTTTAGATTACAACCTTACAAGATATTCATATTACATCAACCTCAAATGATTGTTGGTATGCACACAATCTTTAGATTACAACCTTACAAGATATTCATATTACATCAACCTCAAATCCCAAAGATTCCAAAGGTAATTAGCAATCTTGTTTGATTTCCATATCAACTAAGAAGACCGCAACCCTCATGCTGTTATGCTAAGCAAGCACGCACAATAGAAACCTGTCAAGAGCACAAAGATCATATTTTTCTGATAACAACAATTATGTAATCATATTTCCCAAAGGTTCTTGCACAGGTTTAATTTGTCAGAGAGATTTTTTTATTGAAACATTTGTCATGACAGCACTCAAGACAAATGTTTCAATAAAAAAATCTCTCTGGTAAATTAAACATGGTTGCCTTGTCTTGATAAAAAAATCTCTCTGATAAATTAAACCTGTGCAAGAACCGGCAGTGATACCTAAACCTCACTGCCGGATTTTTCTCTAGAACTGGCAGTGATATGGAGGTATTACTGCCGGTTCTAATTTCAACCGGCAGTGATACCTAAACCTCACTGCCGGATTTTTCTCTAGAACCGGCAGTGATGCGGGTGGGCCCCAAAAGTGAGTGGCTCAAGCCAAGCTCAAATTCAAACTATCATAACTTTTGATATATAGCTCCAAAAAGGATGAAGTAAATTTATAAATTTGTATAAAATCATGAAGTTTTAGAATATAGGAAACATTTATTTTTTTAATCAAAGAAAAATTAAGTGAATTACAAATTTGCTAAGAACCCTACATGGACTTTACATAAATACTATAACACCATGAGCATTAATTTGAATCTTTTTGATAAAGATTAACTTCAATGTGCTAGATATTAAAGTGTATCCGTATATTACAACTGGAAGCATGTTCTCCATACAAAATAAAGTGTATCCGTATATTACAACTGGAAGCATGTTCTCCATACAAAATAAAGTGTATCCGTATATTACAACTGGAAGCATGTTCTCCATACAAAATAAAGTGTATCCGTATATTACAACTGGAAGCATGTTCTCCATACAAAATAAAGTATATCCTGGTATATTATTACAACTAAGTAATGATTCGACCTTCGTTATGATCACGGCGTATGTATGTAGCTTCCTCACTGTCTTCCATGAGACCTAGGTCGACGTTCTCACCAAAAGGAGGAAGCTCATCGAATTGGTTGTAGTCTTCCTCGTCGACTACATTGTCAACTCCGATAATTCTTCTTTTTCCTTGAAGAACCACGTGGCGTTCTTTGTCAGCCGGGTCCCGAACAAAAAAGATTTGTGTGACGACATTAGCAAGGACGAATGGTTCTTCTCTGTATCCGATGTGCTTGAAGTCCACGGTAGTGATACCGCATTTGTCGATGTTCACGCCCGTGAGCCCGACCCATTGGCACCGAAAGAGAGGAACCTTCAAAGGCCCATAATCAAGCTCCCAAATCTCTTCTATGAATCCGTAGTAGGTCTGCATATTACCATTGCTATCGTGAGGCATCTATACGGACTCACTGCTCGTTGGTGCTCTTGTTATCTTGTGCTCGTATAAAATGTATATCCATTTATGTCGATCCTTCAAATGTCGATTGTACATGACGGTCCTCGAGACAGCGCTCTCAATCGAGCACACTCATCTGCGATGCATCATGTGTCTAAGCAACCAATCTCCGAAGTTATCTCTGTGGTATCTTGCGATCCAAACCTCAGATTTAAATGGGTTTTTCCTTCTTAGCATATTCTTGTGCATATCAACATACGGTGCCGCTACAACTGATTGGTCCAGAACTGTAAAATGTGCTTGAATGAATGAAGCACGATCATTAGTACGCTTCGATTTCTGACCTAATGTCCCTTTGCCCTGTAGCCTCCCCTCATGGCGAGATATGGGCACACCAATCGGTTTGAGATCCATGTAATCGACGCAGAATTCAATGACCTCCTCGGTTCCCCAACCTTCGGCAATGCACCCTTCCGCCGATGTCGACACGAACATATTTCTTCACAACCCCATGAACCTCTCGAAGGGTACATCCGATGTAGAAACACAGGCCAAGAAATCAGATTCTTTCACAATATGAACAATGAGATGGACCATAATATCAAAAAGGATGGAGGAAGCACATCTCAAGCCGACATAGAGTGTGGATCACGCCTTGCTGCAGCTTACCCAGTTTCGTTGGAACAATGACCTTTGTGAAATCGCATTGAAGAATGAACACAACTTTATAATTGGGTCTCGCACTTTCTTTGGCGTAACACCCTAATTGAAACAGAAGCATCGTGTCATCATCACGTGGCAATCGTGAGACTTCATGCCGCTTAATTTCAAGTCTTTCATTGAGACTAGCCTCTTCATATTGGCGTAATAACCGACGGTACTTTGACTCCGCAAGCATTCACACACGCTAATTTTCTCTTTCTCGCTAAGAGTGTAGCAAGTCGCCTGAAGGTACTTTTTTCCTTTACCCAAATCTTCATGATGTAGCTCCTTCCCGAGGTTCATATCTTCCGTGTCCATCCATGCTTTGAGTGTATCTTTGTTTTGCGGTATGTCTAGTAAAATACCGAGCAAGTCGTCACACACATTCTTCTCTATGTGCATAACGTCGATTGCATGTCGAACATCCAAAGCGACCAATAAGGTAGGTCTATAAATACGATCTCTTTTTCCACAAAGGAGTCAGATCACGGAACACGGATCGATGTAACGCCGCTCCTTTCCATGGATAATTTTAATATCCTTTACGACCGCAAATATCTCTTTGCCGCTATGATGTTTTGGAGCTGAAGTCGTCTCCTTTGTACCATCGAAACCTCTCTTGTTGTTGCGATATGGATGGTCCTTACGAAGGAACCTACGATGTCGCATGTAACACATTTTTCTGCAGATTTCAGCCACCGCCACCAGATCACCCAAGCAATGGACGATCCGTTGAATCCTTTGATAGTCCGGCCCGAAAGATTACCGAGAGCGGATAATCATTGATGGTTACGAACAACAACGCGTGTAGCATGAAGTACTCTCTTTATACTCATCCCATAGCCACACACCGTGCTCCACAATAATGTAAGATCTTCAACCAGTGGTTTCGTGTACACATTGATATCGTTGCGGGTTGCCTTGGCCCTTGGATCGCCAGCAAGATCATAATGTACTTTCGCTTCATACAAAGCCAAGGAGGAAGGTTGTAGATACATAAAGTCACCGCCAAGTGCTATGACGATCGCTCATGTTGCCGAAGGATTCATCCCATCCGCATCGAGCCCGAACCTTATATTACTCACATCACATGCAAAGTGTTTCTTGTATTTTGTATCAATGTTCCTCCACCGCAGAGTCGCAGGTATCTCGAGCATTCCATCCTTCTTACGCCTCGCGTGCCATCGTAGCAATTGAGCATGCCTTTTGTTCGCAAATGGCGCCTGACGTGGGATTATAGGGAAATACCACAACACCTTGGTTGGGGTCTTTTTCTTCGATGCACTTCAATGTCGGCATCACCGCGCTTATAACGAGATGCCTTGCAAACGGGACACGATCCAATTTTACAAACTCATTGCGATACAATACGCAATCGCTCGGACATGCGTGTATTTTCGTACTTCCATCCCAATGGGCAAACAATCGCTTGGCCTAGTACGTGGTTGCTTGGCAACACGCTTCCCTCGGGAGAACGCTCGCAGAAAACTAACAACTCGTGAAGCTCTTATCGGACCAACCATTGCTTGCCTTCAATCGCAGCGGCGTTAGCACAACATGCGACTTTACGAGGTCCTCCTTGCGGCCCGGTACAAAGGTGTTGTAGAGTCCTCTACCATACTGCCGGAACTTCAAAATCCCTTTCACTCGTGTGGTCCTCCTCCCATCATGCAACATCTGTTCTAGATCATCTTCATGGTTATCGATTTAACGTATCATCTTGGGTGTCCACGAACGTATCCTCGACCGCCGTGGAGTCGTTGTCTTCGTCATCATCATCAATCGGATGATCTTCACGTAAAATCTCATTTTCACCGTGCTCACCCAACGGTATAGGCGTGCTTGAAACCCTTCAAGCAAGTGTGCACGGATCGCCTCAAGATTAGAAAACTGCTTCTCATTCTTGGAATCGACGCACGGGCAACAAATGTAGTCCGTCAGCTTAGTTGACTTGTACGCCGTAGCCACGCTCAGAAAACTAGTCACACCGTTAAAGTACTCTCTATCGCGACGGTCAGCTTCATACATCCATCTTCGGTCCATCTGCAAATATTTATAACAAATAAAATCTCAGTAAATCAATGAGTGGTCACAAATTATTTTATTTATTTCATTTGTTATGTACTGCTAATTAAACAATAAATCTATTTCCAAATCTCACTATTAAAATCAATTAAATAATTGCTATTACTTATAATGGTCTGTCCGGCAAATTTGCATTACTTACAAAAAGTATTGAATTAATATACACCAAGTAAAGAAACAATACGTGTGGGCTGGGCCAAAACTACAATTTTGGCCCAAAAAGATTTCTTAATTTTAGAATTGTTTTTTAATTTAATTAATCCATTAAGCAAGTTCCAATTATTAAAATTAGCAAACCAACTTCAAAAATTATGAAATTTTTTTGAGAAATTTTTTTCAGAAAGTTCCACAAATAATATAACATTTAAAAGATTATTTTCAAGGTTTTATCACATTTTAAATTTTCTCAGAAATTCAAAACTTCCTTTTAATAGGAAAATATTTTAAATAATTAGCTAAAAAACATAAATACTCATAAATACATAATTTATTACTTAAAACATAATTCAACAAAGAATATAAATACTTTTTCTACACACATGACATCTAAATAGTTACATACAACGACAAATAATAATGTAGTGCTGCCGTACTTAATTAACATATTAAACGCAATCACTAATTTGGTCCTCGTAAAAACATAATATTCAAGCTACATCTTAATCTCACTAATCACTGCACACATAAAAAGGTGGTGAACTCAAATCTAGTCTCTAAATTAGAGCTCTAATTGTGCTCATTATGCAATCGATAATTCTCACAGCCAACAACCTATAGAACGTAATATCCAACAAAAACCAACTACAAATAAAATGTACATCAAGATACGAACCGTAGATCACGAATTAGAAGTGAATTCCACCAAATTTGAGAGCAAAATTGCCCTCTCTTCCCAATCGAGCAAGAACAGAGCTCCTCTCTCTGCTCAAGGTGGGCAAGTACGAAGGGTACTTATAGTGTCGAATTATCACCGCGGTTGTTTTTGAAGAACCGCAATAAAATATCGCGCGCTTGAATAATATAATTCGGCAGTGATACTCTCTGCCGTTCCCGCGTGAAAATTTAGGGTAAGCCTTATCACTGCCGGTTATTATTTATAAACTGGCAGTAATATATCATTGTCGATTTTATAATATGAACCGCAAGTGATATCGCTCTCTGATGTCGCGGGAGAATTTAGGCAAACTTATCACCGCCGGCTTTTATTTACAAACCGGCAAGTGCTATATTATCGCCGCCGATAAAATGAACCGCAGTGATATTGCTTCACTTCGCGCGGAAAATAAATATTGTGCCGGTTTTACTTGGAACCGACAGTGATAATACAATCACTGTCGGGTGGGACTCACCCGGCACTGATGAGGCGTCACGGATATACCCATCTGTAATAGTGGACCAACCAGCTGTTTGTACTAATTAATCTGTTTGCCTCCCAAGTTGATGCATTGGATTTCCATTAACCACTGCTGCAAAACAAAAGTTCAAATCTATTAACAGTATCTCTCCTTTTAGTAAAGAAAGGCAAAGCAACTGTAAACATCGCACAATAATGCAATTAAACTATACCAACATCTTTCGTACCAAATGTGGGCTGCGCTAGCTCCTGATTTGTTGATTTCTACTTTTAGTTAGCCCTGGTCACGAAGCTAAACCCATGTGGCCATCGTCAATTAATCGCTTTCAAAGGAGGATTAGCTGTTAGTAATTAATCATATTCCATATCAAGCATGCAGTGCACCGGTGCACGAGCTGTGTCTATATACGCACATAGTTAGTTGGCTTTTTGTTCTTAGGCCGTCTAATCAGAAATCTATATACACACAAGTTTTAACAGAATTTCGAACTAGAGTTTTCTTTTTTATAATAGTTTGAATATTGTAGGTATGTGCTGATTTTATATATAAATCAGCAAAGTATGTAATATAAATTCGTTCAAAATCTTCGAATTCGAGTATATTTTTTCAAAGGTATGTGTTTCATTTGAATTATTATAGATAAGTATATACCCTAAAACTAATTTTTACAAAAAAATATACCCAAATATGGCTTAACTTCGTGCATTTGAAATCATAGTGTCCGGGCTCCCCGGTACCCCATTCCGACTTGAGAGGCCCTCTTACCATCTGTAGAACATGGTATGTTTCTTGTTCCTGCCACTGCTCCAAAAGTTTGAAACCTGGAGAATATTCCCTCTTGTAACTAAAAAATTAGCAAAAGAAGGCGCCGTACCGTACGATTGCTGCAATTAGTAAGCAGATCAACCGACGGAAGTGCACTCCCACTGACCGTCTGATGGATCTGTTGTTTACTTTGATGAGTTAGCTAATCAGCCCGATCGATCTCTTTGCCAGGCTCCACGTAGCTAAAATGCATGTGTGAGCTCCCTCAAGGACCTACAATTAGTTGGTGCTAATCTCTGTCATCCTTACAAATCAGGCTTGTTGTGCGACTCCCAAGTTGTTTAATTAGAAGCGACAGCTAGGTAGTGACAGATGATATATACTACTCCTTTGTATATGCAAGTAAGATTCTTGGTGTTATCCAATGCAATTGGCTAATGCCCAAGTCAAGATCCATCCAATTAGCAAGTGACCAAGTCAAAGAACAAGTGAGAACACGTTAATTAAACTCAAATGTGATCACTGTTAGTTAATGATTAAATGTTAGTTTGCATTCTTGCTACAAACACAAAAAATATGTGTTCAAGTAATTGGACCCAGCCGTTTAAATACATGCGTAAGTATATATACGAACAACATCGAGCGTGAATTTTTCATGTTGACTTGGTTTGTGGAAAGGACTTCAAGTTAATTAGGTCAAGCACGGGCATGGATGCTTGACCGGATTGGTTAATCCTGCACCAACCCCAACCCGGTCGGCCGGGAGATGGGCAGCTAGCGTATATATGGGACCCAGCAATTAATATATCGACTCAATTTTAAGACCGGGGCACGTATACATAGATTAACCTGCAACGTCAAATTGGTCAAAAAAACGCATGTATCAAAAGCACCGGTTCATGAGATATGATCAGAGATAGATGTTTTTTTTTAATTTTGGTAAAGAGATCGGATATTCACTTAAGAAGAAGATAACAGTCGAGCTAAACTTGGCTCTCGGCGAGCACGTGCGTCGAGCTGAGTTCAAACGTGAGTGGGTTCCGTGCTCACCTGGCACACTCACCAGCCAAGCAAACGCTCAGTTTCAATAGGAGATAGATGTGCCCAAATATCGCTGTTAGATATCCGGCATGAATTAGCTCAGTTATCACGGTGCACTTCTCACAGTCAGTCTAGCCTTTTAAAAACTTGCTAACCTCGTCGATGAAGATTTTTACCTTGTTTAATTAATAAAAGTTATCTTTTCCCTTAAGAAAATGGTCCACAAACATTTTTAGTTTCAGTACAACGCACACAAAAACTGCGCGGACCACATGATATGCTGAAAGCCGGTTCCGCGTCCGACATGCACGGAAGGAAAATTAATTTCAGTGCAACGCGCGCTCTACCTGTCTCCGTGTGTGCGTCCCAAACACACACCGTTTGGTATCGTGGAAAATAACACTTAATAAGGCGTATCACAAGTTATAGAGGAGTTTATTTTATTAATATTATTAAAAAACGGAAAAAGAATTTCAGCTCCAGACTGCTCACTACTGCGGATCGGGCATGCACAAGCGGTTCAAAACCGCTTTTAGAAGCGGTTTTAGAACCGCTTTAAGCAACCGCGAGTGATATCCCGTCGGGTATCATAAGGTTCGACACTTCCACAAGCGGTTGGTGTTACGAACCGCTTGTGCAGAGGCTCTCTCCACAAGCGGTTGGAGTTACCAACCGCTTGTGAAGAGTCTGACAGCATAGCGTTTTGATTATATTCAATATAGAATATGTTTTCAGAGGGGTTTTTGATATAGATTTTGACAATTAAAATAAATAGAACTACATGAGTTTTTTTGACACAATTAAATATATATTATTCATGCGTACTCATTCAGATAATTACAGGTTCATTTACATATCAATACGAACTTAATAGACTAAAAATGAACTAGTTGATATGAACACATGAAATAATAAGCCACTTTTACAAGTTTAAAAGAATAAAAGGACGAATCTTGAGCTCATTTCTTGCGTGCGTCGCTCTTTGTGCCCTTGGTCAACGTTGATGTCAGTTCACCTGTCCTTATTTCAGGACAATCTCTCCAACCATTTGCGTGGAACTCGTCTTTGGTGGATACAATCTCGTCGACAATAAAACCGATGAGTTGTTCTTGGATTGCTGCAACCCGGTGCGGCAGGATCACGCCTTGCACATCGATGTTGGGCTGACAAAGGGGGAAGTAAATAAATCTCTGGACATGTAATTAAAGTGTAAGTACTAAGAAATTGACATGTGCACACTACCTCGGCGTTGGTTGTCGGCACATCACCATGGGTAATACTTTGCATATAGTGGCACACATAATAGCCACATAAGTTGTTTCCACCCATCTGTTGTAGAACCTGCGATGAAATTTGGAAAGAAAACGATTATTGGGATGAAAAACTATTATGGTATATTAATATTCTTTAATACGTACTCGAGTGCTTATTTGTACATCAAATTCGTTCTCGAAATCTCCTTGTTGCTTCTTTCGAAACCCTGTGTGATGCGTTAGTATGAATAGTAATTATCAGAGTTAGAATTAGCAAGGTATTTCAATATATATAATAAGGAAAACTATCGTATATATATGTGCTATATACCTGTTTAGGGTGTCAATGATAAATTGATATTTTTCACCAGAGTTCTTTTTGAGTCTTGAACAACGATTTGGCTGCTATCAAGCTTGATGACAAGAAGGATCCAGTGAAACCTATTTATGTATTGCAACATATATGTAACTAGCTAGTAGTATTATAAATGCCTTGGAAAATATAAGAACGAGAGGTTGTATATATACGTACTCGAAGTTGAAGGGCAGAAGTATGTACGGTTTGTAGTGCTGTCCCAAGAATGCATTGAGAATGTAATCTTCAACAGCCTTTCGGTTGTATCCAAAGACGAACTCGTTAACAATCTCTAGGTCGATGAAGCCCACGTTGAAGATATTCTCTTTTCTACATCGTTGTATCTCCATTCTACATAGAAAGATATAAGTTTAAGAGTTGCAATTTTATTGTACGAGGAAGCACACGGTAAAGTTATGAGCTTGACACTTACAGGCACCAGCAGCTCATGAGAGACACGTTGATGGCGTCGGCATGGTAAATATGGTACAAGTCGTCAAATTCGAGCCATATGGTGTTGTCCCCGCGATAAAAATCATCTTCTTTGATACAGAGGGGGAACATCGTTCTTCCTTGAGCGGACTCTGTCATGTACCATTCGTGAAATTGCCGCATGTTGGTTGGAAGATCCTTTATCTCATTTGGGTCAATCAGCTCCCGGCCCAACTGAAATTGCTATCTGACCTTTGTTGCCATTGGGATATCACCTATTAATCCAAGAGCTGCAGCTGTGGGTCTGAGTCCTGCCTCCTTCATAAACTTCTCGAAGTTCTCCTGATCTTGGTCTCTCTTCTTCTTTGCCACCGTCGCCGCCTGACCACGTTTATTCTTCTTTGTAGCCTTTATTATTGTCCGTTCATAGTTGGACGGCACAGGCAGCGGTTTTGCACGGCATGTCGCGAAGTGTTCCGTCGCTTTTGGATCAATTGGTACCTTTAGCTCTACCTTCTTTTTTGCGAAGTGTGCAGCCAATTCTGCTTTAGTGACCGCGTCACTCTCCTCCTTATTCATATCATATGCCCTCTTTGGAGGTTCCTTTATCTTTGTCGATCGGCTGGACCTAGCCTTCTTGGGAGCAGGTGGAGGAGCCTTAATTCTGCTATCGAGATTCTTCCTCGGAGAAGATGGTGGAGGCGTGGTTTTCCTGGGGGGGGGGGGGTTCTTTTTTGTTTGAGATGCTGGTGGTGGAGTAGGGCTTCTGCGTGGAGCGGGTGGTGGAGGAGGCGTGCTCTGTTTTACCGGCGAGGCATTGCGTGGAGGTGACGTTGGAGGAGGCGTGGGTTACCGTGGTGGAGATGACGCATCCACACCATCTGGAAATATGATGTACCGTTTGCGCCAAAGGATGATATTGTGGAGGGCCTGTCCAAGCTTGGTCACGTCGTCGCCTCCATGAATATCGAGGTGAAGTTCTTCAAATCCGCTCAGCACCTCCTCCACCACGACCTTTGAGTAACCTGGGGGTATCACGTTGCAGTGGAACATCTGGCCCAGCTCCACCGGATATGCCATGCCGTAAGCCACCTTGATGGAGAGGTTGCGCGCATCAACGTGTAGCTCACACTGGCGGCGAACCATTATGTCATCCACGGGATAACGGGCTAGCAAGTTGTCCGCTTTAGGGGCCTCGGTAGATGCGCAGCTACTCCGCCGCGCGGAGGGGCTGATCACGGCGTCTGGCTGATTGCTCGGACCTAGTCCTTGAAGCTTGCTGAGGGCAATTTGTACTTGCTACACAACTATGTCGCCGATGCTAGCCTGGGTTGCTCTGAGCTCTTGTTCCAATTGGTACACTTTATATGATTCTCTTGCTTTGCTTCTATGCCGGCTCCTGTACGTATGTGCATCCTTGGCGAAACCATACTTCCACGACGTTAGCTTGCCCATACCTCGTGTCCGTCCTGGGTGCTCAGGGTTTTCAAGGGCATGTGTCAGCTCATCATTCTCCCTGTCTGCCACCAACGTACCTGCCTGATACTACTCGACAGCTTGTACAATCCTTTGGCCGGCCTCTTGTACTCCTGGTGCCATCACCAAACTGTCGTCATATGAAAGGCTCCCCCCATGACCCATGAACCAATTGCTTAGGCGCTGTTCCCACAAAGCGGTAGCTGGTGTGACGTCCTTCGCCATTAATTCTTCTTCCCGCTTCTCCCATTTTGGTACAACCTTGAGGTAACCACCGGTGCCAAGATAGTGGGGGTATTTCTTCATCTGTGAATTGGCCTTGTTCTTCTGACTCGCGGCCTGGCCTTCAGCTGACAGCTTGAACTCCTCGAATGCTTCCCAGTGATCCGCCAACTTAGGAAATTGGTTGAAGTCTGGTCTTTCTCCCTTCTGCACATACTTGCGGTTGAGAGACGTCTTCCACGCCTGAAACATTGTTGCCATCTTCTTCAAAGTGAATTTCTTGGCTTTGTCTTCGAACCCTTGAGGAAATATGAAATTTTCCTTAATATCTTGCCAGAGCAGGTCCTTTGTAGCTTGAGGAACTTCGGCCCATTTTCTGATGCTAATTGGGACGTGATCCCTCACGTGGTAACCGCAAGCGTTGTTGTACGGCCCAACTGCTAAAAGAGGGGCAACCGGCATCCCTTAGTTGTTAACGTCGGTAAACACGTGCTTTGTGGATGGCTTCTTGTTAGGTCCCCGATGCTTGGATTGGTTGCTCGATGTACGGGGCTTGAAATACATAAACATATGTACAAACGTGTCAGAGTGTATTATATTAATGAATTGCGATTAATTAACATGTCTACGGGGATTATATTCTTCTGGCTATACCTCATCCTGGCCGGAACCAGTGTTACCAGAATCAGCGGCTCCACCGTCAATGGCTTCATTAGCAGCAGCCTCAACGGCCTCACCGGAACCAACATTAGCCTCAGCGGCAGCAGCGATGGAGTCCAGCAAGAACTGTTCTCCCTCGTCGAAAGTAGGGTCACCACGTCCTGGTTGCGCCATCTATCCTAATTCTGAAAAAATGTTGACATAAATATCATATTACTTTGAAACAACCATATTACAGATTACAACACAAGCATATTATTACATAAATTTCTACACCAAGCATTAAATACTACGGCGTGTTGGAACTAGCCCAAGGATCAAACACGAACTCGTGGACACAAGGACGGCGTGTTGGAAAAGAAGAAAAACTATCATGACTTACGTGAAAGACAGAGAACAGAGGACCAATACATATATGGTGATCTAAGAGGCTTTAGAAATTTTAGGTTTCCTTTCTTACAACTCCTCAGATCAGGGGCAATGTCAAGACTCAAAAGTCAGAATTTGTAAGTCATCTAATTCAAGGTGCGTGTGCAGTTGTGCTAGTACACACATTTTACATACCAAGAATACAAAATCAATGTTTCAGTGAAATGTCATAGTAGCACATACATGCACACAGATACATCCTTGTGAGCATTATGCAGGCACAGAAATGAGAACATCCTTGTGGGCATTTCACCGAACATCTTGTGGGCAGCCGAATTAGAGAGGGAGGACGACGCGTGCACAGCTGTACCTCGGTCCTCCTGGGTGGAATGGCGGTGTGGCGGCGGTTTGGTGGCGGAGGAGGCGTCGGCGAGGTGGCGGAGAAGGCGCCGGCGGGGTGGAGTGGCGGCGGCGGCGAGGGCACCAGCGTGGGGTCGACTGGCGCGGGGGTGGAGTGGCGCCGGGATGGTTGGGTGGCGGAGGAGGGCGACGACGTCGATGAGGACGGCGGCGCGGGGTCTCGACAGAGGCGATGACGGCAGCGGTCGGAGAGACACAGGAGGCAGCGGCGCGCGTGGGGTCTCGAGCGGGGACATAGAAAATTTGGGGTGTGAGAAAAGGGAGGGGCGTGTAAACTTTATACAGGGAGCACTTCTACAAGCGGTTTTTAGAACAAACCGCTTGTAAAATATCTTTACAAGCGGTTTTAGAACCAACCGCCTGTAGAGGGAGGACTTCTACAAGCGGTTGATATTACTAACCGCTTCTGAATGTTGCGTTCTAGAAGCGGTTCTTTTCTCAAACCACTTCTGAATTTTGCGTTCTAGAAGCGGTTCTTTTCTCAAACCGCTTCAGTTTAATTTCAGAATTTTTAAAAAATGCTTTTAGCACTTTACTTTCATTCTAGAATTTTTAAAAAAGCTCTTAGAACTTTAGTTTCATTCCATAATTTTTAAAAAATGCTTTTAGCAATTTAGTTTCATTCCATAATTTTTAAAAAATGCTCTTAGCAATTTAGTTTCATTCCATAATTTTTAAAAAATGCTCTTAGCAATTTAGTTTCATTCTATAATTTTTTTAAAAAACTTTCAGCACTTTAGTTTCATCCCAGAATTTTGGCACTTTACATGTTTGCTTCTAGGACCCTTTCCAAATACTACATTCAAAACCTTTACCATAGCAAACACACGTGGCCCACTACGATGCTGAGGCCTTGCACGAAGGTCTGGTTGCCCATTAAATTTCCTGCCTTCCTTCCGCAACGGGTGACTCGTAAGAAGAAACCTACGGTGACCCATGTACACAACCTTCCGAGAGTTTTTCAGGTACATGCCGTCCGTTTCATCTAAGCACTGGATGCAGGCTCTATATCCTTTGATAGTTAGGCCGGACAAGTTACCGAGAGCAGGCCAGTCGTTGATTGTTACAAATAACAATGCTCGTAGGGTGAAATACTCCCTTTTGTACTCATCCCATACCCTTGCACCATCGTCCCACAACGTCACAAGATCTTCAACCAATGGTTTCAAGTAGACATTGATGTCATTTCCAGGTTGCTTGGGGCCTTGGATCAACAACGGCATCATGATGTACTTTCACTTCATGCACAGCCATGGAGGAATGTTGTAGATACATAGTGTAAATGGCCAGGTGCTATGGCTGCTGCTCAATTCTCTGAAAGGATTCATCCCATCGGTACTCAACCCAAACCTTATGTTTCTCACCTCATCTGTGAAGTCCGGGTACGTCCGATCGACTTTCCTCCACTGTGAGCCATGTGCAGGGTGTCTAAGCATCTCGTCGTCCTTACGCTCTTTCTTGTGCCAAGGCATCATCTGGGCATGCGCTTTGTTAGCAAACATACGTTTCAATCAGGGGATCACAGGGAAATACCACAACATTTTAGCTGGAGGTCTCTTCATCTTACGCTCCCCATCTATTTCACCTGGATCGTCACGCTTCACCTTATAGCGTGATTCTCTGCACACTGGACAAACATCCAAATCGGCATACTCATTACGATACAGGATACAATCATTAGGACATGCGTGTATCTTCTGTACTTCCAATCCCAAAGGGTAGACGACTTGCTTGGCTTCATATGTAGATTCGGACAGAGTGTTATCTTCTGGAAGCAACTTCTTTACGAGTGATAACAACTCATCGAATCCCTTATCTGGCACACCATTTCTAGCCTTCCATTGCATGAGTTCCAGTGTGGTACGCAGCTTTTTTTTGGCCCTGCCCATAGTTTGGATACAAAGGAGTTCTGTGGTCCTCTAACATGCGCTGGAACTTCTCGAACTGTCTTTCATGTGTGTAGTCTCCCTCTCCGTCACGTAGCATCTGGTCTAGCTCATCATCACCAAAGTCACCAAGTGTTTCTTCCACGGAACAGTATTGCGTGCCGTCCGGGATACTGTTGAATCCATCTTCCTCTTCCTCGCCTTCTTCATCGTCTTCCTGGCTAATTACCTCAACTTCGCCATGGTTGGTCCAACAGGTATAGTTTGGCATGAAACCTCTCATGATCAAGTGGTTCATAACTTGCCATCGCTGGGAGTGCTCCTTCTTGTTCTTGCAATCTACACACGGACAACATATGAAGCTGCCTGGAGGCAAGATTGCAACGGCCGCATCGAGAAAAGCCTGCACGCCGTCAATGAACTCTGTCGAGTGACGGTCCGCATTGTACATCCATTGCCGATACATCTACACCAAGTTATAATTTCATTAAAAATTATAACAAATTTCGTTACCAAAATTATAACCTAACTTAAATTTCGTTACATTTAAACCCAACAAAAAAAAGCTCCACTTACACCGTCATCCAATTAAAGACCTACCTTTCTAATTATTTTGTATCCCTTCCTACCTTTGTAATTATTTTTTATCCTTCTACATGTTTTTCTATTTTATTTCATACACCAATAATTACTTCCTTGCAATATTGTACCTAGATCTCCCCCAACTTATTGTAATATTTAAGATTCTAAAGCTAACAACCACCTAGATCTAAAGCTTTCAATCACCTTTACCTTGTAATGTCATATTTTGAACTAGATCTCCACCCTACATCTTCATACAACAACAAAAACAAGCATAGAAAACAAATTTTTGATCATGCTTAAAAAGTTCAAGATTTCTTCACATCCATTGAAAAAAATAGCAATAACTAGGTGAGAAGGATGTTCACATGATGTTACTAACCTAGAAACACTTAATTTGGAGCTAATCACCTCCAATTAAAAATTTGGACAGCACCTCCCCAAGAACAAATACCGGGACACCTTCTCTGCTCGATCGTACCTCTCTTGCTCATGGAGGAAGAAGGGTTTAAATGCGTTGTGGGGGAGGGCTTCGAAGCGGTTTGAGACACGTATCGCTTACATGTTATGCTCTAGAAGCGGTTCTTTTCTCAAACCGCTTCAAAATCGGCGCGGTTTGAGAAAAGAACCGCTTCTAGAACGCAACATTCAGAAGCGGTTCATGTCTCAAACTGCTTCTGAAATCCCTCTCCGGACCGTTGCCAACGAACTGCTTCTGGTGCGAACATCACAACGGGTTCACACCAAGCCTCTTCTAATAGGCCGGTTGTGATGCCCAGTTCTGTAGTAGTGGCTCCAGCTATCTTGAGCCCAGTCTCAGTAGCTTGGAGGTTGTTGGAAGCAAGGGAAGAGCCATGGCCGTTGAGCAGTTGAGCCCTATCTGATTCTTGAGAGTCCTGCATCCGCCACCGGTGGATGGGCAAATGCTGCATATATGGTAGTATGACAATATTTGCATCGTGAAGAAAAGGGAGGCCGACTAAGATGGCCGCTCGCAAGCATTTGACAAGCCCTATCTAGATAGAAACGTGAATCCACCGACGAGCACTCGGTGGAGAATATAATACTAGACAATCGAGCACGGTGTGCCACGCCACGACCGTCGCTCCCCATGCTAGCAAATCGAGAAAACGTGCAAATGCCGCTCCCTAAGCGAGCAAATCGAAGAAACACGCGAAATGGTTGAAAGGATATAATCTGCGATTTTGTTTTTCCAAAAAAGGGCTTAAACGTAATGCTAAAAAAATGTAAAAATTGTCTAAATGCAATGTATTTTTTTCTAAAAAAAGGATCCAAATGTATTTTTCTTCCCGAAAAAGGACCTAAACATAATTTTGATTTTATGAAAAAGGACCCGAGCGTAATGCCTAAAAACGCATAAAGGACCTAAACGTAATATATATTCTTTTTCGAGAAAAAGGATTTAATCGTAATTTTTCCCAAAAAAGGACCTAAACGTAATTTTTTTCAAAAAAAGGACCTAAGCATAATTTTTTTTCGCAGCTAGGCTCGACCCGCGAGCCGAGCCGGCACTGAGCTGGCTCAAATCATTGTGGTGCCAGGTATTCTATGGAGTATAATAGAGGGAGGATATATATGAAGGACTTTCAGGTGGCCTAACTCGAGAATCCAAGAGTAAAACTAAGATCGTAAAAGCTATTCCTTCGTGTTAAAAATAGATGTCGTTTTGGATATTGATATAATCTTCAAAACTCAAATTTGATCATTAATTTCTATTGTAATATATTTAAAAAATCTAATAAAATTATAATATTATAAAAGTACGTTTCGAGACGAATCTACACATATGATTGTCATGCATCTAATCTAATTAAATATTTAAAAAGATATCAATAGCTAAAGTTTTAAAGTTCGACTGTACGTATCTCATAGAAGGGACATGGTCTTTTCTTCTTTCCCTCATAATAATAACTAGGTAGAACTACGCACGATGCCGCGCCGTGCGAAAAAAATCTGCACTGAGCACTTTTTTTTAAAAAAAAGGAAATTTATGTTTTCTAGGTGGTGTTTTTGTAAAAATCCGTGCGGAAAAAAATCTACACTGAGCTCTTTTTTTTTTTTAAAGGAAATTTCGGTTTTCTTGGTGGTGTTTTTGTAAAAATCACCTGGCTAGGAGCTATCAGCGAATGTACGTAACCACGGGGTTCTTTGTGCAAAAAACCGGTGGGAAAAAAGTGGGAGGACCCATCCGCGATTGAAAAAACCAGTGGAGGACCCCTCTGCGAATATACGGAACTACGAGGCCCTTTCTGAAAAAATCCTAAAAAAAGTCGAATGACCTATCCATGATTGTAAAAAAACGGTGGAGGACCCATCTGCGAATATACGAAACTACGGTGCCCTTTCTGGAAAAATCCTGGTAAAAAAACGGGCGAAGGGCTTGTCCGTAATTAGAAGAACTTATCCCTAATTTCGCTTTACTGGGGCTTTTTTGCGAAATAACCGTTGAAAGGACTTATTCGCGATTTCAGAATTCTTAGATGGTTTTTTTGAAAAAACAACATGAGCTGCACAACTGCATGCGCGGGGATTCTTCTCGGCATAAGACAGATATAATTAAAGAGCACGGAACGAGCCATGGCCTAGGGAGAGGCCCGACGGACCCAATAAATTTCGGAGCACATGAATGCATCGATCGCCCCTGCCTGATGCATGCACGTACGATTCGCCATCTGTACATGCACGCAGCCTGTAGCTTTCGGGTCACATAATTGACCAATGCCAAGGGAGGAGGCCTAGCTGGTAGTAGTACTGTGTAATGTAGAGTATGTAGCAACATGCATGCCGTACATATTAGTTGCATGCGCACCTTGTATGTTTGTAGTGCGTGTTATGTACATGCGAATCTGTATGTACAGTAGATGATGAACGGCGCCCACGGCCCACCACGCACGTACGACACTGTATGTCGCCGCACGCACGGGATATTCCACTGCCAACCAGATTCCCTGCCACCCGAATTCGTTTTAAGGAATAGATGATTCACGCACTTCCGTTGAGATATACGGTATCATCTTCTCTTTTTTTTTTTCTCTTATTTCTCTTTCCGCTTAAAGGTTTTATTAACGTGACATTTGGCAGCATCAGTTTCACCCCCTTTTCTCATCTATTCCCTTCTCTTTAAACTCAAAAAAAAATTATTTCTTTCCAAATTTTTCAATAGAAAATATTTTAAACCATTTTTGAAAGTTTTTTGAATCGAAAGTTTTTGAACCAAAAGATTTTTAATCGAGTTTTTTGAATCAAAGTTTGCGACAGGAATTTTTTGAAGCAAAAGTTTTTTTATTGAATTCATCCGAAAGTTTTGAATTAAATTTTTTTATATTAGAGAAGAAGGAAGGGGTGGGAAAGAGGAAGAGAAGGAAGATTGAAGTAAGAGACGCCATGTAGCAACACCTGGATATGTTCTCACCAAAAAATCGGTGAGAGTAACCTCAAATTAACGATACCCCTTGAACTATGCTTTTTGAAACATTACCTAAGATGGAAGTTAAAACCCTCCAATTGATCACGCTGTCGAAGTTGGGCAATGCAACGTAATATGTGTGTGTATAAAGCCTTTTCCGTACTCTCGGGAGTACATACTTCCATTTCCAATATACTACTTAAACGAGTATATTATACTCGATATCACTTTCGGTATACTCAAATACTAATTCTAAGATACTCCAATATGACATAGTTGAAAATTTTTCATCAGAACCCTTTTTTTCTATATACCCTTTTTCGTATGTAAAAACATTATATACATAAATTATGGTATAAAAAGTGGACATTGATGAAACATTTTCATGGAACTCACTTTGAAGTACATTATAATCAATTACTAGAGTATGCTCAAAAGGATAAAGAGGTATAAATTTTTTGTTTAAGCTGTATTGAGAAGTGGGAGTACGTATTCCAAGGAGTATAGAACCATTTTCCTATATATATACATATATAAAGCCTCTTTTTTACTCCCAAGAGTAGTTTACCCCTACGCTGTATCTCACAACGTAGAGAGTATCTCGTGTAATAGAGGGTATGCACGAGTAGTATATGAGTATATAAGACTATCTATGTGATATGTATATTTTTAGACATAGTCCTTTTTGTGTGTGAATATGAAGGTATTTGCAAATATGATAAAAACTATGGACTTCCTCACAATGTTTTTATTTTTTGTACCAGAATATTTTTTTCTTGATTTAGCTATAACTTTTTACTAGCAACTCTGATTCACAAACGGCTTTCACCTGTTGCTTACTGATGACAAGAGAAATATAATGATATGTCTTGCTAATAAATGTCAGATGAATGAGATTTTACACCGATATCTAAGGCATGCTGTTAGATTTTATATATTACCAAACCTAGCCATGTTGCATGATGACCATGTGATAGCACTAAATGTACTTCAATTTGCTTTATATGTTGTTAGATTTTACTGCCGAACCTCGTAGTGGCGCGTAAATTGGAGATGTACATAAAAAGTTATGGCTAAATCAAAGAAAAAAGGTTCTAGTACAAACAAGTAGGAACTATATTTATTAGTTGGTTGGGCACGTAACTGATAGGCTTAATCAACACATGAAGTGGGTGTATATAGGATGGTTTGGATGCGCTCATCCAACCGACATGTAGAATAACGATTATACACTTAGGTGTAGAATAACGCTTTTGTGTGTGTATATATATGAAAAATAGTATGTTGAATATATATATATATATATATATATATATATATATATATACTATTCTTCAAATATGTGTAGAATAGCCTACATATGCCCCAGCAAGTTAACAAAGACCGACCGAATCGCGTATACCACTATTCACACTATTATAGAAATATACATCACAATCGGTTCTATTTCATCATCACAGTCGGTTTTGGTGGCAATATAAAGTCATTAGACAGTGATTAGGAGGAGCAATCACAGTCTGTTTTCACCCGATGGTGATAAATTGTCATCACAATCAGTTCTTGCTCAAAATCGATTGTGATGTGGTGCACATCACAATCCAAGCTAGAACCGATTGTGATGTGGTGTTTGTTCTTTGTACATCCTAACAAAAACAACATAGATTACACACAGTATGCACCAAAAATAACACAGATTACACACAGTATGCATATCACATTCATAATATATAGAACACAAATACTTTACAGTACACATATCACATTCATTCACAATATATAACACAAACATACTTAATAGTCAGTACACACATCACATTAACATGATTTACATATGGACTTGTAGAAGACATCACATTCACATGATGTAATATTGTTTTACATATGGACTAGTAGGAGCCTATCGGGTCTCAAAACCTGCCGTCCTCCTCTAGAACTTCTGTCCAATACCACTAGCATATGTGGTCTCGGGGTCTCTAAACTTGTCGTCCTCCGCTAGAACTTCAGTCCAGCAACACTAGCATATGTGGTCTCGTAATTTATTGAGATATTAGTTTTGTAAGCTCTTGAGGGGAATATTGGTCTTCTGCAAAATAAAAATGAGTGCACTAATTTAAGATTTTAAATTTGTATGTAAAAGCTAAGTGTATTATGCATGTACATATACCATAGGAAAAAGGTGTACGCTGTCGTCCAAAATCAGCATATGATGCATGACATAGAAGTCGCACAGGTCGTCACACCCCTGTTGATGACACTGTGAACAAAGAAAATCAAATTAAGAGACGAAGAATAAATGTCAGAAAAAATCCAATGCTAGACACTTGTACCTTGAAGCACTTCCACTCTAACTTGTCTCCTCGTTTGTCATCGTGTCGCCCTCCTTTAGCAACATAAGATAAGAAAACCCTACATACATTGGAGAAATGTCATTGAGGCAAAAAAATAAACGTAGTTAAATACAAAAGTGTTAGGTTAGAGGAATGTACTTACTTCGGCAAAACAAGCTTGATCGCGTAGGCCATCGATCTCTTCTCGATCTGTTAAAAGTGTAGACTTTGTTTTCACTCAGAGCGACCATGAGTAGAACCTAATGGTTGCTTATTAAATGGTATGCAATGCAAGAAAATAAGTTCATATACGGTTTAAGTGCGTACAAGTAATTGAAGGGTAAAGTAGTACTTACTCCTCGTGGTACGGGAATAGATTGAAATCCTTTTTCTGTAACACCCAGCACCTCCAGTGTCCCGAGTGTCACCAAAACAAGAATAAATAACTACACAAGGTAGATCCATAGGATAAAGGTGTCCTCAAACATACTACACCATAAAACAAATCTAATAAATTTTCGAAATCCAACTAAAGAATTTCGGCAGCACCTCCCCTAAAATAGTGGGCATCCACTCAACAGACAAGGTGGATAATAATCATACCAATACAAGCATAACAACTAATATCAACATTTAGCAACTAATAAGCTTAACTACACGATAAAGCATACAATAACCAAAACCACAAATACAATATCACAAAGATCCCACACTAAACACCAATGTGAAACTTTATTCCAAACTATTATTTGATCATGGCATGAGAGTGAGTGTGGGTGATGCTATTTCCCATCCCGACCTGGAGTCCTCAGAGTACCTAAAACCACACAAACAGCAAGCGTGAGTCCAAGACTCAACAAGTACATCGAAGAACATAAACATAGCTAAAAAGCATAGCTTGAGACGAATAATTTAACTAAATAGCATAAATAGCATAACTTACTTAAATTCAGCAAGTATGCAAAGTGGTAATATCCTAATCATTTCCCAATTTCAAACCATTTATCAACTGTGATTGAGTTCACAACTCAATGTCTCAACCTTCTTCACATTTTCCTCAAACAATATTAACAATGCAATGCAATGTTGTATGCTTTTATGCTCATGCACCTTTTCATCATTTATACCGGTATACTGAGTGCACGCCTGTCAGCGTACACCCTTTCATCCCCTTCCATCTCGTGGAGGGTGCCTACTCTTACTGACTCGCTCCCATCCATCTTTGTGGATGGGACTACGAGGTAGGACTTTTGTGCTCACTACGTGTGAGCACAGAGGCCCACATCGACATGGGTCGCCTCTTCCATCATGAATGCACATATGCAATTGACAATGTTTATAAGCATAAAACATGAACATGAATATAAACATGCACGTCATCATATACTTACATTCATCACCTTATCATTTGCACCATCATAAACATAATCACCTGTAACAATCCATAATGCAATGCAACAATTGCAATTAAATACTCACTTTTCATTTGCTATCCTTCATCCATCCTCATCATCACAAGTTTGGAATGCATTCTCTACCTGCATGATTCATGAAAACCACCCACGACAAATCCGGGACTTCCGGGTGTACTCAAGTCAAACAGGAACTTTCGGTCTCTATACCGGAACATCCGATCCAACCAGTTGGAACTCCCGACCGAAACGGTCAGAACTTCCGATTCTTCCAGAGAGGGACCACTTTGGGACTAATTGCTACCTACAACTTCCATCATAGGCATTAAGATAGCAATTACACCCCTTTTGGATCCTAAAAACTGCACTAAACTTCTCATATACATAATCCCTAGAAAATATACTTGTTCATCTAATCTACACATCAAAACACTCAAATCAATCGCAAACATCACCCGATGTACTTGCCTTTAACCGCGAGGAGTGGAGTGGCATGAGGATGAAGCCACTCCCGAAGATACACCACCTGAAAATAACATTTGCATACTCATTTTTCAAAGACTATATAGTTCATAATAACATACAACACTTCTACACCCAACCCCCAAAACAGCCTCAAGACCCAACAAATGGAATTCCGGACAGCAAGCGCGCAAATGAGCATATCTTCCAAATGGCTAAACCGAACTTTGAGTTCTTGTGATCTAAATGACCACAAGAGGATAACCTACAGTTAACCTACAACCATTCAGTCAGGAGCTGACTCTAAAACCCTCAAATTTCACTCTGAAACTCTGTCCAAATTTTTGAACTTTCAGCAGATTCTAATTTTAGGACAACGAGCTTCCAAATAGCATACTTTTGATTCTTGAATCCAAATCAAGCAAACAAGGATATTTTCTTAATCTACAGGAAATTTTCTAACTTTCTCTAGGCAAATATAAATTCTCAATCGACCTACACCTAATCTTAAACAACAGTTCAAACTTTCAGCTACCAACACATGCAGATTCAGGACAGCCAACACTAAAACAACCATAACTTTTAAACCGCTAAACCAAAATTAGTGTTATTGAGCTCTAATGAAACTTAAGACAAAGCTCTACAACTTTTGAAACAACCAACCCCTTTGGAACTGCACAAAATAACCCCAATTCTCGATCTGAACCTCGAATTAGCAAAATGCCCAATCTTTGAATTTTCAGCAAAGAGGTTGTTCTGGACAGCGCATTCAACAGGGCATAACTAATGTTATACATCTCGAAATCATGCAAATGAAGACATTTTAAGTATGTACAGAACATTTCCCATCTTTTCTAAGTATTGAAAAAATTCCAACTCGGCCTCTAACTTGACTTAATCAACGGATTACTATAACCGCTTCGACTGCCAGTAGATCCAGTGCAGTCTGCGGTAAAATGAGCATAACTTTCAAACGGTTGAACCAAATTGAGAGTTCTTAGTCTTTATTGAATCGCAAGAAAGAGATATACAACTTTCTCTTCAGTCGTACCCTCAGGAAACGCCTCTAAAATCCGCAAAGTCGAACCCTAACAGAGGGACAAAATCTGCCCGAAAACAGAACAATCCCTCTCAACTCAAATCCTCAACTAATCCTACCTCAAACTCAAACCCCTAGCAAAGGAACTCCACCACCCAACAAGCAGGACCAAAACCCTAGGATTTACCTCAAGATCTTACCTCTATTTCAGTTTGGGTGGAAACCAAGAGGGAGGAGGAGGAGCAGCTCGGGCTGGGGGGAGCACCAAGGGGAGGCGCCCATGGAGGAGAGCTCTAAGGGGAGGAAGCCATGAGGGTAGGAGGAGGAGCCAGGAAATGGAGGAGAAATAGAGTGGGTGTGGGAGGAGAGAAGAAATCGGGTGAGGGAGGGAGGAGCCAGGAAAACTCCCACACAAAAAAATTGACTCTGCAGATCACTGGAAAGTCCATCAAATACACAGACAGAGAATTCCAAGACTTGGAGAAATATCTGACACATTACATTTTCGACTCAGCCTGCAATGCCTACTTAATGTAGTTGGCAAAGAACTCCGATTGAAGCCTACTATGGTTGCATACGCCATCTCAGGGTCGACGAACCCAACTGGGTGTTGACCCGTCACGGTTCGCTGCCTCATTATCCTACAACTCATGTCAATTGTTAAAAGACATAATAAAAAATCCTATAATAGTCATAGGCTCATGTTATATGGTGCGATACTCACAGCATCCAGGATCGTACAGTAGAAATATCGATGGCTTTTAGGCTATACAAATGAAACAGAACCTCAAAACTCATTGGGAATGTCCCATGCTCGTCGCGGTGGAAATGTCCCTCAATACCTCACATTGAAATCGACGTGACGCTTTGCCGCATTCGCCTTGTTAGTGTACCATCAATGGAGCAAGCGAGTGCACATGCCTAGTGCGTTCAATTCATTGCTACAGACAAGGGGCTTTTCATATACGTATCCCTTATAATCTCGTGGGGGCTTTGTGGCCTCTATCAACTTTACTTTCTGGACATAAGGAGTCTTCGAGGTTAGGACAAGGGGCTTTCCATGTATTGAGGAGGCGTTGTGACCTCTGTCAACCTTGCCTTCTTAACAGAAGGAGTCTCCGAAGTCTGCTATGGTTCTTTAGCTGTCGTGCTAGTCCTTTTGTACACCAGCTCTACACTCTGTGTAGGAGTCAACTTGGACGGAAGACTCGTCATGATGGTGGGAGCAGGAGCAGGTGCAGGCACAATAGAAACCTACAAAGCACATGTATATATAACATGTTGCAATACTGGAATGATCTAGAAGATGCGAGGGATTTTTACCTTTAGTAGTATGACACCTGTCGCGAGCCACTTGATGAACGACATCCGTGCTTAACCGAGAGTGGTGATATCTTCATTCGGGGGAATTCCAACACATGAGATAGGAAGTCTTCGTGGACATAGCCCACCTGCACCCTCATGTAGCCCTTCCCTAAAGGGTTATCATGCATCGTATCAGTCTCCTTGCATGGAAATGCAACCCCGCGATCAGCCTCAATGGGAAATCCATCTTCCATCATGATGATCTGGCACTTGGCAAGCGTCTGCAAGAAGTGTGCAACTTGATTAGAAATATTGTTTAGCTTACTCTTGTACTTTTAAGTCGGAAACAATTATTATCTTCAGTTGAGGACCACCCTGACCATTTTTGGAAGCGCAGCTTCTAGGACAAGGCACAAGCCTTTCTACGAGAGGCGAGGCTATCTGACTCTGACTCTAGGAGATCATCACCATCATCTAGGCCCTCAAGCGCTCCTCATATGCCATCATCTCCTCTCTTAGCTCCTCCCTGAACGTGTCCTTAAGGCGCTCCGCATGTGCCTCCCATGATCTTAATCTGGTACTAACAACGTCCTCTTGGAAGAAGGACCAATTCGTTTGCCCCACACCTACGGCAAGCATCTGGCCCTTATGATTGGGCTTCCTAATCTCCGAAGACAAGATGTCCTTTGACCCTTGGTTCTGAAAGGTCCCCTACTCTTTTCGCTTGCTTAACTCCTCCTGCAAGAAGCAAATAAAAATTAGTTCTAAAATACAATAGGAATGGTTAACTGCAATGTAGTAAGTTAGATGTCTTACGATGGTGGAGATGGTCCGCGCGGTCGCATGGTTTGGAAAAACAAGATGACCGCCAGAGGTTTTCTTCGTCCTCGCTAATACCTAGTCGTGTGCCTGCTCTTCACATATGTGGGAGTAAGGCATCACTGTCCCAGAGTTCGCAAACTCCTCGGCTAGTCGTGCCCACTCTGCCTTCTTCCCTTCATATCTGGCGGAACCGAGGTGGTGCGCTTGTGTGTTCTGCCTCTGGATAGCGATGTTCTTCTCTCTCAGCTCCTTTACCTCAGGCGTACTCTTCATCCTTGTAAACTCCTCCCAAACATCGAGAGTCATAAACGGATACCTATTGAAGGGAGTATGACCTTTTAGCACGTACTCACCATGCATGATAACCTTGAAGTGCCTGAAAGACACACCCATTCTCTTCAATGCATACCGCCTTGTGTTGCTTTCATCTTCCTCTAGTATAATCCATTTCTCCTTAACTTTGTCCCACAGCCGATTCTTCTGCTCGGCACTGACTTCCTTCCTCTAGTCTTTAACCGTGATCGGCACTCTCTCCCTCACCAATTGGCCGAGAAAAGATCGGTAGCACCCCTTATACGTGAGAGGACCCGTTCAAACTCATGTGGCATCAAAGTGGAGAACCTACGGCGTTCTCCCTATGACCCCTTTATTTGATCCTTGAGCCTTTCTCACCTTACTCGGCCCCTCAAAATTTGTCACTGTAACATCCCAAAAGTTGAGTTTTAGAATGTTTGAAATTGAAAATGAACCATTTGCATTTTCCATGAATTAATCAAAGCTTAATTTGAATTTTTCTATTAATGAGAAGATTTAGTTTGATTAATCTATGCATTAATCCATGGGTTCCAAGGGATTTTTGTGTATTTTTGGAGATTTTATGAATTGATTTGCTATTTATTTGAAATTATTTGCTTTTATTTTACTTTCTGGAATTTCTTAATTGTGAAATGTTTTTATTTTCTAAAAAGCTTCTCGGGCCGAATCTCCTCACCCCACTCCCTCCGACCCATTCTTTTTTCCTTCACAGCCCACCTTCCCAGTCCGCTTCTCCCGCACCAGCCCAGCCAGCCCACGCGCTACCACCGTCGGATGAGCGACGCGTGTGCGGCTCGGATCGCACACCGCTGCCGCCGCAACCCTAACCCTAGCCAGCCCGTGTCCAAGCCGTGTCTGCCACTGCCTTGGAGTCCAGGTTGGACACACCTCCCGAGACCCCTATTTAAGGCGTTGCACCCTCTCCGAGGATCCCCGTTTCGCGCCGCACCCGCCGCCCCATCTTGCGTCACCCGAGTGTCTGTCGTTCGTCCGCGCATGCTCATCGGAGAAGGTTCGCTACGACGGAGCATTTCTTCTCCGTTGATCCGCCCCTCCTGTCTATCTCCACCACAGCCAAGCACCTTCAGGAGTTCGTCGTGCCTTTCTCTTCCAGGTCCGCACTAGCCATTGTCAAATCAGGTCGAGATTCGCCGGTTGCCACATCTTCTTCCCTGGGTCCGGCGAGTTTGCATCGTTGCCCTCACCGTCGTTCTCCGTCGCGAAGCTCGGACAGTCCGATCTGCAGCGGAGGCACTAGATCTCACCACGTTGCTGTCGTCCGCAGTCGTGGAACCCAACCATTCGATCGCACGTGTGTGGTCCCGATCCAGCCACGTCCTCGCCGCCTGCGCCTTTGCTCTTCTGTCATCCGATCAGTGCCCGTCGCTGGATGCGCGACACGTGGCCAGTCTGCGTCAGCGCCCAGTCAGCGTCCGCGTGGCCCCTTGTGTTAGCCGCCGTGTCAGCCGAGTCGCTGCATCAGTGCTAACGTCGGCCGTGCGCCAGGTGCACGGTGAACCGGACACTGTGATGTGAACCCGATCCACCGTGAACCCTGCTGACGTGAGCGATTGCGCAATAAATCATATTTTCCTTTAGAAAACTAATTCTAGAAATTGTTTTTTCTATTTTCTTTGATTTAATTTTTTTAGGAGCTCGTTCTCGCTCATACGAATCCGATTGAGGCGATTCAAATTTCTATATCTTTCTAAAATCAAGCTATATCTTTCAGAGCCATTTATATTCAGTTTTGAGCTTGTTTTAGTGTCTGTTTGGTATTTATTTGGTTTCGTTGCTTTCTTTTCTAGTAGACGCTAATTCCGAGGAAGCAAACGGGGACTTCAAAGACCAAGACTCAACACAGATCAGCAAGGCAAGTCATAACCTTTGATCATATTGAACCTATATTTGCAAAAGTACTTTGCTTTATACAATTGCATGCTATTTGTGTACAATGATTATTTGCCGGAAGTAGCTATGTACCTAGTTGACATGTACCACCTTGATTATTGGGATGACATGTATCCATTGTTAACCCTAGGTTGGGTCAGTACTAGTTGGACATAATCATATTACCAACACTGGGATACCGTAGCTATGCTTAGTTGTACGATGCGATTCATATCACATGTTGAATAATGTTAATCTTGACTTAATGAGATATTGAATTGTGGCTGATAGCCGCTGTTATAAAAATTTTTGTACCATGGCGGGATTTGCCATTGGTCTTGGTTGAACAAAGTTGTTTTCCTTCGGGCAAGTGATCGTGCCGTAAAGGGGTGCTTTCTAGCACATTAGGTTGTGGATGTATTGCCTGAGACAACTTAAGGACTTAAGCTTCTGCGCCATTGAACTGGGCCTAACCGTACTACCACAAGTCTAGTATGGGACAAACCTAGCTGATTAATTTGCAATGTCTAGCCTTGAGTACTGCCAATTGGTGGTGTGGGTTCTGGGATAGACGGGTAGATTCGCAAGGCGCAAGTGGGGGCCCTGCAGGGCAAAACCTTAGCGGGCAATACCAAGTTTAGACAGTGCATTGTAAAGGCTTTGTCATGATCTCTCTGTCGACACACCAAAGGAAGTTTGTTAATAGCTTGGCAATAAGAGATGATCATGTCTTGTGGGAAAAATTGTACAACCTCTGTAGAGTGTAAAACTATTCGAATAGCTGCGTACGCGGTCATGGACAAGCCCTGGAATTTCACACGAGGTATAAAGTGTTTCATGAAATGTGGAAATGTGGAACTGTTGGGATGTGAACGGAGAGTTCATTGTTGTTTTGTTGTCTAAAGTAATATTGCTAAATTTATTGGTTGACACTTGTTTTAGATGGTGTAGGGTGATGACTCGCCATTCTGTTCATGTTGTCTACCATTGATCTACCAGCTATTTATATCTTTTCATAAATACGTTTTCAATCTATTTACCGTATTTCAATTCAAGTGAAGGACCATGTGGAGGTCTAAATTTGACTAAATTTGAGCTTGGTTTGCTCTTGTTTGAGTTTATTTGAAATGAATTTTCAAATTGAAGCAATTTGAGGTCTTCTCTGTTTTTCCGGTGCTACCGGCCAAGGTAGCGCGGTGCTACCAGGTGAGCGGTAGCACCAGACCAAATGGCCGGTGCAATATTTCCAGAGAGGGTGTATTTCAGGATTTTGGCAGGGCGGTGCTACCGCCCATGGTAGCCTAGTGCTACCGGGTGAGCGGTAGCACCGGCCTTTGGAGTGGTGTGAAAATTCCAAAGAAGGGTTTTCTCTGGTGTTTGCGTAGTATGGTGCTACCGGCCTGAGAGCAGTAGCATCGGTCCACCATGGGCGGTGCTACCGGCCTAAGAGCGGTAGCACCGGCCAGAACGAACAAAGATGAATTTCAAAGTGTGGACTTTGATGAATTTCTTGCATATCTTTGTGGGCAATGCTATGTGAGGAGTTTCCTTGTTTTTTATGGTTGCAGGTTGACGATGCTAGATCATGGTGAGGCGAAGGATGACCGGGACTAGGCGAGGAGCGTCAGAGGTCCAGACGGTCGGGGAAATCCGGAAGATGATCGGAGATAGAGTTGTGGCAAGCTGTGAAGACAAGGAACGGATGAGATGCTAGCTAGGCGCTGCATGGATCAATGAGGGCCATTGGATTTTGGTATAGTTGATAGGTTACCAGGTCTAGTTAGTGTGCTTTGAAACCGTGCAAGAAAACCCGTTATGTGTGTGAGTTTTGGGTTAGCCCTTTCATGGCTGAGTGAGTGGGTCAATCCTAACCCTTGATGGAGTGCTCTAGGGTTTAGAGGCTCATCCAAGGGTGGTAGGTGGCCCAAGAGTTGTATAAATAGGGGTGGAGGGGTAGCCTTCCCCCTTGAAGGTTTTGAGGTTTTTGATGCTCCTTTGAGCTTTGCCCACATGAATGTGAGGCTTTGTATCCTCTCCTTCCATAAATAAAAAGTTTTTTATTTATGTTCTTACTTAATTTCCTTTACACATTTACATTACGCATTTAAATTACGTAATTTAAATTCCGCATTTACTTCTTTGCAATTTACATTTATGCAATTTGGATTTGCCTCCCCTCCTAATTTCTTACGAATCTTTTTCTGAGGTTGATGATTGATTCTCTCTTTGAAATTATGTTCCAATCATCTAGGCCATTAATGCATTTTTCTTGCAGGAAGGTGTTCATGACGTTCTTGAATGCTTGATCTTGTAGATTGCGTTTTCTTGAGTTTCTTCATGATCTTTTGCTTGCTGGGACGTGTGGGGAGTCATTCAAGATCATCTTGATCATCATAGCCCCACGAGCAAGCCTCGATCGAAGTTCTTTCGATTTTTGTTGAAACTTGGTGCGTTCTTCCTTCCCGGGCAAAAAGGTTGGAACTTTGTCGTCAATCCTTGTGATTGAAGGTTGAAATAAGTTCCTGACATCCTTAGAATCTCATCTATCAAGTTTCACTGAGTTTGGATCAATGGATCAAAAGATTCATCAATTTTCGTTTTGAACCCATGCTGAAAATACTGTTTATATGCCTGTTTTTACTGTAGCTACAGTACTTCGGTAGCACCCTTCACATGGGCGGTAGCACCGGCTGAAGGCTGAAAACTGAGAAAATTGATTCTTCCATTTCCATTTGATTGCTAAGGGTGTTGGCTTGGTTTCTTTGGGTGAAGAATTTTTTTGTGATCTTCTTTGAGGGATAAAGATTAATTTAGGATCATTCACCCCCCTGTGATCGCCATCTCGATCTTTTATCAAGTTTTTGCTTTCTGCAAATGTACCACATGGCTATCCTTTGTCAAGCCTTGCATGAATATGTTGCATCATTTCCCTACGGCTTGCTGAGTACTTTTGTACTCACAGCTTTACGCCTTTGTTGATCAGTTGCTGAGGAAGGATCAGAAAATGCAGAATATCATGAGGAGAAATATTATGAAGACTACGTAGATTAGGAAGGCGTTTCCCCAGACGATTGCCTGTGGCATGTCGAATAGCCCAAGTTATCTTTTTCGCTGCAATAGTTTATTTGTTTCTTAAGCCCTTAAGGCATAGTGGTGTAAACTTTGACCATAAGATCTGATATTTTATTTAATAATAATTTGTCTCATTCTTAGTTAATTAGTTGTATGGAATGATATTTTATCTATGTTTCTATTGTGTGCATTAGCGTGATCCTGGACTAGTGCAGTATACACAGAAGGTTTTGGATTTGTAAATCCAGGTCTCGACGGTCACCTTAATCGGCCCCTCAGCATCACCTTCTATTCTGTGTAACAATGAGTCGATGCTCTCTCTTCGTGACATTTCGAATATATATATATATATATATATATATATATATCAAACGTAAACATAACGAGAGAATGAGAGAAAGCAATTCATATATCTAACATGGTCATATATCTCCCATGAGAGAAAGCAATTCATAGCTATTATATCAACTTGATAATGAATCATGTAAATTAATAGATTAATGGATAATTAATGGCATATTATTGTACTAGCATATTGTAGTAAATTAACAGATTAATGGATGATCTTAAAGAAATGTCTATCTATTGACCAACTAAGTACGTACCAATGATGATTTCAAATGTCTAATTAGGTTAGGTCCTAATCCTATTCGATGATATGTGGTTCGGGCAAGTTCCTGAGTTATTGTACAACTCTAGAGAAAATTTTGGCAACATCTTCCCACTGTTCCCCGAATACACGTCTCGACAACAAGTCAGGAGGGTGTGTATCAGGAGAACTCTAGGGAGATACTGCCGAAACTTTCTCTAGAGTTGTACAATAGTTTAGGAACTTACTCGATCCATATATCCTTGAACTGTCTAAAAAACGTGAACATTTCGAGACTGCTTGCTTATAAATTTGCTATGTAAGTATATTTATAAACAAGCACCCTCGAACAAGAGACGTAGGTTATGTAACCTAAACTCTAACATTGATCATATTACGGCAACAATAATGACATATCAAATGCGCTTTATAATACATATCAAACCGTGGACTTATTAGTTCGAACCTAATGATTCCTTTGCCACCAAGTCTGCCCTCATGACGAGATATAGGAACACCAATTGCTTACCTTTTATCTAGATAGTCCATGCAGAACTCAGTAACCTCTTCAGTCCCATAACCTTCAACAATACTACCCTTAGGCTTCGACCGATTACTCACGTATGACTTTAATATACCTATGTACCTCTCCAAAGGATACATGTAATGTAGAAATGCGGATCCACATATCTTAATCCCTCTAACAAGATGAACAACAAGGTGAACCATGATGTCGAAGAACGATGGGGAGAAATGCATCTCAAGCTGACATAGTATCTGCACCACCTCACTCTGTAAATTGTCTAGCACATCAGGATCAATAATCTTGCTAGAAATCGCATTGAAGAAATAACATAGATTTATGATTGCCAACCTGACATCCTCTGGTAGAATATTTTTATTACAATAGGGAGTATTTGGGTCATCAAGACATGATAGTCGTGGGACTTCATACCAAGCAACTTCAAATCATTTATGGACACAAGCTTCTTAATGTTTGCGGAGTAGCCCGATGGAACTTTAATAGCTTGGATACACTTGCAGATGTCTTCTTTCTCTTTCTTGAATAAGGTGTAGCATGCAGCGGGGATGTACAGACCTTTGTCATCCTCCTCTATCAAATCAAGCTTGGGCCTGATTCCCATGTAGGCCATATTGCGGCAAGCATTCACACCATCCATGGTCTTCCCAGGTATGTTCAGCAGGATGCCAACCAAATTATCATAAACATTCTTCTCAACGTGTATCACATCAATATAATACCAGACATCTAACTCCTTCTAGTATGATAAATCCCAAAATATCGACATCTTCTTCTAAATGGTCCGGGGACGAACATATTTATGGCTCTTTCCATACTGAACATCAATATCCTCCACGCGTTAATATACTTGCCTTCCACACATAAACTGTGGGGCCGAACAAACTTCTCTCTTCCCATCAAATTTGTCATACATCTTACTGTATTGATGACTTCGAGATAGAAACCTATGGTGACCTATGTACACAATTTTCTTGGAATTGGCAACCACAAGCTCTCAGTCTTCTCTTCACAAATAGGATACACTTTAACTTCCTTCGTATTGTAGCCCACCAAATTACCAAGGGTGGGGAAATCATTTATGGTACAAAATATCATAGTCCACAGGGTGAAGTTCTCTCTTTTATATGCATCCCACACTGGGACTCCCTCGTTTCATAATTTTATCAAATCCTCAATCAGAGGTGCTAGGTACATATCAATATCATTTTCTGGCTGTTTGGGTTCCGAGATTAGCAATAACATCATGATATACTTCCGCTTCATGCACAACCAAAGAGGGAGATTATAGATACACAACAGAACTGGCCAAGTGATGTGACGATTGCTCATATTATCAAACAAATTCATTCCATCGGTACTCAATACAAATCTTATGTTCCACATATCGGCACCAAACTCCAAATGTTTCCTATCAATGTTTCTCCATTGAGCTGAATCAGCGAGGTGTCTCAGCTTGCCATCTTCCTTTTGAGATTCATAATGCCAACGCAACAATTTTGCGTCTTTGGGATTTGCAAACAATCGCTCCAAACGGGGAATCATGGGAAAGTACCACAATACCTTAGCCGATGCCCCTTTGTTTACATCTTCACCGTCGTCGCCCCGGCTCTTACGCTTCTTGTCATTAGTCTTCTCCTTTTATTTATAACGGGGTACACCACAAACTAGATAAACGTGCAATTCCTTATACACGTTACAATACAAGATGCAATTATTTGGATATGCATGTATCCTTTCTATTTCTATTTCCATGGGACATAGTAGCTTCTTCACTTCATAAATGCTTGTTGGCAACTCATTTCCCTCTAGAAGCACATCCGATAGAAGAACTGAAAGTGCATTGAAATTTGTATCTGTCCAACGGTATTTTGCCTTCAGTTTGAACAATGCAAGGACCGAACCCAACTTGGTTTATTCCACTTTTCAACCCGAGAACAACGGTTTGGTATCGTCGTTCATCAAGCTTTTATACTTTTCAAACTCTCTTTCCGTGCAATTTTCCCCACATCCCACAACATTTGCTCTAAATTGTTCTCCTCAAACATATCACGATGTAACTCGTGATCGGGTTCTAGCATGTCTTCGTTGCATATCGGACGAGTAGTACTTATCTCTCCATAATGGATCCAACAGGTGTAATTCCTCACGTAGCCATGTCTAATCAAGTGGTCTTCAATTTGAGCTGAGTTATTAATTCATCTAAGATTGGTGCAGTCAAAGTAAGGACAATACATGTAGTTTACACCCTTCTTCACCATATCTTCTTCTACAATTTTTTGAACTCCTTAACACCCTCCGAAATTCAGCACTCACACGGCTTTTTTGATACATCCATTCATCATGGTCCATCTACAATTAAACTACACACACTAAATTAACAAAAAACTGAAGCGACAGCTAGCTAGCTATTTCAAATAATAAGACATCATTTAATTACCTTTGCAAAATAGAGGATGTGTTTCAAGATATATAATTTTACTTCTAATACCTTCTTCCCTAGTTAAGAGCTTTCAATTCCCTAGTTAGGAGACATACATTTAAAACATCAACAATGGTATTGAATTACCTAATGCAGTATGTTTGTAATTCTTTTGACTTCAATGAAATCAAATAAGGGTGGAAGCATTAACAAAGTTGAGGAATTGAATGATCTTAAAGAAATATCTATCTGTTCACCAACTAATGAAGTACCAACGATGACTCCAAATATCTAATTAGGTTAGGTCCTAATCCTATTCGAGGATATGTGGTTCGGGCAAGTTCCTAAGCTATTGTACAACTTCAGAGAAAATTTCGGCAGCATCTCCCCGCTGTTCTCCAAATACGCGTCTCGACAACAAGTCAAAAGAGTGTGTATCTAGAGAACACTAGGGAGATGCTGTCGAAATTAATTTTCTCTGTAGTTGTACAACAGCTTAATTAGGAACTTGCAAGAACCTATATCCTCGAACTGTCAAAAAAATATGGACAACGCAAGAGTGTTTTTTTTATAAATATGCTATTTTAGCATATTTATAAACAAGCACCCTCGAACGGGAGATGTAGGTTACGCAACCTAAACTCTAACATTCATCATATTGCAACAACAATAATTTCAGATTAACACAAAAGTACTAAAAAGCAGATAAATTGATGTGTGTTTGTCAAATAAAAGGTGTGAAATCTGATAGGATACACACAATTCCAGTGCAACCTAAACTCTCTTTGCGATATATCGACTTACCTAGTGCAAAATTGAAGGTATTTGAAGGAATGCTCACCTTTTGAAGAAAACCACAAATGAGAAAAAATTGAGAGGAAATATCCTCAAGCTAGGGCTTCAACTTTACCCTCTTAACACCCATCCTCGAGGATTTCATAATTTCTCACCAAATTTTTTGTTCCAACTAACACCCTCGCTGAATCATCTATCACAATCTGCTTTTTCCTGAAAAGTTGGGAACCGACTCAGATATAGTGATAGTGTTGTATCATTCTGTAGTGGTGTCAATGCAATGGAACTGCCCCAATCCACTAAGATGGTTACGGGCCACTAATACACTGTCATATGAAAATCCCATGAATTGTATTGTCATCTCAACCGTAATTCGGTGTGCATCCGGATACAATCAGCATGCCACGGTTGATTTTCCAAGTAAATGTAAGTAACATCTTTTACAGATTTCTTTCACCTCTTTTATACATGCCACGGTCTATCTGTAACGTAGTAAAAACAAGTTGTTGAGACAACAAATTTGTATGGACAGAATAGTAAATGCGAAAAATCATGATATAATAAACTAGGGATGAAAACGGATCGGATAGTTTTCGACCGATCCAGATAATTTTTGGATACGGATTCTGTCGGATCAGATATTTGTCAGATAGTATCGGATCGGATACGGATTCGGTAGCTCATTATCCGTTGGATACGGATACGGATTCGGATAATCCGGATATTGATGGGTCAGATATTCGGATATGCACGTGGGCTAGGCCAAAGCTACTCTTTTGGCCCATAAAGGTTTCTTAATTTTAAAATTATTTTCTGATTTAATTAAGTTTTCTGATTTAATTAATCCATAAAACAAGTTTCAATTATTGAAATTTTCAAACCAACTCCAAAAATTACGAATTGTTTTGATAAAATTCCAGACACAATATAACATTTAAAAAAATTATTTTAAATATTTTATAAGATTTTTAATTTTCTTAAAAATTCAAATACTACTGTTCTTAAGAGGAAAATATTTTAAATAAATAGCTAAAAATGCATAAAAACTCAGAAATACATAATTTATTATTTTATACATAATTCGACAAAGAATATAAATCTTGGGTCATTACGCATAAGTGTTATATACTTTTTCTAGAGACATGGTATCTAAGTATTATTAAACTTTTAGTGTGTTATGTGTTTGTTTCCATTTGTATCTCTGAGCAAGGATTACCTTCATTTTGCGTTTTTATCTATGTGTGTGATGAACTAATCGTATGTGTATGATAAACTAAGTTTTATATAATTTTGTTTGCGACATGGTATCTAACTATTGTCTAAGTGAATGAAAATGCTTATATTTGTTCAATTTTCAATAATGTTTTGATCAAATCAACTAGTTATGTGTTTTCATTGATTTTTTATGTACAATCTAGGGGGTTATCATGTTCCAATAAATATTCGAAACCGTATCCGATTCAATTCGTATCTGTATTCGACATTATCCGTATTTGTATTTGTATTCGAACTATCTGTATTCGTATCCGTATCCAGAAAAATGTTAGATAATTAGGCAAAATTTGGTATATTATAATCCAGAAATTCAGTAAAATAAACATGACATATACGAGTGATTCTATGATTCCAATTTCAGCAATAGCAACACACAAAGTTACTAAAGCAAAGTTCAGAGTTTTAGAGATATACCAGGGACAGAACCAATGCCAGAGGCACCGGTGGTGTCATTCTGATCAGTCGTCATGATCAGCTACTCGAAGTAGTCGATCAAAGTCGGTGCAGGAAGACGTTGACGCAGTGCAGTCCCGCGAACAGTTCTCGAACCAGGAAGAAGACGAACAGCAGTGACTAGTCGCGCAGAGGTGCGCTCCCCAAAAACCTGATTGCTCGCCTAACCGTGCAGACAATCACAGCGGACGTGGTTCCAGAGGCCTGCTCTCCCAGAGCCTGTGAGCGCAAGCGTCTGGGATGGAGATGTTGAAACAGCAGCAACAGGAAACGTGTGGTGGTTTGGTTCTGGTTCGTGAGCACATCGAAGACAGAGGAGAGGCCCTCCTTATATAGGCGCCAGAAGAAGAGAAAAGGCCAAAAGCCACCATGATGAGCCAGCAGAAAATGAAGTGCCAAGAGAAACCGTCATAACGAGCCACCAGAAGCCTAAAAGCCAAGAGTCACCATTATGGCCGGCTTCCACAAGTGGTCATTACTTCAGGCAGCAAAATCAGGCAACGCACAAGCGCACCGCGTCGCGTCGCGGCTCGGCTCCCTCCTTTTCAACCTCACAACAGGTGTAGATGAGACCCACCTATTTAAGTTGAGTAAAACTCCTCTAGACTTCCCATGTGATATTATTCCACCTAGCATTAATTGTGGGCTTGTGATTTCCTTGTTTTATTATTGAAAATGGCCAAGCCCAATTTATATCCAACAAAAAAAATTTGAAAACAAATATGATATAGCTATTATCCGTCCGTATCCGATCCGTTTTCACCCATATAACAAACTACGATTCAGCTGTAAAATTATATGTATTAAATCATATATATTATGCAAGATTTCTATCGTCAGAACCGATCAGTTGTTAAATATATTTTTAATAATTCTTAGTAAGTGACATATTTTTTGATGTGGTTGCCATTTTTTGGATCGATAGGTTTGTTAATAATGTTTTGGAAAAAAAGAAACCGCATGGGTTTGGGAAGTTGCCTTTTTTTTCAAGATTTGGTCGCATCGTTTTAGCTCCCTTAATATACACATATTGTCTCTCTGGTGTCACTCCAAGCACCCAGATTATTCGTTGTAATTAATGATAATCCGCTCCAGCCACAGCTCCATTTGCTTCCGGTGGTAGCAGGAACACCAGCGTTGATCTTCAGTTGTTTCTTCCATCTTACAAGTTACAAGCATAGTCATGTTAGTATAATGCAAATTGTTTCAATTCTGGTTTTTTTAACTGTCCGGGTTGTTTGTTAGCATATTTCTCATTTTTTCACCACCTTTTATGGTTCGATTTCGTTGTTTTACCATTGATCGCTAAAGTGTATAAAGTTAATCGATATTCTTTTACTGGCGCATTTGAAATAAAAAAATCCCCATTTTCCAAGCATTTCAATCTCGTAAAGTAGAACCCCCTTATAGTAATTCCCTAATTTTTGCTAGAGGAGCTGATTCCGATAAATGTACACTGATTTTATAGTAAAATTAAGACAATCTCGACAAATTCTTTGAATCTCGTTGTAGATGAGGACACCCGGTAAGATCCTGTCGAAGGTGAAGAAGATCATTATACAGGACAGTCAGAGTGCCATAGAGATTTAGTTAGACGAGACGCAGCCCCCAACATCGGTTTTCCTGCCTTCAGTCCCAACCACCCCCTGTTTCACATAAGAAATTAGCGGGAAGGAAGAGGAAGTATGTGTATACTAATGATTCCACATCCGACAACGATGTAGCCATCGTATCCGCCATCAACACCCGGTCACAGATGAAGCGACCACCTTATACTCGGTCATCTAGAGCCACTACGACCAGCCTTTCTGCAACGATCGCTGATGAAGCTGAAAAAATCACCTAGGTAAACATGCTTTTCATCTTATAGTACAAGTATGTAGTAAGTAATTTCCAACATATAGTTCGGTAACTAGATATTGATTTTAGTATCGTTAGTAATTTCGCATGCCATATCTAGTAAAATTTGATGAGAATAGTCTTTTTTTTGTTATAGGACCACATTGGTTTCAAGCTTTCGACCAGGCATCACAACCCGATCACATCAGTCAAACCAGCAAAGGAATCGCCATTCTTTTTTATCATCTTTTTTTACATCGGCGAGATTGTTTTCTGGTAGACATAGAAAACATAGGTCATGAGAAGTATAATTTGTAGAAATTGTTAGTAAAAATGTTTAAATAGAAGTAAAATTCGTTTTTCGATTATTGAATAGATTCTGTTGCAAAAAATTCATAGCCACGTGTAGCTGCACCCCTTTCCTCGTTGTATCCACTATTGGCAAGCTCACAGTAGATCAATGGAATGAGGATTGCAAGTATGGTTTCGAGGAATTCTTAAAATTTAACCTTGAGGGCTTGGAGAGTAGGAATCTCCGATGCTATTTGATGGACAGGATAGACCAAACTGATATGGTAATTCTTGTTGGTGGAGGCAGGAGCCTCCCAATAACGCCACAGGCTATGAAGTGCCTTTCAGGGCTTCCGTGCGGTGGAAGGAATGCAACTCTCGTCACATACATCGGAAGCACAACTGAGCTTGCAAATTTGAAGTTCTTGCTTTGCGTGTCTCATGGGGTGGAAGTCAAAATAGAGATATTGCTAGTGAGAATTGAGACGAAGGGAACTAACAGCCCAACAATCAGATGTTTCTTCCTCATTGTGTTCAACAAGTTGTTATTCTCAAGGACTAGCAACCATGTCACCCGAAAGGAGGCAGCATTGTCAAAAAGCATAGATGATTTTGGTGGCATCAACTGGTGTAAGGCGTTCGTTGAAGACCTGAGGGTTGCTATATGCAACTGGAACAAGAAGACACTACTACAAAAATGTACATCACAATCAGTTCTTTTTCGCCATTACAGTCGGTTTTGGTGGTAATACAAAGTCATTAGATAATAATGAGGAGGCTCTATCATAGTCGGTCGTCTCTCGATAGTGAAAAATTGTCATCACAATCGGTTCTGGGCTCAGAACCAATTGTGATGGATATCACATCACAATCGGTTTTGATCTCAAAATCGATTATGATGGACTCCACATCACAATTGATTCTAGCTTGGAACCGATTGTGATGTGGAATCAGTTCTAGCCTGGAACCGATTGTGATGTGAGGGAAGATCACAATCGGTTGCAAGCTTGATCCGATTGTGATGTGGGGGACATCACAATCGGTTCTAGCTTCGAACTGATTGTGATGTGGGTGCCTCCCGAAAATAGCAGATTACACACAGTATGCATATCACATTCACAATATATATAGAACACAAACGCTTTACAATACACTATCACATTCGTTCATAATATAGAACACAAATATACTTACAGTTAGTACACATATCACATTCACATGACATAATGTTGTTTACATATGGACTAGTAGGAGTCTGTCGGGTTTCTAAACATACCGTCCTCCGCTAGAACTTCTGTCTAGTACCACTGGTATATGTGGTCTCGTAATTTGTTAAAATCTTTGTTTTGTACGCTCTTGAGGGAGATATCAATCTTCTACAAAATAGAAACGAGTGCAGATATAAAATTTGTATGTAAAAGATGAGTGTATTATGCATGTACATATACCTTACGGAAAAGGTGTGCGCCGTCGACAAGGATCAGCATGTGATGCATGACGTAGAAGCCACATAGGTCATTGCACCCCTGTTGATGATACTGTGAACAAAGAAAATAAAATTAAGAGATGAAGAATAGATGTTAGAAAAAATCCTATGCTAGGCACTTGTACCTTGAAGCGCTTCCTTTCCAGCTTATCGGCTCATTTGTCATCGTGTCACCCTCCTTCAGCAACGTACAACAAGAATGCCCTCTATACATTGGAGAGATGCCATTGAGGCAAAAAAATAAACGTAGTTAAATACAGAAAGTGTTAGGTTAGAGGAATATACCTACTTCTGCAAAACAAGCTTGATTGCGTAGGCCATTAGTCTCTTATCGATCGAGTAAAAAATGTAGACTTTATTTTCACTCGGAACGACCACAAATAGAACCCAATGATTGTTTATTAAATGGTATGCAGTGCTAGAAAATAAGTTCATATACGGTTTAAGTGTGTACAAGTAATTGAAGGGTAAAGTAGTACTTACTCCTCGTGGTATGGGGATAGAATGAAGTTATTTTTTGACTCAGCCTGCAATGCATGCTAGATGTAGTTAGCAAGGAAATCTGATTGAAGCCTAACCATGGTCACAAACACCATCTCGGGGTCGACAAACCCAACTGGGTGTTGACCCGTCACGGCTAGCTGCCTTATTATCCTACAACTCATGTCAATTGTTAAAAAACATAATATAAAATCATATAACAGTCATAGGCTCATGCTATATGGCATGATACTCATAGCGTCCAGGATCGTACAATAGAAATATCTTCATTTGGGGCAAAATCCAGTACATGAGATAGGAAGTCTTCGTGGACATAGTCCACTTGCACCATCATGTAGCCCTTCCCCAACAGGTTACCATGCACCGTGTCAGTTTCCTTACATGGAAATGCAACCCAGCGTCCAGCCTCAACGGGAAATCTGTCTTCCATCGTGACAAGCTGGCACTTGGCCAGCGCCTACAAGAAGTGCGTAACTTGATCGAAAATATTGTTTAGCGTACTCCCATACCTTTAAGTCAGAAACAATTATTACCTTCAGCTGGGGACCGACCTGATCATTTTTGGAAGCGCAGCTGCTAGGACGGGGCACAAGCCTTTCTACGAGAGGTGAGGCCATCTGACTCTAACTCTGTGTAACGACCCCCATTTTCGCAAAAAATGCAAAAATGAGAATCTATGTGCATTCTGTACTAGTCCCATGTTCAATATGTAGTACGCACATTTAAACAATTGGAATCACAACCATACATAATATTATTAAGGCAGAAGCTATTTTTACATTGTATTTTACATCTCAGAGTATATATATCTAGCGATAGAAGAAGCAAAATCTTGTAGAGTGCCCATCCAACCCTCAGGCAACTAACAAGGCCTAAATCCCTAGAAACATCACTTCATTGAAATTCCCGCAACCTGTGGCGAAAGGTATTCTTCGAAGCCTTGTTTTCTTATCCACCTAAAATAATAGATTAAGCAAGGTCGAGTACTTTTGTACTCTGCAAGACTTAAGTGGTATTTGCAAATGCAAAAATGCGGGCTATATCAAAGGAGGTTACCACAGTTAATTTGCATAAAGCGAAATTGAATTTGTAAATCAAGTTGTAATTTGCAAACGGAATTTGTAAGAGCAAATTTGATTGATAAGAAATAAGTAAAGCATAAGTAATACTTACAGTCCTTCGCGAGCAACAATTCATCGAATCATCCATTGCCAACACGTGGCTCAAATATGAAACAATCACCTTTCAATAAATGTTCCCAATCCAACCATTTAGAAAATACCAAAACTTTTAACTAGTGCCAGTTCACCAACCGCGGGCACGGCTAATCGATTAGATTTACACTCTGTAGAGGTGTACAGCTTTACCACAAGAAATGATCGACTCTTTGTGCAAGCTATTAGCACACTTCCTTTGGTATGCCGCAGAGTGATCATAACATAACCGTTACATTACATAGACTTAACTTTGCACCAGCACTGGGACGTTTAAACCCATACTATAGTAGAACTTAGAGCATAGAAATGATGAAACTCCCTATAGTATGGCGTACACTATTGTATGGGTAAGTGTGGTTCCCAACACCTCGATGAGGGCACCCCGTCGAGCAAACCTTGAAAGGAGAGCCCGTACTACTTAGACCTTCCAATGTGGAAAGCTAAATCTACGTAACTTAATAGGTTAAGACTGTCATCCCATACCAACACTTGTGGTTGTACGAATTTTTCTTGGATCATACAACACTACATTCGGTCGTTATTCCAATACGGGCGATACTTCTCCCTACACTAAGTGCAATTCCATCTGCACAACCGGCTATTGCCAATAATCACCCACATCAAAACCAAAGTTTTATTTTTGGGGTTTTCAAGAAATTACCATTGATCACATTAATCATCATCATGACTCAATAATTCCAATGATTAGTTTATCCAATTTGTTCATCCCAAATCTAAAGTATGGCTAAGCATGATTATTAAATCGCATATACCCATGTTGACATTATGTATTGTCTAACCTTATTATGTGGTTATCAAGGTTCTCATATCCATACTTATCAAGGAAGTTCCATAGGCAACAGGTATGCCTACCAGTACCACAAACTAGCGAATTTACAGAAAATAAGCGCATGCATGAAACAATTTGATAAACAAAAGGAAAATTAAATACTGGGATCAATATGATCAAAGGGGTGCTTGCCTCGCTTATTTGTTGTTTACGTCAAAGTCGTGGTCGTAGCCGACGTTGTTGACGACAGAGTTAATGACGTCGAGTTCTACACGTCGTTCAACAAAAATATAGCAAATAACAATCTTTAATAAGGGCAAAAGGAAGATAGACAATAAATCAAATAAAGACTTACTACATAAAATAGGCATGGTTTAGGGTTTGGGTTCAACAACTTCACGTTCTCACGTTTCAGTTGATTATGTATATTTATATACGTTCATATCGTTAACAGCTTTCAGGTCGAACAATGCATGGTTTCTTTTATGGATTATTTATTATTGTCTTATGAATTCAAGAGGTTAAAATTATGTATTGTCATATTTATAGTTTTGAATTCTAGATGCTAAAATTATTTGGATTAATAGAGTTAAGACATTAGTCATTTTGTTGTATGCTATGCATGAATAGAACTTAACCATAAACGATTTGCATGAGAAGTGATTTCGAATATGTTAGATTTATTAGGTTAGGCTACTGGTTATATATTCATGGTTTTTAAGAAGGTTCTGGTGATACAAATATCTTAATCATTGATTTTTATTTATTAATAAAGCTCTTTTTTCATATTACGGATTTTGGAGATCATAACACTTAGGGTTATTTGGCTGACAGGATTTATATGCAGAGTATGATGAAACAAGATTATTTCTTTTGAATAAGGTAGTCTATATTCCAAAGAACATTTCTAGATTGGTCTTCACAAAATTTGCATTTAGATGAGATGTTTTATTTGTAGCTGAAAAAGCATAAATGGCCACAAAATTGATGTTATAATAAATCGGATTACGTTTTTAGTTTTCGACTACACTATACATGATTATTCATTCATTTTTTTGGCATTAGTAGGGGATGTCCTTAAGAGTGTTTTAAACCAATTTTGCGTTATTTTGATATTAGCCGCGATAGATTATAAGCATATGAAGATTAAAGTCTTTTAGAGAGATAAAGCTTAGAAAGACAAGGCTTATGGTTTTCATGCCAATTAAGTTTCCACATATGCAAACTATTGTGGCTGTTATTCAAACATTTCAATACTTAATAAATTACTCATTCTGATACATATTCATATCTTTGCACAACTATCATATTCTTTATATATATAGACATAGATACTACCATAGATTATTATATGCACATATATTTACATTTGGGTCAAATTCCATTCATATGGCTTATTCTAAATCAAGTTCATTTCTTAAACCTTTTGTTGTTGTATTCAAAACCTTTCAACAGAATTAAATCGGCTTCAAGGTCATTCTGGAATATATGCATGTATATAGATATTACTGCTAGTTATTGAATATACATGCATATACATATCTATATCTTTTACACTAGGGCCTCATTCTTATTCATGAAACAATTCAAGTCAAAATTATTTCTTAAAGCATTTTAGCATACTCCAAAATTATTTCTTAAAGCATTTTAGCATACTCAGATAATCTACTAGCATAATAGCATTTAGAAATCAATTCTACTCATTTTGGATTTCTTTTGCCTAAATTATGTATTTCTGACTATTTATAGTATTGCACTTAACTTTTATTAGGAATTAATTCAAAAAAAATATGAAATTCAAATATTTTTATATATTTGGGTTCCTGGAAGAATAAGGATTTCAATAAAATTGGTTTCATTCAATTCTCAGATCATTTGTAACATTTCTATGTATAGCCTATATTTCAGCATTTGCTTTAAATTTGAATTTAAATTTACCCAATGCTCTTTTTCAAAATAGTTTTGTATATTCTGAAATTACTTAATTTTAGATGAATTTATAATTTTGTGTCATCTTATTTAGATCTCAAATGCAAAAGTTATTTAGAAATGAAGTGCTTCGGTTTAGGAAATCCAGAGAAAATCAGAAATACACCTTCCTTATACAAAAAGCGGTTTTTCATTGTTGCGGGTTTTCTTTAAACTAGATAACCGACAGATAGGGCCGTCCGGTCAGTGAGAGGGTGCGGCTCTGAGTGAAGATTGTGTATGATATGTGGGATCCGTAGGTCATTGGCACGAAATAGGGGCTCACCTTCGAGGCTTACCGCCGGCGAAGCAGCTTCGGGGAGGTCTGGCCGCCGGAGCGGTGAGCACCAGGGAGCTAAGGCACACTCGGGGGTGGTACCGATTCGGCCGGAGGTGGACTGAGGTGTGCTGCCACAGAGGTGAAGCGGCGGCAGAGAAGGTGTCTCGCCGGAGAAGATGAATAGAGGTATTACGGATCGAATCGGTAGCACATTAGGCACCAATGGATGCTACAGGTTCCATTTTCATACCTATTTTTGTTGGAGGAGGGTCGGAATAGTGGAGTGTCAAGCGGCCGACCGTGGAGAAGATGACCGTGGTGGTGGCAAGCTCCACGCGAGGTACTCTAATTATTTTTGAGGGGTTTTGGTCCTTGTGGCTGGTTGATCCTATGGTGTAAGTTAATTGGAATTCGGTTGAGGATTTTGTCGGAATTTCTATTTTCGCTCAAGCTCTGGGCTTCCTGGTAATGGCGAAATTGGAAAGACCTCCATGCTCTAGGCCGGAATTGACAGAGGGGAGACGGAAGAGAGAATGGCGTATTCCTATAGCAAGCATTGGGCACCTTTTATAGCCGGGGAATTGTAGATAAGCCTGCCCGAGTCGAGAGCTCAGCGAGATAAGTCACGGTGCTGCACAGGAGGAGGTATGGCAGCACAGCGAAAAACACGGAGGAGGGTGAGACGTGGCGGAGGTGTGGAGTCATGCCATTGCTCGGCGTGGCAGAGAATTGATTGGGCAATGATTACACCGCAATTGCTAGATTCGATTCACACGGCGTGGCAATGAAGAGATTCATGCATTTGGGCAGAGAAACCTTCGTGGAATGCGGCTGGCGATTTTTGCTGATGTCTAAACAGCGTGAGGATAGGCTTGGGTAGCGAGAAATACAGGGAGAGCAGCGGTGTGGCAGAGCTCAAGAGTGTGGCATAACCGTCGTGGCAAAGGTGGTTATTCGTTGTGTAGCGACGTCATCAACGAGTTGCCTGAGGCGCGGCATGGCGGCAATCGGGCGGAGGTATGGACAGCTAAAGCTTCACGCGAGGTGCATCGTGGCAGTGGCTGATGAATGACCAGAGAAGAAGAATTGGCTTTAGGGCTTTGATGGCCAGAGGAGGAGGATGACTGCACATCTCTCTAGTAGATGGGCCCAACAGTGGTCCGAGTCCCACGTGCAAGTGAAAGGAACAGGTGAAGAAAAGCGGAATCAAGAACCGGCTGTGTGGAATATATGGAACCTGATATCTTCAAGACCGGCCCAGTATCGCCCAAGGAGGGGAAGGTCCAAGCAGAAGGCCCAAAGGACGGGTCCCACGCCAAGAATTGCTACCGCACGGAAGGGGACATGTCTAATAGACAGTCGAATATGTATTTAGATATAAAAGATACAGTTGTAATCTGAGTCGTTATTAGGGTAGATAAAGATGTAAACTCTATCCTGTAACCGACTAGAATCTAGTAACCGATCGAAATCTCATAACCAATCATGACTCTGTAAGCCGTCACGACCCCCGCTATATAAGGGAGAGGGCTGGCAACAACGAAGGGGGAGAATCATCAAGCCTTTGAGCATAGCACACCTCATATCGCCCAGAGCACATTGCGCTTTGAGCATCCTTAGATCCATGAGATCCGTGATAATTCCAAAGACACAGATTAGGTATTACTCCATCGCCGAGGGCCTGAACCTGTCTAATCCCTTGTCTTGTGTGACCTTCGAGTTTGAGATCTAGCGCCTGCCCCATAATTTTATTGCTGACTACAAAAGTCGACAGTTGGTGCACTAGGTAGGTGAAGCGCTATAATCTTTTCCTACAGACTCGATGGCAGCAATCGGCGAATTCATCGCCACGTTCGTCTCCGGCCAGACCTTCCGCTTCGGAAGTCTGGATTTCGTCGCGGATATGCGCGAAGAGCTTGTCTGCCTTGTCCAAAGCTAGATCCAATCTGGTGATGATCAGGCCAGCCCATCTCAGGTATGCTGCTCTGATTCACCCAGAAAACCAGTCGGCATTGTGAGGAACTGTTGCGATTTTTGTGGCGTCTTCGCGATCGAGGAGAAGAGGACCGATCTCCATCAAGAAGACCAAGAGACTGCGGAGGAAGATCGCCTTCGTAAGGATAAGGAGGTGCAGGTGCGATCTCTTCAATCGAGCGGCCGCAATGTCCGCGAGGACATCCTGCAGTCCAGATTGGGAGACCAATCCATCTTCCGCACGCCGATGCAGAACGTCGTCGCCTCCAAGACGCTTCTCGACACGCTGGACCCAATGATTGCATCGGACAGCCCAGTAGCCCCGATCGTGGCCCAGATCAAGGCCATGGTTACAGCGGTAGCCATTCAGCAGAATCAGGAAAAGCCGATAGGTGAAGCGCACTCGCGCTCCCACACGGCTACTCGTGTCGCCAGCAGTCGGACTGCAACCAGTCGGAATACCGGCAGTCGGCGCCATACGCCACCACTCGGTGATGCTAGCCGAATTATCAACCGCGACCTCCGCCAAGACATCACCGCTAGATGGCAGGAGCGAGATGAAGAAGAGCGACGCGGGCACCATGATGACTACGAGCGTTTCGGCACCGGCTGTGATCGATGAAGTGATCAGAGGTACGACAACCGCGAAGACCATAGAGACTATCATCGCCGGGGTTGGAACAACGACGACCATCGAGCCATGAGCTCGCCACGCCGAACTCCGCCCCGGTGCGTTGAAGACAATCGCCGAGCTAGAGGCTCGCCACGCTGGTCTCCCTCTCATCATGATGAGAGATCAATTGACGGGATCCTAGTGTTCACTCCCCGGTTGCGCCGAGTGGTTTGGCCCGAAGGTTTCAACCCCAAGGGCATCGTAAAGTTTGATGGGGAGCGAGATCCGGAAGCTTGGCTGCAGGTCTACGCCCTGGCGGTCAAAGCAGCCGGAGGAAACCAGAACGTGATGGCGAATTATCTGCCAGTCAATCTCACCCCCTCAACTCAAGCATGGCTCACAGGACTTCCGGCGAACTCGGTGGATTCCTAGAGCGACCTCTGCGATTAGTTTATCGCGAACTTCCAGGGATCTACGAGAGGCCTGGCACCCCGTGGGACCTGTATCAGCTTCACTAGAAGAAGGACGAGACGCTGAGAGATTTCATTCGGCGTTTCATGCAGAAGAAGAACACCGTCAGGGACGTGTCTGAAGCGGTGGTAGTGGCGGCCTTACAAAAAGGGGTAAGTGATCCTGATCTAATTAAGAAAATGTTCAGGAAACCCCCAACCTCTGCAAAGGAGATGTTTGCACTGGATGATCGCTACGCCACGGCCTCAGACGCCCTGGCCGAGCACCAAGAGGATCGCCCGCAGCAGAAGAACAAAGTCGACAAGCCCGATTCCTCCAAGCACAGAGATAAGAAGCGGAAAGGCGAGGAGCTAGTCGCAGTAACCGACCGTGACTGGCTCTGAGTCCCACGGAGGGAGGCACCCGACTATAATTCTGTCATGGAGGCGATCTACCCTTTACACCCAAAGGGAAAACACGCGGCCAAGGACTGCTTCACTATGAAGCGTTTTGCTCGTGAAAGTCACAGTCAACCGGCTCTAGCGAAGGATGAGGCTGCCAAGAAGAAGGACCCTCCCAGTGAGGACGATTTTCAGGAGCCTAAGCTCGAGCTGAATTACATTTATGGTGGCTCCACCGAATATGAGTCCAAGCGAAAGCAAAAGCTTACCGTTCGGGAGATCAATGCGGTGGAACCAGCAGCCCCCAAATATTTAAAGTGGTCCGAGGTACCGATCACCTTTGACCGCTCGGATCACCCCGACCGGGTTCTACATCCGGTAAGTTCCTCTAGTGCTTGACCCTGTTATCCGCAGCGTAAAGTTAAGGAAGGTCGTGATCGATGGCGGGAGTGGGCTCAATGTCCTGTTCGCCAAAACCCTCGACGATAAGAATATTCCCCGCTCCGAGCTAAGGCCGAGCACTCAGCCGTTCCACGGAGTGATCCCTGGGGCGTGTTCGTTTCCACTCGGGCAGATTTCTTTGCCCGTCACTTTCGGCACCAAGGACAACTACCGAACTGAGTACATAAGTTTCGAGGTGGCCGATTTTGAGATAGCGTACCATGCTATCTTGGGAAGGCCCGATTTGGCTAGATTCATGGCCGTCCCACACTACATCTATCTGGTGATGAAGATGCCGGGACCCAAAGGCATCATCACGGTCTGCAGCGACATCAAACAATCCTTGCAATGCGACCGAGAGAACCATGCACTTGTTGAGTTGCAGGAGGCGACCGCCGAGACAAAGAAAATCTAGGCAGAAGCCGCTACGCTGCGGGAAGAAGGCGACGTCCCGTCCAAGAAGCCGCCACGCCGTATGAAGCCCGCAAGGAACCAAGAGAATCATTCTTGACCCGTCCGATCCGTCTAAGACGACTTTGATCAGGACAGGGCTCGAGGACAAATAGGAAAGCGCGCTCGTCACCTTTCTCCAGGCTAATAAGGACATATTTGCCTGGAAACCATACGACATGCCGGGTGTTCCAAGGGAGGTGATCGAGCATTCACTGCACGTCGACGAAATGACAAAGCCAATCAAGCAAAGGCTTCGGCGATTCTCTCCGGACCGCCAGAACACCATCAAGAAGGAGATCACCAAGCTTTTAGCTATAGGTTTTATCAAAGAAGTGTGTCATTCCGATTGGTTGGCTAACCCTGTATTAGTGCAAAAGAAGAATAAAACATGGCGCATGTGCGTTGATTATACTGATCTCAATAAGGCATGCTCGAAGGACCCCTTTGGGTTATCTCAAATTGATCAGGTGGTTGACTCGACCGCCGGGTGCGAAATTCTGAGTTTTCTCGATGCCTACTCAGGATACCACCAGATTCGCCTAAAAGCGGAAGATCACATCAAAAATTCATTCATCACGCCATTCGGAGCTATACCACGATGGCGTTCGGATTGAAAAATGCTGGTGCAACGTACCAGCGCGCAATACATCGGTGTTTTCATGCCCAGCTCGGGCGCAATGTGGAAACATATGTGGATGATGTCGTGGTGAAGTCTAGAGAAAGGAAGGACCTTATTGTCGACCTGACCGAGACATTCGAGAGTCTAAGGGTTTTTTAGCATGAAGCTTAATCCCAAGAAGTGTGTTTTCGGAGTATCTTCGGGAAAACTGCTCGGTTTTATCATATCACAGCGAGGCATCGAGGCCAACCCAGAGAAGATCAGGGCCATATCAAAAATGGAACCGCCGACGGCTAAAAGGACGCCCGTAAGCTTACAGATGCATGGCCGCACTCAAGAGTTCATTTCCGATCGGGTATGCGAGGTATGCCTTTCTTTAAACTCCTCAAGAAGCAGGACAAGTCCTAATGGACTCGAGAGGCACAGCAGGCGTTTGAAGACTTGAAGACCTTCCTGACGACGCCCTCGATTTTGGTTTCACCGATACCGAAGGAGCCCCTGCTACTTTACATCGCGGCAACGACTCATGTAGTCAGCGCCGCGGTCGTCGTAGAAAGAGAGGAGCCGGGCCACGTGCAGAAGATCCAACACCCAGTCTACTTCGTCAGCGAAGTCTTGAGTGAATCCAAGGTGCGGTATCGGCAAGTGCAAAAATTATTGTATGCTGTCCTCCTGACGTCTCGCAAACTCAAGCACTACTTCCAAGAGCATACTATTTCGGTGATCACCTCCTTCCCAATAGGAGATATACTTCACAACCAGGAGGCCACTGGGAGAATAGCAAAGTGGGTGGTCGAGCTTGGAACTTTCGATATCTTATTCAAGCCTCGTACTGCCATAAAGTCTCAAGCACTCGCCGACTTTACGGCCGAGTGGACAGAGCTTCAAAGCCCGGCGGTTACCAAGGAGCTCGAGTACTGGACAATTTACTTTGATGGTTCCCTCATGCTCAACGGCGCGGGGGCTGGTATCGTGCTCATATCACCAAGCGGAGAAAGGTTGAGGTACGTTCTTCAAATAATTTTTCCCGCTTCAAACAACGCCGCCGAGTACGAGGTACTCATCCATGGGCTCCGTATCGCCATATCACTCGGTATTCGACGTTTGGCGGTTCGCGGAGACTCAATGCTCGTGGTCAACCAAGTGCAAAAAGAATGGTCCTGCATCGAAGAGAACATGGCAGCCTATTGCCACGAGGTACGCAACCTAGAAGGTAACTTTGATGGCCTGGAACTTATTCATGTGCTCCGTCGTGACAATGAAGCGGCCGACGAGCTAGCAAAAATGGGATCCTGCAGGTCTACAGTGCCCACGAGAGTATTCGTCGAAGAAATTCACAAGCCCATGATTAGCACTCGGTCGAAGACGGACGCCCCAGCCGAGAAGAGCGTAGAAGCAGAAGTCCTAGTCATTATCCCCGATTGGACAGCTCCGTATCTGGACTATTTGACGAAGGACGAGCTACCCGAAGACCACGTGCAAGCCGAACGAATAATGCGCCGAAGCAAGAGTTACGTGGTGATCAGGGAAGAACTCTATCACAAGAGCTCCTCTGGTGTACTACGACGGTGCATATCGTAACAAGAAGGAGAGATCTTCAAGGAAATCCACTCGGAGTTTGTGGGAATCATGCGCATCATCAACCTTAGTCGGCAAAGCCTATCGCCAAGGATTTTTCTCGCCGATCATGTCATCGACGAGAGACATCGTCCAACATGCGAAGGATGTCGCTTCTTGCGCCGATGAACAAACCGCACAAGAACTACGCATCATCCCCATAACATGGCCGCTATGTCCGGGGCTCGACATGGTGGGACCTTTAAAAAGGCTCGAGGTTGTTATACCCATCTCTTCGTGGCCGCTGATAAATTCACCAAATGGGTGGAGGCCAAACCAATCGCGATAATAACAAAGAAGAAAAGCCAAAGAATTCTTTAACGAATCGTGGTTAGGTTCGAGTTCCAAACCAAATCATCACGGACAACGCACCCAATTCGTAGCGGCGATTTCAAGATCGGTGCGACGAACTCAGACAAAAATCGCCGCATCGAGAGCCCACCCGAAGCAATGGGCAGGTCGAGCGAGCCAACGACATGGTGTTACAAGGCTCAAGGCAAGGATTTTGATCGGCTAAAGCCATACGCCACTCGGTGGGTGAAAGAATTTCCTTCAGACTGGGGCTACGAACCACCCCACAGAGCAACCGGCAATCACCTTTCTTCCTGTGTGCGGCTCAAGGCGCCCTCCCATCAATTAGATTTCGGATCCCCGCCGGTCCGGAGCTATGAAGAAGTCACCTCGAAAGAAAGCCGGCTAGAGGACCTCGACCGACTGGAAGAAGCCAGGGACGTCACAACATTTCAGTCGGCAAAGTATCTCCAAAGCTTACATCGCTATCACGGTCGCAATGTGAGGAGCCGCGCATTCTCCAAGGGAGATCTGGTCCTTAGAAAGAATCAGAAATGCGAGCATAAGCTGTCCCCAAGTTGGGAAGGCCCTTACGTCATCGACAAGGTGGTACACCTTGGGGCTTACAAGCTTAGGCGAGAAGACAGCACGGCAGTCAGCAACACTTGGAACATAGAACAGGTACGTCATTTTTTCACTTGAACTTTGTAATTCAATTGTTTCTTTATGAATGAGAAGATCGATATTAAAGTTCTTTTTTACATAATCTTCTCGTGATTTATGCGTCCGAGTGCTTCGCTCCTACGATTTTAAGACTCTGAGACATGCGTCACGGACCATGCCTCAGAGCCCGGGGGCTGGACTAGTCGGACACGATATGTCAAAACCACTCGAAAAAAGATGCATATTTTAAGCCAAAAATGCAAGAACAAGGAAACGCCTTTATATACATTCAATTTATAGGTCCAAAGTTTCTACAACAGACAAAGAGGTGTCCTTGACTTCCTCCCAAAGTTCGGCCACTCGGTCCTCATCTACGTTGCAGGCATAGCCCTCCTTGATAGCTTCAAGATCCACTCGAGGGTAAAGCGACCTTGTGATCGCCAGAGCCTGGCTAGCACCATTGGTCACCGCTTCCTTCAAAAGTCTCTTGAGCTCCTTGGGGGCTTCCTCCAAGCGATTGATAACTTGGTCCCTGCTGAGCGGCCTCTCGCCTTCGGGATGAAGCGAGCTCAGCAAGGGCCCCGAGGCTTCGCAGAGCTTTGAGGAATACGTCTCAAGGGCATTAACTTTTTCATTGAAAACAGCGTACTACACTCGCGTCTTGATCTTATAGTCTGCAAGCAGAGCAGGATTTCAAGGACCATGCAGAGGACGATGAAGATAAGAGAAGGTTGAGTGGCTGAGAATACCTTCCAATTCCTTTCCCGAGACTTCGAGCTGCCCCTGAAGCTTCACGACATCGGAATCTCGAGCTGACAAGGATATAAGGAAATCAAAAAACCAGTCGACTGAACGAGAAGTACGGGAATGTTAAGAGATATTCACCTTGGAGGGAGCCGATAACATCCAGCTTCTCCTCCCGCAGCGCCTACAACTCGACCGAGAGCTCAGCAGCTCTACCGCATGCCCACCTTGATCTATCTCCAATTCCGCTGTATTCTCGGCGCGCTCGACCTCCGGAGCATCTTCTGGAGGTACTCGGCCTTCTTTTCAGAGCGCTCCCCTATTTTCTGTGATCAACATGGGAACAGGTGACTACATGCCGACTCGCATAAACAAGAAAAACGGCGAGTGCAGCGAAGTGGTTACCCAGGCCAGGCGTGCGCAGTTCGTGGCATGACTGTAGAAGTCATTTATCTCTTTCTCCTCCTCCTCCGAGTCATCCAGGAGCTTCAAGCCGTCCTCCTCATCGATCCACGCGGCTTGCATTACGAGCCGGGCGGTGGGGACGGCGAATCCGGGATCTCTCGACTTGGGGGACGGACGGAGACGGCTCTCGAGCGGCAGGTCCGATACCGGGCGTGAGGTATCGGTGAAGGCGACAGGGGCTCGGGAGAAGCTCCGGCGTCCACGGGCGAGGCCTCCACAACAGAAACAAAAAAGTCCTCTGGCTCAGCCCCTACCGGAACCCCGGACGACGTCTCGACAGGAACATCGAATGAAGGATTCCTACAAGAAGAACTATCAACAAATAAAGCTGGCGAAACACGCCAATTCAAGAGTCGATAGGGTAACAAGCCTGTCGAACTTCTTCATCCTCATCGGGGGCTTCTTTCGAGCGACAGGGCCGCCCCCTGAAGGACCACTCGGGACGCCACAGACTGGCACCCGGGGCTCCTCCCGAACGCTCGAGTCCTTCGGTATCGGACTCAGCTGAGTCGCGGGCTCGCAGGAGAGGGGAGCCGAAGGCGTTGGAGCTCGTGCTGACGGGTCCCGGATCTTGGGACCTCCAGACGGGCGTCGAGGCTTCGCGGGGTCTTTGGCCACCGTCTTCTTCCCGTTCTTGGCGGCAGGATCTCCCGCGGGAGAGCTCGCTCGCCACTTCGGGGAATCGCCTATGCGAGTGGGCATTTTCGGAAGAGGCGCATCATTGAAAAAGGCAACGCGATCCTGGAAAGGAAGATTAAAAGTGAGAAGCCATTTAGAGACGAAGACGAGAATCTGTCGGTAAAGTATCTCACCTCAGGAGGAGGATTCAACGCAGATAAGGCCTTGGGGAATCTGGTGGGCATCTCGACGCTCGGGATGAAGAAATCGCCTACTCGAGCATGAATCTGCTCTTTCGTTATTAAGTCGGGCGATTCCCGGGTCGGATCGTCTGTGCCCACAAACTGAAACCCCAGGTGGACGCGCTCTTTCAGGGGCTGAGCCCGCCGAGCAAAAAAGTGAATGGCCAGACCAACCCCAGTGGGGCCCCCCTTCTTTCAATTTGCCAATGAGCGCCAAGAGATCCTGCACCTGATCCATGTTGCAGGCATCACCGACAGAGGACCAATAGAGGGACATCTTCGGCCGGCGCCCGAGGAAAGGAGGAAGAGATGGATTAGGATTGGCACAATAAAATCACTCCTGGTGCCAGCCTTTATTCAAAGACTTGAAGGGAATAGCAAAATACGACTTCTTCAGCCCCTCCCGAAGTTGGAATCCGACTCCCCCAATTACCTTGGGGTCGCTTTTTGAGAGATAGGGCTTCCGAAGGTAAAAATGGCGGAAAAGATCAAAATGGGGGCGGATGCCCAAGAAAGTTTCACAAAGATGAACAAAGATATAAATCAGCAAGATAGAGTTGGGATTCAAATTCACCAACTCGATGCCATAGAAAAACAGAAGGCCGCGGAGAAAAGCACAGGCCGAAAGACTCAGCCCGCGCTGGAAGAAGGACTCAAATACCACTACCTCTTTGGGACGAGGTGTTGGGACGGATTCACCGGCAGCCAGTCGGGCGGAGATCAAGGCCAAGTCTGGCAGAATTCCATCATCCACAATGGACTGCAATTTATCCTCTGTCGTAGTCGAGGTCATCCAATCCTGGGGCAAAGGTTGTGAGGAGGAAGGAGAAGACATCTTCGAAGGAGGAATCAATGGTGGTGCAAAGGTGCAGGCGCAACAGCGGTTAACCCTAGTGACGGAGAAGTCGGAGAGACAAGGAAGCAGAAGGGGCAAGAGCGCACGATGAAAGAATGAACCGTCGGGCGACGCATGGCCTAGCCTTTAAAAGCGGGAAGGATTAGGGTTATGCCAACTTGGCGGGAAAAATTGCAGGACACCTGTTCCTACCCTACGTTCCATAATAATTCACAGGCGAGGCGTCTTGACAGCTAGAGGCAATCATGGCTTGACCAGGTCAAATCCAGGACACGTTGCTCCCCACGATGGGATGTTTAACCACTTACAGCTCCAAGCACGATGCGGATGTCCTTCAGTTTGGATTAAAAATAAATCTTCCCGTGATATGCCCCATGTTGGGTCGCTAGGTGGTTACCGCTTGACGGAATCATATATCACGAGTCGAGCCTAAACAGGCACAAATCCAATGGTATGCCCCACGAGGGTCGGAAAGCTGTGCGTCATATTAAACGAGTACAGATACCACTCGGATAAAACCTCGATATGTCCCGAGATGGACCAGACCTGTATCCCGCACCAGCCGGATATGGGTATCGCCTGGCCATGAGTCAAGAAAAATCTGGTACGCTCCAAGTTGAGCCTAAGCTGTATCCTACGTCAGTCGGATAAGGGTACCACTCGGCCAAGAGCCACGTAAATCTTGATACGCTTCAAGAGAGCCTAAGCTGCATCCGACACCAGTTGGGTATGGGTATCACTCGGCGAAGAGCCACGTATGTATGGTGCGCTCCAAGTTGAGCCCAAGCCGTATCCTACATCAGTCGGATATGGGTATCACTCGCCATGAGCCAAAGAAATCTCGACACGCTCAAGTCGAGTTTGTTGTGTCCTACGGACATGGGTATCATTCGCCACAAGTCACAAGAAACCCTAACATGTCCCAAGTCGGACCTAAGGAGTATGTCATGACGGTTGGGTGCGAATACCGCCGACCAAGGAACCATGCAGTTTCGACGCGCCCCAAGTCTGGTTCAAGCTACGTCAAAATGACGATCATGGAAAAATGCTGAGAAAAGGTACATCTTTATTTATGTATAAAAAGTTCACCGGGGGTTATGCCCGAGAAAGTATTACATTTATAGGGAACCTACACTTCACCCCAACGCACGCGACCCAATGCATCCACGAGGGCCTCCCTGGCCCTAAAGAGGGCTAGGAAGTTCTCCAGGAGGGTGTCGATGGTGGCGCGGTCGCGGGCGACCGCCTCCTCCTCTACCAATTCAGCCACGGCAGTCTCAAAAAGCGCCCATTCTTCGGCGAGCCTGTGTTCCCGGACGTTCCGGACGTTCCTCCTCCTCCCCCTCCTCATGAAGAAGAAAGAAGTGTGGAACAAAGATATGGAGAACTGAGCACGAAGGAATGCATTCTACGAACGCTAGTTCGCCTTTTATAGCTAACACAGTAAAGATGAATTAAATGCATCAGGAGTCGAAGATATTCGGAGTTAATGTAGTTTCAGAAGCCAAGGAGTTTTTCAGCAAAAGATTTGACACAGAAAATTAAGACGACCTTGAATGCCGTCTGGTGGTTATCCATGAAGAGAAAAGATATTAAAACTCTGCTTCGGGTGGGAAGAAATATTCAATCCACGTTTGGAATATGGGTCAGGTCCACGAGGCCGCTCACGACAAACTTGTCCAACAGAAGATTGTACTCAGTTGAAGCAAAAATCAAGGGTTAAATTCGAGTCCTTCATAATCCACTCGCTGCAAGAAGAAGACTTCAAATCAAATGAAGAAACCAGTCGGGATTTTGCACAGGGAGTTCAGAACAATGATTCAAGTTGAGACCTAGTTGGAGGCATAGCAATCAGATCATGAATCACTCGAGGGCTATTGTGGAATATATGAAACCAGGTATCTTCAAGACCGGCCCAGTATCGTCCAAGGAGGGGACAGGTCCAAGCAGAAGGCCCAAAGGACGGGCCCCACGCCAAGAATTGCTACCGCACGGAAGGGGACACGTCCAATAGACAATCAAATATGTATTTAGATATAAAAGATACAGTTGTAATCTGAATCGTTATTAGGGTAGATAAAGATGTAAACTCTATCCTGTAACCGACTAGAATCTAGTAACCGATCGGAATCTCCTAACCGATCAGGACTCTCTAAGCCGTCACGACCACCGCTATATAAGGGAGATGGAGGGCAACAACGAAGGTGTAACATCCCAAAATTCAGCTTAATTAAGTTTTATTTGCTTAAATGTGCATTTGTGATTTTCTGGAATTTATTTGGATTTTTCTGGATTTATTTGAATTAAATCTTATGTCAAGTTTATTGCTTTTTATCCAAAAGTATTTAAATCTATGCAAAGTTAAAATAAAGTTTTGGCAAAAATATTTTATTTGAGTCCAGAATGTCTCAAAGTAATTTTGAGATTTTTCTTGGATTTTTCCTGATTATTTTATTGCCTAAAGCAAATTAAATGAATTTCTCGAATTATTTTAATTGAAAACTCTTGTAAAAGTAAGTGAATAAGGTTTGGGCCGCCCACGAACCGCGGCGCCCAAGTCAGCCCATGCAGCCCTTTTGGAAACCAAACCCTAAACCTAATCCACGACCGTTGATCGAGATCCAACGGCCGAGATTGCGCCGCGGGCCGAGCGCTCGAGCCGTCGGATCGGCGCCGCGTACGCTACCGGATGCGTCCGCGTCACCTCTCCGAAGTCGCCGCCGAGTCCGCCGTCGCCACGATGTCGTTCTGAGTCCGAGCCGACACGCCTCCCGCGCAATTTATTTAAGGCGCCGCCACAGCGTTGGAATCTCACCCGCGCCAGACCGCGTCGCCGCCTCCGCACGCCGAGACGCTTTCTCCGCTCGTGCGAAGCTCGCCGAGTCGCCGAAGCCCGCCGCGGTCTTCGCTCGCTTTCCGCCGCCGCTTACGCCGCTTTGAGCCGCGCGGTTCGGATCGGAGATCCCGTACCTCAACGCGTCGGACCCGTGAAGCGAAGAGCGGCGCTTTGTCGCCGAACGCCGCCGCCGAGGTCATCGCCCCAAGTCCGGTGAAGTTGCGCCGCCGCACCGCCATTGTCGTGTGGAAGCTTCGTAACCGCCGGATCTCTCGTGAAGGGGCGAGATTGTGCCACGCCTCGCGCAAAATGTGAACGCCGCACGTGCGCCGGCCGTTAGATCTAAATCCCGCGGTGTCGTGCCGCCACGCGGGTGAGATCGGTGGCCGTTAGATGTGATCTCGCGGTGGGATTCCGCCGCCAGGTGGGCAAATCGGCGCCGCCGCGTGTCGGGCGCTGGTGCCGAGGCGCCGTGAGCCGAGTCTACCGTAAGCCACCAGCGAATCGTGGACCGGTCCATGGACCGAGGACACGCGCCTTCCGATTGGCTCGACCCAAGGTCGACGCCATGCTTGCGTCATAATCATATTTTCAATTGGAAAAATAATCCGATTGGAAATTCGGTGAAGATGACGTCATCATGAGGTCACGCTGACGTCATAAATCATCTTTTTCAGTATAAAAATAAATCTGTTAATTTCGAATTTCTGATTTTCTGATTTCAGTATTTATTTCAAACTTTAAAAGGCTATATCTTTTGCATCGTAACTCGGATTTGAGTGATTCCAGTTTCTAAAAATTTGTAAAATTGAGATCTATTTAATGGTGAATTTTATTTGATTTTTGGAGTTCAATTGCTCTCTGTTTTGGCATTTATTTGCTTTTCTCTTTCGGTACGCGTAGACGTTGAATTGTGCGACGCTTGAGGAAGATCAAGCAACCCAAGAGCAAGCTTCAGATCAAGATCAGGACCTATTCCAAGGCAAGTTGTGCTTTGATCATGTTGAACCCATGTTTATAAAATTGCTATGTTTGATTTACGCTATTGCATATATTTCAAATATACAACTGTTTCAAATTAGTTTGGGCTTAGCTAAAATACCGATTGATCTATACCCTACCTTGTCATTGTATGCCATGATCCATTGTCACCTTAGATTGGTTTAATATAGTTGGTTAATAATTATAATCAACATTGGAGGTTTAGTTCGTATTAGTTGCTTAGCCATGCCACGCCATCACATGTGTCGTAATCATTGATAATTAATCTTGATTAATGGAATATGGAACAATATTATGAACTTGTGTGTCATGTGGATCACACGAGGAGATTGAGTTGTTGTGGCGAGTCATGTCACGCAACGATGTTGAATTGTTGATGGCACGTGGTGCTTGGTAATCAACGGGTGATAATCACTTAGATTGGGGCAAGTGGCAAGGGGCGAGGAGGCCAAGGTGGGCCCAATGGGCGATGGTATGTGGATGTCTTGCCTTGATCACACTAAGGACTTAACCTTGCAAGCCTTTGACTGAGTCAATCATGCAACCACATGTCCGTATGGGCCACCTTAGCCGAGTAATTTGCAAAGTCTTAATGTTGATACTATCGTGGTCGGTGTGAGTTCCCTGGTCGGTGTAATTCACATGGCGCAAGAGGGGGCCCCGACGTGAGTTTACTGCACCGCCAAAGTTGAAACCTTAGCGGTAGTATCGGATTAAGATAGAGCATTGTAAAGGCTTTGTTATAATCTTTCGCCTTTGTGGTGTTTGGTTGTATCACGGGGTAAAGTGCATAACCTCCGCAGAGTGTGAAACTATTCGGATAGCCGTGTCATGTATTGAGCAATGCTCGGAATTACAGCTAAGGGTTAGATTAATAAATTGGACAACTTGGTTGGGATGGCGGGATGGCCATATGGAAGATTGGAACTTGATTTAGGATTGGAAACTTGGTTTACTTGAGAAATATCAATTTATTTATTATTGCTATTTGTTTTACATTCTTTACAATCTATTCATTGTATTTGTTCATAAATGCCGCTTATTGCAAAATAGCCATGATAGCCTATCCTTTGGAATAAGCCTTACATATAGATAAATAGAATCGCATTCTCGTGCACAACTTGTTGAGTGCTTTAAGTACTCACCCTTGCCAAACAACAATAATCAACAGCTTGAAGAATCTACACTGTGTTGGAAGATGAAGTCCAGAAGACACGAGTCATTAGGGTCCGAGCCTTGTCGCTTGCCTGTGGTGAACTGATGAGCTATCTACGCTTCTACTTTCCGCGCTTAATTATTAGCTTATATTCTCTGTCTTGCCTCAAGTGGCTTAATAATGTAAGTTGGTCATAAGATCATACATTTAGCTATATCAATAAATGAACTATTATTCTATTATCGCTGTGTATGATGTGATATGTACCAATGTTAAGTCGTGTGCACTAGCGTTGATCCCGGAATAGTGCAAGAACACAGCTGGGTTCGAATCAGTGGATTCGGGTCCCTACAGAGGTGGTATCAGAGCATACTGACTGTAGGTCTTGGCCCTAGATAGTATGGAGGTGTCTTGTGAGAGTCCAAAACTATTTTCTAAAAGAAAATCCAAACTTGACTAATAAAACACTCTCGACTCATCTCATTCTCTACTTCTTGCCTTTGCTAAATTTACCGTCTTACTTGCCGTTTCGGGTGGAGAACTTATTTCAAAGTTCTTGTGGAGCAGATGCCGATCGTTCCGACCTTTGAGGAGTCACCAAGGCTACGCCATGGAGTTGTGGAGAGTACTTCAGACGCTTGAGGCTTCTACCGTCCGCTTTACCGAGGAGGATCCAGAGGAGCGAGAGTGGGAGCCAGAGGGGAGTGCAGACCCCGTTGTTGCAGAGGATCTAGTAGTAGGTCACCGTGATAGGTTCGCTCCGATGCCCGCCATCCACCGGTGTATGCGCCGGATCACCTCACCTGTGGTGGTCGGATGAGTGAGTGTCACCTTGGAGCCGTGTTGAGACTCGAGTGTGAGTCGCGTCTTTAAGTTAGTCTTTACCTTTCTAGTTGACGTTAAGGTTTCGTGTTTAGTTTGCTTCTTTGTAATGCCGAGTGTGCAAGATGTGTTGCAAAGCTTGTAGGCTTAAATAAGCACCATACCAAGTTAAATAAAGAATTGTTCAGTTTGGGTATAACATATCTCCCACTTTAGAAATTCTTACTTCTCATCTATGCTACATCTACCTTTCCTAACCTAAGAGGCAATCATCGATGGTGAATACTGAGGAAACAACGGTGCTTCAGAAGTGGATCACGCTGTAATGACAACCCCAATGATGGAGGCAGCCCTCAACCACCGACATGAGACATGCGTAATCTAGGAGCATTTCGCAACAGCAGACTAACCGATGCGCATAATGATGCAACAGATGCAAATAGATGACCAACGCAAGAAGAAGCAACAACAATCCTCAGAGCTCGTAACAATCATGGTGGACCTCGACCTATTTCCAAGCTATCGATTTCATGAGGACTAGACCACCAACTTTTTCGAAATGTGAATCCTTTGGAAGCCGATGGACCGCTTAGGACAATTGAGAAGAAGTCGCACATCACACAAGGTGAAGGAAATGAGAAGGTGCTTTACGCCTCATCAACCGGAAGGGACCGCCGCAGAGTGGTGGGAGAATTATCGTGCCGCTCATGGAGCCCCACAGAGATAACCCGGGAGGAGTTTACTAATGCTTTCACCAAGATCATGTCCTGAGGGAATGATGGATCTTAAGAAGGAGGAGTTCAGAGCTTTGAAGCAAGGGGGCCAACCAAAGGCCAATACTTGAACAAATTTACTCGCTTAGCTCGCTATGCCCTCAAGACGAGCGACGCATAAAGCCGCATACCTCGCTTCATGAAGGGATCAACTCAGACTACTGTGGGACTGACACCCACAATTTTCCAGATTTCCGTGAGCTAGTCAATAAGGCTTTGATCCTAGAGGATAAGCGCAAAGAGCTAGGTGAAAACCGTAAGCGCTTGATGAACAATCGTGGTGGACGCCCAAATCATCTACGCTTGAGGATGTCACCACAAAGAATTTGCTAGATTCCAACCACCACCGCAAATAAGACATCAACTCCTACACCTCGCCATGCCAATCGAATTTTCAAACTCAAAGACAGGCAACAACGCACCAGAGGAAATCAAGAATCCGCAGTGAAGAGATGCTATACTTGCAATGAGCCGTGGCACTTTTCTAATAGGTGTCCACGTAAGGGAGGCATCACGCCACTGTTTCAACCAGGAACAACACCGCCAAGGTACCAACCTCGGGAGGAAATCGCGCACAAGCCAAGCCGAGCATCGCCAGCATCAACAAAGCGTGGAAGGATCAACCACATCACCGCGATGGAGCTCAAGAGGCAACAGACGTCGATCGGGTAAGTTCTGGTCAACTCAAGACTGCTACGCTTTGTTTGATTCGAGCTTCGATTCGCTTGTGTCTCAAAGTTTTGCAACCAAGAATGGATTTAAAGTGGTAAATCTTAAGTGTGTGCTTTAGTCCAAGCCCCGTGATCCGAGCTTAGATCTAGCCTTGGGTGTTTGGGAGCTAAGTTGCTTATGGATGGGATAGAATTTCTAGCGAATCTTATCTTGATAGATGCGCAATCCCTAGACGCCATCCTTGGAATGGATTGGTGTCAAAGCATAAGGTCGTTTTGGATTGTGGCCAAGGATTGTAACTTTGAAGGCCCTAGTGGCAAGAAAGTGGAGTTTCAAGCGACCGCAGCTCGAGATGGGCAGTTAATGGTCAACAGCGTGAAAGCCATCAGCATGGAAGATGTGCCAGTAGCCAGAGAATACCCGGATGTATTTCGAGAAGATTTGCCGGGATTGCCACCGACCGTGATATCGAAGTTCGTTATCGAAGTTAGCGCCGTACAAAGACCGATATCAAAGAGACCATATCGGATGCCTACCGACGAGTTAGTGGAAATGAAGAAGCAGATTGAGGAACTGCAAGAGAAGGGTTTCATTAGACCTAGTTCATCACCGTGGGGAGCCCCGGTTTTGTTTGTTCGCAAGAAGGATGGAAGTCTTAGAATGTGCATCGACTATCGTGCACTTAATGAAGTAACGATCAAGAATAAGTATCCGCTGCCCAGATCGATGACTTATTTGATCGCTTAAGAGGAGCTGGAGTTTTCCAAGATAGATCTTCGCTCGTGATACCATCGCTGAAGATCCGAGCGAGGATGTACCTAAGACCGCGTTTCTACGCGATATGGACATTATGAGTTCACAACCATGTCATTTGATTGACTAATGCCCCAAAGATATTTCATGAACATGATGAATAAAGTTTTATGGATTACTTGGATAAGTTTGTGGTAGTCTTCATAGACGATATTTTGGTTTACTCAAAATCAAGAAGAGCATGCGAACATCTAAGGATGGTTTTAGACAGTCACAGAGCATCGACTATATGCAAAGTTTAGCAAGTGTGAATTCGAAGGAGAAAGTTGAATTCTTGGGTCATGTAATGACTACTCAAGGAGTGGCGCGATCCCAAAGAAGTGGATGCAAAGATGTTGCATTGGGAGCCACCAAGTCTCATACTCGATCCGTAGTTTTCGGGAATGGCGGATATTACCGCCGGTTCATAGAAGGATTCTCGACAATTGCTAAACCCTCGACGCAGCTTGTTGAAGAAAGAAAAGAAGTTTGCATGGACGCCAGAGTGCGAGAAAAGTTTCATGGAATTAAAGAAGCGCTTAACAACACCCGTATTAGTATTGCCGATGTGCGTAATGGATTTGACATTTATCGCGATGCTTCAAGCAAGGCTTGGGATGCGTGTTAATGCAAGAAGGCAAAGTCGTTGCTTATGCGCCGAGACAATTAAGACCGCATGAAGTGAATTACCCAACGCATGATTTGGAATTAGTCAGTAGTGCATGCTTTAAAGATATGGCGCCATTATCTCATAGGAAATAGATGTGAGATATATACGGACCATAAAAGTCCAAATACATATTCACTCAAGTCGACTGAATATGAGACAAATAAGATGGCTTGAACTAATTAAGGATTATAATATGGGAATCCATTATCACCTCGAAAAGCCAATGTGGTGGCGTATGCTCGAGTCGAAAGAGCCATAGCGCAAATACATTGTCAATGGAGGATCAACCGAATTATGCAAGGAATTTCGGCTAAGATTGGAAGTCGTTCAAGGAATGATAGCTGCGCTAGAAGTGAAGCCAACACTAGAGGATCGATTAGAGAAGGTCAACAAGATGACGATAAAATTTCAAAAATCAAGGCTAAAAGGAAGAAGGCCTAGCCTTAGATTTCACTGATGAGCAAGGAACCATGTTCTTTAAAAGCCGAATTTGCGCATCGGATAAAAAGGAGCTAAAGCAATTGATTCTTGAGGAGGCTCACGATTCTAAGTACTCAATTCACCCAGAAGTGCCAAGATGTACCAGATTTGAAGGAGAGATTCGTGGCGAATATGAAGCGTGAAGTGGCCGAGCATGTTGCATTATGCGACGATGTCAAAGAGTAAAAGCCATGCACCAAAGACCCACTGGTCATTGCGGTACCGTTAAAAATTCCGGAATGGAAGTGGGAAGAAATCGAATGGATTTTATCACCGGTCTACCTAAGACTCGTAAAGGTTACGATTCCATTTGGGTTATTGTGGATCGCTTAACCAAGATCGCCATTTCATCCCAAAGAAAGACCACTTACTCCGAGATCGCTTAGCGTAATTGTACATGTCGAGGATTGTATGCTTGCATGGAGTGCCCAAGAAGATTGTGTCGATGAGGTACCCAATTTACCTCGAGATTTTGGAATAAGTTGCACGAAGCAATGGGAACCCGTCTGAATTTTAGTACAAAGATATCACCCGCAGATGCATGGTCGACCGAGAGAGTAAATCGATTTTAGAGGATATGTTGAGAGCTTGTGCTTTAGCTTATGCTACCTCTTGGGATAAATGTTTGCCATATGCGTAATTGATTATAATAATAGTTATCAAGCTAGCCTACGATGTCACCATTCGAGGCATTGTATGGACGTGCTTGTCGTACTCGCTGAATTGGAATGAAACGAGAACGCTTGGTTTTGGGCCGATGTTCTCAAAGAGGCGTAAAGTCAAGTTGCAATGATCGAGAGAGGTTAAAGATAGCACAAATAAGATGTAAAAGCTACGCAGATAATCGCCGCCGAGATTTGAGTTTCAACCGTAAGATCATGTGTATCTCGTGGTTTCTCTTAAGGGCGTTAAGAGATTCCACGTTAAAGGAAGCTTGCACCAAGATATGTCGGTCCGCTCAAGATTCCGAGCCGTCGAGGAGAGGTAGCTTATCGCTTAGAGTTGCCTCGCCTTTGGCGGAGTGCATGATGTATTCCATGTGTCGCAGCCTAAGAAGTGTCTCAGAGTGCCCACGAGCAAACCCGCTGGATGCAATAGAACCGCAAGAAGATTTGACTTATAAAGAGCAACCAATGTAATTTTGGATGGTATGGAACGCAAGACCGTAAACAAGTCTATTCGCTTTGCAGAGTTCATGGAGCAATCATTCAAAGTGAAGCCACTTGGGAGCGAGAAGAAGATTTAAAGTCGAAATTCCTAACCTATTCTATAGTTAGCCCCAATCTCTGTCGAGATTCATTAAGGGGGAGGTTTGTAACATCCCAAAATTCAGCTTAATTAAGTTTTATTTGCTTAAATGTGCATTTGTGATTTTCTGAATTTATTTGGATTTTTCTCGATTTATTTGAATTAAATCTTATGTCAAGTTTATTGCTTTTTATCCAAAAGTATTTAAATCTATGCAAAGTTAAAATAAAGTTTTGGCAAAAATATTTTATTTGAGTCCGTAATGTCTCAAAGTAATTTTGAGATTTTTCTTGGATTTTTCCCGATTATTTTATTGCCTAAAGCAAATTAAATGAATTTCTCGAATTATTTTAATTGAAAAACTCTTTTAAAAGTAATGAATGATCTTGGGCGGCCCATGAACCGCGGCGCCCAAGTCACCATGCAGCCCTTTTGGAAACCGAAACCCTAAACCTAATCCACGACCGTTGGATCGAGATCCAACGGCCGAGATTGCGCCGCGCGGCCGAGCGCCTGAGCCGTCGGATCGGCGCGCGTGTACGCTGCCGGATGCGTCCGCGTCACCTCTCGAAGTCGCCGCCGAGTCCGCTGTCGCCACGATGTCGTTCTCGAGTCCGGCCGACACGCCTCCCGCAATGACTATTTAAAGCGCCGCCACGGCGTTGGAATCTCACCCCGCGCGCATCCGCTCGCGCTTCGCCGCGACGCCGAGACGCTTTCTCCCGCTCGCGAAGCTCGCTGAGTCGCCAAGCCCCGCCGCGGTCTTCGCTCGCTTTCCGCCGCCGTTTCGCTGTTCGAGCCGTCGCGGTTCCAGATCGGAGATCCGCATTCTCAACGCGTCGGACCCGTGAAGCGAGAGCGGCGCTTTGTCGCCGAACGCCGCTGCCGAGGTCATCGCCCCAAGTCCGGTGAAGTTGCGCCGCCGCACCGCCATTGTCGTGTGGAAGCTTCGAACCGCCGGATCTCTCGTGAAGGGGCGAGATTGTGCCACGCCTCGCGTAAAAAGCGAACGCCGCACGCGGCCGCCGTTAGATCTAAATCCGCGGTGTCGTGGCCGCCACGCGGGTGAGATCGGTGGCGTTAGATGTGATCTGCGCGGTGGGATTCCGCCGCAGTGGGCAAATCGGGCGCCGCCGCGTGTCGGCGCTGGTGCCGAGGCGCCGTGGAGCCGAGTCTACCGTAGCGGCCGAGTCGTGGACCGGTCCATGGACCGAGGACACGCGTCGCCTTCCGATTGGCTCGACCCAGGTCGACGCCATGCTTGCGCCATAATCATATTTTCAATTGGAAAAATAATCCGATTGGAAATTCGTGAAGATGACGTCATCATGAGGTCACGCTGACGTCATAAATCATCTTTTCAGATAAAAATAAATCATTAATTTCGAATTTCGATTTTCGATTTCAGATTTATTTCAAACTTTAAAAGGCTATATCTTTTGCATCGTAACTCGGATTTGAGTGATTCCAGTTTCTAAAAATTTGTAAAATTGAGATCTATTTAATGGTGAATTTTATTTGATTTTTGGAGTTCAATTGCTCTCTGTTTTGGCATTTATTTGCTTTTCTCTTTGATGCAGACGCTGTGACGTTGAATTGTGCGACGCTCGAGGAAGATCAAGCAACCCAAGAGCAAGCTTCAGATCAAGATCAGGACCTATTCCAAGGCAAGTTGTGCTTTGATCATGTTGAACCCATGTTTATAAAATTGCTATGTTTGATTTACGCTATTGCATATATTTCAAATATACAATTGTTTCAAATTAGTTTGGGCTTAGCTAAAATACCAGATTGATCTATACCCTACCTTGTCATTGTATGCCATGATCCATTGTCACCTTAGATTGGTTTAATATAGTTGGTTAATAATTATAATCAACATTGGAGGTTTAGTTCGTATTAGTTGCTTAGCCATGCCACGTCATCACATGTGTCAGAATCATTGATAATTAATCTTGATTAATGGAATATGGAACAATATTATGAACTTGTGTGTCATGTGGGATCACACGAGAGATTGAGTTGTTGTGGCGAGTCATGTCACGCAACGATGTTGAATTGTTGATGGCACGTGGTGCTTGGTAATCAACTGGGTGATAATCACTTAGATTGGGGCAAGTGGCAAGGGGCGAGGAGGCCAAGGTGGGCCCAATGGGCAGATGGTATGTGGATGTCTTGCCTTGATCACACTAAGGACTTAACCTTGCAAGCCTTTGACCTGAGTCAATCATGCAACCACATGTCCGTATGGGCCACCTAGCTGAGTAATTTGCAAAGTCTTAATGTTGATACTATCGTGGTGGTGTGAGTTCCCGGTCGGTGTAATTCACATGGCGCAAGAGGGGGGCCCTGGATGTGGTTTACAGACCCGCCAGTGTTGAAACCTTAGCGGGTAGTATCGGATTAAGATAGAGCATTGTAAAGGCTTTGTTATAATCTTTCGCCTTTGTGGTGTTTGGTTGTATCACGTGGGTAAAGTGCATAACCTCCGCAGAGTGTGAAACTATTCGGATAGCCGTGCTCATGTATTGAGCAATGCTCGGAATTACAGCTTAAGGGTTAGATTAATAAATTGGACAACTTGGTTGGGATGGCAGGATGGCCATATGGAAGATTGGAACTTGATTTAGGATTGGAAACTTGGTTTACTTGAGAAATACTGAATTTATTTATTATTGCTATTTGTTTTACATTCTTTACAATCTATTCACTGTATTTGTTCATAAATGCTGCTTATTGCAAAATAGCCATGATAGCCTATCCTTTGGAATAAGCCTTACATATAGATAAATAGAATCGCATTCATGCACAACTTGTTGAGTGCTTTAAGTACTCACCCTTGCCAAACAACAATAATCAACAGTTGAAGAATCTACACCGTGTTGGAAGATGAAGTCCGTGAAGACACGAGTCATTAGGGTCCGAGCCTTGTCGGTTGCCTGTGGTGAACTGATGAGCTATCTACGTTTCTACTTTCCGCTGCTTAATTATTAGCTTATATTCTCTGTCTTGCCCTGCGTGGCTTAATAATGTAAGTTGGTCATAAGATCATACATTTAGCTATATCAATAAATGAACTATTATTCTATTATCGTTGTGTATGATGTGATATGTACCAATGTTAAGCTGTGTGCACTAGCGTTGATCCTGGGAATAGTGCAGTAAACACAGTGGGTTCGAATCAGTGGATTCGGGTCCCTACAGAAGGGGGAGAATCATCAATCCTTAGAGCATAGCACACCTCATATCGCCCAGAGCGCATTCCGCTTTGAGCATCCTTAGATCCAAGAGATCCACATAATTTCAGCATACAGGATTAGGGTATTACCTCCATCGCTGAGGGCCTGAACCTGTCTAATCCCTTGTTTTGTGTGACCTTCGAGTTTGAGATCTAGCGCCTGCCCCATAATTTTATTGCCGACTACAAAAGTCGACAGGCTGCAGGCTGATCGAGATGAGATTCATTGAATCGGTTACCTATCAAATTAGTAATTTAATGAGAATTTTAATGCGTGTACTTGAGATAAGGTATATTATACTATCAAAATTTTAGGCTGAGATGATGACTGAAGAATTTATAAGAATTCATCAAATGCATTTATTGTTTATTGCTATTTGTACTGTTGATACATATATCCAGAAAGAAGATATTATAAAATTTTCAGGTCCAATTAATGCAGGATTATGTTTATTTAAATCTGACAAGATTACTGTTGTTAGTTAAGAACCATTAATCGGCTTTCATTTCTTGCTTAATTGCTTTGATATGACTTTTAAAATTCCAGAATTAGATCTTTGAAGATTTTCTAGGTTTAAATAATTTTTTTATTTCATTGTTATAAACTTTTTATTGCTTTCTTTTTCTATTTCTTAAGATTATATTAAAGGATTTCTCCTTTAGAGAAAAAATCAAGAAAATCCAAGAAAAGTCAATAAAATCCAGAGAATTCAGAAAAAGCATCATTAATTATAATTAAATATTAATTTCTCATTGTTTGACAAGTTTTCCAATGAAGAGAAGATGAAATCAAGAAAAGATTTTCTTTAAGAACCAATATTCAGGAAAATTTTTAGAATAGATAGAAATTTAAAATAAGATTATATTTTGAACTCATTTTTATAGTTTGTTTATTTTGGGATAAAAGTTTTTATATCGAATCTTTCCCTTACTTGAAACTGAAATTCAAGGTTTTAGGACAATATAATATTTCAATTGAAAATCTTTATTTAAAATGAAATTTTTATTTAATTCCAATTTCAAATTTCCATTTTTCTTATTTTTGAAATTGTTAGGATGTTACACTCTGGGAAATCATCACCATCATTTCGGCCCTTAGGCACTCCTCACGTGCCATCATCTCCTCCTTCAGCTCCTCCCTCAGCGTATCCTTCAGGCGTTCCGCACGTGCCTACTATGATCTTGATCTGTTACTGGTAGTGTTCTCTTGGAAGAAAGACCTCTTCGTATGCCCCGCACCTGCGGCAAGCACTCGGTCCTTATGGTCAGGCTTCCTGATCGCCGAAGACAGGATGTCCTTCGACCTTTGGCTCTGAAAGGTCCTCTGCTCCTTCTACTGGCTTACCTTCCCCTGCAAGAAGCGAATATATATTAGAGCTAAAATACATTGGGAAGGGTCAACTGCAATGTTCTAAGTTAAATATCTTACGATGGTGGAGACGATCTGCGCGGTCATAGGGTTTGGAACTACAAGCCGACTAGAGGAGGTTTTCTTCGTCCACGCTAATACTTAGTCGTATGGCCGCTCCTCACATGTGGGAGTAAGGCATCGCCGTCACGGAGCAGGCACACTCGGCTAGTCATGCCCACTCTGCCTTCTTCCCTACATAGCCGGCGGAATTGAGGTGGTGCGCATGTGTGTTCTGCCTCTGGATAGCGATGTTCTTCTATCTCAGCTTCTCCGCCTCGGGCGTACTCTTTATTCATGTGAACTCCTTCCAAATATCGGGAGTCACAAACGGATACATCTCGAAGGAAGTATGGGCTTTAAGCACGTACTCACTATGCATGATTACCCTGAAGTGCCTCATGGACATACCCATTCTCTTCAAGGCGTACCACCTCGCATTGCTTTTATCTTCCTATATTATAATTCATTTCCCCTTAACTTTGTTCTACAGCCGATTCTTCTACTCGGTGCTGACTTCCTTCTTCCAATCCTTAACCATGAACGACACTCTCTCCCTCACCAATTGGCCGAGAAAAGATCAGTAGCACCCCTTATACATGGGGGGACCCGTGCAAACCCCCGTGGCATCAAAGTGGAGAACTTGCAGCGTTCTCCCTTTGGCCCCTTTATTCGTTCGTCGGGCCTTTCTCACCTTACTCGGCCCCTCAATATTTGTTACCTTAATTGGCCACTCAGCATCACCTTCTATTCTTTTTGGCGATGAGCTGGTGCTCTCTCTTTGCGATATTTAAAAAATATATATATATATATTGTACCTAAATATAATGAGAGAAACCAATTTATAGCAACTATGTCGACATGACAATGAATCATGTAAATTAATAGATTAATTGATAATTCATAGCAGTTAATTGTTCTAGCATATTGTAGTGTTCTTAAAGATATGTCTATCTGTTGACCAACTATGTACGTACCAATGATGACTCCAATTCTCTAAGTAGGTAAATGTTGTTGACACCTGTTTAGGCAAATGCTACGCTTGAAGGAAGTTAACAGTCCTCGATCATGCGTTGTTTCAGCAGTAGAGAATCATGACAGTTTGCTAATAACTTTCCCTAGAGAGGAGGTCTTACCCTTGTTCGCTTCAATCTTGGATCTACACCAACGAGTGCACCTGCACCAGGAGCAAATCGTGGAGCAAGAAAAGCAGGAGCTACGCCGCAAGCAACAATGAGAGGTCGAGTCAACTACGTCACCACCGATGGAGCTCAAGATGCGTCAGGTGTTGTTCTGGGTAAGTTTCTGGTTAACTCAGTACCCACAACTATTTTATTTGATTCTGGAGCTTCGCATTCTTTCATTTCTCGTGCTTTTGCTGTTTAATATGGTTTGGATGTTACGAATCTTAAGTGTATGCTATTAGTCCAATCCCTTGGATCAAAACTCCGATCTAACCTAGGTTGTTTTGGACTTAAGTTGCTTATTGATGGGATCGAGTTTCTAGCAAATCTCATCATGTTAGATACCTAGACCCTACATGTTATCCTTGGAATGGAATTTCAAGCGACTATAGTTTGCGATTGCCAGTTAATGGTAAATAGTGTGAAAGTTGCTAGTTTAGAGGTTGTGCCTATTGTTAGAGAATACCGTATGCCCCGCACCTGTTGTTATTGAGTTGGTACCTAGTACAGCCCCAATATCAATGAGATTGTATCAAATGCCTACTGATGAGTTGATGGAAATGAAGAAGCAGATTGAAGAGTTTTTAGAAAAAAAATTCGTGAGACCTAGTTCTTCACCATGGGGAGTGCCCATTTTGTTCATTAGAAAGAAAGATGGGAGCTTAAGGTTGTGTATTGATTATCGTGTACTTAATGAAATGACAATAAAAAAATATGTATCCATTGCCTAGGATTGATGATTTGTTTGATCAGTTTAGAGGAGCTAGAGTTTTCTTCAAGATTGATCTTCAATCAGGATACCATCAATTAAACATTTGTGCTGAGGATGTCCCTAAGACTGCATTTTTATGCGATATGGACATTATGAGTTTACAGTCATGTCCTTCGGATTGACTAATGCCCCTGCATATTTCATGAACATGATGAATAAGGTTTTCATGGCATCTTTGGACAAGTTTGTTATCGTGTTCATAGACAATATTCTTCTCTACTCTAACTTAGAAGAAGAGCATGCAGAGCATTTAAGATTAGTTCTTGAAAAGGTTTGAGAGCAACAACTGTATGCTAAATTCAGCAAATGTGACTTTCAAAAAAAGGAAGTTGCATTCCTTGAACATGTGATTACTACCAAAGGAGCTACCATCGACCCAAGCAAAGTTGAAGCTGTGTTGCACTGGGGGCAACCGAAGTCAGTTAGCTAGATTCGTAGTTTTTTGGGAATGGCAGGATATTATTGTCGATTTATTAAGGGATTTTTGACAACTACTATGCCACTTATGCAGCTATTAAAAAAGAAAAGAAGTACAAATGGTCACCGGAGTGTGAGAAGAGTTTCCAAGAATTAAAGAAGCATTTGACGACAGTACCAGTGTTAGTGTTGCCGGATGTTTAGAGTAGCTTTGATATCTATTACGATGCTTCAAGACAAGGACTTAGATGTGTGTTGATGCAGAAAGGCAAAGTTGTTGCGTATGCGACAAGACAATTGAGACCGCATGAGGAGATTATCATATGCATGATTTGGAGTTAGCTATTGTAGTGCATGCTTTGAAGTTGTGGCGTCATTATCTCATCAGGAACCGATGTGAGATATATAAAGACCACAAGAGTTTGAAGTATATCTTTACCTAATCAGATCTTAATATGAGATAATGGAGATGGTTGGAATTGATAAAGGATTATAATGTGGGAATCCACTACATCCTGGAAAAGCTAATGTGGTAGCAGATGCTTTAAATCAGAAGAATTACAGTGTTAATATGCTAGTTCGGGAGAGTCTGCCTAAATTGTGCAAGGAATTTTAGAAGCTGAAATTGAAATTGGTTCCGAAAGGATTATAAGCTACTTTGGAGATAAATCCAACTTTGGAGGATCCGATCTGTGAAAGTCAGAAAGAGGATAAAAAGATCAAAGGAATCAAGTCTAAAATGGATGGAGGTAAAGCTAAGGATTTTTCTAGGATGATATAGGTACTTTATGGTTCAAAGGATCGAAAGGAGCTAAAGCAGTTGATTCTTGAGGAATCTCAAGATTCAAAGTATTCAATTCACCTAGGAAATGCTAAGATGTAACAAGATCTTAAAGAAAGGTTTTGGTGGCCCAGTATGAAGCATGAAGTTGCCAAACATGTTGCTTTGTGTGACGTATGTCAGAGAGTGAAGGCAATGCATCAGAGACCAGCTGATTTGTTACAACCGTTAAAGATTCCTGACTGGAAATGGGAGGAAATCGGTATGGATTTTATTACTAGTTTTCCCAAAAATCAGAGTGGTTATGATTCTATATGCGTCATAGTTTATTGCTTGAGAAAAGTTACTCATTTCATACTGGTTAAGACTACTTAAACTGGAGACCGCTTGGCAGAGTTGTATATGTCAAAGATTGTTTGTTTGCATATAGTGCCAAAGAAGATAGTGTTATATAGAGGTACCAAATTTATCTCGAGATTCTAGAATAAGTTTTATGAAGCAATGGAAACTTATTTAAATTTCAGTACTATGTATCATCCAAAGATTGATGGTCAGACTCAATCAAATTTTAGAGGATATATTGAGAGCTTGTGCTTCAGCTTATGCTACTTCATGGGATAAATGTTTGTTGTATGCAAAATTCAGTTATAATAACAGTTATCAGGTGAGTTTGCAAATGTCACCATTCGAAGCTTTATATGGTCATTCATGTTGTACTCCGTTGAACTGGAATGAGACGAGAGCGTCTTGTTTTTGAGCCATATATTCTAAGGTAGCTGAAGAGAAAATTACTATGATTCAAGAAAGGTTAAAGGTAGCTTAGTAAGGCAAAAGAGCTATGGTGATAATCATTGAAGGGAGTTGAGTTTTGAGCCTAAAGATTTTTTGTATCTCAGAGTTACCCAGTTTAAACGAGTCCAAAGGTTCTACGCTAAAGGAAAGCTTGCCCCATGATATGTTGATCCATTCAAAATCTTAAGTTATAGTGGTGAAGTTGCTTATTAGTTGGACTTACCTCAATCATTGGTGGGTGTGCATGATCTGTTTCATATCTCTTAGCTTAAGAAGTGTCTTCGAGTTGCGACTGAGGAAACACCATTAGAGTCAATTGAGTTGCAAGAGGATTTGACATATAAGGAGCAACCGATTAAGATTTTAGATGTCACTAATCGCAAGACCAGAAGTAAGTCAGTTTGTTTTTGCAGAGTGCAGTAGAGTAACCATTCAGAAAGTGAAGTAACGTGGGAGTGTGATGATGATCTAAAGTCAGAATTTCCTAACCTATTTCTTTAGTTAGCTTTGAATCTCGGGGTCAAGATTCTGTTAAGGGGGAGGTTTCTAATATCCTAATTTTTTGCTTAAAATAATTTTATATTACAATTTATGGGTTTTGTGAATTTTTGGATTTTAAATAATATTTTTGAATTAAGCTTGTTGCAAGTAATATTTAAGTTTATGTGATGTTTATATAAACTTTTGTCAAAAATATTTTATTTGAGTTCTATATGTCTCAAAGTATTTTATGGAATTTTCTAAGTATTTTTACTATTTATTTATAGTTATTCTAATTTCAGCATATAATTTAATTTGCAAAAGATTGGAAAATTTGGTTTTGTCATGTGGGCTAAAACCCATCGGTCGGTCCATTACTATTCCTCCTGACTTGGCCATTTGGCTAGCGCCGCAGTCGCCCTGGCCTGATCCACCTTGCCTCACGTGGCCCGGTTTGCTGCAGCCCAGCACACGTGTAACCCTAGCTGCCGCCCGCCGTCTCCATCCCGAATTTCGTGTCGTAGCCGCGTTTGTCTCAAAGTTCGCCTCGAACACGATGCAATGGGATTTATAAGCCTGAGGTTGCTCAGATCTGAGCTCCCCGTGTCCCACCCTTTTTGCCCTAGCCGCCTTCCGCCGAGTCAATGTGGTTTCGAGCTCGTGAGGTCACCGAAGATGTCGAGGTTCGCCGTCGTTGTCTTTCACTAAGATCCTCCTTTCCACCACATTTCGGTCGAAACCGAGGTCTCCATTAGGTTCCCCGCATCTAGCACTTGTAGATACGCATGGGTGCCCTACAAATCCGGCAAGGATTCGATATTTCCTTGTCATCATCCCCAGCATCGGTGGGTTCTGTTGCCAATATTCTATCGGAATCTATCTGGTTGGAGCCGAACTGATTGAGCTAGCGTGGCGCCATGTGTGCGCAATTTATCGGCCACGTTAGCACCGTGGCAGCCGTGTCGCCTAGTTAGTTGCGTGCGTGTGCGCCAAGTCATCATGCCATGTCAGCTGTGGTGCGAGCCCACGTGTCAGTCACAACCGCGCCATGAGCTTGTTTCGTGGACTCGGCCCATGGACAGAGGGCCCCACATGTCAACCAAATAGGTTTTTATGATTTATTTTAATTTAGGAGAAATTAATTGCTGATGTCAGCATGACATCATAAATGGATTTTTCTTTAGAAAAATAAATCAGGAAATTCAAATTTTCTCTTTTTCTGTATTTATCTTTTATTTGAATCTTTCGAGATCTCGTTCTTCTTCATACGAGGTCCAATTAAGGCGACTCAAGTTTCTAAAAAAATTAAATTCAAGATCTATTTAATGGTGAATTTTATTTGATTTTTTAGAGGTTGTTTGCGCTCCTCTTTGTATTTATTTGTTGTATTTTTCTCGATTCGTGTATATGTTGAAGTGCTTGGATCGTTCGAGGGTGAAGCGTTGACTCAAACTCAAGATCTAGATTAAGAACAAGACTTATTTCAAGGAAAGTTTTGCTTTGATCATGTTTTTCGAAGGTTAGAAATCGACAATAAACTTATAATTACAGGTACCTTCGGTTTAGCAAAGTCAAGAACGAAACAGCGACACACGATGTATACAGATTCCGGTCCCCGAATGGAGATGTGCGGATGAAATATGTATATGGTGGATCAAGAACAGAGAGAATTGTCTAGCCCTAGTTACAATGAAGATTGGATCTAGGCAAGGGCTAAGCTATGGCTAGAGGTTGGCAAAGCTTGGTTCATCGGCTCCTGGTTGCTCTGCGCTTTCTCAAAGCTCTAAGAGTCTTCTCTTCTTCTCTAGTCTTGAAGGCTTTCCTTGAGGACTCCTACCCCCGGCCTTATATAGTCGGGGTAGCTCAGCCTCAGGTTGAGTTGTAGTCAGTTTGGTATACCAGATCGTAGCCGATGAGGAATCTATCCTTGCATGATATTCGCAGCATATCCAAACTTCCCTAGATATTAGGTATACTCGAGTCAGTTTCCTCATACGGGAAAAGCGATCGAATTCTTCCTAATATAGAAATATCCCCTCCGCGTATATCTTATCCGATAGAATAGGGCCCGTGATATCCGGAGTTTCTATACGTTGTTATAACATATCCTTCGCATATCCTGCATGTACGTATACCCTATGTTTAGATATTCGACAATATTGAACACAGTTTTGCAAATGATATATTGTTTAAATTACCGCATGTTATTTTATTCTTAGAATTGTTTTCAATTAATTAATAAAAGCGAATATCACCGGTAAGGATGCAAATAGGGTCCTTCCCATCCATGCAAGTTTTGAATATACGAAAAGCCACTCAAATGATTCCACCTTCTTGTCCCGGAGCAACGCAGTGCCAAAGATAGTGTTCTGCAGATAATGATTCTAGCAAACGAACATCGCCATAGGCATGTTGTAGATGTTGGTCTTGTATATGATGTTGAACGTGACCACGTCGCCTCCAGATTATATTTCGGACTAGGTTGATTTTATTAACTTGTATGTCGTAATAGAATTTGTCATTCTGAGCATAGCACTCTTTAAAGAAAGTAATTAGTTTGCTAACATCATTGTCCCTATCAGTTCGTGTGTTAGCAGCCTTCCTGTGAAATAAAGCAATGTTCTAGCAATACAATATTAAATAAATAGATAGTATTATACAAGCTATATGTTAGTAATTATAATTGTTACATATAGTACAAACCTATTTTAAATGCCACGATCAGTGAACAATATGTTACGTCGACTTCCATGTATTTTGGATAGCGTGTTCATCATCACATTATGAGGGACCTTGCCTGTTTGCATGGTGTAGACGAGCTTCATCAAAGAAGGATCAAAGTTTTATGTGCACGCATGAAAGCCACTAAAGACGGTGATCTGCACATGGGATGGTTGTGCTCTAAGATAACCTGTTTTACACGAACGAAGCCATCAATTAAGTTCTTCTTTAGTTTTATAAAGGCTCAGCAACCGATCATATTAGATGTTTTGTTACGTTCGTGTTCTTTCTCAAGTATGTAGTACAGATGTTTTCCTTCGTGAACGTAGCAGAACTCTATAACTGTTTTTTCTCCTATTTTTTCTAACACCGAATCCAGCGTGTCATGCGTAACTGTGGTAGAAATCGTATGCTTTAGCCTTATTATTGAAACGCTGGTAGAACTGCGGAACAATGTAGTATAGTATTTCTTGCCCCTAATATGGTAAATTTTCTCAATAAGTATAGTAAAATGTTAACATAATAGTCATAACATTTTTATAAATGCTCAAAATTAAATCGTTGAGGTCAATGGAAGTAAAACCATACACATAGAACCGTAAATTGCTGAGAAATAATAGTGTGATGGATATTATGCTGATGGTAAAACAACTTACGTGAATGTATGTGTTTGCACCAAAATTTGGCAGATAGGGTCAGAATCGGCAATCCAAGATCAACAAGATACGACCAAGATACAGATTGAAGATATTTGGAAACGGAACAGGTTGTTAAGGAAAGCACCATCCAAATAGAGGCCGATATGGATTCTACTCCTAACGTGTTGTACCAGGATTCTATAGGCCAATGGGTATAAAAGAGGTCTATAGGTGATCAGAAAAGTTGCCCAGAGCAAATCAACCAATTCGCGTCTACCTTTCATCTATTTTTCCTGTCGACTAGGAGTAGTTCTTGTAAGCCTTTGTAATTCGATTTCGATCAATAAAGTTGCGCATCCACGATTGTTGATCTTCCTCAAATTACGCCCTAGGTTTGATTTATTCTGATTTTGTTGCACATCGCCTTCTTCAGAATCGATCTACCTTTATCCTCTGATTAGCCTTAATCGGCTAATTAGATTTACCCTGTTACTTTGATCTTAATCGGCTTAAAGCCGATTAAGTCTAAGCCGATTGATTATCACGATCGGCTTCGAGTGAATTTCATATTTTTACCTTGTCGATTATAGGTCAAATCGACTGGCACGCTCTGAACAGTGTTAAATGCGTGTCTTTATCGCGAAACCCTGATTCAAGGTTTTGACGCTAACACACTCTTGGCACGCCTGGTGGGACCGATAGCTTCATCAAGTAAAGAAATTCCGCCATCCGATCTCAACACAGAAGCTATAATCATCCCCACACTGGACGATTTAACGCCAAAGCAGCGTAAGGAGATTAAAGATCGAAAAGCTGCTTTGGAAGAGATGATGTTGGGTTGCTACCAAAAAACCCGACACGGTATAACCCAGAAGGCTGCTCTGTCGACGCTGAACCCACTCGGTGACGCTGAAATCTCAACTAGCCCGTCAAGTCATTACATACTAGCACAGGCCGAATTATCGGCTATGATTGAGCAATCAGTACATCACGCATTGATTAATCAATCATCGGCTTTGGTTAGTACTCTCAAGCCGATGATTGCAAACAGTGTAAAAACTATTGCTTAAGAGTTGGCTTCATCTGGAAGCCTTCTGATCCACTACAGGCACTACCAACATATCCTGTATATTCGATAGGGCAGAATTCTAGCCTAGCGGTTGCCGCAAAAACATCGGTGTCAATACCTTCCATATTGCCAACCCAACCGACGGTCATACTAACGCGAGATTCGCGCCCTAGCGGGGTCACACATTATCAAGCGTACACTGATGCTGATAGACCAAACGTGTCGGCTACTTTGCCGCCGTCAGCTCCGTTTAATATTTTCCCACAATCAGTCTCACAGCCGATTGAACAAATTAGGCACGTCTAGTACTAAGAGCCGATTCCGCCCAGGAATCTGGTCCCTCATAAGGTGGTAACCTACGCAGAGCCCTTTGTCCCTGTACCAGAACCACCGGTTAGGAGGTACGATGGGTATGGTCAAAACCAACATAATCCGTCGACTCAGTCTAACCGGCAGCCCGAGTTTGCACTCGGGAGGCAGAATACGAGTCTTGATCATTGGCAGAGCCCCGATATCTTGTCGGCTAACAACATTAATTGGGCTGACCAGATTTCTGCCGTGTTGATAAATCAATTCGGCTTACAGCCAAAGGGTAGAGTCATCGGCTATAGAAAGCCGTATATGGATTATTTAGATCGTATGCTATATCCACATAATTTTAAAGTTCCTGATTTTGCCAAATTTTCTGGGAATGATTCGGTCACGACCTTAGAGTACGTCGGATGCTTTATCGCTCAGTGTGGCGAGGCAGCTCAGTCCGATGGGCTAAAAATTAGATTATTCCCCTTGTCTTAATCGGGAGCTGCTTTCACTTGGTTTACTAGTTTACCTCCAAATTCGGTTCATATTTGGAACGATTTGGAAAGCTGATTCCATGAGTACTTTTTCTCTGGCAGTCTGGAACTCAGGATTTTAGATCTAAGTTCTGTTCAACAGAAGTTTGGGGAATCGGTAAATGATTATGTTAAGAGATTCACGAAAGTGAGAAATAGGTGTTTTAGTGTTACCCTACCTGATAATCAGTTGGCCGATTTAGCTTTCCAAGGGTTGATACCCCCATTAAGAGAAAAATTCGGCGAACAAGAATTCACCAATTTATGTCATCTCGTACAACGAGTATCAGCTCAAGAAAGCCGTTTCTCTGTTGATAAGGGCTTCAAAGATGAATTCAATAATAACAAAGACAAGATATAATCGGCTATAGAGGATGACCAATTAAAATTTGTAGAAGAGCAGACGATGCAGCTGGACGCAGATCCTTTCCCAATTAACATGGTCCATTGCTCTGAAAAGATGGAAAAGCCAACACAAGATGCAGATCCTAAGGATCAAATTCATATATCATCGGTTATAAAAATGATGCGTCAAGCCGATGTACAATCAAATTCTGATGGCAATAAGACACTCATGATTACTGTTGGCTCTATACAAATAAAAGCCGACCGTGAAGGGAAAAAATTTAAGATCACACCAAAGGGTTATCAGGCTGAGAGAGCATTGCCACTACGTAAGCCGATACAGAAGTTGAAGCCTACTTTTTCAAAACTATTAGCAAAATATGAAAGAAGGAATGAAAGGCCACGACGAAATCCTCCACATCGGCCAGATAATAAATGTCGGCCAAGCGGCCCTGAAAGAGCTCACCAGCAGTGCCCTTTTTGGCAATTTTGCTAGGAGAGGGGATTAGCTTTGCCATCACCAAACACATGTTCGATGAGTATTACCCATATCAAGGTGATAGGCAGCGATGGTCAGCTAAAGATAGAATTTCTAAGCCGACCATAAGTCAGAAACAAGATAAAGATGAAGAGTTTAGCTCTGCGGCTTGTATGGATCTGGTAGGAAAAATATGTAAGTCGATCGAACCAAAGCCGAGATGGTGTCCTCCGGGTTTAAGACGATCACAAAGAAGAAGGCTTCAGCGGCTAAGGACCCAAGAGATGAGGGAAGCTGAACAAGAAAAATGAAGGGATAAAACATTTAATGAGCTTCATCCAATCAAGATTGCGAGAAAAGAGTGGAGGAAGAAAAAACCGGATCCGACCGATGATTTTAGTTCGACAAAGCCGATCTAGTCTGAAAAATCATACCACCCGTTAGCTCGAGAGATAGCCGATTTGGTAAGGGATCAACATGGAATCGTGTAGTGTGCATCGGTTTGTTCAAGATACTCGTTAGATCTTGATTAGCTAAAACTCAAATACAAATATACGATTTGGCCGATTACCGACCTGAGATCTAAATTAACTCGATGCAATTAAAAATTTGGTTATGATAAGAAAATATATGTTCAAACTGATGATGAAAATTTTTGGAAGATAACATGTTATCTCCCAAAAATGGGGGGCACATGTTTGCACCAAAATTTGGCAGATAGGGTCAGAATCGACAGTCCAAGATCAACAAGATACGATCAGGATACAGATTGAAGATATTTGGAAACGGAACAGGTTGTTAAGGAAAGCACCATCCAAATAAAGGCCGATACGGATTCTACTCCTAACGTGTTGTACCAGGATTCTATCGGCCAATGGATATAAAACAGGTCTATAGGTGATCAGAAAAGTTGCCCAGAGCCAATCAACCAATTCGCGTCTACCTTTCATCTATTTATCCTGTCGACTAGGAGTAGTTCTTGTAAGCCTTTGTAATTCGATTTCGATCAATAAAGTTGCGCATCCCCGATTGTTGATTTTTTTCAAATTACGCCCCAGGTTTGATTTATTCTGATTTTGTTGCACATCGCCTTCTTCAGAATCGATCTACCTTTATCCTCTGATTAGCCTTAATTGGCTAATTAGACTTACCCTGTTACTTTGATCTTAATCGGCTTAAAGCTGATTAAGTCTAAGCCGATTGATTATCACGATCGGCTTCGAGTGAATTTCATATTTTTACCTTGTCGATTATAGGTCAAATCGACTGGCACGCTCTGAACCAGGTGTTCGTCTCGTGTGCTGTCGCCAGAAACCCTGCTTCAAGTTTTTGACGCCAACACACTCTTGGCACGCCTGGTGGGACCGATGGCTTCATCAAGTAAAGAAATTCTGCCTTCTGATCTCAACACATAAGCTATAATCGTCCCCACAATGGACGACTTAACGCCAAAGCAGCGTAAGGAGATTAAAGATCGAAGAGCTGCTTTGGAAGAGATTATGTTGGGTTGCTACCAAAAAACCCGACGCGGTATAACCCAGAAGGCTGCTCTGCTGACGCTGAACCCGCTCGGCGACACTGAAATCTCAACTAGCCTGGCAAGTCATTACATACCAGCACAGGCCGATGGTAAAACAACTTACGTGAATGTATGTGTTTGCACCAAAATTTGGTAGATAGGGTCAGAATCGGCAGTCCAAGATCAAAAAGATACGTGAAATAATAGTGTGATGGATATTATGCTTAGAAATAATAGTGTGATGGATATTATGCTGATGGTAAAACAACTTACGTGAATGTATGTGTTTGCACCAAAATTTGGCAGATAGGGTTAGAATCGGCAGTCTAAGATCAACAAGATACGACCGGGATACAGATTGAAGATATTTGGAAACAGAACTGGTTGTTAAGGAAAGCACCATCCAAATAGTGGCCGATATGGATTCTACTCCTAACGTGTTGTACCAGGATTCTATCGGCCAATAGGTATAAAAGAGGTCTATAGGTGATCAGAAAAGTTGCCCAGAGCCAATCAACCAATTCGCATCTACCTTTCTTCTATTTTTCTTGTCGACTAGGAGTAGTTCTTATATGCCTTTGTAATTCGATTTCGATCAATAAAGTTGCGCATCGCCGATTGCTGATCTTCTTCAAATTACTCCCCAGGTTTGATTTATTCTGATTTTGTTGCACATCGCCTTCTTCAGAATTGATCTACCTTTATCCTCTGATTAGCCTTAATCGGCTGATTAGACTTACCCTGTTACTTTGATCTTAAACGGCTTCAAGCTGATTAAGTCTAAGCCGATTGATTATCACGATCGGCTTTGAGTGAATTTCATATTTTTACCTTGTCGATTACATGTCAAATTGACTGGCACGCTCTGAACCAAGTGTTCGTCTGGTGTGTTGTCGCTAGAAACCCTGCTTCAAGTTTTTGACGCCAACAGTATGTCTGCCCAGTGGCTAGAGTTCCCAAATTGGATGTACAAACTGATGACTATGGTATTCGTTTCGACGTGCGCAGAAGAGGATCCCGGACAGCGGGAGGACTTGAGGGATCTTGAGCAGGTAATTCCACATGCTCGTACAACACATCAAGCAAGACAGCTTACACATGCCTATTCCTGTAGAGAGGGATCCATGTTGAACATTGGACAGCAAGTGACAGAGAAAAATTCATAACACTTTTCACAGTACAAGATTGCCAGTAATTATTTGCAGGGAGGGGCTCACGTGGGAACGCATTGTGCATATCTATGTTTTGCAACAAACTAGTCAATAATAATGTTACTTTGAACCCTTAGCCTTTACCCTGCATACGCATTTGCCCCTTGCCTTCTTCCTTTCTCCGGTCGACCGATGGCCGGTGCTTCGAGTGGAGGCAAAATTAAAGGCAGAAAGGGTCAGCTAGTACAGCCCAGCACCGCACCGTTGGGAAGCCGTAGAGGTCGGCCAGTTGTGGCGGCAGCTTTTCGCGTCTCTGCGCTGTGTTCTGGCCCGTACGTTCGTTCGTGTTAATGCGCATGCAGACACAGGCCCGCCAGATCGAGCCATCTTTCAAGTGGCAAGCACGTACGAACCGCGTGTGCGCCCGGCCTACCAGCAGCCACCAGGTGGTTCTCTGTTGCATACACGCGGATTTGATCAAGCGGTGCAGTGGCACCGCGGCTAGCTAGCTGGCCGACCGTGGGGAGCGGAGCAGTGCAGGCAGGCGGGGTAGTGGCGGCCTGGCACTGGCAGCGCGCGCAGGAAGGAATGGATCGATCGGTGGGGTGCGTGGTTGCCAAGCATGCCGCGCGCGCCGTGCACTGGGGGCAGAAATGGGAGGTGGAACCGGCCCCGCGCGCTCGCAGCAGTGGCAGGGACGCGCGCTGCACGCCTGCTGCTCTTTGCAGCGGCAGGCACGTACGCAGTGGTGGTTGCCGGTTTGGTTGGTTGGTTGTTTAATTTTTTGAGGACCAGGAGTGAAGCTCAAATGTCAAATGCGCCAAACACAAAACGTGGTGCATCATAATTCAAGGCACTAGGATGTTTGATACGTGTTGTGCACCCTATCATACAATGGAGTGAAAATTAAAAGCACAAAAAAAAATAAAGTTGTGTCCTCACATATTTAGACAAACAGTCGCGCATATCACTTTTAGATCTGGAAAACAGTCGCATATAATTATTTTTTAGCTTACATCCACACAACCTATAGATACTTCATCATTATATACAGGCAATCACTACTCCAGAAGGGTCTATATAAGACGTCTCATCACAGACCGTCTGTATTAAGGCTAATCATAGACGGTTTTGCATCACGACCGTCAAAAGCTAAATGATGGGCTAAGAACCATCTGTAATAAGTCAATACACTACACTGGAAAAGGTCATCAGTGGCGGTTCATAACCGCCATCAGTGGCGGTTATTGAACCGGGATTATCAGTGGCGGTTTTCTAACCGCCACAGATAAGTGTTATCTGTGACGGTTCTACACACTAACCGCCACAGATAACAATACTATCTGTGACGGTTCTATCCACCAACCGCCACAGATAACTACACTATCTGTGACGGTTCTTTCCTACAACCGCCACAGATAACAATATTATCTGTGGCGGTTCTTCCCACCAACCGCCACAGATAACTATATTATCTGTGGCGGTTCTATACACCAACCGCCACAGATCTATATTATCTGTGGCGGTTCTATCCACCAACCGCCACAGATAGTACCTGACCGAAAAAATAAAAAACTGCATTTTGGGCTAGCCTCAGTCTTTGCTAGTCATGCCCTCAAAACATATAATACATCAATCACAGATTTTGCATATACACAGTTACAATGTACAACAATCACAGATTTCGCATATACACAACTACAATATAATACATCAATCACAATTGCAATTTTGCATATACACAATTATAATGTACAACAATCACAGATCTTGCATATACACAACTACAATATAATACATCAATCACAATTACATATAATACATCAATCACAATTACAATCACAGATTTTGCAAATACACAATTACAATATACACAATTACAATGTACAATTAAAGTGTCTCATGCATGAGGCGCTCGATCATGGTGATGGTGTAAGGCATGCCTCCCGTTGGACCTGCTCCCTTCTCCTCCAGTTCAGTCATCTTTGCATCAATATTTCTCAGAGTATGTAAATGAAGTCATTATATATCATACTATGGAAAGCTAAATAGATCACTTTTGTTGTATCACAAATCTAGCCGATCCATTGCCGTCATATTCCATGTGAATGTCGTGGCATCCTCCATCTGTTGTACATGCATTAGCTAGTTTATACTCCCTCTATTTTTGAATATGTGACATTCTATTTTTCAATTTTTATTCCTAAATACATATCATTCTACAATTTTGATCCTACTTTTTACTATTTTTCCTTCTATAATCTCCATTTAGCTATTTTTAATGGCATTTACTATCATACATTAGAGTAAAACACACCATCTAAAAATATAAGGACCATGTAATCAAGTCTCTTATGAATGGAAGGTAAAGATGCAAAAGGAAACCTCGGCAACTAAATCAAGCAATCAAATAAACCTGCTGTAATGGTGCAGTTTTGGGGCTGAGCTCTTTCCGTATTCATCCATCACCCACGTCTATAAAAAGCTCTACTAGCTATCATGAAAGGGCACGGAGAAAAGCAATAGAGGGAGCACTCCTCGTCTAGAGTGCACGCACACACACACACCACCCATCAACACACACACACGCACGGGAGAAGGGCAACAACACAAGCGCAGATCAATCACAACTTCTTAAATGAAATGACAGAAATTAGAACATGTGCAAGCCATGCCATCCAATACTAAACTTGACATTCAATGAAACATCAATTTACACCACCGTAAGAAAAAAATTAACTAGTTTTGTGAACTATAAGCCTACGAGTCTTCACTGTTGGTAGGGGCCTCAGGAGGTGGCAGATGAGTATGGAAGACTTCATCGTTATTATCTGGGTCATGAAACTCGCCGTTCTTGTTGAGTACTTCCTTCATGATGAAGTAGGTGAGCTGTCCCTGAATGCCTTGGATTTCATTTGGAACCAGTCCTCCCGTAGGCAACTTCAAACGCTATAGATAGAAAAGTTTGTCTTAAGAGCTTATATAGAGAATGACATGTGCAAATCAATGTGTGATGTTAGCGTGACAAACCTCTACGTCATTGTTTACTATTGTAGAGCCTAAGATTTCGCGCATGTATTGGCACACAAAGTACCCACATAAATTTGTTCCTGGCGGCTGCTTGTGGCACTGCAAAAAATTGATTAAACTTATACGACATTGAAGGAGTTATTGACTACGAGGTGCGATATAGGAAAATTGTTTTTGTGCGTACCGGAAATTTAGTACAGATTGTCAGTGATTTATGAAAAGGACGGTGTCTCGAGCACTTTTTACAATATGCTTTGAAGGCCCTATTCACTAGACTTGTCATATCTTTGTAGTCTTTTGGATCTTTGTCCCGCGGGTCCAAGATCAGCATCTTGCTTTTATCTGGAGTAATTACTACGAGAATCCAGTGGAAACTACATACACATGTATGATGCCGTAGTCATTAGTCCTAAGCTGAGTAAAGAACGAGATCAACAAGTAGTTGAACTAGCTAGTGAGCCACTTACTTGAAGTTGTATGGTAAAAGTATGAACTCCTTATCTTGGAGTTTGATGAGAGCGTTATATACGTAGTCCTCGACCTCCTTTGGTACTCTTTTGATTTCCGGCTGGCAAACTGTTCCCAGATCGAGGAACGCCACTGGCCCTTTGGTTCTTTTTAGTTCGATCAACTCGTATCTACATAACAAATGATTTAGACATCACATTTATCGGTATTACATGAATGTAGACAATGATTTTTATATTAGACACTTACAGTGACCAGCATCTCATAAGAGACACGTCGAGGGCATCTTGATAGTACATGTTGTGCAACTCGCTGAATTCTATCATGAAGCAGCCAGTCCCCTCATGGTGGAAATGTTCCTCTTTGAAAATGGCAGTGATCACCTTCGGGAGTACATGTTGGTTCGATCGCTCCATATACCATTCATGTAATCGCCTTAGCCGCACTGTTAGACTATGAAGCTTCGAAGGGGTGACAAATGGCTTCCCCAATTCGTATTCTAGTCTTTCTTCAGCAGCTTATCCTTTGGACACCGCTTTACCCTTACTTTTCTCGCACACAACATCATACTCTGTTCTGGCTTCGCCTGACCTCGCTGATATGGCTTGTCTATTCTGCCATGCCTTCAGAGGAGGGTTTTTAAGTCGGTCAACTGAAGTTGTCGCACTAACTTTTGTACGCTGATGTGTTGGTGATAACTGTGCGAGGTTTGATGGGACAGTGCCAGTAGGTTCATCGCATGAGAGGCGGCGGGTTCACTGCAGAGAGGTCGGCGGTCACCTCGGGAGGGGGCGAGTTCACCTCGGGAGGAATAGGCACTTCATGATGGTCAAGTTGATGTCACGTTTGCGCCACTGGATGAATGAGTGGACGGCACTTCCTAGAGTTGTAACCTCGTCGTTCGGGGGCATTTCTAGCCCGAGGTTGGCAAACTGGGGATTAACCGTGTCCACCTGGATCTTTGCATTTCCCAGCGCTATCGCAGAGTTGTGCAATACACCTCCTTCTTGGCATGGGTGCGCTATGCCCGTATCACTGAATGAATATGTTCATGACGGGCAAAGTGAGTACGCACGTGTGGGATCATGTATGTCGTCCACGTGATAATGACCCATGTCTGTTCTACAAGTGGGCGCAATCGCTGCGACGATTAGGAGGGCTGGTTGTAACAATGTTCTCGGCTTGCGGCTGGCTCATGGCTTGTTGTACTTGTCGTTGTACTTGTTGTTCTATTGTGCCTTGTAATTCTCGAAGCATCTTTTCCTTCATCATTTCTATTTCGGCAAGCGCTTCTCTAGCTCTCTTTCGACTCTTGTAAGTGTGAAGGTGCTCGGGAATCTGTCTTCCACGTAACCTTAACCCGACACCTCGTGTCCGTCCAGGATGCTCCTTGTTTCCCAGGGCACGTGTTAGTTCGTCGTTCTCCCTATCTGGTTGGAATGTTCCTTGGGAAGACTCGACGTATAGCTCCTGGACCATTTGCGACATTACTTCGTCATCGCTATTTCTGAAGGATAAGCCCCCACCAGACGTGACACTTGCACTCGCTAGCACGTAGTGCTTGACTCGGTCTGGTAGTCCGGCCAATTGACTTGTACCAGTCGACTGTAATGATTCTGCTTCCTGCCTCTCCCATTGAGGGATTTTACCAGCGTACCCACCCGTACCAAGTCTGTGTGGATGGATGTTCCTTCTTCCGATGTTTATGTGATCCTCGCTGGACTTCTTTGCTGCTTCACTTTGCTTCATCGACACGAAATCATCCCAATATGGTTCTAAGTTTGGGTAGTCCCCGATGACCGATCGGTGTTTCTTCACATAAGTAGTATTCAGCCTGGCCTTGAAGTTCCTCCATGCCGCATCCATGGTCATCAACGCATCCCGACGCACGCGGTGTTCATCTTCTTGGGAATTCAAGGTTTGTTTGAGCTCCGTCCATAGATCCGTTTTGATGGTCTCGGACACTTTGTGCCAATCCAAAAGGTGATTGGCACTCTCTCCTGCGATATACCCGCAGGTTGTTACAGTACTTTGCTACGAACTTTGGCGGTGCAATAGGGCCCCACTTACGAGACCTCCGAGATGGTATACCGCCTTCGGCTTCTTATTTCTTCCTCACCACGAGGTCTTACCACGGGTATGTCGGCATCGGCACAACGGTGGTTGGGTGGAGGTTGAGGAACCTGCTAGGGCTAGGGCTCGGGGTGGATTGCTCCTCCATATCAGCCTTGGATGTGCGAACTGAAAGAGGTAAAGTATGGAACCATTAGAATTTGGCGGTCATTTGGGTTAAGTGCGGAAGTTTAACTCTGAAAACTGAAAGAGGTAAAGTATGGAAATCTGTTTTTTCATTTCATATTTCTGTAAATTCTTACATGCCATGTTTAGATACGCTGGGATGTGCGAACTATGTTGGTGGAAAAGTTGTGCACATGCACCTTTACGACGATGTTCTTCCTAGATAACGTTGGAAAAAAGCCTAGCACTGACCTTTTTCTATCTAACACAAGAATTTTCCCTTATACTGATAGCCAATTAGTATTTCTAAGTATGCAAAACCGTAATATATATGATGATACTCCCTCCAGTCACAAATATATAATGATGATACTCCCTCCAGTCACAAATATATAATGATACCAATTGATGACTGCTTTATTTGATGGGTACAAATAATTAAGTACTTGTGTTTGCCAGATCTGGATGGATGGATGCTTAACTTAATTTGGATTTCATAGCATTTTGTGTGTTTGTGTGTTGTGTTTGAGGTAATGAACTAAGAGAGAGAATAAAGATGGCTAACAAAAAGAGCCTCTACTGATAGCCAATTAGTATTGCTAAGTATGCAAAACCGTAAGCAAGTAATCCGAATATAAATTACCACTTAATGTAGTAGATTTATTCCTAAGCAAAGACTAAGTCAAATTTGTTGCTAAGTATGCAAAATAGTAAGCAATTTATTCTTAAGCAACACAAAGTCAAATGTAGCACAAGCAACAGCATAACTGCACAACCATCACACTACTATTTCTAATTTGTTACTTGTTTATTGACAGATTATGCGGATGAATATGATATGGTTTTCCAAGATTTTAATGGTCCAAAGAAGACACTAGTCAGCATAAGCAAATTTAGGACCTTGATTATATTAAATTATCCATCTGGATGTTTAACTACAACGAACCTGATGTTAAAAGGAAATGAAGGTAGTCAACTTAAAAGTCAGATGGAATTAATATCAAGGCAGTCAACTTAAAAGTAAATAGTGGCAATGAAAATGTTTTAACCTTGGAGCAATAAGCCAACAATCAGATTCATAATCTCTCGCTACTAACACAAACAGTGTTCTCACTACTCTAATAAATTTTCAGAATATTAAGCTTATCAAGAAAAATGCATATGTATAATTACAACAAAAGATTAGAAAGTTGAGTAAACAATTATAGTTATACTTTCTGAATGAATGGATTTTGCTCATGTGCATACATGAGAAAATTAAAGATCTGACTTGAATGCGACAATACACACATTTCCTTTTCTTTCTAGCTAACCTATTTAAAAATTAACATGTTCTTGGTCTGCACAGTGGACCTTACTAGTAGTTGATTTTACATAGATAAAACACAAATATTTATTGTAGTGGAACAATAATTCAGATCAAGATAAGCATAAGAATCTTTCATGCACTCACTCGGCTGTCATGAATCATATGTCCGTAGTTCTATACAAAAATGGCAAAAGCAAAAGAAGTTAAACTGAGATTGACCACATTTCGTTGGCCTGCCATAAGCCTACAATAGCTATTGCAAGATGAGCACTAGCAAAACCCAATCAACATGGCCAAATATTGGCCAACATCTATAAATTCTGGCTACAAACCAAACAAGTGGTGGGGTCGGGCGAGTCGGGCGTAGGCGGCGTCTGGCGGCGTCGGCGCGCATCTGGGCGGAGTAGGGGCGGCGTCGGGGTGGCGTCCGGGCGGAGTAGGGCGTCGCGGCGCGGCGTCGAGCGCGGGCGTCGGGCGGCGTCGGGCTCGGTGAGAAGAGTAAAGCGGCGGGAGTTTGTGAGAAGAGTGAAGCGGCGGAGTCTAAGGGTTTAGGCAACAGCGGTGCGGCGACATTTCATATGTGGGTTATCGTGGCGGTTCTTAACAAAACCGCCACGGATACTATCGTGGCGGTTCTTTATACGAACCGCCATCGATACATGTCTGTGGCGGTTCTTAATAAGAACCGCCACTGATACATATATTATCTGTGGCGGTTCTTTATACGAACCGCCACTGATAAATGTATCTGTGGCGGTTCTTCACAAGAACCGCCACTGAAACATATATTATGTGTGGCGGTTCTTTGTACTAACCACCACTGATAAGTATATCAGTGGTGGTTCTTTTGAAGAACCGCCACTGATAAAATTATCCTAACATAATTCTAATACAGTAATATACCCTACATAATCCTAATATATTAATGACCCTACATAATCCTAATATATTAATGACCCTATATAATCCTAATAAATATTATATACCCTATGTAATCCTGCTAAATATTATATACCCTATATAATCCTAATGTATTAATGACCTTATATAATCCTAATAAATATTATATACCCTATATAATACTAATATATTAATAACCCTATATAATCCTAATATAGTAATATACCTATATAATACTAATATATTAATAACCCTATATAATCCTAATATAGTAATATACCTATATAATACTAATATATTAATGACCCTATATAATCCTAATATATTAATGACCCTATAATCCTAATACAGTAATGACCATATATAATTCTAATATAGTACTATACCCTATGTAATCCAAATATATTAATGAGCCACATTTCCATTACTCCACACAAATGCATAACACCATATTTCCATTACTCCATACAAATGCATATTGTTTACATCACATTGCCATTACTCGTATATAGCTAATTATTTTCTTTCACAATTTGCCCTTCTTCATGATCGTCGCGATGATAGGTAGCTTCCTAAGTGGTTTCTTCCTCGAGCCTGATGTTGCCATCTATGAAAGGAGGCAACTCGTCAAACTGGTTGTACTCATCCTCATCCACGACATTCTCAACTCCGACGATCCTTCTTTTTCCCTGAAGAACTACATGCCGCTTCTTATCTGCCGGGTCGATTACATAGAAGACTTGTGCTACTTGCTTCGCAAGTACGAATGGTTCGTCTCTGTATCCGACATGTTCGATGTCCAAAGTAGTGAAGCCGTACTTGTCCACCTTGACACCCTTTGGGAGTTGTACCCAACGACACCGAAACATCGGGATCTTAAAAATACAATAGTCGAGCTCCCAAATCTCTTCTATGAACCCATAAAAGCTAGTCTTCGTACTGCCTGTGTTGTCATAGGCATCTATGCGGACACCACTATTTTGGTAAGTGCTTTCGCTATCCTGAGATCTCGTGTAAAAGGTATATCCATTTATGTTGTATCCTTGCCATGTCAAGATTGTACCTGATGGCCCTTTTGCCAACCACATCAACATAACACTCGTTTCTTTCCCAGTCATATGCTCTTTGAACCAATGATTGAACAAACGGTTATGCTCTTTTGTTACCCAAGCCTCTGATCGTCCACGATTTTCCTCTCGTAGCTTATCCTTGTGCATGTCCATATATGAGGACACCTCAACTGACTGTTGCAAGACTGTGAAATGAGCTTTTTCGAACAATCCATGATCGTAAGAATTTGTTGATTTCCTTCAATCGTCCCTTTCTCGGCTAGCCTACCCTCATGGCAAGATCAGAGCACTCCTACCGGTTCCACCCCTCCATGTAATCCACGCAAAACTCGATAACCTCCTCGGTTGCATAACCTTCCACAATCTGACCCTCGTAGAGATCGATTGCGTACATACTTCTTCAGATACCCATGTACCTTTCGAACGGGTACATCGATGCGAGAATACGGGGCCACATACATTTATCTCATTCACAAGGTGAATAATGAGATGAACCATTATATCAAAAATGATGGAGGGAAATACATCTCTAGTCGGCATAGTGTCTTCACCACATCATTCTGCATTCGAAAAGTCCGATGGGATCGATGACCTTCGTGAAATCGTGTTGAAGAAGAAACACAACCTCATGATTGCCTCTCGGACCTTTTCGAGCAAAATACCTCTAATTGCAATAGGAAGCATTTGTGTCATCATCACATGACAATCATGAGACTTCATGCGATTAACTTCAAATCTTTCATCGACACGGTTTCTTGATGCTTGCGAGTAACCGGATGGAACTTTCACACCATGTAAGCATTTGCGAGGTCATTCTCTCTTTCTTGGATAGAGTGTAGCAAGTGGGGAAGGTAAAGTCGACCTTTCCGTTGTCTCGTGGATGAAGCTCACTCGATTTTCATATCTTCCGAGTCCCTTCGTGCCTTGATCCGTCCTTAGTTTTGCTAGGAATATTCAAACAAAATACCAATCAAGCTATCACATACATTTTTCTCTACATGCATGACGCGTCTATGCGATGTCGAACTTCTAAGTCCTTCCAATAGGGCAAGTTCCAAAATATCGATCTCTTCTTCCACGTGATCTTCTCGATCTGAGACCTCGATTTATTATTACTCTCTCCTTTCCAAGTACAACATTAATATCCTTAACCATATCATATACCTCTTCCCCACGAGGAGGCCTTGGACCTATACCATCCTCTTTTGTCCCGTCAATTGTTTCTTCATATTGCGGTAGGGGTGATTCTGCGAAGGAACTGCGGTGATGCATGTACACGTTTTCCTCGAGTTATTGAGCCACACACTTGCGGTTTCATCCATGCAATGGGGCATGCTTTGGCCCCTTTACGATCTGACCGGATAGGTTACCAAGGGCGGGAAATCATTGATGGTGCAAAACAACAATGCGCGTAGGGTGAAGTACTCTCTTGTACTCATCCCATACCAGACACCTTCGTTCCACAAGATCACAAGATCTTCCACCAATGGTTGTAGGTATACATCAATATCATTGCCAGTTGTCTCGGACCTTGGATAAGCAGCGACATCATAATGTACTTTCGTTTCATACACAACCAAGGAGGAAGGTTGTAGATACAGAGAGTCACGGGTCAAGTGCTATGAATACTACTCATGTTACCGAAAGGATTCATTCCATCCGTACTCAACCCAAACCTTACATTCCTTGGTTCATTCCCGAAGTCCATCCTAAAGAGCCTATCGATGGTTCTCCACTGGGCAGAATCAGCAGGGTGTCTCAGCTTTCCATCCTTTTTACGCTCTTCTGAGTGCCATCGCATCAGTTGGGCATGCTTTTTGTTTCCAAATAAACACTTCAACCGAGGTATTACCAGTAAATACCACACCACTTTAGCGGGAGCTCCTTTCTTCAACACGGTGCCCTCGCTGTCATGGCCTTTACGCTTGTATCGTGATGATTTGCACACCGGACATACATGCATGTCTGTATACTCTTTGCGATAGAGTATACAATCGTTTGGACATGCATGTATTCTTTCTACTTCCAATCCCAATAGATATACAACCTTCTTAGCTAAATAAGTGGTTATCGGCAATACGTTTCCATCTGGAAGCATGTCCGCTAAGAGATGTAATAGCGTCGTGAAACTTTTATCGGACCAACCATTGCTTGCCTTCAATTTTAGAAGTGAAAGCACGGTGTGCAACTTTGTGTATTCCTCCTTGCAACCCGGGAACAAAGGTGTGTCCGAGTCGTCCAACAAACCCTTGAATTGATTAAACTCTCTCTGACTAGTGTAGTTCCCTTCTGCATCGTGCAACATCTGAGCAATATTATTATCGTCATCAATGTCCAACATATCCTCATCAGATCCATAACTGATGTCAGCTGCCATAATGCCTTCTCCATCATCCAATACTTTATCACCTTCATGTATGTTTTCCTCTTCACCGTGACTTGTCCAACGTGTATAGCCAAGTACAAAACCTCTTCGAATCAAGTGCAAGTGGATGTGCTCTTTGTCTGAAAACATTTTCTCATTCTTGCAATCAATGCATGGACAATGTATGTACTCCGTCTTCTTGTGCAACTTGTTCTCCTCAGCGGCTCTTAGAAAAGCAAATACCCCATCGATGTAATCTCATTTGTAACAGTTCGCATTGTACATCCATCTCCTGGTCCATCTAAAATTAATTAACATATAAAAATTGATTAAAAACTAATCTAATTACTTATCATCTAAATGAGCTAGATAATAAATGCATCATCTAAAAATGATGAGCATCCACCTACCAAATTAGCTAAAATTTCATGTATATTAATATCCAATAATCTTAATTAAATAAATTTAATATATGTCCGCACTAGTGGAACCAAATTAATAGTAATTAAAAACTAATCAATACTTTTCTGTAAAGAAGCTAGATAATAAATTCATCATCTAAAAATGATGACCACCCACGTACCAAATTAACTAAAATTTCATTTGTATTAATACCCAATAATCTTAATTAAATAAATTTATTATATGTAAGATGTATATGTCCGTACACTAATGGAACCAAATTAATAGTAATTAAAAAACTAATCTAATTACTTATCATCTAAAGGAGCTAGATAATAAATTCATATATATGCAAGATGTATATGTCCGTACACTAATAGAACCCAATTAATAGTAATTAAAAAACCAATCTAATTACTTATCATCTAAAGGAGCTAGATAATAAATTCATCATGTATCAAATTAACTTAAAATGCAATTAATATTAAATATATGCTTAATCATAATTCATCATCTATAAAAGGAACACAACATCATCTAAGCTAGGAAATAAATTCATCAACTACAAAATGGTAGCTAAATAAAAATAAGCAAAATCTAAACTTTTCATCTCATCTACATATAAACCCTAATTAAACTTGGTTTAAAAATTAAATTGCAACAAGATTAACACAAATCAAGAGAGGAGAAAAAATAACTCACCAAGGAACAACTTGAGGAAGTACAAGCACAAGAATTAGAGAAAACGAAATCTGAAATTTAGAAGTTTTGGTTTGCTCTCGGGAGGAAGAAGACCAGTGCTGCTACTGACCACCTATTTATAGGCAATATTATCAGTGGCGGTTTTTAACTAGAACCGCCACTGATAACATTATCTGTGGGGTTCTATCCTCGAACCGCCACTGATAATTCATTATTAGTGGCGGTTCGAGGATAGAACCGCCACGGATAATCCAATAGAATCAGTGGCGGTTGGAGGATAGCACCGCCACTGATAACCTAGTTATCAGTGACGGTTCTAGCCTCCAACCGCCACTGATAATGTATTTGTTATCAGTGGCGGTTCTATCCTCAAACCGCCATTGATAATTCATTATCAGTGGCGGCTCGAGGATAGAACCGCCACTGATAATTCATTATCAGTGGCGGTTCGAGGAAAGAACCGCCACTGATATTCTTCCCGCCATTTTTATAATAGAACCGCCACTAATAATTATCTTTGTGGCGGTTCAAAAAAACCGCCACAAATAGACCGTCACCTATTGCAGGTTTTGGCGTAGTGATATCACAAACGGTTCTATCTAATAACCATCTGTGATAATTGCAAGACAGTGCCTTTAGACCCGTCAGAACCTTACAAGACAGTCAAGGTAGGTGTCGACCTTTACCCCAAATAGGAACTCGAGCTCGTCACTTTTCTTCGGGCAAACCGCGACGTGTTTGCGTGGCAACCGTCCGACATACTCGGGGTCCCCAAAGAGATGATCGAGCATTCGACTAACTGTGGAACCAAGCGCCAGACCTGTGGTGTAGAAATAGCGTAGATTTGTGGAAGACAGGAAGCAGGCCATACAAGAGGAAGTCGGTATACTCCTGAAGGCTAGCTTCATTCGAGAAGTCCGTCACCCAACGTGGCTGGCGACTGTCCTCATCAAGAAACCCAATGGCAAGTGGAGGATTGTAACACCCCAAAATTTGCATCTAATATTATTTAATTGTTATTTGTGTGATTTGTGATTTTTCTGAATTTATTGGAATTTTTTTGGATTCATGTGAATTTATTTTAATCTAAGTATATTGGTCTTTTGAGAAAACTAAGAAAAAATGTATAAAGTCTAGCTAAAAATATTTTATTTGAGTTCAAAATGTCTCAAAGTATTTTTGGGAATTTTCTTAGATTTTTCTTGGTATATTTATTGCCTAAAACTAATTAAGTGAATATTTAGAATTATTTTAAAAGAAAAACTCGTGAAAATCTTTGAACAGTAATGGGCCGAGCCCATGAACAATGCGTGCTTCTCGGCCCAATTTCTAGAAGCTTGATTGTTGGCCGTTAGATCAGGATCTTGCGGTGGATGTGAGTTTGGAACCCTAGCATTTTTAGCCAGTGGATCGAGTTCGAGTTAGCGGACGAGATTGCGCCACGTCTTTCAAAGTAACAGATGTCCAGATGCATGCCACGTGTGTGGCTGGGATGTATCGACGTTGCGCCACTGCCGTCTCTGACTCAAACACGATTTCCGCCACCATGTAGGTTTGGAGTCCATGTAGAGCACGAATCCGAACGCTATAAAAGCTGCGCCCGCGTGATGAGCTTTCCCTTTGAGCGCCGCATCTTTTGTCCCAAGCATCATCGCCGGAGACACCGTGGTTCGAGCTCGCGGGGTCGTCAGAGTTTGTGAGGATGCCGTCGCGTTTTTCCGTCAAGAACGTCGTCGACGAGGAGTATCCCCAATGTCAAGCCTAGATTCGCGATCACTGCTTCGAGCAGCGTTCGATCCGGTCGGTCCCGCACCAAGGAAATCGCCGAAGCGCTAGTTTCATCATCGTCTTCCTTACATCCGGTGGGTTCGTGCCACCGACCTCGCAGTCGCACCGCTCGTTAGATCGTGGCCGTCCGATCTTCTGTGAATGCTTCATATTAAGCCGCGTAGTCGCCGTCGTTCCATCATCCAAGATAGTCTGATTCCCCACAGGTGGTTCTGATTCTGCCACACGTCGGCAATCGGGCACGCATCACGGGTGGCGCCACAGCCAGCCAGACGCAGCCGCGTGGTGACACGGTTACCGAAGAGCCGTGGACCGGCTCCACGGTGGACCAGATCCAAACCGTGGACCGGGTCTGTGGACCGAGGTGACGTGTCAGCACGTGATTGGTCCGGTGGCAGTGATGTCATGATGATGCAATAAATCTAATTTTCCAATGGAAAAATAATTCTGGATATTGATGATTTTCCAATTTTCAGGTTTTTCTGATTTTTGAATCTTCCGCGAGCCCGTTCTCCTTCATACGAGCTTCGGTTGAGGTGATTCAAATTTCTAAAAGTTTATAAAATTTAGATCTATTTAATGGTGAATTTTATTTGATTTTTAGAGATAGTTTGCGCTCTGTTTTGGTTTTTATTTATTGTTCTCTCTCGTTTCGCGTAGACGTTGAATTGTGCGACGTATCCGAGGAAGATTCATCGACCCAAGAGCAAGTTCCAGAGCTAGACCAAAACCTATTCCAAGGCAAGTTGTGCTTTGATCATGTTGAACCTATGTTTGCAAAACTGCTATGTTGTTTTACCCTATTGCATAATATTTCAAGTGTACAATTGTTTCAATTAAATTGGGACTTAGCTATTATACCAAATTGATCTAAACCCTACCTTGTCATTTGTATGACATAATCTATTGTCAAACTAGATTGGTTCACTATAGTTGGTTGGTATTGAAATCGACATGGATGGTTAGACCGTGTTGCTTCTTAGCCATGCCACATCATCACATGTATATGAATCATCAATGATTAATCTTGCTAATGGAATATGGAACAATGATGTGAACTTGTGTGTCATGTGAGATCACACAATGACATTGAGTTGTAGTGGCGAGTCATGTCACGCAACGATGTTGAATCATTGATGGCACGTGGTGCTTGGTAATCAACTGGGGCGGTAATCATTTAGATTGAGGCAAGTGACAAGGGGCGAGTATGCCAAGGTGGGCCCGATGGGCAGAGGGTATGTGGAAGTCTTGTCTCGATCACCCTAAGGACTTAACATTGCAAGCCTTTGACCTGAGTCAATCTTGCAACCACATTCTGGCATGGGATAGCCTAGCTGATTAATTTGCAATGCCTTAGCTTAGTACTATCAATGGCTGTGAGTTCCCGAGTTATGAAGCAACTCACATGGCGCAAGAGGGGGGCACTGGATGTGGTTTTCAAACCCACCAGTGTTGAAACCTTAGCGGGTAGTAATAGGTTAAGGTAGTGCATTGTAAAGGCTTTGCCATGATCTCTCCGCCGACACACCAAAGGAAGTGTGTTAATTGCATGGCAACAAGAGACGATCATGTCATGTGGGTAAAGTGCATAACCTCTGCAGAGTATAAAATTATTCGAATAGCCGTGCTCGCGGTATTGAGCAATGCTCAAGACTTACAGTTGAGAGTTAGCTTAATTAAATGGAAAACTTATTTGGGATGGCGGGATTGCCATATGGAAAGTTGGAACTTGACTTATGATTGGAAACTTGGTTTACTTGAGAAATGCTGAATCTATGTATTACTGTTATTTGTTTTACAATCTATTTATTGTATTTGTTCATAAGTGCTACTTATTGCAAAATAGCCATAATAGCCTTTTCCTTTGGAATAAGCCTTGCATATAGTTACATAGAATTGCATTCTATGCATAACTTGTTGAGTGCTTTAAGTACCCACCCTTGCCCACAACAACATCATCGGTTGATGAGTCTACATCCATGTTGGAGAAGGGATACCAGGAGGAGACGAATGTTTAGGGTCCAAGCATTGTCAGTTGCCTGTGGTATACTAAAGGGTTGTCTACGTTTTCATTCCGCTGTAGTTTAATTTGTTGTTTAGCCCTGTGAGGCATAATCATGTAAGTTGACCTTATGGTCATTCAACAGGTATTAATTAATATAAGACATCTTTCTGAATGTTCCGCTGTGTATGATTGTGATATTTACCGATGTTGAGCCTGTGTGCACTAGCGTCATCCTTGACTAGTGCAGTATACACATAGGGTCTGGATTTGCATATTCGGGTCCCGACAAGGATGTGCATCAACTACACCGACCTTAACAAAGCTTGACCTAAATACCCTTTTCCTCTTCCCCGCATCGACCAAATAGTGGACTCTACTGCGGGCTATGAACTGTTAAGTTTTCTGGACGCCTACTCGGGGTATCACCAAATTAGCATGTCCGAAGAGGATGAGGAAAAAACTGCTTTTACTGCTCCCTTCGGTGTGTTCTGTTATGTTAAGATGCCTTTTGGTGTGAAGTGTGATGGTGCTACGTATCAACGTTGTATCCAAAATTGCTTGAAATCCCAAATCGGGCGCAACATGGAAGTGTACGTCGGTGATATCGTAGTCAAGTCGAAAACTGAGAACACCTTAATCAGTGACCTTGATGAAACATTCGACAACCTTAAGAAGTATCAAATGATGCTTAAACCCGAGAAGAGTACGTTCAGCATTCCGTCTAGCAAGGTTCTCATTTTCCTGGTGTCCAGTCGAGGCATCGAGGCCAACTCGGGTAAAATTGAGGCCATCGACCAGATGCGTTCTCCGCGGACGCTAAGGGAAGTGTAAAAGCTAACGTGTTGCATCGCAGCCCTTAGTCAATTCATCTCTCGGATGGACGAACGAGGGCTCCTCTTCTTCAAATTACTCAAGACGTAGGACACTTTCGAGTGGACCAAGAAGCCAGAAGAAGCTTTTCGGGATTTGAAAAGGTACTTATTGTCTCCGTTAGTTTTAACCTCGCCTAACGAAAAAAAGAGCTCTGTTTGTACATTCCAGCTACCCCTCAAGTAGTAAGCACAGTCCTAGTGGTCGAGCGGGATTGCCCCGAGAAAAAGGCCAAGGTCTAGAAGCTGGGGTACTACGTGAGCGAGATCTTACATGATGCCAAGCTGCGATACCCTCAAGTGTAGAAGAGGTTGTACGCCGTCCTGATGACTTCTTGAAAGCTGCGACACTACTTCCAGGTGCACAAAATTACGGTCATGATGATGTATCCACTCAAGGAGGTAATACGCAACCGAGTTGCGACAGGGTGAATTGCACAGTGGGCGATCGAAATCAATGAGTTCGAGGTCGATTTCACGCCACGAACCAGCATCTAGTCAGGAGCACTCGCGAACTTCATCATAGAATGGACACATGTCGAAGAAAAAGAGCACAAGACAGTCGATGACCACTAGACTATGTTCTTCGTTGGGTCTCTTACACTTCAGGGCTCGAGGGTCTGCCATCGTGCTCAAATCTTCGATAGGTGAGGAGCTTAACTATGTTATCCAACTTGATTTTCGAGCCTCAAACAATGTTGCAGAATACGAAGGACTAGTTAACGGGTTCTGCATAGCTGCATCACTTGGGATCAGATGACTACTCGTTAATGGGGACTCACAGCTAGTTGTGAACCAAGTACAGAAGGAGTATCAGTGCTCGGATGACAACATGTCGGCATATCTGAACGAGGTTCGCAATCTAGAGCACAAGTTCGAAGGGCTTGAGGTAAGGCATATTAGGCGAAGTGACAACTCCGCTGCCGATGAACTTGCCAGGCTCGCTTCGTCCCGTTTGCCCACACCCACAGGAGTCTTCGTCGAGAAACTCCTCAAACCATCTGTCTCCTCCGTACGGGAGGTAGATATTTCCCAACTCGACCAGCAGCCTAGTCGGATCAGCGAGGCAGAACCCGTAAACAAGGAAGCGGCACTACTCAAACACGAGCCTACTTGGATGACTCCATTCTAAGCTTATCTCGAAGGTTGGGAGCTCCCTAACGATGATTCCTCAGCTGAGCAAATTGCGCATAAGTCCAACCTATATGAATTGGTAGATGGCAAGCTCTACCGAAAGGGGAGTAATGGAATCTTTATGAAGTGCATCACTCAGGAAGAGGGCAATAAGATATTACTTGATGTCTATGGAGGCAGCTGTGGAAACCATGCGTCCTATCGCACCTTAGTCGGAAAGGTTTTCTGGCAAGGGTTATATTGGCCGATTGCCCTCCAGGATGCTTGCGAGCTGGTGAAAAAGTGCGAGAGCTGCCAATTTTACGAAAACCAAATCACCTGACCAGCGCAAGCCCTACAAACTATTCCTCTGTCTTGGGTTTTCGCCGTCTAGGCCTTGGACATCTTGGGACCTTTCCCAAGAGCCCAAGGCGGTTGCAAGTTCCTGTTCGTAGCTATCGACATGTTTCACTAAGTGGATCGAAGCCAAACCCGTTAGGAACATCACCTCAGAAGTGGCTAAGAAGTTCATGAGGAGCATTGTTATTCAATTTGACATTCCAAATCGAGTAATCACAGACAACGGTAGCCAATTCAAAAGCAATGCTTTTATAGCTTGTTGCGAAGAATTGGGTATCAAATTTTGCTTCGCTTCCGTAGCTCACCCTCAGAGTAATGGATAGGTCAAACGTGCCAATGGCATAATCGTGCAGGGGATCAAGACCCACATGTTCGATAGGCTCAAGGCTTACTTGATTCGATGGGCGAAAGAAGTCCCCTTGGTGCTGTGGGCTATTCGTACATCAACTAGTCGAGCCAGTGGTAAAATGTCGTTTCTCTTGGTCTACAGAGCAGAAGCGGTGCTTCCGACTAAGTTAACATTTAGGTCACCTCGTGTGGACAACTACTCAGAAGAGGAACAGGAGCAGGTGCGAACAGATGATGTAAATCTACTTGAGGAGTATAGGGATCGAGCATTCATTCGAGCAGCCAAGTATTAACAAGCCTTGTGTCGATACCATAGCTAGAAAATCCAGGAAAGAGCACTCATTAGTGGGGACTTAGCACTACGAAAGGTGCAAAAGCAAGATAACAGTAATAAGCTATCACCTAAATGGGAAGGTCCCAACGTAGTGGTCGAGGTGACTCGACCCTGTAAGGTCGAGGGTACCGACTAGAGGGGGTGAATAGACAGTTTTTTAAAAATTACTTCTACGAATGTCTAAAAATCAATTAACCCCTAATTAACCTTATGCCAAAACCTTAACAATAATTAATGCAGAAGCGATAAACTAAGGTTTTGACAATCAAAGCCTAAATTCTCTAGGCTCACAATGTACACTAACTAATTATGCCTCTATACAAGATATTGTAATTCTAAAGACAAGTAACAATAAGAATAAGAATGGCAAGAATGTAAAAGCACAAGAGACACACCGATATTTTTACCATGGTGTTCAGAGACTTGCTGGTCTCCCCTAGTCCACGTTGAGGTTAGTCCAAACGAATTGGATCGGCTCCACAAATTGAGCACCCACCTCGAATCCACAAGTGGTAGCTCCTTTTCCCTTCCGGTTAGGCGAGCTCCAACCTTCACAAACTTGGCCGGGGCTTCTCACAATCTCCGTTGAGAAGCTCACCGCACACGATGCTCTACGCTATCTAGAAGGTGGCAACCTCCAAGAGTAACAAGTCAAGTCCTTCCGCTTGAACTTCACCTAGTGCAACACAAGCAATCCGGTGACCTCCTGTGGATAATATGGACCCCGGGTATCTGCATGGCGGGCCGTGAGGACCACCCAGGAGGGGATGGGCCAAGCTGATTGCATGAATACGAACATTACCTGGGTTGCTCCAGTCGTACGCAACAAGGGAACCCAGAAGATAGCAACCAACCTTGATTAGGTATGATGCAATCTATAATCCAGGACGTTATCAAACGGACATGTATAGAGATATGATCTCCACTCCGTAATCAGTCAGGACTCTCCTTTGTAACCACCCTCCTCTGCTATATAAAGGGGGGTGGGGGAACATCAGGGAGAGAGAGATGATCGGGCAATCAAGCCATAGAGTACACACCACATATCGCCCAGAGCACATTGTGCTTTGAGCAATCTTAGATCCAAGAGATCCACATAATCCCAGCACACAGGATTAGGGTATTACCTCCATCGTTGAGGGCCTGAACCTGTCTAACCCCTTGTCTTGTGTGACCTTCGAGTTTGAGATCTAACGCCTGCCCCATAATTTCATTATCGACTACAAAAGTCGACAGTTGGCGCGCCAGGTAGGGGAAGCGCTATAATCTTTTCCTACAGACTCGATGGCATCAACCGGCGGAATCATCGCCACCTTCGTTTTCGGGGAGGCTTTCCGCTTTGGGAGCCTGCACTTCGTCGCAGATGCGCGCGGAGAACTTGTCTGCCTGGTCCAAAACCAGATCCAATCTAGTGGAGATCAGGCCAACTCATCTCAGGTATGCCGCTTTGACCCATCCGGCGAACCAGTCGGCGTCGCGTGGAATTGCTATGACCTTCGTGGCATCTTCGTGATAGAGGAGCAAAGGACCGATCTCCAACAAGAAGATCAAGAAGCTGCAGAGGAAGATCGTCTTCGTAAGGGTAAGGAGGTGCAGGCGCGATCACTTCGATCTCGTGGCCGCAATGTCCGCGAGGACATCCTGCAGTCCGGATTGGGAGACCAAGCCAATTTACGCACGCCGATGCAGAACGTCGTCGCCTCCAAGACGTTTCTCGATACGCTGGACCTGATGATTGCATCGGATAGCCCAGCCGCCCCGATTGTGGCCAAGATCAAGGCCATGGTGACGGCGGTGGCAATTCAGCAGAATCAGGAGAAGCCGGTAGGGGAAGCGCACCCACGCTCCCACGCAGCTACTCGTGTCGCTAGCAGTCGGACTGCAACCTGTCGGAATACCGGCAGTTGGCGCCTCACACCACCAGTCGGAGACACTCACCGAATTCTCAACCGAGACCTCCGCCAAGACATCACCGCCAGACGGCAAGAGAGGGACGAGGAAGAACGACGCGGGCGCCGCGACGACTTCGAGCGTTTCGGCACCGGCCACGATCGACGAAGTGATAGAAGGTACGACGACTGCGACGACCATAGAGATCATCATCGCCGGGGTCGGAACGATGACTATCGCCGAGTCACGGACTCGCCGTGCTGGACTCCACCCCGACGCATTGACGACTATCGCCGAGCCAGAGGCTCACCACGCCGGTCTCCCCCTCACCATGATGAGAGATCCAATAACGGGATCCGAGCATTCACTTCTCGGCTTTGTCGAGTGGTATGGACCGAAGGCTTCAACCCCAAGGGCATCGTTAAGTTCGACGGGGGGCGAGATCCAGAAGCTTGACTGCAGGTCTATGCCCTAGCAGTTAAAGCGGCCGGGGGCAATCAGAATGTCATGACGAATTATGTGCCAGTCAATCTCACCCCCTCAACTCAAGCATGGCTCACGGGACTTCCAGCGAACTCGGTGGACTCCTGGAGCGATCTCTGCGATCAATTTATCGCGAACTTCCAAGGAACCTACGAGAGGCCATGAACCCCGTGGGACCTATACTAGCTTCACCAGATGAAGGATGAGACGCTGAGAGATTTCATCCAGCGTTTCATGCCGAAGAAGAACACCATCAGGGATGTATCTGAAGCGGTGGTGGTGGCGGCCTTTCAGAAAGGGGTAAGTGATCCAAACCTAATCAAGAAAATGTCCAGGAAACCCTCGGCCTCCGTGAAGGAGATGTTTGCGCTGGCTGACCGCTAGGCCACGGCCTCAGAAGACCTGGCCGAGCACCAGGAAGATCGCCCACAGCAGAAGAACAAAGGTGACAAGGCCGAGTCCTCCAAGCACAAGGACAAGAAGCGGAAGAGTGAGAAGCTGGTTGCGGTAGCAGACCACGGTCACCCCGAGCGCCACCTTCGGCACGGCCATGAGCCACGTCAACGCCCTGAGCGCCACCTTCGGCACGGTCACGAGTCCACGCCTGCGCCCCGAGCGCCACTTTCGGCATGACCACGAGCCACGCTGCGCCTCGAAGCGCCACCCTTTTCGCGCGACGCGAGCCTACGCTGCGCCACGGCGCCCGGCCGGCGCCACGAGCCACGCCAGCGCCCCGAGCGCCACCTTAGCACGGCCACGAGCTACACTTGTGCCCCGGGCGCCACCTTCCGCACGGCCACGAGCCTACGCCTGCGCCCCGAGTGCCACCTACGGCACGGCCACGAGCCTACGCCCGCACCCCGAGTGCCACCTTCGGCACGGCCACGAGCCACGCCTGTGCCTTGAGCGCCACCTACAGCTCGTCTACAAGCCTACACCTGAACCACGAGCAAAGACGGCACGATCATTAGCAACACATGGATCATAGAGCAGCTAAGTCGCTTTTTACTCAATTATGTCATTGTGAATAAAATTGTTTGACTTCCTGACTTGCTACTTAGTTGACCCACAACTAAGCAGTAAGTCGGGGGCTACACCTAATAGTGTGCGCATGCGCACATCTTTTTCTGAGTTGTGTTTCTCTTTTGTATGATTGCAAGTGAATCAAAAGCGTTAACTCCGAGTTGTGAAGCTCTGACCCTATGAACGGCGAACTTTAGTCACCCAAAACACGTGCTTGGGAAAAAGAGCCATGAGCCAACTCCCAACGCTCGGGGGCTAGACTAGTCGGGCAGAGTGCTTAAACAAAAAGAGTCAAACCACTCGGATGAATTCAAAATCAATAAGGAAAAGGAGGCTACTAAATTTGGATGCGACGTGTGTGGGCCAACGCTTCAACGACGACATCAGGAACTTCGGCGACGAATGAATTTAAAGGGAGCGGCGCTGAATTTGGCCTTGAACGGGAAAAGCGTTTTGACTTCTGCATATCGTTTGGGATACGGTATGCCCCAAGATGGGCCGATTGCCAGTATTCCAATAATTGGGCTAGGTACCACTTGGAAAGTTTAACGTGTGGAGCTCTATTGAGTCCTTCACGATCTCTTTGCCTACAATAGGGCACTCGGTTGTAAAGGAAAAACTAGTCGGGAAGCTGCATCAAGAACTGGAGTAATCGGCGTGAAGCATGACTCAATTGGGTTGCAACCAGGAAGGCGGCAACTCGATCGCAAAGGACTCGGGGACTACTGTGGAGAATATGGACCCCGGGTATCTGCATGGCGGGCCGTGAGGACCACCCAGGAGGGGATGGGCCAAGCTGATTGCATGAGGACGAACATTACCTGGGTTGCTCTAGTCGTACGCAACAAGGGAACCCTGAAGATAGCAACCAACCTTGATTAGGTAGGATGCAATCTATAATCCAGGACGTTATCAAACGGACATGTATAGAGATATGATCTCCACTCCGTAATCAGTCAGGACTCTCCTTTGTAACCACCCTCCTTTGCTATATAAAGGGGGGCGGGGGAACATCAGGGAGAGAGAGAGATGATCGGGCAATCAAGCCATAGAGTACACACCACATATCGCCCAGAGCACATTGTGCTTTGAGCAATCTTAGATCCAAGAGATCCACATAATCCCAGCACACAGGATTAGGGTATTACCTCCATCGTTGAGGGCCTTAACCTGTCTAACCCCTTGTCTTGTGTGACCTTCGAGTTTGAGATCTAGCGCCTACCCCATAAATTTATTGCCGACTACAAAAGTCGACACCTCCTAAGTGCAACACATGCACTAGGATCCTCCTCAAGTGCAACACATGCACAAGAGGCTGTCAATCCACTTCCTAATTACAACACATGCAATTAGGGCTCACTCTTAGCTCAAAAACCAAATTGGGGAGTGCAACTCATGCACAACCCCTCCAAAGTGTCTCCCAAACACAGCAACACCTAAGGCCAGCCCTTGGCATCCTTTTATAGCTCCGCCACATGAAATCTAGCCGTTGGGGGGCAAATCAGACATTTTCAGCAAAACTGGCACTACCGCTCATTTGGGCTGGTAGTGCTGGCCTCAACCCAACGGTCGACAACAGCTATATTTATAACATCCCAAAATTTGGCCTATAGTTTCACTTATGTGCATTTTAATGATTTTCTGAAATTATTGGATTTTCTGGGATTTAATAGAATTTATTTTAATTAAGTATATTAAACCTTTGGTGAAAACTAATTATATATAGAAAAAACTAATATGAAGTTTTGCCAAAAATATTTTATTTGGATTCAAAATGTCTCGAAGTATTTATGAGAATTTTCTTGGATTTTTCCTGATATTTTAATTACCTTAAATGAAATAATCTAATTTCGGGGATTATTTTAAATCGAAAAGCGTTAGAAAAATCGACGTGAATGCGATCGGGCCGAGCCGATCTCGCGTGCGTCTTGTGACCGCCATTGTCGCGACTGCTTTCGGCCGCGTCGCCCAAAAGACGCCAACCGTCAGATCTTCATCTTCTGGTCTTCATCAAGCCACGTCGTCGGTGCTGCATCAGCCATTGGATCTTCGCCGAACCGTCCAGATCACGCCGCGTCATCCTCATCAGCAGTGAACCTCTCCGGTAAGTTGGACCGTTAGATCTAAGATGAGCGGTCAGGATAGTGCCACGTTGGAGTAGATCGATAGTCGTCGGATCGCCACCGGATGCGCGCCGTGTTTGAGCATCGGCGCGGGCGGCGTCGCGGCGATCCGGGTCGCCGTGTGGCGGCGCGGGCGCGAGGCGCCGTGGGCGCGTCCACGGTGAACGAGGCGGTTTCGTGGACCGGGTCCATGCGCCGAGCTAACGTGGCAGCGCCTGATTGGTCTGGGCCAGGGTTGACGTCAGCATTGCGCAATAAAAATCTTTTTCAGTAGAAAAATAATTCTGGAAAATTGGAAATTCTATTTTCTGTATTTTCAGTATTTATTCAAACTTCAAAAGGCTATATCTTTTGCATTTTAACTTGGATTTGAGTGATTCAAATTTCTAAAAATTTGTAAAATCAAGATCTATTTATTGGTGAATTTTATTTTATTTTTGGAGTTTGGTTGCTCTCTGTTTTGGTGTTTATTTGCTATTTTGGCATCGTTTCGCGTAGACGTTGAACTGCTCGGTGATCCGGAGGAAGATTCATCACTTCAAGACCCAAGCTCAGAGCAAGACCAGCACCTACTCAAGGCAAGTTGTGCTTTGATCATGTTGCACCCAATTTCACCAAATTGCTATTTTGTCTTTTAAATTATGCATGATATTTTATGTGTATAAATGATTTCAATTAATTTGGGAATTAGATGATATGCCTAATTGAATTAAATCACACCTTGTCAATTTTATGCCATGATCTAATTGTCACCATAGGATGTGGAATTATAGTTGGTTAATATTAATAATCAACATGGGACTAGTTAGACCGTCGTAGATTTCTTAGCCATTCCACGTCATCACATGTGTCCGAATGTTGTCACTTAATCTTGACTAATGGAATATGGAACAATGTTTAAGAATTTGTGTGTCATTTGTTGTCACACGTTATATCAAGTTATCGTGGGCGAGGAGGTCACACAACTATATTGAAATGTGGGGGGCACGTGGTGCTTGGTAATCAAGCGGGTGGTAATGATTTAGATTGGGGCAAGTGGCAGGGGCGGTGTGCCAAGGTGGGCCAGATTGGCGGGGGTATGTGGAAGTCTTGCCTTAATCACTTTAAGGACTTAACCTTGCAAGCCTTTGACTGAGTCGTCTTGCAACCACATATCCGGAATGGGACGGCCTAGTGAATAATTTGTGAAGCCTAGATTTTGGTCTTGTCGTGGTGAGCAGTGAGTCCGGGTTTACGGTTTAACTCACATGGTGCAAGAGGGGCCCTGTTGTGGTGGTTTAACCCTTGATGTTGAAACCTTAGCGAGCGATCTTGGGTCTAGGTGTAGCATTGTAAAGGCTTTGTTATGATCATTCGCCTTGGTGGTGTTTGGTTGTATCGTGTGGGTAAAGTGCATAACCTCTGCGAGTGTACAATCTATTCGAATAGCCGTGCTCACGGTATTGGGCAATGCTCGAATTACGATTAAGGGTTAGACTTTTGTTAAACAAAAACTTGTTGGGATGGTAGGGTGCCATCGGAGGTGGAAATTGATTTAGGATTGGAAATTTGGTTTACTTCATAAATCTTGAATCTATTAATTCTTTGTTATTGTTTCTTGCTTTTCAATCCATTTATTGTATTCTTGTTAAATGCGCTCTCTTGCAAAATAGCCATATTAGCCATTCCTTTGGATTAAGCCAAGCATATAGAATATTAGACTTGCATTCTTTGTGCACAACTTGTTGAGTGCTTTATGTACTCACCCCAACAACAACAACCGAAGAGGAAGAATCTCGCCCTTCGTGGAGGATTATATGGATCACGAATGCTTAGGTCAGAGCCTCATCGGTTACTGCGGTGAATCGGGAGCTGCTACGCTTATTTATTTTTCCGCTCATCGCTTATTTGCTATTTCTTTGATAAGCCTGTGTGGCAATAATCATGTAAGACAACGATTACTATTAATTATTAAAGTTATGCTATATTCATTGTGTATGACTATGATAGCATCTATGTTGAGCTGTGTGCACTAGCGTGATCTGGACTAGTGCGGTATACACAGAGGGTCCGGATTTGCAAATTCGGGTCCCGACAATATTCCCGGTACTACCGCCTATCATAGTCGTACACGAGAAATATAGCATAAACTTCAATAATTAATAATAATCGTTGTCTTATGAATAATGCCTCACAGGCTTAATTAAAAGTATCAGCAGCGAAATAGAATAAACGCAGTGGCGCTCGATTCGCCACGAACAACCGACGAGGTCGGACCTAAGCATTCGTGATCCACATAATCTTCCTCCACGAAAGGCGTAGATTCTTCCTCTTCTGAAGTTGTTGTTGGAGTGAGTACATAAAGCACTCAACAAGTTGTGCACAATAATGCAAGTCTAATATTCTATATGCTTGGCTCAATCCAAAGGAATGGCTAATAAGGATATTTTGCAATAAAGGAGCATTTGACAAGAATACAGTAAATAGATTGGAAAGCAGTAAAACAAATACAGTAATTAATAAATTCAGCATTTCTGAAGTAACCCAGTTTCTCAATCCTAAATCATTTTTTTCACTTTCCATGGCACCTTGCCATCCCAACAAGTTTTTGTTTAACAAAAGTTTAACCCTCAACGGTAATTCCCGAGCATTGCCCAATACCGTGAGCACGGCTATTCGAATAGATTGTACCCTCTGCAGAGGTTATGCACTTTACCCACATGATACAACCAAACACCACCAAGGCGAGTGATCATAACAAAGCCTTTACAATGCTACACCTAGACCCAGTACTGCTCGCTAAGGTTTCAACACTGAAGGGTTAAATCACCACAACAGGGCCCCCCTCTTGCGCCATGTGAGTTAAACCGTAAACCCGGGACTCACTATTCACCATGACAGTACCGAAATCTAGGTTTCACAAATTATTAAGCTAGGATGTCCCATTCCAGACATGTGGTTGCAAGAAGGACTCAGGTCAAAGGCTTGCAAGGTTAAGTCCTTAAAGTGACCGAGGCAAGACTTCCACACACCCCTGCCAATCCTGGCCCACCTTGGCACACTGCCCCTTGCCACTTGCCCCAATCTAAAACATTATCACCCGAATTGATTACCAAGCACCACGTGTGCACTAGCGTGATCTTGGACTCTAGCTCACTCTTTTATTTGGTTTTTGCATGGAGCTAAGCATTTGGCATGTGTTGCGAATGGGTGAAGCTCGTGCATTGGATTTTGCATGAGCTAAGTATTTGCATGTGTTGCAAATAAGGGTGCTCATGCTTGCATCTTATTTGATTTGGTTTTTGCATGAAGCTATGGTTTTGCATGTGTTGCAAAAGAGAGATAGCTTATGCAATGTTGTTTATTTGGTTATTGCTTGGAGCTAAGTTTTGCATGTGTTGCAAAAGGAGAGAGCTCAAGAAATTTTGTTTAAAGTGTTTGCATGGAGCTAGAGATTTGCATGTGTTGCAAATAGAGAGCTCATGCACTTGAGTGTATTTTGATTGGTTGCATTGAGCTAATTTTGCATGTGTTGCAAAAGGAGAGAGTTCATGCAACTTAATTTTAATAGTAGTTGTTTTGCATGGTGCTGGAGATTTGCATGTGTTGCAAATAGAGAGCACATGCTTTGGTATTTTAGCTTGTGATTGGATTATGTGTTGATCATCACAAGGCTAAGCTTGGTTTGTGCTTTGAGTTTAAAAAATGTGTTTTTTGCAAATAAGCAGGAGGTTGTGGGTTTTGATCCTAGAGCATGTGTTGGCATTTGCAAATGTGTTTTGTAAAGTGTTGGGATCATGTGTTGATCCTTACATGGCTAAGAGGATTGATCTCATAGGTTCTTGGTTTATTTGCGATTGTGTTTTGCAAATAAGTCGGAGTTTAATGCGATTCTTTGGAGCACGTCAATAGGGTTTGCAAATGTGTTTTGCAAATTGACTTGATCATGTGTTGATCATCACATGGCTCAAAGAACCAACCTTCGAAAGTTTGTAGAAAAGTTTTTGTGAAAAACTGGGTTTTCTCCTTGTGGCCAGCACTATCGTCCATTGAGGCCGGTAGTACCGCTTATGGGAGTCGGTACTGCCGCTCAAGTCGGTACTACCGCCTAATGCGATTGGTAGTTATATTCCAGAGAGGCTATTTCTGGAGTTGTAGTGAGGCTGGCAGTACCGCCCGTGGGGGCCGGCACTGTCGCTTTTACCAACATTTCAATTTAGTTGTGTGACCTCCTCGCCACGACAACTTAATATCACTGTGTGACAACACATGACACACCAATTCGTAAACATTGTTTCATATTCCATTAGTCAAGATTAAGTATCAACATTCGGACACATGTGATGACGTGGCATGGCTAAGCAATCTATGACGGTCTAACTAGTCCATGTTGATTATCAATATTAAGCAACTATAGTTCCACATCCTAGGGTGACAAATAGATCATGGCATATAATTGACAAGGTATGATTTAATTCAAATAGGCATATTATCTATTTCCCAGATTAATTGAAAACATTTGTACACATAAAATATCATGCATATACTTAAGAAACAAAATAGCAATTTGATGAAATTAGGTACAACATGATCAAAGCACAACTTGCCTTGGAGTAGGTGCTGGTCTTGCTCTGAGTTTGGGTCTTGGAGCGACGAATCTTCCTCCGGATCACCGAGCAGTTCAACGTCTAAGCGAAACGATGCCAAAATAGCAAATAAACACCAAACCAGAGAGCAAACAAACTCCAAAAAATAAAATAAAATTCCCCAATAAATAGACCTTGATTTTATAAATTTTTAGAAATTTGAATCACTCAAATCCGAGTTAAAATGCAAAAGATATAGCCTTTTGAAGTTTGAATAAATACTGAAAATACAGAAAATAGAATTTCCGATTTTCCCGAATTATTTTTCTATTGGAAAATATTTTATTGCGCAACGCCGTCGCCACTCGCCCGAGCCAATCGAGGCGACATCGTTACCTCGGCGCATGGACCCGGTCCACGGGACCGCCTCAGTCCACCGTGGACACGGCCCACGCCTCGCACCACGCGCCCGACACGCGCGCGCGCGCATCGATCGGCTGCAACGCCGCCGCGCCGATGCTCGACACGCGGCGCACATCCGGCGACGATCCGACGGCTAACGCTAATGCACCGCGGCGCGATCTCAATCGAACAAACTGATCCAACGGTGGCGCTTACGAGCCATTTTACGCTCTTACCGGCGTGGCGCGATCGCGTGGTCCGACGAAGATCAACGGTGGTGAAGCTTCCGACGAAGATGGCGGACGGCGGTGGTCCGCACCGAGCGGCGGGCGACGACCACCCAAGCGGCGTTCGTAGCGACTCGGCGAGAAGAAGTGGCGACCTCGGCGCGTCTTGGAACAGCGACCGGATCTGGAACCGATTTGGCGGGAGGAGGCTCGGCGGCGGCGAACAGGCGCAAAAACTTCGCGGTGGCACCGCAAAGAACTACGGTGAGCTCTGGCGGCGATGATAGCGGCGGCGAGGAGGCTAGAGCTCTTGGCTGCGCAAGGAACGAGGAACATCGGAGGCGGGCGCGGCTTTATAGCCTCGGCATGCGGCGTAGGGAAGGAAACCCTAAATCACGCGGCGGCGGCGGCAAGCGGCGGATTCGAAACCGGATCGAAGACGGCGATCGAGAGCGTCCGATCGCAACGCAGCGCCACGATTAGATCTCGGCCGATCCAATCCAATCCGCACTTTCCAAAATCAACGGATGCGATCAAAACTTTCCAAAACAACATCGCACGATCTCAACCGCACGATCTTGATCCAACGGCCGAAGGCGCTAGGGTTCGCGAATGGAAACGGCCGTCAGATCTGGATCCAACGGTCCACACGCGCACGGCGGTGAGCGCGGCTTTGACGGGCCGCGACCGCGATAGACCCGCTACAGACAATCTTTGGGCTTGGCCCATCTCGCTCACTCGATTTTCAAACGCTTTTCGATTTAAAATAATTCCCGAAATTAGAATAATCTATTTTAAGTAATTAAATTATCAGGAAAAATCCCAGAAAATTCTCATAAATACTTTGAGACATTCTAAGCTCAAATAAAATATTTTTGGTAAAACTTTATATTAACTTTATCTATATATATTTAGTTTTCACCAAAGGTTCAATATACTTAATTAAAATAAATTCAATTAATTTCTGGAAAAATCCAATAAATTCAGAAAATCACCAAAATGCACATGAGCGAAATTATAGGCCAAATTTTGGGATGTTACAGGGCACCACGACGATTATGAGCGTTTCGGCACCGGCCGTGATCGACGAGGCGATCAGAGGTACGATGACCGTGACGACCGTAGGGACTATCATCGCCGGGGTCGGGACAACGACGACCATCGAGCCATGAGCTTGCCACGCCGAACTCCGCCCCGGCACGTTGATGACCACCGCCGAGCCAGAGGCTCGCCACGCCAGACTCCCCCTCATCATGATGAGAGATCTATTGACGGGATCCGAGCAATTACTCCTCCGCTGCGTCGAGTGGTATGGCCCGATGGATTCAACCCCAAGGGCATTGTAAAGTTTGACGGGGAACGAGATCCTGAAGCTTGGCTACAGGTCTACGCCCTGGCGGTTAAGGCTGCCGGGGGCAATCAAAACATGATGGCAAATTATCTACCGGTCAATCTCACCCCCTCAACTCAAGCTTGGCTCACAGGGTTACCGGCGAACTCGGTGGACTCCTGGACCGATCTCTGCGAACAATTCATCGCAAACTTTCAGGGAACCTACGGGAGGTCTGGCACCCCATGGGACCTCTACCAGCTTCATCAGAAGAAGGACGAGACGCTGAGGGACTTCATCCGGTGTTTCATGAAGAAGAAGAACACCATCAGGGATGTATCTGAAGCGGTGGTGGTAGCAGCCTTCCAGAAAGGGGTAAGTGATCCATATTTAATCAAGAAAATGTCCAAGAAACCCCCGGCATCTGTGAAGGAGATGATCACGCTGGCCGACCGCTACGCCACGGCCTCAGACGCCCTGGTCGAATGCCAAGAGGAACGTCTGCATCCGAAGAACAAAGGCGATAAGCCCGAGTCCTCCAAGCACAAGGACAAGAAGCGGAAGGGGGAAGAGCTAGTAGCGGTGGCGGAGCGCAGCTGACCCCGAGCCATGTGGAGAGAAGCGCCCGACTACAACACCGTCATGGAAGCGATCTGTCCCTTCCACCAAAGAGTATTTCACATTGAAGCGTTTTGCGCGGGAAAGCAACAAGCAGCCGGCTCCAGCCAAGGATGAAGCGGCCAAGAAGAAGGATCTTAATGATGAAGATGATTTTCAAGAGCCCGAGCACAAGCTGAACTACATATATGGGGGCTCCACCGAATACGAGTCCAAGCGAAAGCAAAAACTTACCGCTCGAGAGATCAATGCGGTAGAACCAGCGGCCCCCCAATATCTAAGGTGGTCCGAGGTACCAATCACCTTCGACCGATCGGATCACCCCAACCGGGTTCCACATCCGGGTAAGTTCCCTCTAGTGCTCGACCCTGTTATCCGCAACGTGAGGCTCAAGAAGGTCCTGATCGATGGAGGGAGTGGACTCAACGTCCTGTTCTCCAAAACTTTCAATGACATGAACATTCCCATCTCCGAGCTAAGGCTGAGCACTCAGCCGTTCCATGGTGTGATTCCTGGAGCATTGTCGCTTCCACTTGGGCAGATTTCCTTGCCCGTCACCTTCGGCACCAAGGAAAACTACCGGACCGAGTACATAAATTTCGAGGTAGCAGACTTCGAGACGGCGTATCACGCTATCCTGGGAAGACCTAGATTGGCTCGGTTCATGGCCGTTCCACACTACACCTACTTGACGATGAAGATGCCGGGACCAAGGAGCGTCATCACTGTCCGCAGCGACATCAAGCGGTACCTGGAATGCGACCGAGCGAACTATGAACTTGCCGAGTTGCAAGAGGCAGCCGACGAAAGGAAGGAAATTCAAGCGGAAGCGGATACATTGCAGGAGGAAGGCGACGTCCCGTCAAAGAAGAAGGCCACGTCAGGAATGAAGCCTGGCGAAGAAACCAAGAGAATCAACCTCGACCCGTCCGACTCGTCCAAAACAACTCTGATCAGGACAGGGCTCGAAGGTAAATAGGAAAGCACGCTCGTCACCTTTCTTCAGGCTAACAAAGACATCTTTGCTTGGAAACCATCCGACATGCCGGGTGTTCCTAGGGAGGTGATCGAGCACTCCTTACACGTCGACGAAAAAGCAAAACCCATCAAGCAAAGGCTTCGGCGATTCGCTCCAGATCGCCGGAACGCCATCAAGCAGGAGATCACCAAGCTATTAGCTGCAGGTTTCATCAAAGAGGTGTATCATCCCGATTGGTTAGCAAATCCTGTACTACGTTCAAAAGAAGAATAAAACTTGGCGCATGTGCGTTGATTATACTGATCTCAACAAGGCATGCCCGAAGGATCCCTTTGGGCTGCCCCGAATCGATCAGGTGGTTGACTCGACCGCCGGGTGCGAAATTTTGAGTTTTCTCGACGCCTACTCAGGTTACCATCAGATTTGCCTAAAGGCGGAAGATCATATCAAGACTTCGTTCATCATGCCTTTTGGAGCCTTTTGCTATACCACAATGGTGTTCGGGTTGAAAAACGCTGGTGCAACGTACCAGCGCGCAATTCAGCGTTGTTTTCACGTCCAACTCGGACGCAACGTGGAAGCATACGTGGACAATGTTTTCGGAGTGTCTTCGGGAAAACTGCTCGGGTTTATCGTATCACAGCGAGGCATTGAGGCCAACCCAGAGAAGATCAAGGCCATATCAAATATGGAACCGCCAACTTGCCAAAAGAACGTCCAGAAGCTCCAGAATGCATGGCCGCACTCAGCAGGTTTATTTCTCGGTTGGGTATGAGAGGTATGCCATTCTTTAAACTCCTTAAGAAGCAGGAAAGTTTCAGTGGATTCCAGAGGCACAATAGGCGTTTGAGGATCGAAAGACCTTCCTGACGACGCCCCCGATCTTGGTTTCACCGATGCCAGAAGAACCTCTGCTACTTTACATCGCGGCAATGACTAATGTAGTCAGCACGGCGGTTGTCGTAGAAAGGGAGGAGCCGGACCATGTGCAGAAGATCCAACACCCGGTCTACTTCGTCAGCGAAGTCCTGAGCGAATCCAAGGTGCGATATCCGCAAATTCAAAAATTGTTGTATGCCGTGCTCCTGACGTCACGCAAACTTAAGCACTAATTCCAAGAGCACAATATTTCGGTGGTCACTTCCTTCCCAATAGGGGATATACTTCACAATCAAGAAGCCACTGGGAGAATTGCAAAGTGGGCGGTTGAGCTCGGAGCTTTCGATATTCTATTTAAGCCTCGCACTGCCATCAAGTCCCAAGCGCTCGCCGACTTCATGGCCGAATGGACAGAGCTTCAAAACCCGGCGATTGCCAAAGAACTTGACTATTGGACGATGTACTTTGATGGTTCCCTCATGCTCAGTGGCGCAGGGGCTGGAATCGTGCTCATATCACCAAGCGGAGAAAGGTTGAGGTACGTTCTCCAGATACTTTTTCCCGCTTCAAATAACGCCGCCGAGTACGAGGCACTCATCCATGGGCTCCGTATCGCCATATCACTCGGTATCCGATGTTTGGCGGTTCGCGGAGACTCAATGCTCATGGTCAACCAAGTGCAAAAAGAATGGTCCTGCATTGAAGACAGCATGACAGCCTATTGCCAGGAGGTACACAAGCTAGAAGGAAACTTTGACGGCCTGGAACTTATTCATGTGCTCCGCCGTGACAACGAAGCGGTTGAGGAGCTAGCAAAAATGGGATCCTACCGATCTACAGTGCCCATGGGAGTATTCGTCGAGGAGATTCACAAGCCCACGATTAGCATTTGGACAAAGACAAACACCCCGGCTGAGAAGAGCATAGAAGCAGAAGTCCTAGTCATCACCCCCGATTGGACAGCCCAATATCTGGACTATTTGATGAAGGACGAGTTACCTGAAGATCGCGTGCAAGCCGAGCGAATAATGCGCCGAAGCAAGAGCTATGTGGTAATCAGCGCGGAAATCTATCGTAAGAGCTCCTCAGGTGTAATGCGGCGGTGCATATCAGAACAAGAGGGGAGAGATCTTCTCAAGGAAATCCACTCGGGAGTTTATGGGAACCATGCGGCATCATCAACACTAGTCGGCAAAGCATATCGTCAAGGATTTTTCTGGCCAACTGCGGTCACTGACTTAGAGGACATCGTCCGGACATATGAAGGATGTCATTTCTTTGTGCGTCAGATGAACAAACCAGCACAGGAACTGCAAACCATCCCCATAACCTGCTCGTTTGCGGTCTGGGGGCTCGATATGGTGGGACCTTTAAAAAAGGCTCAAGGCGGTTACACCCATCTTTTCGTGGAAGTTGATAAATTCACCAAATGGGTGGAGGCCAAACCAGTCGCGACAATAACGTCAGCAAAGGCCAAGGAGTTGTTTAACGAAATCGTGGTTAGATTTGGAGTTCCAAACCGAATCATCACGAACAATGGCACCCAATTCTGAAGCGGCATGTTTCAAGACTGGTGTGACGAACTCGGAATAAAAATCTGCTTTGCTTAAGTAGCGCATCCCCGAAGCAATGGGCAGGTCGAGCGAGCCAACAGCATGGTATTACAAGGCCTAAAAGCAAGAATTTTTGATTGGCTGAAGCCATACGCCACTCGGTGGGTGAATGAATTGCCTTCGGTACTTTGGGGGCTGCGAACCACCCCCAGTAGAGCAACCGGGCAGCACCTTTCTTCCTGGTGTACGGCACGGAGGCAGTCCTCCCCACCGAGCTAGAATTCGGATCCCCACGGGTCCGAAGCTATGAAGAAGTCGCCTCGGAAGAAAGCCGGCTAGAAGACCTCGACCGACTAGAAGAAGCCAGAGACGTCGCAACGATTCAATCAGCAAAATATCTTCAAGGCCTACGGCGCTATCACGGTCGCAATGTGAGGAGCCGCACATTCTCCAAGGGAGATCTGGTCCTTAGAAAGAATCAGAAATGAGAGCATAAGTTCTCCCCAAGCTGGGAAGGCCCTTACGTCGTCGATGAAGTGGTACACCCCAGGACTTACAAGCTCAAGCGAGAAGATAGCACGACAATCAGCAACACTTGGAACATAGAACAGCTACGTCGTTTTTTCACTTGAACTTTGTAATTCAAATTGTTCCTTTATAAATGAAAAAGATCAACATTAAAGTTATTTTTTACATAATCTTCTCGAGATTTGCGCGTCCGAGTGCCTCGCTCCTACGACTTTTTAGACTCTGAGACATGCGTCGCAAACCATGCCTCAGAGCCTGGGGGCTGGACTAGTTGGACACGATATATCGAAACCACTCGGGCAAATATGCATGTTTGAAAAGATAATGCAAGAGCGAGGAAACGCCTTTATATACATTCAATTTACAGGTCTAAAGTTTCTACAATGGACAAAGAGGTGTCCTTGACTTCCTCCCAGAGCTCGGCGGCCCGGTCCTCATCTATGTGGCAAGCATAGCCTTCCTTAATGGCCTGAAGATCCACTCGGGGATAAATCGACTTAGTGATCGCCAAAGCCTGGCTAGCACCATTGGTCGCTATCTCCTTCAAGAGACTCTTGAGCGCCTCGGGGGCTTCCTCCAGCCGAGAGATGACCTGGTCCCTGCTGAGTGGCCTCTCACCCCCGGGATGAAGCAAACTCAGCAGTGGCTCAGAGGCCTCCTGAAGCTTGACGCAAGACATCTCAAGGGCCTCAACCCTCTCATTAAAGACAGCATACTGCGCCCGTGTTTTGAATTTGTAGTCTGCAAGACAGAAACATCAGAGAAGGCAACGAAGACATAGTAGGGCCAAGTCGCCAGTCATACCTTCAAGCTCCTTCTCTGAATTATTTCTGGAAGCCTCCGCGGCTTTAAGTTGTTCTTGAAGTTTCGCGGCGGCGGAATCCCGAGCTAACACGAAGATGAGAGGATCAAGAAACCAGATGATTAAATTAAAAGCACAGGGTAGCCTAAGAAATAGCTATCTCGAAGGGAGCCAGCAATGTCCAGCTTCTCCTGGCGCAAAGCCTTCTGCTCCTCTCACAACGCCAGGACCTCTGACCGAAGAGATCGCAGCTCGACCGCGTGCCCGGCTTTGATACGCTCCAATTCAACCAAATATTCCTGGCGCATTCGGATTTCAGGGAGCATCTTCTGGAAGTATTCGGCCTTCTTTTCGGAGCGCTCCCCTATTTTCTGTAATCATCATGGGGGAGAGGTAACTACGTGACAAAGGACGGAAGTAGGAAGATGGCAAGTGCAGAGAAATGCTTACCCGGGCTAGGCGCGCGCAAGCTGTGGCATGACTGTAAAAGTCATTTCTCTCCTTCTCCTCCTCCGGATCATCCAGGAGCTTCAGGCCTTCCTCCTCATCAACCCACGCAGCTTGCATTATGAGCTAGGGGAGGGCAGGGGTCGGCGGAACCCGGAGGATCTCCTCGATCTCGGGGGATGGGTGAGAGGCCGGCTCCAGAACAGCAGGACCCGATCCCAAAGCGGGAGGAGTCGGAGATGGCACCTGGGTCTCGGGAGGCACTTCAGTAACCCTGGACGTGGCCCCCACGACCGGGATGCAACCCTCCGGGGGCTCACCCCCTGCGGGGGCCCTAGATGGCGGCCCGACAGGAACATCAAGCGAAGGATCCCTGCGAGAAGAGTTGTCAGCAAGCTAGCAAGACGAGTCAAATAAGAGTCGATAAGGCAACAAACCTGTCGGACTTCCTCATTTTCATCGGGGGCTTCTTCCGAGCGAATGGGCCGCCCCTAGAAGGACCACTCGGTGCGCTGCCGACTGGCACACGGGGCTCCTCCAGAATACCTTAGCACTTCGGCGTTGGACCCGGCTGAGCCGCAGGATCACAGGAGAAGGGAGCCGATGGCGCTGGGGCCCGTGCCGACGGGTCCCGGATCTTAGGACCGCCAGTCGGGCGCTGGGGCTTCACGAGGTCCTTGGCCACCGTCTTTTTCCCCTTCTTGGCGATAGGATCCCCCGCAGGAGAGCTCGCTCGCCGCTTCAGGGAATCGCCTATGCGAGTAGGCATTTCCGGAAGGGGTGCGTCACTGAAGAAGGCAACGCGATCCTGGAAAGGAAGGTTAGAAGTGAGAAGCCATTTGGAGACGAAGACAAGAATCTGTCTGCAAAGTAGCTCACCTCTGGGGAGGATTCAGTGAAGAGAAGGCCTTGGGGAATCTGGTGGGCATCTCGACGCTCGGTATGAAGAAATCGCCAACTCGAGCATGAATCTGCCCTCTCGTTATTAAATCGGGCAATTCCCGGGTCGGGTCGTCTCGGCCCTCAAATTGAAACCCCAGGTGGTCGTGTCCTTCAGGGGCTGAACCCGCCGGGCAACAAAGTGAATGGCCAGGCCAACCCCTATGAGGCCCCCTTCCTTCAATTTGCCAATGAGCACCAAGAGATCTTATACTTGATCCATATTGCTGGCGTCGCCGACAGAGGACCAAGAGGCAGATACCTTCGGTCGGCGCCCGAGGAAGGAAGGAAGAGCTGGATCAGGATTGGCACAATAAAACCACTCCTGGTGCCAGCCTTTATTCGAAGACTTAAAGGGAATAGCGAAATATGACTTCTTTAGCCCCTCCCGAAGTTGGAATCCGGCTCCCCCGATTACCTTGGGGTTGTTTTTGGAAGGATAGGGCTTCAGAAGATAAAAATGGCGGAAAAGATCAAAATGGGGGCGGATGCCCAGGAAGGCTTCGCAAAGGTGAACGAAGATAGAGATCAACAAAACGGAGTTGGGATTCAAGTTCACCGATTCGATTTCATAAAAGAAAAGGAGACCGCGGAGAAAAGCACAGGCTGGAAAACCCACCCCGCGCTGGAAAAAGGATTCAAATACCAATACCTCTTTAGGACGAGGAGTGGCGACGGATTCACCGGCAGCCGGCCGGGTGGAGATCAAGGCCAAGTCTGGGAGAACCCCATCATCCACCATGGACTGCAGTTTCTCCTCCGTTGTAGTCGAGGTCATCCAATCTTGGGGCAGAGGCTAAGAGGAGGAAGAAGAAGACATCTTCGAAAGAGAGAACAACGGTGGCAGGAAAGAGCAGGCGCGACGGCGGTTAACCCTAGCAGCGGAGAAGTCAGAGAGACAAGGAAGCACAAGGAGCAAGAGCGCGGTGAGAGGATAGACCGTCGGGCGACGCATGGCCTAACCATTAAAAAGGGGGAAAGAATCAAGTTTTCGCCGAATCGGCGGGAAAAAGATCGCGAAACGTCTCGCCCTTCTAGATTCCACATAAATGATTTGCAGGCCTGACATTCTGACTCACGGAGTCAGACGTGGTTTGACCAAGTCATATTTGGGACACGTCGCTCCCCACGATGGGATGTTTTCTCCACTTAACCTGTCAAGCGGGACGTGGATGTACTCCAACTTGGATAAAACATATATTGTAACATTCCATTTTCGGTTTTTTTAAAAAAATTAATTAAAATTAATTAATTCAAGAATTTGGGTTTTCGGAGTTTTAGTTAACCTGGCAATCATTTCTATCCAAAAATAGAATTTATTCCAATCGCATCCGGAAATTCTATTTTCATCCGGATACCCAAAATTCAAATCCAATTCTATAATTCTCTAAAAATTCTGAAACCAATTTTATTAGGTTAAAAATATTCTAAAGTATTTTTGAGATTTTTCCCAGAATTTTCAGAACGCCTTTACTATTTTTCCCAAGCCTATTTAATATTCAACGTTTAAAAATTAATTATTGTGTTACAAATAGTAATTTTCTATAATTTAAAAATATTTATTTATTCTTTTATTGCTGAAACCGGTATCTCATCAAACCCCCATATTTAATAAAATTCATTTGCTAATTTTCGGATTTAATATGAATTTTCAGTGAGAAATTAATTATTTTCGGAATTAATAATTTTTTGTACTGTTCATTATAACCCGATCCGTTTCACTTCCCGTCACCACAAGATGCGCGTTGCTACAGATCCGGCCGATTCAATTCATCCGTTTCACTCATTTACTCCGGCGATCTTGGTTACTATTTCGGCGAAAAACTGATGTCTTGGGATCTGGGAGTGGTTAGTACTTCCGGATGTATTCCTGGTGGCTGGAGCCAGTTATGTGGTTGGAACCTGTTTTGAATCATGACGGATGGAGCCATGTGATGGTTAAACAAGGTCTTTTAAATTGGGCGGATAGAGCCTGTATACTAGTGTTGGTGGTTGGAACCTTCACTAGAGTTATAAATAATTTGAATTGTACAAATAATTGTTAAAACTGCTTTGTGAAAATTATTATTAATAATGTTTGTTAAATCTGGCTTTATGCAAAAGAACCATATTAAGCCATCTTTGGAAGGCCTTGCATCTTGCATATTTCCTAGACTTGCTGAGTACGTTTGTACTCACATGCTACAATAAATTCTTTCTTCAGAAGCTTTCCAAGATGCTACGAATGATGGTGTGTTCTACGATGTGGAGTACGATGAAGACAATCCAGAGAGCTAGGCGCCGCGCTTCTTTTGATCATTTGCTGTGGTGTTTATTGGCTTTACCATTTTGCTTTTATTTCATTCTTTGTAAACTTAAGGTCATGTGACTGGTTTTGTAATAATGGCTTTTTGGCACATACTCAGATTTATCTTTTCAATTCGTGCTTTTGGTTATGATTCAAAGATCGTGAACTGTGTGTACTAGCGTTGATCTGGGACTAGTACAGAAATACACAGGGGATTCTGGATATTAAATCCGGGGTCCCACAGCGGTGGTATGAGAGCCATGTCGACTGTAGGTCGCATCCCTAGTTAGTCTGGTCTTCTTAGCGAGAACTTCAAAATTATTTTCTAAATCAAAACCAACGAATTGCTGTGAAATTGATTATCTCATCTCATCTCATTCTTAGGTTCTTACTCCTTTCCTTTGCTAAACTATTAATTTGATCTTATCTCATAGAACTTCTTAAAGCCTCGAGTCCTCTGCAAGAATCCAAATCAAGGAAGATGATGATCCATTTTCTTTTTAAGACTAATCGAGGGCTTCTGAAAAGATCAAGTTGTCAAAAGAGTGCTCGAAAAGAACTCCCATATAAGATAGGTTATAGTGCTCATTAGTGTTGGAGCATATCATCCCTTTTTAGTTTAGCAACATATAGTCCGAGTGTATTAGGATTTTTGTTGCTTGTTTGTTAGGTGTGATGCACACTTGCCCTAGCATTGTGTTGCAGCCACCTTTTATTTGGAGTTTTATTACTTGTTTGGTCTTGGAATGGCTACCTCCATAGTCTTCTCATCTTTTGCTCATTCCCTCTCATGTATTGCTTACCTGTCCCTGGCCGTTGCTTCAGATGGAAGGTCAAGGAAGAGGATGTGGAGCTGGTCGTGTAAGAGGACGTGGTCGTGGACGTGGCCGGGTAGCGCCACAAGATCAGCAAGAGCATCAAGTGCCACCGTCACCGGTCCAACAAGATCAAGTGCCACCGGGTCAGCAGGATCAAGTGCCACCGCCACCCCCAAATCAACCACCAAGCATGGAACAGATGATGGCCATGCAACTTCAGATTCTACAGGCCTTAGCGCAGAATGTTGTGAATCCACCTCAAGCTGCCCCAGTGCAAGTCGCAGCTCAGCCACCCCAATCCATGTATGGAGAGTTCATGAGGACCAGACCTGATGGAATTCGTGTAGAATTCTTGTCTGATCATCCTCAAAAGAAGGGTAGTACCCTGAACAGTTTGAAAGGTACAACTTTGGAAAATGTGCCTATAGTAAATGAATACCCAGATGTATTCCCAGAAGATTTGCCTGGTATGCCACCAGATCGGGACATTGAGTTCATAATTGAGCTTGTACCTGGTACAGCTCCTATATCAAAAAGGCCTTATAGGCTACCCGCCAAAGAGTTAGCAGAAATGAAACAGCAGATTGAAGAACTGCAAGAGAAAAGATTTATAAGACCAAGTTCTTCACCTTGGAGATCACCAGTAATCTTTGTTAAGAAGAAGGATGGTAGTTTGAGAATGTGTATAGATTACAGATCTCTAAATGAGGTTATAATTAAGAACAAGTATCCTTTGCCAAGGATAGATGATCTGTTTGATCAGTTGAAGGGAGCCCAGGTTTTCTCAAAAAATGATTTGAGATCGGGATATCATCAACTTAAGATAAGGAAGGAAGATATTCCTAAGACAGCTTTCACGACCCGGTATGGACTGTATGAGTTAAAGTGATGTCCTTTGGATTAACAAATGCACCTTCCTATTTCATGAATCTGATGAACAAGGTGTTCATGGAGTGTTTGGATAAATTTGTGGTTGTCTTCATTGATGACATTCTTATCTATTCTAAAATTATGAAGGAACATGAGGATCATCTGAGTATAGTTCTGGAGAAATTAAGAGAGCATCAGCTTTATGCTAAGTTCAGCAAGTGTGATTTTTGGTTGAAAGAAGTTGCGTTCTTGGGTCATGTCATTTCTGCTGGAGGAGTAGCTGTAGATCCTGTAAAAGTGAAGGATGTTTTAGATTGGAAGCAACCTAAGTCAGTTCCAGATGTCAGAAGTTTTCTTGGCCTAGCAGGCTATTATCGGTGTTTCATTGAAGGTTTCTCCAAGATAGCCAGACCTCTCACTCAACTCTTGAAGAAGGAGAAGAAGTTTGAATGGACGAAATCTTGTGAGCATATTTTCAGGAATTGAAGAAGAGGTTAACTTCAGCACCTGTGCTTGTTCTGCCTGATATTCGGAAGGATTTTGAAATTTTCTGTGATGCTTCAAAGCTAGGTCTTGGTTGTGTTCTAATGCAGGAAGGAAAAGTTATAGCGTATGCTTCAAGACAGTTGCGACCCCATGAGGAAAACTACCCAAGTAATGACTTGGAGTTAGCTGCACTTGTTCATGCGCTCAAGCTTTGGAGACATTATCTTATTAGTAATCGATGCGAGATTTACTCGGATCATAAGAGTTTGAAGTACATTTTCACGTAGTCTGATCTCAATTTAAGGCAGAGAAGATGGTTGGAGTTGATTAAAGACTATGACATTGGCATTCATTATCATCCAGGAAAAGCTAATGTTGTTGCAGATGCTTTGAGTAGGAAGAGTTATTGCAACAATATTATGGTTTGAAAAAGTCAGCCAGCACTTCATGAAGAATTCCAATGTCTCAATCTGGAATTAGTGAATGAGGGCTGCATTTTCAATGTGGAAGTGCACTCAACCTTGGATGATCATATTAGAGAAGCTCAAAAGGATGATAGTGGTATTGCAGACATAAAGAATGATCTGGAGAAAGGAAAAGCTTCTGAATTTTTTGAGGATGAGAAAGGTACCTTTTGGATTGGAAAAAGAATTGTAGTTCCTAACCGAAAAGAAATCAGGGATGTGATTTCAAAGGAAGCTCATGATTCCATTTATTCTATTCATCCAGGAAGTACGAAAATGTACTCGGATTTGAAAGAAAAATATTGGTGGTCTGATATGAAAAGTGAAATTGCTGAATTCGTGGCTCGTTGTAATATTTGCCAGTTAGTTAAAGCAGAGTATCAGAGACTAGTAGGATTGTTACAACCCTTGCAGATTCCAGTTTGGAAATGGGAAGAAATTGGAATGGATTTCATTACTGGACTTCCCAGAACTAAGTCTGGATATGATTCAATTTAGGTCATTGTGGATAGGTTGACAAAAGTTGCACATTTTATCCCGGTGAAGACCACCTATTCTGGCGATAAACTTGCAGAATTGTACATGGCTAAAATAGTATGTTTACATGGAGTGCCAAAGAAGATTGTGTCAGATCGAGGGTCCCAGTTTACCTCGAGGTTCTGGCCAAAATTGCATGAGGTATTGGGCGCAAATCTGAATTTCAGTACTGCTTACCATCCTCAAACAGATGGTTAACCAGAAAGGATAAATCAAAGTCTGAAAGATATGATGAGAGCTTGTGCGTTAACGTATAGTGCCTCTTGGGATCAGAATTTGCCGTATGCAGAATTCTCCTACAACAATAGTTATCAGTCATCTTTAAAGATGGCACCTTTTGAAGCTCTTTACGGAAGAAAAAGCCGAACACCATTGTATTGGAAAGAGACAGAGGGTGGAGAAGTAATCGGGCCTGATATTCTGAAGGAAGCAGAAGAGCAAGTCAGAGTGATTCGTCAGAATTTAGAAACAGCTCAGTCAAGGCAGAAAAGTTATGCTGGGATTTGAGCTTTGCACCTGGTGATCATGTGTATCTGAAAGTTTTACCTCTAAAGGTAATGCGTCGTTTCAGAGTCAGCGGGAAGCTTGCACCTCGCTATATCGGTCCGTTTCCAGTCGTTGCCAGAAGAGGAGAAGTTGCTTATAAATTAAACTTCCTTCGTAGTTGTCAGATGTGCATGATGTCTTCCATGTTTCTCAGCTAAAGAAATGCCTTCGAGTGCCTGAAGAACAGTTGCCATTCGAAGAGATGGAACTGAAGGAAGATCTCTCTTATCCCGAGTATCCGGTCAGAATCTTGGATGAAGCGGAGCGTAGAACCCAAAGCCGTGTGATCAAGTTTTGCAAAGTTCAGTAGAGCAATCATTCCGAAAAGGAAGCAACCTGGGAGCGAGAAGAGGATCTTAGAGCCCAGTTCCCCGATCTTTTTCTTTCTCCGTCCGAATCTCGGGGTCGAGGTTCTCTCTAAGGGGTTAGGTTTGTAACATCCCATTTTTAGTTTTTTTTTTAAATTAATTAAAATTAATTAATTCAATAATTTGGGTTTTCTTCGAAGTTTTAGTTAACCTGGCATTCATTTCTATCCAAAAATAGAATTTATTCCATTCGCATCCGGAAATTCTATTTTCATCCGGATACCCAAAATTCAAATCCAATTCTAGAATTCTCTAAAAATTATGAAAGCAATTTTATTAGGTTAAAAATATTCTAAAGTATTTTTGAGATTTTTCCCAGAATTTTCAGAACGTTTTTACTATTTTTGCCAAGCCTATTTAATATTAAACATTTAAAAATTAATTATTGTGCTATAAATAGTAATTTTATATTATTTACAAATATTTATTTATGATTTTATTGCTGAAACCGGTATCTCTTCAAATCCCCATATTTAATAAAACTTATTTGTTAATTTTCGGATTTAATATGAATTTTCAGTGAAAAATTAATTATTTTCGAAATTAATAATTTTCGGTACAGTTCATTGTAACCACATCCGTTTCACTTCCCCGTCAGCTACAGTACACCGTTGCTACAGTACGCCCGTTGCTACAGTATAAGACCCGTATTCAATTCATCCGTTTCACACAATTACTCAGGCGATCTCGGTTACTATTCCGGCGAAAACTTCGGCGAGCGTTTCTCGACGATCCGCTGATCCGATTGTCCTATAAATTGAACCCATAGTTCCCCTTCTCATTCCTCACATCCTCAGCTTTGAGTTGTTCCAATCCATCCACCAGACCTCCCTGTGCAAGCCATTCTTTCCGAACTCCGGCGAACTTTCGGTGAGCTCTCCCGGTTGCTCCCTACCTCAATTTGTCCTCAAATGTTCACTAGAGCTTCCTCTGAGTGTCCTTTACATCTGGTAAAATCATATTTTCAAAATTCTCATAGGAGCTCTGTCGGCAACCATTTCTTCTCTAAGCCCGGCGAAAGGCCAAATTTTTAATTCAAAATATCCGATCTCTGTCATCTTAAGTACGATTGACCTCATTCTTCTTCCTAAATTCATCTAAATTCAATATCTTTCTGTAAGTACTAATTTTATATTTTTTTAGATTTTATTTATTGGTCGCTCCGTTTTGCGCGTAGTCGAAGAAACTGTTGCCGTCGTCGAAGTAAGTGCCGGTCTGCCGAGCGACCTTTCCCTCCTCATCAACAAAGGTAAGTCTCCTTGACGCATGTTGATCCCATGTTTTATAAATGCTTTACAATATTTTATAACTTGCATCGCTATTATTTAAAAGATAATGTTAAAATTTAGGTTGGTAGTTAATCCCAATTGTTATTACCACCTTGATATTGAAATCCTTGATTGTTGTAACCCTAGGTTGCTGTGATATGTCATAATAATAATATGTTATGATATATTTTGTTTAGTGCGCTAGATGTGCTTAAATGCAAAGTCGATCAAATACCTATGGATGGGTTACTTTGAAACTGTGAAAAATTATGAATTTGAAAAGTTGTGGAAATATGTATGCCGCTGTATTTGTAAAATAAAAATGAAAATAATTTAGATTTGGGCGGATCGTTTTTCTAGCGGGTGCAGATGGAGCACTGGTTTTTGTTGTGTTTGTGCCGCCCAAGTCAATTATGAACCGATGCTTATGATTATCCATTCTAAGCACAACCATACAACCACATGTCTATATGGGCATGACCTGGCTGAATAATTTGTAATAATTTAACTTAGACTCACCAGATAGTGGAATGTGGGTGCCGGATGGAGGTAAGTTTGTTTTTGCCACACGGCGCAAGAGGGGGCTTCTGTACTGGGTAGATGGAACCCTAACAGCGGTGAAGCCTCAGCGGGTGGAGTCAGGTTAGATTATTGCATTGTAAAAGCCTTGTCATGATCTCTCTGCCAACACACCAAAGGAAGTGTGCTTATTTCGCATGGCAACAAGGGACGATCATGTCTTGTGTGTAAAGCTGTACACCTCTGCAGAGTGTAAAACTATTCGAATAGCCGTGCCTGCGATCAAGGGCAAGCAAAGAATGCTTTCATATTGGTAGACTTTGTTTCTAGTTTTAAAAACTGATGTTTTGGGATCTGGGTGTGGTTAGAAGTTCCGGATGTATTCCTGGTGGCTGGAGCCAGTTTGGTGGTTCGAACCTGTTTTGAATCATGACGGATGGAGTCATGTGATGGTTAAACAAGATCTTTTAAATTGGGCGGATAGAGCCTGTATACTAGTGTTGGTGGTTGGAACCTTCACTAGAGTTATAAATAATTTCAATTGTACAAATAATTGTTAAAACTGCTTTGTGAAAATTATTATTAATAATGTTTGTTAAATCTGGCTTTATGCAAAAGAACCATATTAAGCCATCTTTGGAAGGCCTTGCATCTTGCATATTTCCTAGACTTGCTGAGTACGTTTGTACTCACATGGTACAATAAATTCTTTCGTCAGAAGCTTTCCAAGATGCTACGAACGATGGTGAGTTCTACGATTTGGAGTACGATGAAGACAATCCAGAGAGCTAGGCGCACGTTTCTTTTCAGTCGACTGCCTGTGGTGTTTATTGCCTTTACCATTTTGCTTTTTATTTCCGCTACTGTAAACTTAAGGTCATGTGACTTGGTTTTGTAATAATAGCTTTTCGGCCTGTACTCAGTATTTATCTTTTCAATTCGTGCTTTTCGGTTATGATTCATCACTGTGAACTGTGTGTACTAGCGTTGATCTGGGACTAGTACAGAAATACACAGGGGATTCTGGATATTAAATCCGGGGTCCCACAACGGTGGTATGAGAGCCATGTCGACTGTAGGTCGCATCCCTAGTTAGTCTGGTCTTCTTAGCGAGAACTTCAAAATTATTTTCTAAATCAAAACCAACGAATTGCTGTGAAATTGATTATCTCATCTCATCTCATTCTTAAGTTCTTACTCCTTTCCTTTGCTAAACTATTAATTTGATCTTATCTCTTAGAACTTCTTAAAGACTCGAGTCCTCTGCAAGAATCCAAATCAAGGAAGATGATGATCCATTTTCTTTTTAAGACTAATCGAGGGCTTCTGAAAAGATCAAGTTGTCAAAAGAGTGCTCGAAAAGAACTCCCATATAAGATAGGTTATAGTGCTCATTAGTGTTGGAGCATATCATCCCTTTTTAGTGTAGCAACATATAGTCCGAGTCTATTAGTATTTTTGTTGCTTGTTTGTTGGGTGTGACGCACACTTGCCCTAGCATTGTGTTGCAGCCATCTTTTACTTGGAGTTTTATTACTTGTTTGGTCTTGGAATGGCTACCTCCCTAGTCTTCTCATCTTTTGCTCTTTCTCTCTCATGTATTGCTAACGTGTCCCTGGCCGTTGCTTCAGATGGAAGGTCAAGGAAGAGGACGTGGAGCTGGTCGTGTAAGAGGACGTGGTCGTCGACGTGGCCGGGTAGCGCCACAAGATCAGCAAGAGCATCAAGTGCCACCGTCACCGGTCCAACAAGATCAAGTGCCACCGGGTCAGCAGGATCAAGTGCCACCGCCACCCCCAAATCAACCACCAAGCATGGAACAGATGATGGCCATGCAGCTTCAGATTCTGCAGGCCTTAGCGCAGAATGTTCTGAATCCACCTCAAGCCGCCCCAGTGCAAGTCGCAGCTCAGCCACCCCAATCCAAGTATAGGGAGTTCATGAGGACCATACCTAATGGAATTCGTGTAGAATTCTTGTCTGATCTTTCCTCAAAAGAAGGGTAGTACCCTGAACAGTTTGAAAGGTACAACTTTGGAAAATGTGCCTATAGTAAATGAATACCCAGATGTATTCCTAGAAGATTTGCCTGGTATGCCACCAGATCGGGACATTGAGTTCATAATTGAGCTTGTACCTGGTACAGCTCCTATATCAAAAAGGCCTTATAGGCTACCCGCCAATGAGTTAGCAGAAATGAAATAGCAGATTGAAGAACTGCAAGAGAAAGGATTTATAAGACCAAGTTCTTCACCTTGGGGATCACCAGTAATCTTTGTTAAGAAGAAGGATGGTAGTTTGAGAATGTGTATAGATTACAGATCTCTAAATGAGGTTACAATTAAGAACAAGTATCCTTTGCCAAGGATAGATGATCTGTTTGATCAGTTGAAGGGAGCCCATGTTTTCTCAAAAATTGATTTGAGATCGGGATATCATAAACTTAAGATAAGGAAGGAAGATATTCCTAAGACAGCTTTCACGACCCGGTATGGACTGTATGAGTTTATAGTGATGTCCTTTGGATTAACAAATACACCTTCCTATTTCATGAATCTGATGAACAAGGTGTTCATGGAGTGTTTGGATAAATTTGTGGTTGTCTTCATTGATGACATTCTTATCTATTCTAAAATTATGAAGGAACATGAGGATCATCTGAGTATAGTTCTGGAGAAATTAAGAGAGCACCAGCTTTATGCTAAGTTCAGCAAGTGTGATTTTTGGTTGAAAGAAGTTGCGTTCTTGGGTCATGTCATTTCTGCTGGAGGAGTAGCTGTAGATCCTGCAAAAGTGAAGGATGTTTTAGATTGGAAGCAACCTAAGTCAGTTCCAGATGTCAGAAGTTTTCTTGGCCTAGCAGGCTATTATCGGCGTTTCATTGAAGGTTTCTCCAAGATAGCCAGACCTCTCACTCAACTCTTGAAGAAGGAGAAGAAGTTTGGATGGACAAAATCTTGTGAGCAGAGTTTTCAGGAATTGAAGAAGAGGTTAACTTCAGACTGTGCTTGTTCCGCGGATATTCTAAGGATTTTGAAGTTTTCTGTGATGCTTCAAAGCTTGGTCTTGGTTGTGTTCTGATGCAGGAAGGAAAAGTTGTAGCGTATGCTTCAAGTCAGCTGCGACCCCATGAGGAAAACTACCCAACTCATGACTTGGAGTTAGCTGCAGTTGTTCATGCACTCAAGCTTTGGAGACATTATCTTATTGGTAATCGATGCGAGATTTACTCGGATCATAAGAGTTTGAAGTACATTTTCACACAGTTTGGTCTCAATTTAAGGCAGAGAAGATGGTTGGAGTTGATTAAAGACTATGACGTCGGCATTCATTATCATCCACGGAAAGCTAATGTTGTTGCAGATGCTTTGAGTAGGAAGAGTTATTGCAACAATATTATGGTTTTAAAAAGTCAGCCAACACTTCATGAAGAATTCCAATGTCTCAATCTGGAATTAGTGAATGAGGGTTGCATTTTCAATGTGGAAGTGCACTCAACCTTGGATGATCATATTAGAGAAGCTCAAAAGGATGACAGTGGTATTGCAGACATAAAGAATGATCTTTAGAAAGGAAAAGCTTCTGAATTTTTTAAGGATGAGAAAGGTACCATTTGGTTTGGAAAAAGAATTGTAGTTCTGAACCAAAAAGAAATCAGGGATGTGATTTTAAAGGAAGCTCATGATTCCATTTATTCTATTCTTCCGTGAAGTACGAAAATGTACTTGGATTTGAAAGAAAAATATTGGTGATCGAATATGAAAAGAGAAATTGCTGAATTCGTGGCTCGTTGTGATATTTGCCAGTTAGTTAAAGCAAAGCATCGAGACCACCAGCGAGATTATTACAACCCTTGCGATTCGGTTTGGGCCGGGAACAAATTGGAATGGATTTCATTACTGGACTTCCCAGAACTAAGTCTGGATATGATTCAATTTGGGTCATTGTGGATAGGTTGACAAAAGTTGCACATTTTATCCCGGTGAAGACCACCTATTCTGGCGATAAACTTGCAGAATTGTACATGGCTAAAATAGTATGTTTACATGGAGTGCCAAAGAAGATTGTGTCAGATCGAGGGTCCCAGTTTACCTCGAGGTTCTGGCAGAAATTGCATGAGGTATTGGGCACAAATCTGAATTTCAGTACTGCTTACCATCCTCAAACAGATGGTCAAACAAAAAGGATAAATCAAATTCTGAAAGATATGCTGAGAGCTTGTGCGTTAACGTATAGTGCCTCTTGGGATCAGAATTTGCCGTATGCAGAATTCTCCTACAACAACAGTTATCAGTCATGTTTAAAGATGGCACCTTTTGAAGCTCTTTACGGAAGAAAATGCGGAACACCATTGTATTGGAAAGAGACAGAGGGTGGAGAAGTAATCGGGCCTGATATTCTGAAGGAAGCAGAAGAGCAAGTCAGAGTGATTCGTCATAATTTAAAAACAGCTCAGTCAAGGCAGAAAAGTTATGTTGATAATCTTCGCCGGGATTTGGGCTTTGCACCTGGTGATCATGTGTATTTGAAAGTTTCACCCCTAAAGGGAATGCGTCGTTTCAGAGTCAGTGGGAAGCTTGCACCTCGCTATATCGGTCCGTTTCCAGTGGTTGCCAGAAGAGGAGAAGTTGCTTATAAATTAAAACTTCCTTCGCAGTTATCAGATGTGCATGATGTCTTCCATGTTTCTCACCTAAAGAAATGCCTTCGAGTGCCTGAAGAACAGTTGCCATTCGAAGAGTTGGAACTGAAGGAAGATCTCTCTTATCCCGAGTATCCGGTCAGAATCTTGGATGATGCGGAGCATAGAACCCGAAGCCATGTGATCAAGTTTTGCAAAGTTCAGTGGAGCAATCATTCCGAGAAGGAAGCAACCTAGGAGCGAGAAGAGGATCTTAGAGCCGAGTTCCCCGATCTTTTTCTTTCTCTGTCCGAATCTCGGGGTCGAGATTCTCTCTAAGGGGGGTAGGTTTGTAACATCCCATTTTCGATTTTTTAAAAAAATTAATTTAAATTAATTAATTCTAGAATTTGGGTTTTCTACGGAGTTTTAGTTAACATGGCATTCATTTCTATCCAAAATTAGAATTTATTCCATTCGCATCCGAAAATTCTATTTTCATCCGGATACCCAAAATTCAAATCCAATTCTAGAAATTTCCAGAAATTTTCAGAAATTCATTTCTATCCAAAATTAGAATTTTCTAAAAATTCTGAAACAAATTTTATTAGGTTAAAAATAATCTAAAGTATTTTCGAGATTTTTCCCAGAATTTTCAGAACGTTTTCACTATTTTTCTCAAGCCTATTTATTATTTAACATTTAAAAATTAATTATTGTGCGATAAATAGTAATTTTATATTATTTAAAAATATTTATTTATGATTTTATTGCTGAAACCGGTATCTTTTCAAATCCCCATATTTAATAAAATTTATTTGCTAATTCTCGGATTTAATATGAATTTTCAGTGAAAAATTAATTATTTTCGAAATTAATAATTTTCGGTACTGTTCATTATAACATGATCCGTTTCACTTCCCCGTCAGCTTCAGTACACCAGTTGCTACAGTACACCATTTGCTACAGTATCCGACCCGTATCCAATTCATCCGTTTCACTCATTTACTCCGGCGATTTCGGTTACTATTCTGATGAAAATTTCGGCGAGGGTTTCTCGACGATCCGCTGGTCCGATTGTCCTATAAACTGAACCCCTAGTTCCCCTTCTCATTCCTCACATCCTTAGCTTTGAGTTGTTCCAATCCATCCACCAGACCTCCCTGTGCAAGCCATTATTTCCGAACTCCGGCGAAATTTCGGTGAGCTCTCCCGGTTGCTCCCGACCTCCATTTGTCCTCAAATTTTTACTGGAGCTTCCTCTAAGTGTCCTTTACATCTGGTAAATTCAGATTTTCAAAATTCTCGTAGGAGCTCTGTCGGCAACCATTTCTTCTTTAAGCCCGGCGAAAGGTCAAATTTTGAATTCAAAATATCCGATCTCTGTCATCTTAAGTCCGATTGACCTCATTCTTCTTCCTAAATTCATCTAAATTCAAGATTTTTCTGTCAGTACTAATTTTATATTTTTTATATTTTATTTATTTTGTTTTATTTATTGGTCGCTCCGTTTTGCGCGTAGTCGAAGAAGCTGTTGCCGTCGCCGAAGTAAGTGCCGGTCTGCCGAGCGACCCTTCCCTCCTCATCAACGAAGGCAAGTCTCCTTGACGCATGTTGATCCCATGTTTTATAAATGCTTTACAATGTTTTATAACTTGCATCGCTATTATTTAAAAGATGATGTTAAAATTTAGGTTGGTAGTTAATCCCAATTGTTATTACCACCTTGATATTGAAATCCTTGATTGTCGTAATCCTAGGATGCTGTGATATGTCATAATAATAATATGATATGATATATTTTGTTTAGTGCGCTAGATGTGCTTAAATGCAAAGTCGATCAAATACCTATGGATGGGTTACTTTGAAACTGTGAAAAATTATGAATTTGAAAAGTTGTGGCAATATGTTTGCCGCTGTATTTGTAAAATAAAAATGAAGGTAATTTAGATTTGGGCGGATCGGTTTGTCTGGCGGGTGCAGATGGAGCACTGGTTTTTGTTGTGTTTGTGCCGCCCAAGTCAATTAAGGACCGACGCTTGTGATTATCCATTCTAAGCACAACCGTACAACCACATGTCTATATGGGTATGACCAGGCTGAATAATTTGTAATAATTTAACTTACACTCACCAGATGGTGGAATGTGGGTGTCGGATGGAGGCAAGTTTGTTTTTGCCACACGGCGCAAGAGGGGGCTTCTGTACTGGGTAGATGGAACCCTAACAGCGGTGAAACCTCAGCGGGTGGAGTCAGGTTAGATTATTGCATTGTAAAAGCCTTGTCATGATCTCTTTGCCAACACTCCAAAGGAAGTGTGCTTATTGCGCATGGCAACAAGAGACGATCATGTCTTGTGGGTAAAGCTGTACACCTCTGCAGAGTGTAAAACTATTCGAATAGCCGTGCCTACGGTCAAGGGCAAGCAAAGAATTCTTTCATATTGGTAGACTTTGTTTTTGGTTTTAAAAACTGATGTTTTGGGATCTGGGAGTGGTTAGAACTTTCGGATGTATTCTTGGTGGCTGGAGCCAGTCAGGTGGTTGGAACCTGTTTTGAATCATGACGGATGGAGTCATGTGATGGTTAAACAAGATCTTTTAAATTGGGCGGATAGAGCCTGTATACTAGTGTTGGTGGTTGGAACCTTCACTAGAGTTATAAATAATTTCAATTGTACAAATAATTGTTAAAACTGCTTTGTGAAAATTATTATTAATAATGTTTGTTAAATCTGGCTTTATGCAAAAGAACCATATTAAGCCATCTTTGGAAGGCCTTGCATCTTGCATATTTGTAGACTTGCTGAGTACGTTTGTACTCATATGCTACAATAAATTCTTTCGTCAGAAGCTTTCTAAGATGCTACGAACGATGGTGAGTTCTACGATGTGGTGTACGATGAAGACAATCTAGAGAGCTAGGTGCACGCTTCTTTTCAGTCGACTGCCTATGGTGTTTATTGGCTTTACCATTTTGCTTTTTATTTCCGCTGCTGCAAACTTAAGGTCATGTGACCTGGTTTTGTAATATGGGTTTTTGGCCAGTACTCAGTATTTATCTTTTCAATTCGTGCTTTTCGGTTATGATTCATCACTGTGAATTGTGTGTACTAGCGTTGATCTGGGACTAGTACAGAAATACACAGGGGATTCTGGATAGTAAATACACGCTGGGTCATTAGGTGGTTACCGCATAAATGGAATCATATATCACGGGTCGAGCCCCAAACGGGAGCAAATCCAATGGCATGCCCCATGAGGGTCGAAAAGCTGTGCGTCGTAATAAACGAGTACGGATACCATTCGGATGGAACTTTGATATGTTCCAAGTTGGACCAAAGCTGTATCCTTCATCGGTCGGGTATAGGTTTCACTCGGCCATGAGCCAAGAAAAATCTGGTATGCTCCAAGTTGAGCCTAAGCTATATCATACGCCAGTCGGATATAGGTACCGCTCGGCCGAGAGCCACGTATGTACGGAACGCTCCAAGTTGTGCCCAAGCCGTATCCTGCACCAGTCGGATATAGGTATAACTCGGCCACGAGCCAAAGAAATCCTGGTACGCTCCAACTCGAGCCTAAGCTATGTTCTATGGACTTGGGTATCATTCGGCCAAGAGCCGCGCAAATCTTAAAATGTCCCAAGTCGGACCTAAGGTGTATCTTGCGCCAGTCAGATCCGGATGCCGCTCGGCCAAGAGCCACACAAACCCCAACACGATGCTCCGCGTCTGACCTAAGGTATTTCCTACGTCAATCGGAACGAACGTTACCAGATCTAAGAACCATGCAAACTTCGAAGCGCCCCAAGCTGGGTCTAAGCTACATCAAATGACAATCATGGAAAACAATTTGAAAGGTACTTTTTTTACTATTATACATAAAATTCCCCAGACACTATGCCTGGGAAAATATTACATTTGCAGGGAGGCCTACACTTCACCCCGACGCACGCGGCCAAGCGCCTCCAAAAGGGCTTCCTTGGCCCTGTAAAGGGCAGGAAAAATCTCGAGGAAGGTATCGACGGCGACGTGGTCGAGGGCGGCGGCGGTATCCTCCATCAATTCAGCCACAGCAAGCTCGAAAAGCACCCATTCTTCAGCAAGCCTAGGATCCTGGACGTGCCTAACGTTCCTCCTCCCTCTCCTCGGCATGAAGACAATGGAAACTTGAAACAGAAAGATGGAGAACCAAGCATGAGAGGATAAATTCTACAAACGATGGTTCGCCTTTTATAGCCAATACAGTAACGATGAAGTAAAAGCATCAGGAGCCGAAGAGTTTTGGAGTTAATGTAATTTCAGAAACCAAGTAATTTTTCAACAAACGAGTTGACACAGAAAACCAGGGCGACCTCGAAGACTGTCTGGCGGTTATCCATAAAGAGAAAAGTTATTGGAAATTTCGCTTTGGGTGGAAAGAAGAATTCAATCCACATCCGAAATAGGGGACAGGTCTGCGAGGCCGCTCACAGCAAACTCGTCTGACAGAAGATTATATTTAGTTGAAGAAAAAAATCGAAGGTTATATTCGAGTCCTTCATAATCCACTCGCCGCAAGAAGAAGCGTTCAAATCACGAGAAGAAACCAGTCGGAGGATTGTACAGCGAGTTCAGAACAATGATTCAAGTTGGGGCCTAGCCGGAAGCATAGCAATTGGATCATGAATCACTTGGGGGCTACTGTGGAATATATAGAACCAGGTATCTCTATGACCGGCCTAGCGTCACCAGAAGAAAGGAAAGGCCCAGAGAGGAGGCCCAAAGGCTATGCCCTGCGCCAAGCCAAGTTGCAGTGCGGAAGGGTGCATACCTTATAGACAATTGAATACACATTTAGATATAAAAGATACAGTTGTAATCCGAGTTGTTTATAGGATAGATAAAGATGTAAACCCTATCCTGTAACCAACTAGAATCTTGTAACCGATCGGAATCTACAAACCGATCAGGACTCTGTAAAGCCGCACCACCCCCAGTATATAAGGGAGAGGGCGGGCAACGACAAGGCATCAAGCCATAGAGCATAGCACACCTCATATCGCCCAGAGCACATCACGCTTTGAGCAATCTTAGATCCAAGAGATCCGTATAATCCCAGCACACAGGATTAGGGTATTACCTCCATCACTGAGGGCCTGAACCTGTCTAATCCCTTGTCTTGTATGACCTTTGAGTTTGAGATCTAGCGCCCGCCCCAAAAATTTATTGTCGACTACAAAAGTCGACACATATATAAAAACCAATTGAATTCAGAACTACAACTCACAAATTCATAGCACAAGGTTCACAAATTAATCCAAATGGTATCTAAGAAATTCACAAATCATCCGGCGAGGCTTGATTGGCATTTGCCTTTTGGATTAATGACCTCACGCATCAAGAAGGCACAGAGTTGTCCTCGAATACCTAGCAAGTCAGTTTGTTCCAATGCAAATTCAGCGCATTGCAAGCCTATTGATGGGAAGAGTAAAGTCTTACGTGTATATAAATTTGTAGGTGGAAACAATTGTTGCAAGATTGACAAACCTCTATGACATTGGTCTTCTTTGAACCAATGAGGAGTTCCATGTTATGGCAAACATAGAATGCACATAGGTTAGTGCCCTTCGGCTACTGGTGGCACTGTCAAAATATAATAGGTTAATTAGTTCTGAATGTATTATTATAGAGTGTGAAGGATTATTGCGTACTAGCGGATACCGAAAATTTATAAATATGCTTCAGCTTCGCTGGGTCCTTCTTGTGTGGACCTCCACGAGCTTTGTAGACACCGAACGATGTGTCGAGTAAATTTTTGATAGTTGCCAAGTCGTGTGTTCCACCCTTTTTGGAATCAAGGTAAATTACCTGGTTGTGTCTTGATATAATTACGAGTAAAACCCAGTGAAACCTACACAGGTATGTCGCCATGGTCATTCAACCTAACTTCAAGCTGCATTACATAGTACAAATCAACATGTATAGCAACTGGACGAAGCACTTACCCCAGGTTGTGGGTTAAAGTATGAATTTTTTGTCCCATTGAGCCAGCAAAACTTTTTCCACGTACTCATGGATGACATGTAAATTTTCGTCCATGGTTTGCTTTGACACCATGTGTGGGTCGAGAAAACCCACCGGTTTTTCCCTTGCTTTTGCTTCCATGATCATGTATCTACATATACAAAATCAAGGATTATATATATCTGACATTTATCGGTACAACACGAATGTACACCGTTATTGCACACACTTACAATGTCCAGCATCACAAGAGTGATGCGTCGAGGGCGTTGAGGTTGTACAGATCGAACAAATCATTGAAGCCGACCATGAACAAGCCATCAAAAAACCGGTGTAAGAAATGCTTCTCCTTGAAGCTGACCGAGATACTCGATGTCCGTTGTGCCACCGGCTTGTTGGCTTGTTCTATGCACCAATCTTGCAATCTACCGCAGGCTAATGTAAGCGTCTCCTGGAGCTCTTTCGGTATGAACGGCTGTCCCAGCTCGAATTGCCTCACCAATAGGGCAAACGTAAAGTCATGGGCTGACGTGGTCATCCCTTTCGATTTGCCCTTGTCGCCGCCTCGCCGTATACCAAATATCATCTTCACGGGAGATGACTTGGCCCGAACTGCAATAACAGCCTGTGCCTGATGGGACATGGTAGCCAATTTGGTGGGCTCCTTCGGTGCAGCACATGGCTAAGGTAGTGCTTGTAGCTCTAGTGCTACATGGCAAGCATTGAAGGAGATGTCCTTCTTGGGCCACTGAATGAATGTGCTGATGGCATCCCCTAGTGTGACGATCTCATCGTTTGGAGGCATCTCCAACGTGATGGCCTTGCAAATTTCATGTACACCATCAACATGGACCTTCGCGTAGCCCAGATCTAAAGTATGACCATGCACAAATGCTTCTACACCGGATGGATACACGCGCCGCAAGCAGCCTGCAGTGGAATAGAGCCGTTGGCAAAACTCACTTGTAGATTGCACGGCATGGGCACCTACATAAGGGTACACAATTAATTAGCTAACACGTCTAACAGGTCTATCTAAGGAGCACTGCATACATGTATAATATCCGGGTGTCGTCGGGAGGAAATCTTTCATCATCCACGTCCGTCTTAGATGCGGACGCGCAGCTACTCCGACGGTTTGTTGGGCTGAACTGCTGTCGGGACCCGAATATGCAAATCTGGACCCTCTGTGTATTCCGCACTAGTCCAGGATCACGCTAGTGCACACATGTTCAACATTGACGAATATCACAATTATACTCAATGGTAACATAATAAAGACTTCATCAATATTAAATATAACTGTTGAACGACCTTATGGTCAACTTTACATGAGCACACCTCGCTGGGCTAAGACTGAAAAGCAAATAAATTGTAGCAGAAATAAACATAAGCATAGAAAACCCTTCAATCTGCCACAGGCAACTGACAAGGTTCACACCCTAGTTATTCGCCTCTTCTTGATACTCTTCTTCCAAAGCAGGCGTTGCTTCTTCTCCAACTGGTGATGTTTTGTTGCAAGGGGATGAATACATAAAGCACTCAACTAGTTGTGCACAGAATGCATGTCTAATATACTATATGCATGGCTTATTATAAAGGATAGGTTAACATGGTTATTTTGCATAAACAACATTTGTAAAGGAATAGCATAAATAGATTGAAAAATAGTAAAAAAATAATAACAATAATAAATTTTCCATTTGTTTTCCAATAACCATCTCATAACCTTATTCCACATTTCAGCATCCATACCCGCATTTATTTTTAATAAAATCTAACCCTTGGCTGTAATCACTAAGCAATGCTTAATACTGTGAGTATGGCTATTCGAATAGGTTTTACACTCTGCAGAGGTTTATACACCTTACCCACAAGATACAACCATACACCACAGAAGTGAGTGATTATAACAAAGCCTTTCCGATGCCTATTTAAACTCAGTACTGCCCACTAAGGTTTCAACACTGGTGAGACTGGTTACCACATCCAAGGCCCCCCTCTTGTGCCATGTGAGTCAACTTGTATACCCAGAACCCACACTGCCAAGACAGTACCAAAGTCTAGACATAACAAATTAATCAGTTAGGTCTGTTCCATAATAAACATGTGATTGTATGAATGACTCAGATCAAATTCTTGTAAGGTTAAGTCCTTAATTGACCAAAGCAAGACTAACCAAAAATAATCATTAACATAAATAATCATATACCATTAAAAAGCAATGCAACCGCCCAAATGCCACATTCGCCTACCTCAATTTCTAGCCACTTGCCTCAATCTAAATCATTTACCACCCCAGTTATTTTGTCATGCACCACGTGCCATCAACAACAACGTTGTGTGACTAACACCCGACACACAAGTTAATAAACATGTTCCATAATCATTAAGCAAGATTCATTATTTCTACTTAAAATGATGACTCGTTGCATGGCTAAGCATAATACTAGCGTTTTAACTACCCATATTGGCAATTATAGCTACCAACTAGTATGGAATCATTCTAGGGTGACAAACAAATTATGACATATGACTTGGCAAGGTGCATATATCACAATTTGGTGAATAACTATACCCAACATAATTGAAACAAGCGATATTTGAATTATCATGCAATACTTTGAAACAATATAATGTTTCAAGCATAGGTTCAACACGATCAAAGCACAACTTGCCTTCGAAAAGCTTCGACTCTTGTTCTGGACCTTGCTCAAGCGCTAGCTCCTTGATCACAAACTCACCGGGCAACTCGACGTCTATGCGAAATGAAAGAGAAAATAATAAATACCAAAAACAGAGAGCAAGATCAACTAAAAAAATTAAATAAAATTCTCCATTAAATATAACTTGATTTTACAAATTTTTAGGAACTGGAATCACCCCAATCGGAGTTCAAATGCAAAAGATATAGCTATTCAAAGTTTGAAATAAAAGATAAATCAGAAAATTAGAAAAACCGAATTATTTTTATACGGGAAAATAGCATTTATGACGCCATGCCAACGTCAGCACCAAATATGATTTTTAGCTAATTATTTTTTTGAATAAAAACCGAATTATGACATCACGCTGACGTCATCGGACACATGGCCCAATCAGAGGCTGACATGCAGCACATCCACAGTGCGACACGTGTTACCGACGTATGGACTCGATCCTCGGCCGACGCTAGTCCACAGTGGACTGGTGGCACTGAGCCCGTGCACCGGCTGACGCAAGCCGTGGCCTCAGCGACAACACTCGACCAATCACAGCGCGACACGCGGCGGCAAATGACTATCACAACGCTCAGCGCAATCTCATCCACCGAATTCAAATCGAACGACTAAGATCAGCGCAAGGCGTGATACGATGGCTTAATGCGGAGGCAACACGCAGCTGAGTTTTGACCGTTGGATCCAGATCCAACGACTCAGAGGTGGCATCACACAGGTGGCGGTAGTGCATTAAATAGGGCCCTCGGCTTCGGTGTAGGGCGCGGAAACCCAAACAGGTTCGATAGTCGCGGAGGCGTATTCGGTGCGGATATGGCAAGCAGATGTGGCACGATCACGAGCATCCATGCGATCTGATCGAACGGCTGCCAACGAGCGGCGGCGTGGCGCGATCTCAGCCGTTGGATCGAAATCCAACGGTTACGTGGCTAGGGTTTCGCGGAGCAGGTTGCACGGGCCGGCGGCGTGAGCGGGCTGGGCTCCGGTGCGAGAGGGACGGGCCGGACCAGAGAGATTTGACCCAAACACTATTTGTGGAATTTAAATTATTTTCAAATAAAAACAATTCAGATAAATAAATATAGCCCAAATAAATAGCCAAAATATCAGGAAAAATTTATTAACACTTTTGCAATAAACAATTAAAAGATAGACAAAGGCTTATTTTCATAAATACAAAGTACATTAAATTAAATCTAGAAAATCCTTAAAAGCATAAAATGGTATTTAATTTCAGGAAAAGCAAAAAAAATTGGGGTGTTACAACTGCGCATGTGCTTCTTGGTCTTTCAAATTCTGTGCCTTATTCTCCGCAGCCACCCTTTGCTCCATCCTTTCCTCAAAGCTTCTTAGCTGACTATCGAACTACGCTCTCAGCTTTTCGTCAACCCTTTCCTTAATTAAAGCTACTAGCCGTTCCTCGCGCTCGGCTTTGCTTCTCTTCCTACTTCGGTAAGTGTCAGTGTCTTGTGGGAATCTCATTTTCTAGGGAACAAAAACAACTAGGCCTCAGGTGCGACTCTGGTGCTTCTTGTTTCCCAAGGCCGTGGATAGTACATCTTTCTCTCTGCGTGAAATGAAAGAGCCCTGGAAAGATTCTGTGCTCAACGATATTAGGCGTTAGGATACTTCCTTGTCAGTGGAGTTGGCAAAGGACAAGCCACCCGAAGACATGGGACGTGACCTCACTCTTACCAAGTTTTGAGCGCGCGAGTCCAAGATCGAGGCAAACGGTGGTGTGACCTCTTTCTAGATTGCCTCGTCGTCCTGCCTCATCCATTGTGCCATCTTGCCCACATACCTAGTGGAGCCAAGTCTGTGTGGGTGGGTGTTTTTTGACTGGACGGTCTTGTGCGTCGCACTTTGATACACGAACTGTTCCGTCGTCTTCATCTCAACAAATTGTCCCCACACATCTTCAGTGATGAACCCCTACTTTTGGAATGGAGTCATTTCCTTATTCACGTAATTAGTAATGAGTACGCTCTTGAAGTTCTTCCATGCCTTTCCCGGTACTAGCAATGCATACTATCGTAGTGCGTGTAGGGCATCTTGTGGGAGCTCGAATGATGTGAAAATTTCTATCACCAAGCTATCGCACTCCTCATCTGTCAGCGTCTTCCATGATGGATACGTGATGGGGACCCTTTCACGCCCAACGATCCAGCACAATGTTCAGAATGCTGTCGCAGCCTTAGGAGGTGCGGTAGGGGTCCCATCCAGCGGATCGACCGCTGTAATGGTATATCGACTCTGGGGCCTTTTACTAAACCCTCTTGGACCCCACCTCGGGTTTTCCTACGTTGGGTGACGAGTAATGAGGGGAAGCCATCTTTTAATGAAGTAGGTTGTGTTAGATCTTTAAAGATCACTCAAGTTGGTAAATAAACAACTCGTAGATGGTCATAGAAGAGGAAAGAAAGTAAATTTAAGCGTTGTTTAGTACGGTTGTAATTGTATGATGCAAGGTTAAGAGAAGGTAAGTTAAGAGAAGCAAAGTTAAGAGTTGTTTTGTATATACAAGGTTAAGAGAAGGTAAGTTAAGAGTTGTTTTGTATATACAAGGTTAAGAGAAAGTAAGTTAAGACAAGCAAAATTAAGAGAAGCCTTCTAAAGGAACTAGCTAACAATCCAATACTTGAAATTGAAACAGAACAAACACAAAAATTGATTTCTAGATGGTTTTACAAATTGCGAGAATAAGAGTACGAATATAATACTAATACCAAATTAATGTACAATTGATTGAGAGTGCTCTTAGGCACTTGGTGTAGGAATGCTATAGACTAGCTCTTACCTCATCTACACCTGGGTCAAGTTTATCTCATTTGAACAAAACAATTGACTATGTAAATAAGGCCTTGAACCCTTACCTTCCTAATCATACAGTTTAAGTTATTCTTTAATGCACTTCACTGTTCTTATTATTACAATTCAGAATAATACCAGTTCAGACAGCAGGTTATTTAATCAACCGAACCGACATAGCAGTGCACCGGCAAATAAAGTAGCACAGACAGTAATCAAAAGAGGACAACTGCAGGTAAAGAATAATGAATAAGCTTTACAATAGTGAAATGAATCAATACTTTCTAGCATGCAAGTCTACTGGTTCAATGCCTAATTCACAACCTTAATTGTCCAATTCATCATTTGACCCAATTTGCATCATCGAGCAATAAAAGGCAGAAAACAGTATCAAGAAAAATCAGAGGTAAATAGAGTGATCAGTCGGCATACATGAGGATAGAAACAAAGGAGCATGATTTACAATAACCTCAAATTCACAGCAACAATAGAATAGATAAAGATCAATAAAAATAAGATGACATATGAATAGTAGGACACAATTTCTTAAGAATAATGCAAACAGACTAAATCAGAACATGTTAACTTGTAGTTTATGTTAATATATTAGGTAAAAGCAATGACCAGTGCAAAATGTACTAGCTAGATGTTCAATTACTCATAATGAGATTAATGGCTAAAGATTATTACAAGGTGATATAATATAGCAGCCGTGAAAGGACAGTTATGCCAAGCACATTAAACAAAAGGAGCATGATTAAACAATATCACATTGACACATGCTAGCAATATTCATTATGTTGAAACTCTTTTGTGGATGGGGAAGAATTGAACATGAAGATAACAATGTTCGACCCGCTCTACTACACTCATTAATATAGCATGGGGCAAACTAAGAACACTCCAATAAATTATCTGTTCAATGCAGGTGGACAGAATCAGTTGTTACTCATTGACGTTCCTTCAAGCAACAGAAAATCTAGATTATCTGAGTAACATGATAAAACTCGAAGACGACTGAACAACTGCTCGTTACTATGACATGAAGCAGGTTATGATGAAATAGGACAATAAATCAACAAGGGTCCTTATAGCAAGTTTTATAATCTCAAGTGAGGTACACAAAGCAATTCATGACATCACAAAGTGAGGTCTTAATGATTCCTGCATGATTAATACTAAGTTACTAACATATCATATGAAGCTGTGGGATGCAATATATCCGTACAACTAAATACATACGAAGAAGGATGGTTATGCATAGACAAGCTTTCCTTAGTTAATAGAAAATCTTGAACATCTCTATTCAATAGCAACACTTCCAGGTGACAAGCGACAAATCGGTGAGGCATGAACATGTGAGACAACTACCACCAACTGTTGAATAGTCTTAAGGTTTGAGCATTAATAAAATTCACATAAGGTCCCCACCCAAACATCTTTCATATCTTTTGTTTGTCATCTCTTTCTTGAATCATGTAGGCAATTCAATCAAGTCAACAACTTCGTGGGGCAAAACAACTAAAATACATGTTCAAAAATGATAACACAAAACTTTTCAAATTTTGTCTTCGGTGAGATGACGTAGTGTATCCAACATTTTCATAACCTTTATCAGAGCATTGCCACTTTGATCAAGCACATCATCGCACAACATACGAAGCACATCATCGCATAACACGGGGGAGGAGAAAGCAAAAATACAAATCCTCACCTAGGGCAAAATATGGAGTAATTTGCACGGGGGAGGATAGCAGAGAAGGGGAGGAGTTCACCTGGGGTAGGAGGCCGGCGTGGGGGAGAGGTCGCCAGATGGGGAGAGGCCGCACGAGGAGAGACCGCACGGGGAGAGGGAGCATGGGGATTGGACGGTGCACAGGGAGAGGCAACGCTAGGGTTTCGAGGAAGACCACACGGGGAGAGGCGGCACCACTAGTGTAACATCCCAATAATTTTGCTCTAAATATTATTTTATTGCCATTTGTGCATTTTGTATTTTCTGGAATTTATTGGATTTTCCTGGAATTTAATTGAGTCTATTTCAAATAATGTTTATTGACCTTTTGTGAAAACAAATTAAATATATATAAAGTTTACATAAATTTTTGCCAAAAATATTTTATTTGGATCCAGAATGTCTCAAAACATTTATGGGATTTTTCCTAATATTTTTATAGCCTAAAACGAATTAAAATAATTTTTGTAATTATTTTAAAAGTTAATTTGAGAAAAACCGAAATGAACAATACTGGGCCAGAGCCCAGCACTGTGCGCGTTGCGACCCGTTTAGTGCGTGGCTCGTTCGGCCTATTCCGGTTAGGGTTAGCGCCAGCCGTTGGATAATCATCGCACGGTCTTCATCAAGTCGCGTCACCAAGTGCTGCATCGATCGTCGGATCGAGAATGAACACAGGTGATTTGAAGATGAAGCTGGAAACCCTAGCGCCTGCGAGTCGTCGGATCAAGATCAGACGATGAGGGTGGAATCGCGTTGTTTTTGGAAAGGTTAGAACGCATCCGTTGGATTTGGAAGGTGCGGATCGTATCATATCGCATCGGGAGTCATCGGGACAGTTCATCGCAGATCAGACGGCTCTCGATCGTTGTCTCCGATTCGGTTTCCAAATCCGCCGCCGTTTAGCCGCCGTCGCCACAGTGCGATTGAGGCTTGCCTTTTTTGTGTGCATGCCGAGGCTATATAATGAGCGGACCGCACCCCGAGAATCGCCATTCTTTTGCGCATCTGTAGCCCTAGCTGCCATCATTGTGCCGCCGCCGTTCGTCCGCTAGAGCTCACCGGAGTTCCCGAAGCGCTGCCGTTCGTCTTCTTCATTTTGCGCCGCCGTTGAGACGTCTTCCGCCGCGCCGGTTCCAGATCCGGACTCATCGCGTCAAGCTGCGTCGGAGCTGCCACTTCATCACGCCGGGTCACGCCAAAACGTCGTTCCGGTGGTCTTCTTCCTCGCATCCGGTGAAGCTGCGCCGCCGTGCTGCCATCTATGCCTCGGAGCTTTGCTTAGCCGTCGAATCTCCATTGAACTGTCCAGATCGAGTCGCATCACCATCTTCTTCAGTAAACGCCACCGGTAAGATTAACCGTCGAATCTAGATCTAGCCGTTGTGAGTTTGCAGTGTAGGAGTGGGTCGATGACCGTCGGATCGTCGCGCGGATTAGTGACGCGTGGCGGTGCGGGAACCGAAGCATTGTGCGCCGGGTGCATGGTAGACAGGCGCTGTGCTGTGGATATGGTCTGTAGATCGAGCGACGTGGCGCAATCTGATTGGTCCACGTGTCGCGATGACGTCATGCTAACATCAGCCGGTCCACGAGCACAGTACCTCGAGTCCACGGTGGACCAGCGAAGTTCTGTGGACTGAGTCCATGATCCGAAGCCACGTGTCAGCCTCCGGCTGGTCCACGTGTCGCTTGCGCAATAATGCTATTTTTCTTTATAAAAATAATTCTGGAAATTCGGAATTTCTATTTTCTGTATTTCCAGAATTTATTCAAACTTTGAATAGCTATAACTTTTGCATATGAACTTAGATTTGGGTGATTCAAATTTCTAAAAATTTATAAAATCAAGATATATTAATGATGAATTTTATTTTATTTTTGGAGTTTCTTTACTCTCTGTTTTGGTGTTTAATTGCTATTCTTGCCTCGATTCGCGTAGACGTTGCTTTGTTCGATAATCCGGAAGAGAATTCGCCGCTTCAAGACCCAAGTCCAGAGCAGGATCAGGACCTATTCCAAGGCAAGTTGGGCTTTGATCATGTTGTACCTAGTTTTTCAAATTCGCTATATTGTCTTTAAACTATTGCATGATATTTCATAAGTACAAATAGTTTTGATTACTTTGGGATCTAGCTTTATGCCTAGTTGAGTTATACCCTACCTTGTCCATTGTCTGCCATAATCTAATTGTAACCCTAGGATGGTTAAATTACTATTTGGTTAATATTAGCAATCAACATGGGTTGGTTAGACCGTGTTAGTCTGCTTAGCCATGCCACGTACCTGTCACACATTTGTAATGTTGAAAGTTAATCTTGACTAATGGAATATGGAACCATGTTATGAACTTGTGTGTCAAGTGTGGTCACACAGTGAGGTCGAGTTGTAGTGGCAGGGAGGTCACACAACAAGATTGAATTGTTGATGGCACGCGGTGCTTGGTAAACAACTCGGGTGGAAATAATTTAGATTAGGGCAAGTGGCGAGGGGCAGTCTGCCAAGGTGGGCCAGGAATGGCAAGATTTTGTGGAAGTCTTGCCTTAATCACCCTAAGGACTTAACCTTGCAAGCCTTTGACCTGAGTCTCTCTTGCAACCACATGTCTGGAATGGGACAGCCTAGCTGATTAATTTGTGATGTTTAGATTTTGGTAATGTCGTGGTGATTAGTGAGTCCCGGGTTTACGGATTAACTCACATGGTGCAAGAGGGGGGCCCTGTTGTGGTTTAGCCCTTCAGTGTTGAAACCTTAGCGAGCAATACTGGGTCTAGGTGGAGCATTGTAAAGGCTTTGTTACAATCACTCGCCTTTGTGGTGTTTGGTTGTATCGTGTGGGAAAGTGCATAACCTCTGTAGAGTGTATAATCTATTCGAATAGCCGTGCTCGCGGTATTGAGCAATGCTTGGCAATTACAGTCAAGGGTTAAACTTTTATTTAATAAAACCTGGAGGGGGTGGCGGTTCGCCATTGGAAATTGAAAAATGAATAGGAGTTAAACTTTGTTACTTGAGAAATGTTGCAAGTTATTTATATTGATAATTGTTTTCCAGCTTTCAATTTAATTACTGTATTCTTTATTAAATACTACTTTGCTGCAGATTAGCCTTGATAGTCATTCCTTTGGAACAAGCCTTGAATATAGTTATGGTAGAATTGCATTTTGTGCGCAACTTGTTGAGTGCTTTATGTACTCACCCCAACAACAATAACCTCAGAAGAATGTGAGGCTATCCTTGCTATGGAGGACGAGCTCCATAATGATGCGAATGCTTAGGGTTCGAACCTCGTCAGTTACCTGTGGTGAACTGGAGAGCTACTACATTTATTTATATTTTCGCTGCTGCATATTTCTATTTCTTAGTCTAAGCCTTGTGTGGCAATAATCATGTAAGTCACAACAGTTATTACTAAATAATGGAACTATTATCTTATTCTGTTGTGTCTGATTGTGTAACATCTATGTTGAGCCTCTATACACTAGCGTGATCCTGGACTAGTGCGGTATACACAGAGGGTTCGGATTGCATATTCGGGTCCAGACAGAGGTGGTATCAGAGCCATACTGACCATAGGTCTTGACCCTAGGTAGTCTTGTTAGGAGAGTCGAAATACTATTTTCTAAAATCAAAAAATAAATTGTTATGGAGCTGTGGAGAGTTCTTCAGGTGCTTAGAGGTCTCATCCCGTTCTTTCACTCTCGCCTTACTAAAAATACCGTTTTCTCATTGCTGTTCCGAGTGGGGGTCTCAAGTTCTTTTTGAGCAGATGCCGATCCACCAGGCTTTTGGAGAGAGAGATGGTGGCTATGCTATGGAGCTGTGAGGAGTTCTTCAGGTGCTTAGAGGTTTCTCTCGTCCACTTTACCAGAGGAGCAGCTGGATAGTCAACGGAGTGGAGCAAGGGTTCATCTGCAAGCTGATCATCTACGCTCGAGAGAACGAGGAAGCCAGAAAACTGGTCTACATCACCGTGAGGAGGTCTTTGTACGAGGTTGTGGTCCAGGAGGCTGCTCGACTTGTTCTTCGCCGCGTCTGCCATGACTACGCCGATGAGCTTCACGACTTCGGTGTTGAGCTTCACCCGATTCTTGCGAGAGTCCGGCGTCGGATCGTGGAGGAGTGCACTCTGCGGTGCACCTTCTTGAGTTCGCTTCGCCTGAGGAGCACATGAGGGAGACCGCTCAGGAGCTGGAGATGATGTACGAAGCACTAAGAGTGGCAGAGAAGGAACTTCAGAAAAACCGTGCTGCAGCCGCTGAGGTGATCGGGGAGCTAGAGGAGGCCTTGCAGGAAGCTGAAGACCAAGTGGCTTATGCGACCCTGGAAGCTCAAGAGCCAGCTGAGGAGGATCCAGAGGAGCGAGAGATGGAGCCAGAGGAGCAGGATGTGCGTGTTGTCATAGAAGAGCAGGCAGCAGATCATCAGGATAGGTTTGCGCCCATGCCAGCCCACCCACCGGTGTATACGCCGGGTCAGCCTCAGCCTGGGTGGCTTGATGAGTGAGAGGGAGTCTTAGAGTTGGGTTGAGACTCGACTGTTGAGTCGCGTCTTAAAGTTAGTCTTTACCTTTTAGTTGACGTTAAGGTTGCATGTTTAGTTTGTTTCTTCATGTTTGTTGAGTGTGCAGTATGTGTTGCGAAGCCCTTAGGCATTATAAGCAACCATACCAAGTATTAATAAAGAATAATTAAGTTTGGGTTTAACCTGTTTTCCCCGCTTTAGAAATTCTTGCATCTCATCTATGCTACATCTATCTTCCCTAACCTAAGAAGCAATCAGCAGATGGTGAACACTCGTGGCAACAATGGAGCATCGGGAAGTGAAACCCACCCTCAAAATGTTGGAGGCAACCCTCAACCTTCACCGCCGGTGGATATGCAGAATTTGGGAGCATTTCTCATAGCACAGACACAGCTAATGCAGGCAATGATGCAACAAATGACAAACATGGCTGCAACCAATAATAATCCTGGTACTCAGAATCAGAATGGTGGGCCCCGTCCTTACTCCAAGTTCTCAGATTTTATGAGAACACGACCGCCAACATTCATAGGAAATGTTAATCCCTTAGAAGCCGATGATTGGCTAAGGACCATTGAGAGGAAGCTACACATCACTCAATGCGAAGGGAGTGAGAAGGTTCTTTACGCTTCTCACCAGCTAGAGGGTACTGCAGCAGAATGGTGGGAGAACTACCGTGCTGCTCATGAGGCACCAATGGAGATCACTTGGGAAGAATTCACAGTAGCCTTCCGCCAGTATCATGTACCAGAGCGAATGATGGACTTAAAGAAGGAAGAGTTTAGGGCTCATAATCAGAGAGGTCAATCTATGGCTGACTATTTGAATAAGTTCACCCAGTTATCTCGCTATGCCCCTGAAGACGTAGCAACAGATAAGGCAACGCAGTCACGCTTCATGAAAGGGTTGAACTCAGGCCTGCAAGTTGGGCTGATCACCCACAATTTTCCAGACTTTCAGGAGCTGGTTAATAAATCTTTGATTCTTGAGGACAAGCGCAAAGTGTTGGGAGAGAACCGTAAGAGCTTGATAACCAATCAGGGTGGACGCCCTAACCACCTGCGCTTGAGAATGACACCACAACAGTTTGCTAGGTTTCAACCGCAAGATGTGAATAAGGCAGTAACCCCTGCGCCGCGACCAATAGGACCGAGTTATCAAACGCCGGCCCAAGGAAACAATGCACCAGGAGGTAGTCAGCAGCTAACCGCCAGGAGGTGCTACAGTTGCAATGAGGTGGGGCATTTTGCTAACAGATGTCCACAAAAGGGAGTCGTCACACTAGTTCATTTCAATCTAGGAATAACACCTGCTAGGGCACCTGCATCAGGAGGCGACTGCGCCACAGGTCAAGCTGGAGGATCACCACAGATGACAATGCACGGAAGAGTCAATCACATTACTGCGGATGGAGCTCAGGAAGCATCGAACGTCGTATTGGGTAAGTTTCTGGTTAACTCAGTACCTGCAATAGTTTTATTTGATTCTGGAACTTCGCATTTGTTTGTTTCTCGAGTTTTTGCTATTAAAAATAGTCTGGATGTGAAGAATCTTAAATGTTTGCTGCTAGTCCAAGCCCCAGAATCTGAGCTAAGATCTAACCTTGGGTGTTTGGGAGTTAGGCTGCTTATTAATGGGATAGAGTTCCTAGCAAACTTAATCATCCTAGAAACCCAAACCTTGGATGTTATCCTTGGAATGGACTGGTTGTCCAAGCATAAGACCGTATTGGATTGTGGTCGAAGGATCGTATCAATTGAAAGCCCTAAAGGGGAGAAAGTAAATTTCCAAGCAACATCGGTCCAAGATGGACAGTTAGTAGTCAACAGTGTGAAAGCCATCGGAATAGAAGAAGTCTCAATAGTCGGAGAATACCCGGATGTGTTTTCAAAAGATCTACCTGGAATACCACCGGACCGTGATATTGAATTTGTCATTGAGTTAGCGCCGGGGACAGCACCGATAGCAAAAAGACCTTATCGGATGCCTACTCATGAATTAGTAGAAATGAAAAAGCAGATTGAGGAGCTGCTAGAAAAAGGTTTCGTAAGACGAAGATCGTCACCATGGGGAGCGCCAGTATTGTTTGTCCGGAAGAAGGATGGAAGTCTAAGGATGTGTATTGATTATCGTGCACTTAATAAAGTGACAAATAAGAACAAGTATCCGTTGCCAAGAATCGACGATTTATTTGATCAGTTGAGAGGAGCTGGAGTTTTCTCTAAGATAGATCTTCGTTCAAGATATCATCAGCTGAACATTCAAGCGGAAGATATCCCAAAGACTGCATTCTCGATGAGGTATGGACATTATGAGTTTACAGTCATGTCATTCGAATTGACTAATGCGCGGGCATATTTCATGAACATGATGAATAAGGTTTTTATGGAATATCTGAATAAGTTTGTGGTGGTATTCATAGACAATATTCTGGTTTATTCCAAGAAAGAAGAAGACCATGCGAATCATTTGCGGTTAGTTCTTCAGAAGCTGCAAGAGGAACAGCTATATGCTAAGTTCAGGAAATGTGACTTCTGGAAAGAAAAAGTGGAATTCCTGGGTCATGTGATGACTGTGAAAGGAGTGGCGATGGGCAGAGCAAGGTGGAAGCGATCTTGCATTGGGAGCGGCCGAAGTCATTAGCAGTGCGTAGTTTCACAGGAATGGCGAGTTACTACCGACGATTCATAGAAGGATTTTCGACAATCGCGAGACCTCTTACGCAACTGTTGAAGAAAGAAAGGAAGTTTGCATGGACGCCAGAGTTTGATAAAGGCTTTGAGGAATTAAAGAAGCGTTTGACGACAGCATCAGTGTTGGTATTGCCTGATGTTCAGAGTAGTTTTGATATATACTGCGATACGTCAAGACAGGGTCTCGGATGTGTGTTGATGCAGAATGGTAAAGTGGTTGCATATGCGTCGAGGTAGTTATGGCCGTATGAAGGAAATTATCCTACACATGACCTAGAGTTGGCTGCCGTAGTGCATGCCTTAAAACTGTGGCAGCATTATCTCATTGGTAATTGATGTGAAATATATACGGATCATGAAAGTCCGAAATATATCTTCACCCAGTTGGATCTCAATATGAGGCAAAGGAGATGGTTGGAATTAATTAAGGATTATAACATAGGAATTCATTACCATCCGAGAAAAAGCAAATGTGCTAGCTGATGCCTTGAGTCATAAGAGTCATGTTGCAAATATATCAGTTCAAGAAGATCAGTCAGGGTTGTGCAAGGAAATTCAGAGGTTAAGATTGGAAGTAGTCCCAGAAGGATTCTTAGCTGTATTGGAGGTCAAGCCGACGCTTGAAGATCAAATCCGGGAACGACAAAAAGATGATGAGAAAATCAATTGAATCAAGTCTAAAAAGGAAGAAGGATTAGCTAAAGATTTTATTGTGGATGACCAAGGAATCATGTGATTTAAAGGACTAATTGGTGTGCCCAACAAGCCAGAGCTCAAGCAGTTGATTTTAGAAGAGGCTCATGATTCTAAGTACTCGATTCACCCAGGAAGTGCTAAAATGTATCAAGACTTGAAGGAAAGGTTCTGGTGGCCCAAAATGAAGCGTGAAGTGGCTGAGCATGTGGCATTGTGTGACATATGCTAGAAAGTTAAGGCAATACACCAAAGGCCAACAGGTCTGCTTCAACCGCTAAAGGTTCCTGAATGGAAATGGGAAGAAATCGGTATGGATTTTATCACCGGGTTGCTGAAAACTCAAAGTGGATATGATTCTATATGGGTCATTGTAGATCGACTAACCAAGGTGGCTCACTTCATTCCGATCAAGACAACTTACTCTAGAGAACGATTAGCAAAGCTGTACATGGCTAGGATTGTGTGTTTGCATGGTGTGCCTAAGAAGATAGTTTCCGATAGAGATAGTCAGTTTACCTCGAGGTTCTGGGATAAACTACATGAAGTTATGGGGATTCACTTTAATTTTAGTATAGCATACCACCTGCAGATCGATGGCCAGACAGAAAGAGTTAACCAGATTCTCGAAGATATGTTGAGAGCTTGTGCATTAGCTTATACTACTTCATGGAATAAATGTTTGCCATATGCAGTATTCAGTTACAATAATAGTTATCAAGCAAGCTTACATATGTCACCATTTGAGGTTTTATATGGACGTGCATGTCGTACCCCATTAAATTGGAATGAGAAAGGAGATCGTATGATGTTCGGATCTGACATTCTCAAGGAAGCCGAAGAGCAAGTTGCTATGATCAAAGAGAGGTTGAAGATAGCTCAGTCAAGGCAAAAAGGCTAAGCAGATAATCGTCATCGCGATTTGAGTTTCGAGCCAGATAATTTTGTGTACCTTAGAGTTACCCCTCTCAAAGGTGTTAAAAGGTTTCACATGAAAGGGAAACTTGCTCCTAGATATGTGGGTCCATTCCAGATCTTGAGCTATCGTGGGGAGGTTGCGTATCAGTTGGAATTACCGCAGTCCTTAGCAGGTGTGCATGATGTGTTTCACGTGTCATAGCTTAAGAAGTGTCTTCGTGTACCAAAAGAGCAAACCCCATTAGAGGCAATAGAGTTGCAACAAAAATTTTGGATGTCATGGATCGCCGGACCAGAAATAAGTTAGTTTGCTTTTGTCGAGTTCAGTGGAGCAATCATTCAGAAAGTAAAGCCACTTGGGAGCGTGAAGAGGATCTGAAAGCAGAATTCCCTAACCTATTCTCTAGCTAGCCCTAAAAATCTCGGGGTCGAGATTCTGTTAAGGGAGGAGGTTTGTAACATCCCAAAAATTTTACTCTAAATATTATTTTATTGCCATTTGTGCATTTTGTATTTTCTGGAATTTATTGGATTTTACTGGAATTTAATTGAGTCTGTTTCAAATAATGTTTATTGACCTTTTATGAAAACAAATTAAATATATATAAAGTTTATATAAATTTTTGCCAAAAATATTTTATTTGGATCAAGAATGTCTCAAAGCATTTCTGAGAATTTTCTCGGATTTTTCCTGATATTTTATAGCCTAAAACGAATTAAAATAATTTTTGTAATTATTTTAAAAGTTAATTTGAGAAAAATCGAAATGAACAGTACTGGGCTAGAGCCCAGCACTGTGCGCGTTGCGGCCCATTTAGTGTGCGGCCTGTCCCGGTTAGGGTTAGCGCTAGCCATTGGATCATCATCGCATGGTCTTCATCAAGCCGCGTCACCAAGTGCTGCGCCGACCGTCGGATCGAGAAGGAACACAGGTGATTTGAAGATGAAGCTGGAAACTCTAGCGCCTGCGAGCCGTCGAATCAAGATCGGACGATGAGGGTGGAATCGCATTGTTTTTGGAAAGGTTAGATCGCATCCGTTGGATTTGGAAGGTGCTGATCAGATCGTATCGCATCGGGAGTCATCGGGACCGGTCATCGCAGATCGGACGGCCCTCGGTCGTCGTCTCCGATTAGGTTTCTGAATCCGCTGCCGTTTTTCCACCGCCGCCATGTGATTTAGGCTTGCCTTTTCTGTGCGCATGCCAAAGCTATTTAAGGAGCAGACCGCACCCCGAGAATCGTCATTCCTTTGCGCATCCGTAGCCCTAGCTGTCGTCGTTGTGCCGCCGCCGTTCGTCCGCTAGAGCTCATCGGAGTTCTCAAAGCGCCAACGTTCGTCTTCTTCGTTTTGCACCGCCGTTGAGACATCTTCCGCCCCGTCGGTTCCAGATCTGGACTTGTCGCGTCAAGCCATGCTGGATCTGCCACTTCATCACGCCGGAGTCGCGCCGAAACGCCGTTCCGGTGGTCTTCTTCCTCGCGTCCGGTGAAGCTGCACCTCTGTGCTGCCATCTATGCCTCGGAGCATCGCTTAGCTATCGAATCTGCATCGAACCATCCAGATCACGCCGCGTCATCATCTTCTTCAGTAAACGCCACCTGTAAGATTGGCCATCGGACCTAGATCTAGCCGTTGTGAGTTTGCCGTGTAGGCGTAGGTCGGTGACCATCGGATCGTCGCGCGAATGAGTGACGCGTGGCGGTGCGGGAACCGAAGCATCGTGCACCGAGTGCATGGTGGACAAGCATTGTTCCCTGGACATGGTCCGTAGACCGAGCGACATGGCGCAATGTGATTGGTCCACGTGTCGCGATGACGTCATGCTAACATCAGCCGGTCCATGAGCACAGTACCTCGAGTCCACGGTGGACCAGCGTAGCTTCGTGGACCGAGTCCATGCGCCGAAGCCACATGTCAGCCTCTAGTTGTTCCACGTGTCGCTTGCGCAATAATGCTATTTTTCTTTATAAAAATAATTCGGGAAATTCGGAATTTCTATTTTCTGTATTTCCAGAATTTATTCAAACTTTGAATAGCTATAACTTTTGCATATGAACTCAGATTTGGGTGATTCAAATTTCTAAAAAAATTTAAAATCATGATCTATTTAATGATGAATTTTATTTTATTTTTGGAGTTTTTTAATATCTGTTTCAGTGTTTAATTGCTATTCTTACCTCGATTCGCGTAGATGTTGCTTTGTTCGATAATCCGGAAGAGAATTCATCGCTTCAAGACCCAAGTACAGAGCAAGATCAGGACCTATTCCAAGGCAAGTTGAACTATTGCATAATATTTCATAAGTACAAATAGTTTCGATTACTTTGGGATCTAGCTATTATGCCTAGTTGAGTTATACCCTACCTTGTCCATTGTCTGCCATAATCTAATTGTTACCCTAGGATGGTTAAATTACTATTTTGTTAATATTAGCAATCAACATGGGTTGGTTAGACCGTGTTAGTCTGCTTAGCCATGCCACGTACATGTCACACATTTGTAATGTTGAAAGTTAATCTTGACTAATGGAATATGGAACCATGTTATGAACTTGTGTGTCAAGTGTGGTCACACAGTGAGGTCAAGTTGTAGTGGCAGGGAGGTCACACAACAAGATTGAATTGTTGATGGCACGTGGTGCTTGGTAAACAACTCGGGTGGAAATAATTTTGATTGGGGCAAGTGGCGAGGGGCAGTCTGCCTAGGTGGGCCAAGAATGGCAGGGGTTTGTGGAATTCTTTCCTTAATCACCCTAAGGACTTAACCTTGTAAGCCTTTGACCTGAGTCTCTCTTTCAACCACATGTCTGGAATGGGACAGCCTAAATGATTAATTTGTGGTGTCTAGATTTCGGTACTGTCGTGGTGATTAGTGAGTCCCGGGTTTACGGATTAACTCACATGGCGCAAGAGGCGGGCCCTGTTGTGGTTTAGCCCTTCAGTGTTGAAACCTTAACAAGCAGTACTAGGTGTAGGTGGAGCATTGTAAAGGCTTTGTTACAATCACTCGGCTTTGTGGTGTTTGGTTGTATCGTGTGGGTAAAGTGCATAACCTCTGCAGAGTGTATAATCTATTCGAATAGCCGTGCTCGCAGTATTGATCAATACTCGGGAATTACAGTCAAGGGTTAAACTTTATTTAATAAAACCTAGAGGGGATGGTGGTTCGCCATTGGAAATTGAAAATGAATAGGAGTTAAACTATGTTACTTGAGAAATGTTGCAAGTTATTTATATTGATAATTGTTTTACTGCTTTCAATCTAATTACTGTATTCTTTATTAAATACTACTTTGCTGCAAATTAGCCTTGATAGTCATTCCTTTGGAACAAGCCTTGCATATAGTTATGGTAGAATTGCATTTTGTGCGCAACTTGTTGATTGCTTTATGTACTCACCCCAACAACAATAACCTCAGAAGATGAAGAGGCTATCCTTGCTGTGGAGGAGGAGCTCCATAACGATGAGAATGCTTAGGGTTCAAACCTCGTCAGTTGCTTGTGGTGAACTGGAGAGCTGTTGCGTTTATTTATATTTCCGCTGCTGCATATTTCTATTTCTTAGTGTAAGCCCTGCGTGGCAATAATCATGTAATTCACAACATTTATTACTAAATAATGGAACTATTACCTTATTCTGCTATGTATGATGGTGAAAACTTCTATGTTGAGCCTGTGTGCACTAGCTTAATCCTGGACTAGTGCTGTCGACTTTTGTAGCCGGCAATGAATTTATGGGGTAGGCGCTCGATCTCAAATTCGAAGGTCACACACGACAAGAGGTTTATACAGGTTCAGGCTCTCGCAGAGGAGATCATACCGTAATCCTGTGTGCTGGAATTATATGGATCTCTTGGATCCGGGGTTGCTCAAAGCACAATATGCTCTGGGCGATATGAGGTGTTCTGTGCTCTATGGCTTGATTGCTCTATGCTTGGATGATCCGATCCCTTGTTGTTGCCCACCCTCTCCCTTATATAGCAGGGGTGGGGCGGCTTACAGAGTCCTGATCGATTTGGAGATTCCGATCGGTTACAAGATTCCAGTCAGTTAATAGGATAGAGTTTACATCTTTATCTACCCTATTAACGACTCGGATTACAACCGTATCTATCATATCTAAATATAAGTTCAACCTCCTTTAGGATATGTCCCCTTGCGCACGACAGCGGGGCTTGACGCAGGGAGTATCTTCTGGGCCTCCCTCTTGGGCCTGTCATGAGGGTACCGGGTTCTTATATTCCACAAGAGCCCCAGAGTCCTTGCGATCGAGTTGCCACCTTCTGGTTGCAGCCCAACCGAGTCATGCTTCACGCCGAGTGATTCCGAGTTCTTGATGCGACTTCCGACTAGTTTTACTTTACGATCGAGTGCCTGTTGTAGGCAAAGAGATCGTGAAGGACTCAATAGGGCTCCACGCGTTAATCTTTCGGAGTGGTTCCTAGCCCCATTATTGGAATTATGGCGATCGGCTCATCTTGGGATATCTTGTATCCCAAGCGATATCTGAAGTCAAAAGCGCTTTTCCGCTCAAGGCGAAATTCAGCGCCGCTCCTTTAAATTCATTAAATCGCGAAGTTCTTGATGTAAATGCGTTGAAGCGTTAGTTCACACGCGTCACATCAAATTTAGTAGCCCTGAAATCATGTATATGCAGAACTTAGGCAATGTAAAAACAATTCACTCGAATGTGATGTCCGACTGGTGTATATATAATTTTAGAGTTTTTTACTCTTTTTCTTTATTGATTTTGAATTCATCCGAGTGGTTTGACTCTTTTTGTTTAAGCACTCTGCCCGACTAGTCTAGCCCCCGAGCGTTGGGAGTCAGCTCATGGCTCTTTTTCCCAGGCACGTGTTTTGGGTGACTAAAGTTCGCCGTTCATGGGGTCAGAGCTTCACAACTCGGAGTTATCACACTCGGATTCACTTGCAATCGTTAAGTAAAAGAAGAAAAATACAACTTAGAAAAAGATGTGCGCATGCACACACTATTAGGTGTAGCCCCCGACTTACTGCTTAGTTGTGGTTCAACTAAGTAGCAAGTCAGGAAAGTCAACAATTTTATTTATAATGACATAATTGAGTAAAAAACGACTTAGCTGCTTTATGCTCCATATATTGCCGACGATCATGCCATCTTTGCTCGCGGCGCAGGTGAAGGCTTGTAGATGAGTGTGAAGGCGGCGCTCGAGTATGGCGTGGCTCGTGGCCATCACCGAAGGTGGCGATCGAAGCGCGGCGTGGCTCGTGGCGTCTTGAAGGTGGCACTCGAGCGCGGCGTAGGCTCGTGGCCGTCTGCGAAAGTGGCGCTTCGTGGCGCGGCGTAAGCTCATGGCGTCTTGAAAGGCTGCGTGGGAGCGCGAGTGCGCTTCACCTATCGGCTTTTACGATTTTCTTTGAATTGCGACCGCCGTCACCATGGCCTTGATCCGGGCCACGATCGAGGTCGTCGGGCTATCCGATGCAATCATCGGGTCGATTTGTCGAGAAGCGTCTTGGAAGCGACGGCGTTCGCATTGGCGTGTGGAAGGCGGCTTGATCTCCCAACTGGATTCTTTGGATGTCCTCGCGTACATTGCGGCCGCGAGATCGAGCGATCGCACCGCACCTCCTTACCCTTACGAAGACGATCTTCCTCGCGGCTTCTTGTTCTTCTTGTTGGCATTGGAGATCGGTCTTACGCTCTTCTATCGCGAAGACGCCACGACGATCGCAGCAATTCCTCGCGACGTCGACTGGTTTGCCGGCCAAGTCAAAGTGACATACCTGAAATGAGTCGGCCTGATCTTTACCAGATTGGATCCGGTTCAAGTATAGGCGGACAAGTTCTCCGCGCGCATCTGCGACGAAGTCCAGGCTCCCGAAGCGGAAAGTCGGGTAGAGATGAAGGTGGTGGTGATTCCGCCGATCGCTGCCATCGAGTCTGTAGGAAAAGATTATAGCGCTTCCCCTACCTGGCGCGCCAACTGTCGACTTTTGTAGTCGGCTATGAATTTATGGGGTAGGCGCTCGATCTCAAACTCGAAGGTCACACAAGACAAGGGGTTTATACAGGTTCAGGCTCTCGCGGAGGAGATAATACCCTAATCCTGTGTGCTGGGATTATATGGATCTCTTGGATCCGGGGTTGCTCAAAGCACAATATGCTCTGGGCGATATGAGGTGTTCTATGCTCTATGGCTTGATTGCTCTATGCTTGGATGATCCGATCCCTATGTTGTTGCCCGCCCTCTCCCTTATATAGCGGGGGTGGGGCGGCTTACAGAGTCCTGATCGGTTTGGAGATCCCGATCGGTTACAAGATTCCAGTCAGTTAATAGGATAGAGTTTACATGTTTATCTACCCTATTAACGACTCGGATTACAACCGTATCTATCATATCTAATATAAGTTCAACCTCCTTTAGGATATGTCCCCTTGCGCCTGCGCAATGGACTGTGTGCGGAGTATCTTACAGGCCTCCCTCTTGGGCCTGTCATGAGGGTACCCAGGTTCTTATATTCCACAAGTGCGGTATACACAGAGGGTCCGGATTGCATATTCGGGTCCCGACAACTAGGGTTTGGAGAAAGGCTGCACGGGGAGAGGATATGCGTGGACAACTGCACGGGGAGAGGCGGTGCTCAAGTGATGAGCAGGCGCGCAAGTGATGAGCACCAATGTTTGGAGAAGTGGCGCACAAGGGTTCGAAGGAAGACAGCTCGATGTATATGGGCCGGCATCACATACGGTTCTAGGCTGGAACCGTCTGTAATGTTCGTTTTTTCCATTATTTTTTTAAAGCTTGATTTTTAAGGGCCCAAATCATCATTAATTTTTCATAATTTCATAATTTTTCTCAAGTTAATAATAAAATATAATACATACATGTCATTAATTATAACATGTAGTGTATGTGCATCTCATTAATTATAACACGGGCATACATCTCATTAATTATAATACGGACATACATCTCATTAATTATAACACATAGATACATCTCATTAATTATAATACAGATACACTTGAAATAAACATGACGACCTCATCATAACTCCACTTGCTTATTCTTCTGTATAAAAATGTGCCCTTCACGATGATCGACACGGGTGTAGCTAGCTTCCTTAGGTTTTTCTTCCTGGACCGTGATGCTAGTACCGATAGGAGGAAACTCGTCAAAGTGATTGTATTCTTCCTCATCTACCACATTCTCAACTCCGATAATTGTCGGGACCCAATTCTGAGAATCCGGACCCTCTGTGTATTCTGTGCTAGTCCAGGATCACGCTGGCACACACAGTCCTTACAGGGTTGAATCATCATAGACATTACAGCGATACAATAATAAGTAGTGCAAACATTTATATAGACTGAATTGTACGACCTTATGGTCTCCTTACATAAGATCAGCCACGCAGGGCTTACATTATCAGAGTAATAACAGATAACAGTGGAAAGCAATAAACTTCGTGGAGTCCCCTCAACTTGCCACAGGCAACCGACTGGGCTTGCCCCCTAATTGTCCGACTCTTCGATGTACTCCTCCTCCCATGCTAGCGTAGACTCCTCCACTGATGTTGGGTTGATAGGCAAGGAGGGGTGAGTACTCAAGGCACTCAACAAGTAATGCACAGAATGCATTGCTATTACTATATGCAAGATTTAATCCAAAGAATTGGCTTAATTGGCTCATTTGCATAAACCAGCATTTTTAAACTAACAATTTATTTAGATTAAAAGCAGTGAAACAGTTAATAATAGTACTAAGTTCTTTAAACAGTTTTTCTCCGTAAACTTGGCACACAGCCTTAATTGGATTATTCTTAACACTAGCACACCGCCACCCTTTCCACATTTTATTTTCGAAGATCTAACCCTTGACTGTAATTCCCGAGCAATGTCCAATACCGCAGACACGGCTATTCGAAAAGATTTGACACTCTTCAGAGGTTGTACACTTTACCCACAAGATACAGCCGCTCACCACACAGGTGATTGCCCGTAACAAAGCCTTTCAGGAACCTCTACCTTAACCAATGAACCTCTCCCAGTTGCCTTCGCTATCACTCCCCTCACACGCAGGCAAGTATAGAACAGGCTAAGCAAGGGAAACGCGGTATGCTACGCTAGCACAAAAAAAACAACACAAGAACGTAAAGCTACTCGCAAGAAGGGATCATAGATAAGATTACCACTAGGCGCGCGATTGCGAATCCTTCGCGCGTCGATGTAGTGGTTCGTCCTCGCCGCGATCGTTGCGTCGATGTAGTGGATCGTCCTCGCCTCGCCGTCGATCGTCCTCCCACGCCGCGATCCGCAGCGTCACCGCAGATGTCCACACGTCCGAGATGGAACGCTGTGCGTCGTGTGCAAGCACCTAGTCGCTCGGCGAGGGCAGCGAGAGGAGGAGTCTAGGGTTTCAAGTGAATCAAACCTAAACCGTGGAAAGCACACTCTGCGCCCTCCTCCTCCCTCCTTATATAGCCACGAGATGAAACCTAAACAGGCCCACCAAAGATGCTAAGCCCACGAGGTTCATTAATTACGGATCAATCCAAATTAATGTGTCCCACCCATTAAGTGTGTGACCTGCGGGTTCACATACGTTTGGACATGGATTGGAAAACTCCTTTTCAATCCAATAGTTGGTAGCGGCTTCTTGCAAAGTATGCCAACTCCCAAACATCTTGTGATCAAATCGAGCAGAACCTATCAAAAGAACTCATGTAATAATCCCTTTGCCAAGTATATGAAGATTGATCTCAAGGCGAGAAGCATGTCATCCTTTGATGATTCAATCCATCTCTCGTATCCGTGATATATTAATAAGTTGTGATTGACTCCTCAATCACGGCATGGCCATGCACTTTCTTAATCATATCACACGAGTGGCCTTGTCATATATCTCCGTTTCATTGGGTGGCAAATTCCATCTTATTTGCTCACTTCCTCTGCACGTTTCATAGTAAACATGAAAGCTACCTTTATAACTATCCGGTTAGGAAGTAGTGTTTGATAGCCCCAAGGAAAACTATTACACATGTAGGGAATATGACAATCTCAGTCTAAGGATCATACATCTTCTAGGTATGAGATACATCGATGACACATAAGAATGAAACATTCTCGCGATGTCCCATAGCGGGTCTATCTAACCCATGTTCTTCAACATGGTCCACAATGTAGAGATGATATCTCCATATCCCATGATCTATGAAGCATGATCATCGATCACTACATGTCTTGATCTATTCATCGTAGTCCTATCGATGATATCCGATCGAGATATTTATCGAATTACATCATTAAGTAAAGAGCTTCATAATCAAGTCACATACTTGTTGATCAATACAATGATATACATTCATTGGACCAATAATCATATTATTATTCATAAACATAGTCATGTTACAATCATCTAAATGATTGCCTCAAGGGCATAACACTAACAATCTCCCACTTGCACTTGAGTCAATCAATTAAGTATCTAATACCAATAGACCTTGTGTGCGCCTCATGCTTAGGTGTGGCGGTGGCTTTGTCAGCGGATCGGCCACATTGGCTTCGTATGTACTTTGCATATTCGACGTCACCTCTATCCACAATCTCGCGAATAAGGTGAAAGCGGCGGAGTATGTGTTTAGACTTTGATGTGATCTAGGCTCTTTTGCTTGTGCAATGGCACCACTATTATCACAATAGATGTCCATTGGACTAGAGACACTAGCGACCACACCAAGCTCTGTGATAAACTTCTTAATCCACACGCCTCCTTTGCGGCCTCGAAGCGCAATGTACTCCGCTTACATCGTAGAGTCGGCCACCGTGTTTTGCTTGGAACTCTTCCACTTCTGCTCCTCCATTAAGTGTAAACACAAACCCGGATTGCGATCGAAAATCATCTTTGTCGGTTTGGAAGCTTGCATCGGTGTAACCCTTTGCAACGGATCTTCCTCACCTCCAAAAACAAGGAACATACCCTTAGTTCTTCTCAAGTACTTGAGGATATTTTTACGGCTATCCAATGACCATCACGGATCCGCTTGGTATCCGCTCGTGACACTTAGAGCATATGAGACATCCAGGCGTGTCGGATCATGGCATACATAATAGACCCAATAGTGAAGCATATGGAATCTTGCTCATCTGTCTCGCTCATCGGATGTCGAAGGACACCGATTCTTGCAGATCGATGCCATGTGACATTGGCATGAAACCTCTCTTGGATTCATGCATATTGAACCTTTTCAATATCTTGTCAATGTACGTTTCTGACTTAATCCAATTAACCTTTTGATCTATCTCTATAGATTTTTATGCCCAAGATATAGCATGCTTCTCCCAAGTCCTTCATTGAGAAACTCCTTTTCAATGAAGTCTTAACATCTTCAAGCATAGGAATGTCATTCCGATTAATAATATGTCATCCACATACAAAATCGAAATACAAGTGCGCTCCTACTAGCCTTCTTGTAAACACAAGGCTCTTCTTCATTTTTGATAAAGTCAAAACCTTTGACTACTTCATCAAAGCGAATGTTCCAACTCCTAGATGCTTGCTTTAACCCATAAATGGATCTTTGAAGCTTGCATACCCTTTTAGCATATTTAGGATCAACAAAGCCTTGAGGTTGTATCATGTATACATCCTCGAAAGATTCCCATTAAGGAAGGTTGTTTTGACATCCATCGCCATATTTCATAATCAAAATATGCAGCAATAGCTAAAATGATCCTGACAGACTTGAGCATGGCTACGGTGAGAAAGTTTCATCATAGTCAACTCCTTGAACTTGTTTGAAACCCTTTGCCACCAACCGTGCCTTATAGATCTGAACATTTCCATCTCGTCTATCTTTTCTTGAAAATCCATTTGCACTCAATGGTTTTACACCATCAGTGAATCGACCAAGTTCCAAACTTGATTGTCATGCATGGATTGAATTTGGATCTCATGGCTTCAAGCCATTTTTCGGAGTTTGGGTCCATCATTGCTTCTTCATAAGTCGTGGGCTCATCATTGTCCAACAATAATATGTCATTCCCATATCTAATAGGTACATGGCGTGGCCTCCCGACCTACGTGGGGTGGAGTCTCTTCCACAGGTTGTACAACACTTTGTACATCTTGTGAAGGTTGAGGTAGCTTGAACATATTCATGTGATTCTCGAACTTCATCAAGATACACATCACTCCTCTTGATTTCTTTTGAAAGAAACTCTTTCTCCAAAAGACACCATTTGAGCAACAAAACTTTGTTCTCGTTTCTTTTGTAAAAGTAATATCCTTTTGTTTCTTTAGGATACCCCACAAAAAGCATTTTTCTGATTTAGGTGCGAGTTTATCGATTGTAAACGTTTTACATAAGCCTCACATCCCCATATCTTGAGAAATGACAACATGGGTCTTCTCGATCCATATCTCATATGGCGTCTTCTCAACGGATTTTGATGGGACCCTATTCAAAGTGAACGCATTTGTCTCTAGAGCGAAACCCCAAAAGGATAATGGCGGATCTGTTTGGTGATCATTGACCGAACCATATCTAATAAAGTCCGATTCGTCGTTCGGACACACCATTCCATTGAGGCGTTCTGGCGGAGTAAGTTGCGAACGATTCCACATTGCTTTAAATGATCACCAAACTCTTGGCTCAAGTATTCGCCACCACGATCGGATCGTAAGTGTTTTATTGTTTTGCCAAGTTGATTTTGTACTTCGTTCAAACTCTTTGAACCTTTCAAAAGTTTCAGATTTATGCCTCATTAAATAGATATATCCATATCTCTGAAGTCATCGGTAAAAGTTACAAAATCTGAAACCCACCCCTAGCAATCGAGCTCATTGGTCCACATACATCAGTATGTACTAGGGCCAATAATTCACTTGCTCTCTCACTAAAACACTCGTGAAAGGGCTTTTGTCATCTTGCCAAGTAAACAAGATTCACATGTTTCAAATGATTCAAAATCAAATGAGGTTAGAAGTCCATCACCATGGAGCTTCTTCATGCGCTTCTCATTTATATGACCTAGCGACAATGCCACAAAAGGTAGGGTTCAAATCATTAGGCGGTGCCTTTTTACATTAATATTATAGACGTTTTTCTTGAGTTCAGGGCGTACAACCCATCCACCATGGGGCAACGACCATAATACATATCATTCAAAAATATTGAACAAACAAAGTTCTTTATTCGAAATCATAACCTTCATGTTCCAAACAAGAAGATGAAATAATGTTTCTACTCAAAGATGGAACAAAATAACAATTATTGAGTTCTAAAACTAATCCGAAGGCAAATGCAATGGGTATGTGCCAGCAGCAAGACCAGCAACTCTTGCTTTATTCCCCACGCGAAGATCCACTTCTCCTTTTGCCAAGTCTCTACTCTTTATCACCTACGCAACGAATTGCAAATGTGAGCAACCGAACCGGTATCATATACCCATGAGTGAGTGAAGAAGTAGCAAGATTAATTTCTATAACATTAATACGAAGTGGAAACCACATTTCCATTCTTCTTATCTGCCTGTACTTTTCGCAGCCCGTTTCCAATGCCCGATTTCTTGCAATAGAAGCATTGGGTATCGTGTTGAGGGCCAACTTTAAGCTTCGAAGCTTAGTTTTGAGGCTCGCGATCTCATCTTGAGCCTTGCCCTTGCCCTTGCCCTTGCTCTTTCCGTTCCCCACCTTAGCCTTTCTCTTTTTGAAAGCGGTTGTTTTACGAACCATCATCACATGATTGGGTTTTTCTTAATGCTTTCCTCCGCAGCCTTGAGCATCCCATGTAGCTCGGTTAGGCTCTTCTCCATGCTATTCATATGAAAATTCATAATGAATGGCTCAAAGCTCTGAGGCGAGGCGGAGAATAACATCGTGGCCAAACCGAGGCTAAGGGAAACTCAAGTTTTCAATCTCCCAATGTAACCAATCATCTTGATCACATGAGGATCGACCTGATGCCTTGACCCGACTTACAAGCAAATAAAAGCTTTGAGATACCATACCTCTCAGCTCTTGCTTGATTCCCAAACATGCCCTTCAAGCCCACAATCATATTGTAAGCATCCTGGTCCTCATATTGCTTTTGGAGCTCGAGTCCATTGTGACTAGCATGAGACAGTGACCTCTGAAGCATTAACATGCTTTTCATATTCAACCCTCAAATTGCGAGCGATTTTTACCGGTTCATCAGAATTGGATTCTCTAGAACATAGTCCTTCTTTTCATGCTTGAGAACAATTCTCGGGTTGCGATACCAATCAACAAAATTAGTTCCATTCAGTTTTCCCTTTCCAAAACCGATCTCAAAGCAAAACCAGTGTAGCGGGAGTAGGAGAAGGTGCCATTGAACTACAACAAAAATGCAAAGATTCTAAGCACTATGTTTATGTAAAACTTTTATTAAACTTTTAATTAAAGACACTCCTATTTTATGTCCTTTTATAGACACATAGTGAGTATTCAAGATCCATATTCATTAAACACTAGTGAGCTTTGGCATCACTGCTAGAAATTTAATGACATAGGTAAGCAACACCTTTGCTAATTACATCATATGTAACTCTTGTTTGTTGAGTATGAAAACAAGTAATGAATGCCTCCATCAACTTGACTCATGGCCAGTCAACTCGCCCCAAGGGCTCACATGAGGAGGAGCACTTCCGTATTCGGTGCCAATTAAGAAACCTGCCTCATGTGTGTTTTCCTAGACACCAATTGTCTTGTATAGGTTCCTTCATTCTGAAATCAAATCCCAACCACTTATGTCCTCAAGCCCAAAACCGTTTTGATAGCTCGTTTAAATCTACCATTGTTATGCGTGATGTGTCCAACACATCCCTATCATCTATTGAGATAGCCATTGATATACTACTTTGGCAATCATATCAATAACGATCTAAATTCTTGATAGGTGCAACAATTGGATGGACAATTTGATTTAAGATTTTTAACTATAAGGATGAACAAAGATTACTATGAACATAGCATCACATGCAATGAGCATAAAGAAAATAGCAAGGATAAAACACACATCCACGAAAATCAAAATAAGTCGTGAAATAGCATGGCCCTTAGCATTAAGATCTCCATCATCATGCTTGGTTGTTCACCTAGCCACCTTGCTTGATTTGTTCACCTAGCCATCGTCTTCATCATTATGGATGCAACTCCTTACAACTTTTGATAATGAATTTTACATGAGGGTTTGAAGCATCACAAGTCGACACGCAGTCGTTATACAATTTAAATAGCCTTATGGCTTAACACGGCACGAGCCATGTGGAAATTACATGCATCACATACACATAGGCCATACTATTTCACATAATTCCTGCAAAACGAGTTAAACAAAAGCAACCCTCGACTTGGGTCAGAGGCGGCGCCACAAGTCCGAGGCGGCGCCACACGTAAGTCAAGGCGAGCCCACGCGAAATCGAGGCGGCGCCCTTGAAATTTTTAGAGGCATGTCTTCCGCCATGGGAAAACGCCTCAAAATTTCCACGGATCAACCAGATTGACCCAATCCGATCTAATATAATTGGCTTGGTCCCATATGGATCGTTTGAAACCACGATGGCGGTAACCCGGCCGGTAAGGGCAGCGTCGTACCATGAGCGGACTCACCCAAATCAATATTGAATCTGTTTGCGCTACCATGGATCAACAGATTGACCCAATCCAACTCGATCGATTGGCTTGGTCCCATATGGATACGTTTGAAACCACGATGGCGGTAACCCGACCGGTAAGGGTAATGTCGTACCATGAGCGGACTCACCCAAATCAAGATTGAGTCGGTTTGCACTTTCTCAAACCCTAAATCGATCGATCTCATCGATGGTCGCCGTCACCAATTCATCACATGAACTGGCCAACATGTAATAGATCCAATCTACTAACCTCACACATCATATGTGCAACATCCGATCACAAAACTATACGAGATGGCTCGATACCCTTTGAAGGAAGCGCGGTATGCTACGCTAGCACAAAAAAAACAACCGCGCAACCGAAAGCTACTGCAAGAAGGGGATCATAGATAAGATTACCACTAGGCGCGCGATTGCGGAATCCTTCGCGTCGATGTAGTGGTTCGTCCTCGCCGCGATCGTTGCGTCGATGTAGTGGATCGTCCTCGCCTCGCCGTCGATCGTCCTCCCACGCCGCTGATCGCGGCAGCGTCACGCGCATGAGTCCACACGTCTAGAGATGGAACGCAGTGCGTCGTGTGCAAGCACCTAGTCGCTCGGCGAGGCGGCGAGAGGAGGAGGCTAGGGTTTCAAGTGAATCAAACCTAAACCGTGGAAAGCACACTCTGCGCCTCCTCCTCCCTCCTTATATAGCCACGAGATGAAACCTAAACAGGCCCACCAAATATGCTAAGCCCACGAGGTTCATTAATTACGGATCCAATCCAAATTAATGTGTCCCGACCCATTAAGTGTGTGACCTGCGGGTTCACATACGTTTGGACATGGATTGGAAAACTCCTTTTCAATCCAATAGTTGGTAGCGGCTTCTTGCAAAGTATGCCAACTCCCAAACATACCGTGATCAAATCGAGCAGAACCTATCAAAAGAACTCATGTAATAATCCCTTTGCCAAGTATATGAAGATTGATCTCAAGGCGAGAAGCATGTCATCCTTTGATGATTCAATCCATCTCTCGTATCCGTGATATATTAATAAGTTGTGATTGACTCCTCAATCACGGCATGGCCATGCACTTTCTTAATCATATCACACGAGTGGCCTTGTCATATATCTCCGTTTCATTGGAGTGGCAAATTCCATCTTATTTGCTCACTTCCCTCGCACGTTTCATAGTAAACATGAAAGCTACCTTTATAACTATCCGGTTAGGAAGTAGTGTTTGATAGCCCCAAGGAAAACTATTACACATGTAGGGAATATGACAATCTCAGGTCTAAGGATCATACATCTTCTAGGTATGAGATACATCGATGACACATAAGAATGAAACATTCTCGCAGATGTCCCATAGCGGGTCTATCTAACCCATGTTCTTCAACATGGTCCACAATGTAGAGATGATATCTCCATATCCCATGATCTATGAAGCATGATCATCGATCACTACATGTCTTGATCTATTCATCGTAGTCCTATCGATGATATCCGATCAGAGATATTTATCGAATTACATCATTAAGTAAAGAGCTTCATAATCAAGTCACATACTTGTTGATCAATACAATGATATACATTCATTGGACCAATAATCATATTATTATTCATAAACATAGTCATGTTACAATCATCTAAATGATTGCCTCAAGGGCATAACACTAACACTAACAACGTTAGATGGGCACCAAGCCGTAGCACAGGTACGCTCCCCCACACAAATACACCCGTGTACTGTCAGCCCGAGGTTTCAGAGGAAAGATATCAGAACCCTAGTCAACCAGGTCTATCCCAAACCAGACATGTGGTTGCACGGATGACTCAGTTCAAAGACTTGCAAGGTGAAGTCCTTAGCTGACCAGGGCAAGACTTTCATCACTCAATAGTGGCACACAGCCCAATGTGGCACACAAACTCACAACACTCATCAACCCATTGCCACACAGGCCCACCTGGCATTAAGCCTCCTGCCACTTGCCCCAATCTAAATCATTTTCTCACCCAGTTGATTATTGTGCAACACATGCCAATAATAACTTAACATCGGTACAAAGCCACACCAGTCTCTGTACCTCAGTTTCATCACTTAGCATCATCACACCATTTCCAAAATACATTCAATATTTCATTGGTCAGTATTGTGGCATTCTTCCGAAAGATCGTACATGACCCGTTGCAAGGCTAAGCATCTAATCACGGTCTAACCTCCCGTGTTGGCATCATATTATATCCAACAATTATGATTAATTTTAGGGTGACAAAGATTTTGGGGCATACGAATGATAATTTCAAGGTGGCAATAACAATATGGGTTGATTAGCTGCATTACCCAAATTAATTTAAATCCATTTTTAATTAACTTAGCATGCATAATTTCAAGCAAAATATATTTAAAAAAACTGAGATCAAAATGGTCAAAGCATCACTTTCCTTCGAAGAGTTGTTGGTCGTGCTCCGAAGCTTGATCTTGAGCGACGAACTCTTCCTCGAAACTTTTCGGCAAATTTGTGTCTACGCGTAAAAATTATATATGCAATAAATAACCAAAACAGCAGACTATATAACCTCAAAAATTCAAATAAAATTCAGCATTAAAAAGAGCACAATTTTACAAATTTTTAGAGACTGGAATCACCTCAATCGGAGTTAAAATGTAAAAGTTATAGCCTTTCAAAGTTTTAAATAAAATATAAATCAGAAAATAGAAAATCCTAAATTAATTTATTTATTTTTCTACTGAAAAATCAATTTATTGCGTCAGCATGACGTCATCTGTCATGTGGCCCTTCCTGGTGCTGCCACATCGCCTCTGTCCATGGAAAGGTCCACGGCCCGGCTCTGGTCCACAGTGGACTTGGTCCACAGAACAGTGTGCCTGGCCCCCCACCAGCTGACGTCAGCACTGACGTCACTCGACTAGCCTCGAGATTCGTACATGAACACGTGTCAGCATCTCGAGAAATCCTAGCCGACGACCAGATCTCACCCATGTGGCGCAATCATGACCGTCAAGGAAAATTAACGGTTAGATCTCCCGCGTCACCCGAAACGCTTCGAATTCCACGTGACACGCGTCGCGCATCCGACGGTGCTCACAAATCCAACAGTCAGCGCCCGCACCGACTCGGCGATGCCTCGGCTTACGCGAAGACACGCGGCGAAATCTCGACGGCTCGTTTGAAATCAACGGCCGAGATTCTGTCGTGCCTTGGTCAACACGCACACGCGTCAGCACGCGATTTGGCGAGGGTGCGGCGTCATCCATGCCGCACAATCAAATCTGAACGGCGCAGATTCACGCGACACAGCTCGAACCCACGATCACCGTACAGATCCAATCCAACGGCCCATAGTACCCGAGCGGTTTACTGTTCACCCTAGCGACGTGGCACTATCTCACGCGTTCAAACACGATCCAACGGTTCAAATCTAATCTAAAGTACCAAACGCCAAATCTAACCTAAACCGCACATATCAGATCTAACGGCTATGACTTAAGCCAGATTAGCACAGGATTGGGGCTATGTGGACTCACCGGAGCTGCACCATGTAGATCGGATGGTCGACGGGGTTTGGCGAGGTCGACGGCGGCGCAGAAGAGAAGGCTGCCAGCGCTGAGGAAGACGACACATTCGGCGGCGCTAGAGGGCGACTTCGGTGAGAAGAACTGATGGGCTCGACGCGGCTCGCTTCGGTGAACTCGAAACGGGGTCGGAGCATGGCGGAAGAGCTCGAACGTCGGCGGGGCGAAGCAAAAATGACGGCGGCGCGCAAGAGCAACTATGGCGAGCTAGCACGGGGTCTCTGGAGCATCTCGGCGAGCGTGAAAGGAGTCAAAATGAGCGGCTTGAAGTCCTCTACAGAATGCGCTAACCGACGCATTTAAAGGAGCCTCGACGTGCGTGAAACTCGCCGACGAAACTCACGGGCATCAATGCCCACGTCCCTCCGGTGATCTTGCAAAGACGATCGATGTGGCAAAATCCTGGACGTCCGCACAGCGACGATCCGATGGCGCACGCACGCGGGCGACGCGGCGCAACGGCAACCGTTGGATCTCGATCCGATAGTTTGAACGCGCGGCGGCTAGGGTTTGGCGTTGGGTCGGGCTAAGCATAGTGCTGGGCCAGCCCAGTAATATTCCTCGCATTTTTTAAAAACATTTTCGATTTAAAATAAATCCGATAAATAAACAAAGCCGAAATAAATAGCAAAAACACCTGGAAAAAATCTAGAAAAATTCTGGAAAATATTTTGATACATTTTGAGCTCAAATAAAATATTTCCAGAAAACATTTGCTTAAACTTTTGCAATATTTTAATTGATTTCAAGAAAGCCCTTATTTGAATAAATGCAAATAAATTCCAATAAATTCCCAACAATTCCAAAAATCAAAGTAACTCCAAAATTTAAAATATGGAAATTCTTAGGGTGTTACAATAATCCTCCTTTTTCACTAAAGAACCATGTGTCGCTTCTTGTTGGACGGGTCGGTTACACAGAAGACTTGAACAACTTGGTTAGCGAGTACAAATGGTTTGTCTTGGTATTCGACACGTTTGAGGTCCATAGTAGTGACACCGTACTTGTCAACCTTCACGTGCCACAGGTGAACCCAGCGGCACCGAAATAAGGGGATCTTGAAAAGTATGTAGTCGAGCTCCTCGTCGACCCAATGGTATTCAGCGCATCTATGCGAACACCGTTGTTTTGGTTTGTGCTCTTAATGTCCTGATCTCTCGTGTAAAATGTGTACCGATTTAAGTCGTATCCTTTCCATGTTACAACCGTAAATGCTGGCCCTTTTGCCAACCATATCAGCGTTTCACTAGATGAGCTTCCAGTGATGGGTTGTCGCTCCTTCAACTATTTGTTGAACTGAAGGCTATGCTCTCTAATGATCCAGGACTCCTGTCCCGATGGATTATCTTACTGTAGCCAGTTCTTGTGCTCGTAGATATACGGGGCCACAATTGCCATGTGTTGCAAAACCGTGAAATGGGCTTTCGCGCACGCACCTGGATCAGGTGTGATTGCTTTTCTTCTGATGGTCCCCATACCCTGGAGCGTCCCCTCATGGTGGGATTGTGGCACACCTATCGGCTCGACCTAAGCCATGCAATCCACGCAGAATTCGATGACCTCTTCGGTTGCATAACCTTCGACAATGCTACCCTCTGGTCGAGATCGATTCCGTACGTAAGACTTGAGAATTCCCATTATCTCTCGAATGGGAACATGCTACGTTGGAACATGGGCATGCACATCTTTATCTACCTCACAAGGTGAACAATGAGATGGACCATGATATCAAAAAATGACGGAGGGAAATACATCTCAGATTACATAGAATCATCACCACCTCGACCTGCAGAGCATCTAGTCCTTCGGGATAGATGACCTTCTGAGCAATTGTGTCAAAGAAATAACACACCCTTGTGATTTTCTCCCAGACCTTGCTTGGTAAAATGCTTCTAATTGTGACAGGGAGCATCTATGTCATAAGCACATGACAAGACTTCATGCCAGTTAAACTCAAATCTTGCATCGAAACAAGTCTCTTCATGTTGGAGAAGTAACTGGGCGGAAATTTCACACCATGCAATCACCGACACAGTTCAGTTCTCTCGACCTTGGATAGAGTATAACAAGTAGGTTCACAGTACGTTCGGCCTTTATCGGTCTCTTTCGGTGCTAACTCAGGTCTGATGCCCATACAGACTAAGTCAAGCTGTGTGTTGATACCGTCCTTTGTTTTACCCTTAATGTTTAGTAAGAGACCAATCAAACTATCACAGACATTCTTCTCTACGTGCATCATGTCGATGCACTGCCGAACTTCTAGGTGCTCCCAATAAGGTAGGTCCTAGAATATTGATCTCTTCTTCCACATGCTCTTCTCACGGGTTCTCGATTTACGTCCCTTTCCAAGCATAACATCCAAGTTCTTAACCATATCATGAATGTCTATCCCACTTAAAGGCTTTGGATCTAAACCGTCTTCGATCGTACCATCGAATTGTTTCTTCATCTTGCGATATGGGTGATTCCTCCGAATGAACCTACGGTGACATATGAACACGGTTTTGCGTAAGTGATTCAACCACACACTTTCGGTATCATGAAAGCAGTGAGTACAGGCTTTGGCTCCTTTTGTACTCTGCCCTGACAGGTTAGTAAGGGTAGGATAATCATTTATGGTGCAGAACAACAGGCAGTGCAAAGTGAAGTACTCTCGTTTGTGAGCATCCCATACCTGTACCCCAGGAGCCCACAGTGTATTCAGATCTTCCACCAATGGTGCTAAGTACACATCAATATCATTCCCAGTTTGCTTCGAGCCTTGGATGAGTATAGACATAAAAATGTACTTCCGCTTCATAGACAACCAAGGAGGAAGGTTGTAGATATAGAGATTCACGTGCCAAGTGCTATGACGGCTGCTCATGTTACCAAAAGGATTCATTCTGTCCGTACTCAATCCGAACCTTATTTTCCTCGGATCCACTACGAATTCTTGAAACCTCCTATCGATGTTTCTCCACTGGGTGGAATCACCAGGGTGCCTTGTCATTCCTTCGTTCTTACGCTCATCCTAGTGCCACCGAAGCAGTTTTGCCTCTTTTCAGTTCGCAAACAAACGCTTCAAATAGGGAATTACAGGCATATACCATGCCATCTTAGCAGGGGGTCCTTTCTTCACATCGATGCCCTTGTCATCATCATTTTATCTATCTTTACGCTTGTACCGGGATGCGTTGCACACCAGACATAAATGCAAGTTTGCGTACTCTTTGCGGTAGAGGATACAGTTGTTCGGACAGGCATGTATTCTTTCTACTTCCATTACCATGGGACAAAGAACCTTCTTGGCTTTGTAGGTGGTTGTCGGCAATTCGTTTCCCTCCTGAATCATGTCTGCTAACAGACATAACAGCACCATGAAACTCTTGTTGGACCAACCGGTGCTTGCCTTTAATTTCAGCAATTCCAGCATGGATGATAACCTTGTGTATTTGGACTTGTAGCCCGAGAACAAAGGTTTCTCCGAGTCGTCCATCAAGCCCCGGAATTTTACATACTCCCGTTCATCACGATTCCCTTTTGCATCCCGTAGCATCTGATCCAGATTGTCATCGTGAAACCTATCCTTATCGAAAGCACAGTCGATATCATCTGGAGTATCGTCGACTTCGTTGAAGATATCCGGAGTATCATGACTTTGTCGACGATGCTAGTACTACTTGCTTCCTGCATAATCTGCTCTTCACCATGACTAGTCCAACATGTATACCCTATTTTGAAACCCTGTAGAATCAAGTGTGCTTTGGTCCGCGCTGGGTTTCGAATCAAATTCTCGCAGTCAATGCATGGACAAGGCAAAAATTCCACCCCCTTGTTCAACATATCTTCCTCTGCAGCTCTTCTAAAAGCGGAGGCACCATTAATCTACTCGGCGCTCACACAGTTCTCAACGTACATCCAGCTTCGATCCATGTACGCTACGTATGTTACAATAGGTGTTAAATAATGAATTAAGTACACTAGGAGTGCACAAACACATATATGCTACATATAAGCTACAATTAAACTTGCCGATTAACTTATATAGCTCCTTACATCACAATGAACGAATGGATATATAAACATATGTAAGCTACATTTAAACTCAGCATCTTCGATTCTCTCTTTACATAGCTAGCAACATCTTGATTATAATGCAATTAGAACCAATTACTACTTTAGATCAAAAAGAATAAATGGATCTACACCAAGCTATATCAAAATCATCTTCAATTCCCTTTTTACCAAGCTAGATGTATATACATTGAATATAATGCTATTATAACCAATTATTAGCCTAGACACCTTCCTTTAAGTAACTATCTACATATTGAGTATAATACAATTAGAACCAATTACTACTTTACATCACATAGAACAAATAGATCTACACCAAACTAGATCTAGAAACCATCTTTATTTCCCTCTTTACCAAGCTAGATCTTAAATTTAATGCAAATTTGAACCAATTACTAACCTTAGATGACCTGGAACAGAAGGATCTACAATCACACCTCCAAATATAGGGTCTCTTTCCACCAGATTGCCTCTCAATCGTAGTCACCTCAAAAATAGCTTAGGAAACACTAAAAATACAGAGAAGGTCGAGGCTCTCTGTTCTTATTTACTTGAAATGGACATCACAGACGGTTTTTGGCTAAAATCGTCTGTGATGTGCCCCTCATCACAAACGGTGTTAGCCAAAAACAGTCTGTGATGTGCCCGTGACTCATTGCGAAAGATTTTTATAAAAAAAAACAGTCAGTAACGACGTGTCTAATATAACCCCTTTTGTAGTAGTGTTTGTACAATAACAATCTCTAAAGGTTGTCTCTAGATGTTGTGCAATAACTATCTCTTCTCTCTTGTACATAACTAATCTACCTTGTTTCACGTGCCATACTGGCTCTTACATAAGAACCAGCTCCCTTCTCTCTCCTCTCTTTTCTCACTCTTTTACATAAGACAAAGCTGATGTGTACAGGCTAAGAGTAAGCTAAGGTAGCCTTACTGTACATGCCCTTATCCATCGAGACCTAACTCCTCTTACACACGATTGAACAAAAAAAACTATACCAAGCATAAGAGAACTAAAATTAATTATTTTGATGAAAAATCACTGTAGAAAGTGCTGCAAAGTAATCTTTAATAACCATTTTTTATCTAAGAACTACCTCTAATAAACATGAGGAATTGTTTTACCTTTTCATCTGGAAAAGGCGAACAATTTTAAGAACTAAATACCTGGCTGTGCATATGACCAATTCAAAATCTGGACCATGGCCCACATGAGAATAGTTAATTAAAATGATGACATTTTGGTAAGGAGAAGAAAGGTAGGTGCATTCGTGTGGTGCGATTGTTGATCGGTTGCTTTGGAGAATACCACAAAAATTATAGATTAGACTAATTTTTGCATCCTGCAACCATTTGGAACTGCAAAGCAATCTTAACTATGAAGAAAAGTAAAATCAATTGTTTGAACACATGGGCCCAAAAAAGATGCGCATAGAACGAAATGAATCAATTCTTTGGATGACTAACTTGTCAATAAAAAATTTACTACCCATGCTATACATTTGTAGAAAATTTCCCATGTCCCAATGCGGTGCGGGGGGAGGGTAGAGGGTGGTGACATTTTATAGCTACTAGTATAGTGCCTGTGCTAACGCTACGACGGCAGTACACCCGCTTATCAATTAAATGAGAAGATAAGTATGAATACAACACTTAATAATAAAAGAGAAATTTAGAATTTTAAATGAATTTAGAAAGAAAAACGGAACTAAATGGAGGTCGAATGGGTAGCAACGGCTCCCAAAGATTTTAAATCAAGAAAGAGAAAGAAATTTTTTTCGATTTTAGATTATTTTTTTGCGGCTTCCACAGAGAGCACAACAGCGTGCTCTTGGCTAACTAAGCGCAAGGGGGAGGAAGGCCAGGGTAGCCGGCGGTCGCGATGGCTCGGATCAGGTGCGGCGAGATCGCCAGACCGGCGCGCTGCGAGGAGGAGCCACGGTTGCGGTGAATTTCACGGGAAAGATGACGGTGATGGCTTGAGTTACCTCCAAAATCCGCGATCTTTACAAGAGGGAGCACTTGGGGATTTACGCAATGCGATGGGGTGGAGGAGAGCTCACGGCTTTTATAGCCCCAAACAAGCATATTTATGGAAACCATAATTTGGGATCAAATCAGTTGGGAGGAAATTTTGGCAATAGAGCACGAAATTTGGTGAATTAACACCATAGATGGAAAGAAAAGATTTGGTGCGGGATTGATGGAGCTTTGGAGCTTCTTTCTTGCTTTAATGGAGGGAGGAGAGAAGAAGCTTCTGCAGTGCAACAGACTAGAAGAAGCTACAATGAGTTGCCTTCATTTTTTTAAATATAGAAGGATTTTTGTAAAGATAGCACATTAGGTTAAAAATTCTAGAAAAATTCTCAAAAAACTTTCGATTATTTTGTACTTAATAAAATTATTTTCAAAAATTTAAATTATAAATTTGCCGAGGCACGGCGGTGCGAGGTCGCCGACCAAGAACATCGCCGCGTCGGCAAAGCCACCGATGGCGTAGTGGAGCCATTGCGGACTGCGTTCTCCGCCGCTTGCCCCATCTCGGTTTCATTTTCCCAACACGTAATGTATGGTCCTTTCCTTTTCGGGCGTTTATTTCCTTTTCCTTGATTCCAAGGCGTTTGTTTCCTTTTCCTTGTTGATGTTGTAGGTGAGGAAGGTGCATTTGTGGCTCTGAGGATGATATCGAAAAATATGGAAAAATAAATCTGCGCTCGCCACCATTGGATCCGCAAGGAAAAAAGATAAAAATTAAACAAGGCTCACGGTTCTTTGGTTCATGAGAAAAATTGAAAAAATTAAGCAAGACTCCCGGACCATTGGTTCCTTAGATAAAAATAAAAACAAAAATTCAAATGTCTCCGTATACCAAATTAGGCTCTATGAGGCTAGATCCGTAAAAAAGTCTCGAGAAGGGTCATATTCGGAAAAAAATACGATCACAATGCCAGGACAATAAAAAATTCAAGTCTTTTCCTTGCATGCGGATCCTCCATGTTTATTTCCTTGTTTGATTCACCCTCTTTCCAAATATGTAGTACGTACAATTTTGGCCAGTAAAAAATTCAAGTCTGGTTTCCTTGCATGCGGATCCTCCTTATTTATTTTCTTGTTTGATTCGCTCTCCTTCCAAATATGTAGGTGGGGAGGTGCATTTGTAGGCCACGAGGATGATTAGACACACTAAATAATGGCCATCGGATGTGGGTGAGTAAAACTGAGGAAAGATCTGAGACGTTCATTTTGATGAATGCAAGTTTCTAGGGACGTTTTGCTGGGTGCACGAGCATTGAACCATCTCTAATGAGGTGCATTATTTAGGGTGGACGTAGGAAAAATTGCGTAGGTGCATTAATTATAAAGGGGTATAGATTTTCAACAAAAACAAAATCGATGACAAAGCATTCTGCTAGAAGTAAACTCAAGTCTAAATTCTAAGCATGGAAATCAGAAAAAAAATCTAAAATAGAACAATTGACAGTAGCAGCCACCAAATTAACATACCAATTGCAATCTCTTATTGAATTTTGTTCTTGTTGTGCGGCCCTCTACTCCCTATCCTCAGCGTCATTATGGTCGGAGTCTAGATCTGGAAGGAGCCCACAAGGGAGCGGGCGAGGGGTGGGGGGTGGGGAGGCGCTCACAGGACCGCATGAGGAAGAGAGAGCGGTGATAGGGTTTCGGCCTTCGGTGCATACAGGCGGGGTGAGCGCAAATGCACCTATGCACCCGCGACCAATAGCCAAGCGGGACCGACTGTCGATGGGACTATCCGTCAACTACCATGTTATCCAAGTGTGTAAACAGGAGTAGGTACAGGCCACGAGGAGAGGCGCGCAACGTGACTGGACGGGTGGGACATCTGCTCGTGATCCGATGGTTGAAGGCATGGACAGCCTACACTAGTACCCAGCTCCACCCGGCCGTGTGTCGAACTCCGTTACTATCCATGTCACCCAAAATGCTGTGGTGAGGGCAAATGGCAGTAGTCTGGGTGGATACGTGGGTTTACGTACGGATACCTGACAGCCAAGTGCGGCTCTTGTTGAGTACAAGCCAAACGAGCCTAGCTACCAAGATAAGTAAGAGATCCTCACGATAGTAGTGTCACTACTACAGAACAGCACATCACTGCCGGTTTCAAAACCCCATCACTGCCGGTCATTGGCGTCGGCAGTGATTGGTCGGCAGTGATACTCGAGGATTATCACTGCCGGCTCGAGAACCGCGAAGATAAAGATTATCACTTGCGGTTCTAGCTACAACCGCGGTGATATTGACTATCACTGCCGGATCAAACTAAAATCCGATCGTGATAAGGACTATCACCGCGGATCAAACCAAAATCCGGCGGTGATAAGGATTATCACCGCCGGTTATATCTACAACCGAGGATATTATACTAACACCGCCGGTTGTACCATAATCCGGCGATGATATATACATATCACCGCCGGTTTTCTCCAAGAACCGCGGTGAAAATCTTGCATATTTTTTGTGCAATATATATATATTTTTATATAATTGTTTACAATGTCCATATGTTAGTATATAAAGCATCGTTCAAAGCATAATTCAAATATATGCATGTATCGACTAAGCATCGTTAAAATCATAATTCAAATATATTAAATTACGCATCATATAATTTGCTTTTACAATGTAGCTCGACTACATGTCATCCCGTTGCTTTGATTTTACAATGAGTCGAAGTAGACATGTCAGCGTCTAGGCCGTAGGAATGAGGCGATGAGGCTACTCGTGGAACTCGCCGTTTGGATTGATGATCTCATCATGAATGAATCTGCGAGTGTTCTAGAATTGCTATAATTTCGTGAGCAATAACTTATTGGTTCTCGCTTGGGCGCTTGTTTTGAAAAAAATGAAGTTACTTAATGATGATATTTGTTAAATAAAAAAGGGCATCAAAGTGTAATTACGTACCATGGCTTCGTTATAGCCGACACTCTCCGTGACAATTGAATGCATATTTGTACATACATAGAATGCACATAAATTGTTTCCGGGTTCCTGCTTCATGCATGGGAAGTCATTTATTATTTCAAAAATTTTCCGGTATGGATGATACCGAATACTTTTCTTGCAGTACCGTGCGAAAGCCCTGTGAATGATTTTGAATAGTAATTAAACTTAAATGCAATAGAATGGAATTTTGCTAGAGTAATAACGCAATGATCGAGTTTACATTGCTCATGTCCCAAAGGTCTTGGTATAGATTAGTTTGTTTTCTCATGGAGTCCAAGACAAAAATCCGCTAGCATCTAATCGGATGACGAGGAGGACCCAGTGAAACCTGCACATATATGTCAACGTAGTCAATTACTCCCACATCGTACGTGTTACGCAAAAATAGTAAAACGATATTAGAAGTCAGGAGATACGTACTTGAAGTTATAGGGTAAAAGAACGGAGGTTTTGTATTGCAGCTTCAAAAAAACATTAAATAAATAGTCTTCAACGAATCGTGGATTATCGTTCACAAGTTTCTCGTTGACGAGCCCCGGATCTAAGAATGCTAGATTGTCATTGTTATTTCTTCTACATGTCTGTACCTCCATTCTACATAAGAAAGAAGTTAGAGATGCAATTAAACAAGATGCAAATGCTCAACGATATCTTGACTGCACTTACAAAGTCCATAGTCTAAGTATGTTCACGTCCGGGCATCTTCTTTGGTACAACATATACTGACTCCGTGAAAAGAACCCAGCAGATGTTATCCCCATTGTGAAAATCTTGCTCTGTATCCGATCGGGAACGCCTCCATACCATCGTTGGATCGCTTGCATGTACCATCGATGGACGCGCCGCAGAGTGAGTTGTAAGGTTGTCGAAATGAGCCGTTCAACCAATGTTTTCCCATAACAAACTTCCACGAGACCTTGCGCGAGAGCATCTAGTTGAACATCATCCGCTTGAGCATCCCGCTTTAACGTGTCGGCACTAGCCGCCGCAAATCTTGCTTTACGGATATGCGCTCGTAGTCCGATATTTTGCAAGGTTCGAAGCTCGCCCGTCTTTTGCACTTTGCCATACTCAAGAAAAACTTTTGCGCGTCGGCATCAACTTTAGTCTTCTTACATGATGGCACCTTTTAAAGTGAGATGCTACGCAGGCGCTTACATGCTTTTTCTGCTCTTCCTCAGTCATGTCAGCTGATAGTTTCTTTTGTGGTTGTCCTGGGTTCACAGATGGTTGAGATTTCTTCGAGGACGGTGCCGACTGCCGAGATGTTCCCGTTGTTCGATTCTTCATAGTTTTTGGCGGAGGAGTCGGGCTTTTTCTGGTTGGTGCCGGCGGAGGAGTTAGACTTTTCCTGGTTGGCGGCGAGAAGGGCGGGAGGTCTCTGTGTGGAGAGTGCGGCTGATCATCATCGTCGTCGCCCTCATCGTCCGAGCCAAACTTAATCAAGCTCTTGCGCCACGCGAGGAGCCATTCACGTTTTCTCCTAGCTTTTGTTCCCATCCTCGCCAGGATCTCTACCTCCATTTTTCGGTATTGGCGGACGACACTGTCCACTTCGACCCTGGCGAATCCCTGTGGTATCGGGCGACAGTGCAAAATCCGTAGTAGACAACATTCTCAACCCCGACAATCCTTCTTTTTCCTTGAATAACCACGTGGCGCTCCTTGTTAGCTGGATCGGATACAAAAAAGATTTGTGTAACACAATTAGCAAGTACGAATGGTTCTTCTCTCAGATCAGACCAGTTTTAGGTCCACGGTAGTGATACCGTACTTGTCGATGTTCATGCCCCTTGGAAGTCTTACCTATTGGCACGAAAGAGAGGGACCTTCAAAGGTCCGTAATCAAGCTCCCAAATCTCTTCTATGAATCCGTAGTAGGTTTTCCTATCTCCGCTTCTTGTCGTGAGGCATCCAATACGGATACATTGTTTTGGTTGGTGCTCTTTTTATCTTGTGCTCTTGTATAAAAAGTAAAACCATTTATGTCGTATCCTTGGAATGTCCGAATTATAGTGGACGGTCCTCGAGCCAACACTTTCATCGAGCGCACTCTGTCTCAGTATGCATCATGTGCCTACGCAACCAATCGCCGGTTATGTCTATGCTCTCTCGCGATCCAACCCTCGACTTCGTTGGGTTTGTTCTAGATAGCATGCTCTTGTGCATGTTGACATCGGGCCACCACAACCGATTGTCCCAGAATCTGCGAAATGTGCTTGTGTGAATGAAGCTAGATTGTTTGTACGGAGTGATTTCTGCCAGTGTCCCTTTTCCTGTAGCCTACCCTCATGTCGTGATGTAGGCGGACCAATCAGTTTGAGATCCATGTAATCAACGTAGAACTCAATGACCTCCTCGGTTCCCCAACCATCTCGCAATGCAACCTTCCTGGTCGATGTCGATTCTGAACATATTTCTTTATGACCCCATGAACCTCTCAAAAGGATACATCGATGTAGAAACACGGGACCTAGAATCAGTATCTCTTTCACGATGTGAACAATGAGATGGACCATAATATCAAAAAGATGGAGGAAACACATCTCGAGCCTGCAAAGAGTGTGGACCACGTCTTCCTGTAGCTTATCTAGTTTCAATGGATCGATGGCCTTCTGTGAAATCGCGTTGAAGAATGAACACAACTTCACAATTGGGTCTCGGACTTTCTCTGGCAGAACACCCCTAACTGCAATTGGAAGCATCTGCGTCATCATCACGTGGCAATCGTGAGACTTCATACCAACTAATTTTAAGTCTTTCATTGAGACTAGTCTCTTTATGTTGGCAGAGTATCATAATGTACTTCCGCTTCATACAAAGCAAAGGAGGAAGGTTGTAGATACATAGAGTTACCGGCCAAGTGCTATGACGACTGCTCATGTTACCGAAAGGATTCATCCCATCCGTACTCAACCCGAACCTTATATTCCTTACATCATATGCAAAGTGCTTCTTATATTTTACGTCGATGTTCCTCCATTGCACGTAGTCGTGAGGTGTCCGAGCATTCCATCGTTCTTACGCTCTTGGCGTGCCATCGTAGCAATTGGGCATGCCTTTTGTTCGCAAACAATCGATTCGAGACGGGAATTATAGGAAAATACCACACCACCTTACGGGAGATCTCATCTTCTTACGCTTCACCCGACATCTTCATTATCGATGTCTTCATCGTTGCCCTTATACCGCTTTGCTTTGCAAACAACACGACCATCCAAGTCGCAAACTCATTGCGATACAACATGCAATCGTTTGGACATGCGTGTATCTTTTGTACTTCCAATCCCAGCGCGGACAACCCGCTTGGTCCTAAGACGTACTTGTAGGCAACACGTTACCCTCCGGAAGCAAATCCCCAAGAGACATAAGAGCTCGGTGAAGCTCTTATCGGACCAACCATTGCTTGCCTTCAAGCTGCGATGAGTGTAAGCACGGTGCGCAATTTTTGTGCTCCTCCTTGCGGCTGGGTACAATGGTGTCGTGGAGTCCTGTACCATATGTTGGAACTTTTGAAACTCTCTTTCACTCGTGAAGTCTCCTCCCCATCACGCAACATTTGATCCGGATCTTCGTCGTGGTACGCCGACAAGCGTATCTTCAATCGCCGTCATACCGTTGTCTCCGTCATCTTCAATAATGTGTTGCCCTTCATGTACAATCTCATCTTCGCGTGCTTGGTCCAACAGTATAGCCACCTTGAAACCTCTTGAAGCAAGTGTGCGCGTATCGACTCTATGGTAGAAAGCGACACGATTTTTGCGATCAACGCATGGACAGCACATGTAGTCCGCGATTCTTCGACTTGTGCGCGCGTGCGTTTAGAAAATAACTCACACCATTAAAAACTACGCCCCACAACGGTCCGTGTCATACATCCACCTTGGTCCATCTACAATTAATTAAATCAAACATTACATACGCATATAATTGCAAATAACAAATAATTGTAGACAATTAGATTTAAAAACATATGTAGCAATTTTGACTATATTAAAATACATCAACCTTTTTCCGTTATGTAAATATCCATATAGCAATTTTTTAGTATTGTAAAAAATGAAAATAATTGTAAATAGTTATGATATATTTAGACTATATCCAAATATATCAATCTTTTTTTCATTGCGTCAATATCCATCTTGCAATTCCTTATTATTTACAAATTTGGAAAAAATTGTAAGCACTTAGGATATACTTTGAGTACATTAAAATATATCAATTTTTTTTTCTTAGGTAAATATCCATCTAACAAGTTTTTATTATTTCAACATTTGAAAATACACCTTTTTGTCATTATATAAAAATCCACGTGGCAATTTTTTATTATTTACAAAAATAGAGATCAAATTACTAACCTCGAAAAGAAGTACAATACAAATTTTAACAAATTTTTCGGCAGCAGATCATTGCAATATGCAAATCGAGCAAAGACAGAGCGCCTCTCTGTCTTTGCTCGATCGGCGAGAGGCGGGTCTCGATTATATAGAAGACTTATCACTGCCGGTTCTGCGCAGAACCGGCAGTGATAAGCTCAATCGCGCGAAAAACATACTGCGCGGAAGATAATATCACTGCCGGTCCTTGCTTTAACCCGGCGGTGAAAATGCAAGTATCCTCGCCGGTTTAAGCACGACGACCGTTGATATATCTCTGCGGTTGTTGTCTCAAACCGGCGGTGATATCTTGCTTTTACCGCCGGTTGGTTGCATGAACCGGCAGTGATAAGTTATCCCCCCAACTTAATTTTCGAACCGGCAGAGATACGTTATCACTGCCGGCTCGGTCCTAACCGGCAGTGATATGCCGGCAAGGATTGGCTGTTCTGTAGTAGTGTGTAGCAATTGCATATGCATTCTTGCTGTTAAGAGTATCTATGTGCTCGCACAAAGATCAGAGGTTGTGTGAGTCTGGTTTAATTTCCCGCCCCTCTATTTTCATGTGCGTGTTTGGTGGAGGTATTGAGTTGGCAAGGTGTGTATCATGCCGTTAGATGAGGTAAGTCTCGTGTCATCAATAAATTTATCTATGTATCTATCTCTCTATCTACACTAGGTGCGCAATATGCCTGCACGCTGGTAGGGGTGGAAGGAATCGCTGACACAGATAGAGATTCTAACAGAGAAAGGAAATCTTTTTCGGGAACACTTCTCTGAAAAAAAAACAAATTGTCATAATTTCTAAAAATTGCAAAAGCTTGATCATAATCCAATTTTTTTATGGTAGCTCAGGCATGCTCTCAGGACACTTGTAACAAATTTGAAAGAATTTACAAATTTAGTAGCTAATTAAATCAGTGAACTTGCTTTAAGTGTGTCAGTAGCAATGTCAGAATTTTTAAAAATCACAAAAGTTTGATCATGATTTGAAATTTTTATGGTAGCATAGGCATGCAGCTTTCAGGACCCTTCTAAAAAATTCTAAAGCAAATTTAGCAGCTCAATTAAATCAGCGAAGTTGCTTTAAATGCATTAGCACCATTGACAGAATTTTTGAAAACCTCACAAGTTTGATCATGATCCGAATTTTTTATGTTAGGTCAGACATGCTTTAAGGATCATTCTAAAAAAGTTTCCAAAATTTATAACATGATTTATTTGCTCAATCAAATCAGCGAAGTTTTATTATCTTCTCTGTTTTCCCAAAAAAAAATTATTACTGTAGTTGCTACAGTACTCACGAGGCCAGAGTGTTGCGCCTCCTGGGTTCGACGAAGCCAGGACCTCACACTTCGGCTTCAAGGCTTCTCAGCTGAGCTAAGCGTCGACATTGTAATATGGTGCTGAATTAATTTTTGAGGCTACACTAGTGTGCACTGTAGAACGGGGCGACGTGTCTAGCCACACGGGCGCGCCCCGTACGTCTTCGAGAATATAAAGTTTTATAGATTCGCTCTTAAGGCACACTGTAATTTCTATCTGTAGTTCCGTTGCCAATCCCTGATTGAAGTGCAAAGCTACAAAGTTTTATAGGCCAGTCAATCTTTTGTTAAAAAAAACCCTTATATGTAAAAGAAATCACATGAACACGACAAAAAAACAAGAGAAAAAAACTAAAAGAATAGACTCGACACAAAATTTGTTACTACATATTTGAAATGACGGGTCTCTCGGTACGTCTTACTTCGTCACGTTTGTGTTTCTAGAAAGATGGGTAAATGATCATACAGGTATGCCTAGCAAGAGCTGAAATCGTTTGGGCCACAGTGTCAAATAATAGATGGAAGGGTCGAATTCCATGCTGCTTGATGGACGGCGTTGATGCACGCACCCGAGACAGTTTTTTGTTAGAGGATTTGTGTTCAATACGAGTTTGGCCATGGGGCAACTTGTGCGTCCCACAGGCCATACTCAAACAAGCGTCAATCGCTTCCATGGGCCAAGACGAGGGAAGAATGAGAAGACGTCGACAACAAAAGCACTCGCTAAGAGCCCAAGACCAACGATGCGGCTTGGCTTCAAGTAATGCACAAGTAGCCACACTGCATCTCTTATTCATTCACTAGGTCTGGATACGTTGGATGCGATGTGCAAAACATCATTCTTATTGCTGGTAGCCAATCTGGTGTCCTCGCAGCTGAGCACATTAGCATGCCATGCATAGTTGTTCGAAGTAGGTAAACCAGTTTGATCCAAAAAATTCCGACATGTAAACGTCATCCCACCATGTGCTTCTTCCTTATATTATTGCTTGCACAACCATGATTCATCTTTCTACTTTGTGTCAGTTTATCTTTCTTGGCAAAGTAGAGAACCGTTTCTATCTAACGTAGTGTCCAGTGAGTGTTTCCTTTTCCCAGCACGTAATATATGGTCTTTTCTTTTTCTAGAACGTTTGTTTCCTTTTCCTTGAGATGGTGCTAGAGGTGGGGTGAGATCTGTTGTGGGCCACAGGGATGAGTTAGACACATTAAACAATGGCCATTGGATGTCGGTGAGTAAAGCTGAGGAAAGATCTGAGAGGTTAATTTTGATGGAGGCAAGTTTCTAAGGACGTTTCGTTGGGTGCATGAAGGTTGGGCCATCTCTAATGGGGTGCATTATTTGGGGTGGACGTAGAAAAGAATGTTTAGGTGTATTATAAAGGGATATAGATTAGTGTCATTTCTTATATACGAGTATAGGACGAGTGACCAACACTTGCTCAGCAATTAGATGATCTAGACCGTCCATCAGCAATTAGATGGCCAAGGAGTTCATGGGAGCAGTGCCATTTGTTTTCTTTTTTTTTTTTTTTGAGAGTATGCTATTTTTCTTTGAGACAATGGCGCCGTGCCAATTAGTCGTGGACTCGATGTCGCACTGGGGAAAGAAGGCCCAACTCAGTACGGCCCGCCATACTACATTCCTCCACCTAACCGGCCTAACAAACTCTTGTCTTGTCAGCTTGCAAAGGTTGGGTTGTACAATAAGTAAGCCCACACGCCCAAATGTTCTCCACTTTTTATAGCTCTTACGATGGTAAATTTGTAAATTAAGGGTGCGTTTGATACTGTAATCTTATATTCCTCTGAAATCTAATATTTCTCTCAATCTGATTACCAGTAAACACATTACTAGTAATCTAAGATTTCTACGGTTGGTTGCTTTGAAGGAAACTATAAAATAGTCTTAATAATAGTTCAAACATTTCATAGCTCGAACCAACAAGTCAACAAATTTAAATTTTGTATTTGAAATTTTAAACCTTGAAGGTTCATATTTATAAACTCTAAATTAAAAAAATAAAATTTCAAAATTTAAAATTGCAACATTCAAATTTTTAATTTTTTTGGTTCAAAATCTCATTTTGGGATCTTTGAAAAATTAAAAATTGATTTTTAGACTTTAAATTCTAAGAATTTGAAAGTCCAAAATTCAAAATTTGAAACTTCCAAAATTCAAATTTATAAAATTTAAATTCGTAGAATTGGAATATCTAAAATCTAGAATTGAAAATTCCAAAATTTAAGATCAAAATATCATAAAATGGAATTTCAAAATTAAAAAATCTAAATTGAATGAATTTAATATTCTAAAATTCATGATTCAAATTTTGATATTTGGGTTTGAAATTCATATTTTGGAAAATATTAATTCCATAACTCTGATATTCAAATATTAAAATAAAACATTATTTGGATTTTGAATTTTGAAAGTTTAAAATTTGACTGCAATAAATTAAAGCAAATGATAAAAAAGGCAACAACAAAGATTCATTTCCCATTGTAATTTAGGATAGACACCATTTTCTAGAGGAAACACATTACTAGAATTGATGGTAATATGATTCTCGAGGTAATCTTGGATTCTTGTTTCAGATTCCTGATTAGTTTACCAAACAAGATAATCTCATAGGATTACTAAATGATTCCTGATAATCTTGAGAGGATTCCTCCAACCAAACGCACCCTAAGGAACCAAACGCACCCTAAGGAGGGTCGAATCTCATTAGATGGCTTCGGAGGCCACGAGCCAAAGCATTAGCAATGACTCTTATGGTCTTTGCAAAACGAAATATGTCTGTATGTGTGGTTTGGGCTGCGACTACCTTTATCATTACTAATTGGAGGCTCTTTTCGAAGCCTCAACGTTAATTCTAGAGTAAAAAGCTGTAAATTCTCACATTAATAAAAAAAAAAGAGAAATAGCTAGAAATATGTATGTACAGAAGTTATAATAAAATTTGGAAATTAAAAAGCTTAAAATTTAGAGCATTTGAAGTTCTGAACTATTATTCAAACTAAAAATATGCTACATTTTTTTAAAAAAAAGTGGATTTCAAAATTTGTTACTATTATAAGTAAATTATTCAAAGTATGTCGTCCGTGCAGGTGCACAGGTAATGAGAAGCTCTTCTAGAAGTCCACATGTTAATGCCAGGAGGATAAAAAAGTTAGAAATTACCAAATTAATCGCAAAAAAAAATCTAGAAATTTCCACATTAATCGCCAAAAGTGAAAATCTCATCCGTATGTCTTATAGCCTAAGGTCGAGATCTATATAAATTGATGTACTTTCCTAATAATCTTGCTAAGATATGGATCCTGTGTGCCCGACACCTAAGTTGTACCACAATTAATCATATTCTTTGATGAAGACAACAGTTGTATACATGCTTCCTACCGAAATGGATTGCATTTGCTAGCATCCGATAATAAAAATATCGCAGTAACTGGCCGTACCGGCTCGAACCAGTAAAAGAATATCGGTCCAAAAAGTTTGAAATTTACAATTTGAATTTTGAATTTCAATTGATGAATACTAGTTTAGTGTGGTATGTGGTCAAACACTACTACATAATGGTTTATATTAGACGCCTCATCACAGACGGGTTTAAAAAACGTCTGTGATGAGAAACATCACTGACAGTTTTGTAGTGAAACCGTTAGTGATATCATCACAGAAGGTACTCTTCATAAAATATCAGCAATATACATCAATATTACAGACGGATTTAATATAAAACTGTTAGTGATGACTCCTGTAGCTATAATAGTATTACAGACGGTCTCTAATAATTAACCTCCCTATAAAAGGACACCAAGGCGCAGTTCAGCCCCAAACCCTAGCGAACTCGTGGCGTCCTCCACCCAAGCCGGTGTCCTCCCACGGCGAACCCCTCCCTCGCCGGCCTCCTCCCGCGTCCTCCTCCCCCCGCGCCGGCAGCTCTTCTACACCGAAGGTAAGTGCTGCACTGTCTCTGATAAGTTTGGTAATGACAAGGATGTGATATACATGATATACATTGTTCTGTGATTTGTGTGATATACATTTTGCATACTACCTTTGCTAGCATTTTAATTTTTTTGTGCACCTGATGGATGAGCTCGGTTTTGTGAGGTTGAAGGTGCCGTTGTTGGGGTGGAGGTACTAGTGGAGTAGCCGATCTCCTGGCTGGCTCCTCTTCTTGTCCTTCGGTTTGGAGGTGGGAAATGGCAAGTGGGGAATGCTAGTTGCTTGGCTGTGCTGGCTATGTCGTGTGGCAGTTCTAAATTAGTCACTAAAATTGCTGTGTCGTGTCATGTGGTTGTGTTATTATAAATTGATGGCTGTGTCGTGTGGCTCAAAGGTCTACAATCGAGATGTAACATCTCAAAATTTGCCTTTAATATTATTTTATTGTTATTTTGTGTATTTGGTGATTTTTCTGGAATTTATTTTAAATTAAGTGTATTGGCCTTTTTGTGAAAACTAATTAAATATAGATAAAATTTATATAAAGTTTGGCTCAAAATATTTTATTTGAGCTCAGAATGTCTCAAAGTTTTTTGAGATTTTTCTTGTATTTTTCCTGATATTTTTGTTGTTTAAAACTAATTAAATTAGTTATCTGGATTTATGTTAAAAGAAAACCTCGGGAATTTCTATAAATAGTGTTGGGCCGGAGCCCAACACTATTCTCACGCATGGCTCAGTTCGACGAAGTCGAATCAGCCAAATTCGGCTGGGTAACATCAACCGTCGGATCGTGATTGAACGGTCACAATATGAAGATGAGGTTTTAGAACCCTAATGCGCCATCACCGTTGGATCAAGATCGAACAGTGAAGAATGAGCCGTATCGGTTTAGGTAAGTTGAGACCATATCCGTTGAGAAGATGCGGGCGGATCTGATTGAGCCACGTCAGCATGGATCGCAGTCGTTCGTTCACGATCGAACGGTTGTCTGTTGTCGTGTTCGTGTGGGTCTCGGAGTGCCGCCGCCGTAGCTGAGTCGAACTCCGCCGCCATGTCAGTTAGGTTTCCTAGAGCCGTACGCGTTCTTAGAGGGTTATTTAAGGTCGCCGCTGCCTCTCTGAGGATCGCCAGTGCACGACGCGTTGTTTGATCAGAGCCGTTTCGCCGGAGTCGATGTTGTTCGTGTGCAAAAGCTTGTCGCAGTTAGTCAAGAGCCCCACTGTGGTTTTCTTCGTTTTTCGTTGTCGTCGAATCGTTCCTCGTCGCACTAGTTCCAGATCCAAGTCCACTAGTGTGCGCCGCATCGTTTCTGCTACTTCTTCACATCAGAGCTACACCGAAACGTCGTAGCCGCGTCGTCTTCCTCAGCCACGGTGAAGACCTCACCACCATACCGCCATCGTCGGGTTGAAGCTTTGCCGACCGTCAGATCATCGATCAACGCCTGAGATCAAGCCACATAGTCGCTTCAGCAGTAAACCCCATCGGTAAGGTGAGCTGTTAGATTAAGATCTATAAGTTGAGGTAGTGCCACGTCGTGCGATATACGTAGCCGCACGATCCATCTTGTGCAGGGTAGATTGTGCTGCATGCTGTAACCAATCGGGTTGCATCGTGTGTCGGGATCGGGCACTGAGGCATCGTGGATCGAGTCCACGGTGAATTGGTGCGAGCGGTGGACTGAGTCCATAGACCGTGGACATGTGTCACGGTCTGGTTGGCTCGAGTTAGGGCTAACGTCATAAATGTGATTTTTCAGTACAAAAATAATTCGGTTTATTATTTTATTTTCTAATTTTCTGATTTTCTGATTTTTTGCATCATCCTCGAGCCCGTTCTCCCTCATACGAGCTCCAATTGAGGTGATTCAAATTTCTAAAAAATTTTAAAATTGAGATATACTTAATGGTGAATTTTATTTAATTTTTGGAGTTCATTTGCTGTCTGTTTTGGTGTTTATTTGCTTTTCTCTCTCGATTCGCGTAGACATTGAGTTGTGCGACGCATCGGAGGAGGATCTATCAACCCAAGAGCATGTTCCAGACCAAGACCAGGACCTTTACCAAGGCAAGTTGTGCTTTGATTATGTTGAACCCATGTTTATAAAACTGCTATATTGTTTTACCCTATTGCATATTATTTCACGTATACAATTGTTTCAAATTAAATTGGGACTTAGTTAACCTACCAATTTCATCAATACCCTACCTTGCCATTTGTATGCCATAATCTTTTGTCACCATAGATTGGTTCATTATAGTTGGTTAATATTGAAATCAACATGGGTTGGTTAGACCGTGTTAGTTGCTTCGCCATGCCACGTCATCACATGTACTTGAATCATCAATGATTAATCTTGACTAATGGAATATGGAACATGTTAATGAATTGGTGTGTCAGGTGTTGTCACACAATGAGATTGAGTTATGGTGGAGAGGGATGTCACGCAACGATGTTGAATGTTGATGGCACGTGGTGCTTGGTAATCAATTGGGGTGGTAATCACTTAGATTAGGGCAAGTGGCAAGGGGCAAGTGTGCCAAGGTGGGCCCGATGGGCAGAGGGTATGTGGAAGTCTTGCCTCGATCATCTTAAGGACTTAACGTTGCAAGCCTTTGACCTGAGTCAATCATGCAACCACATGTCTGGTATGGGACAGCCTATCTAATTAATTTGTAATGTCTTAGCTTAGTACTATATATGGTGGTGTGAGTCCCGAGTTCATGGATCAACTCACATGGCGCAAGAGGGGGGTCCTAGATGTGGTAACCAGATTAGCTAGTGTTGAAACCTTGGCGGGTAGTACTAGGTTAAGGCAGTGCATAGTAAAGGTTTTTTTATGATCACTCGCCTTGTAGTTTATGGTTGTATCATGTAGGTAAAGTGCATAACCTTTGTAGAGTGTAAATCTATTCGGATAGTCGTGCTCAAGGTATTGAGCAATGCTCGAGAATTACAGTCAAGGGTTAGTTTAATTGAATGGAAACTTGGTTGGGATGGCAAGTTGCCATATGGAAGGTTGGAACTTGACTTAGGATTGAAAACTTGGTTTACTTGAGAAATATTGAAATTACTATTTCCTATTATTTGTTTTACCATCTTTACAATTTATTATCGTACTTATTCATAAATGCTACTTTATTGCAAAATAGTCATGTTAACCTTTTTCTTTGGAATAAGCCTTGGATATAGTTACGTAGAATTGCATTTTGTACGCAACTTATTGAGTGCTTTCAAGTACTCACCCTTGCCAATAACCACAACCAATAGTTGAGGAGTCTACCCCTATCTTGGAGGAGGAGTATCAGGAGAACACGAGTAATTAGGGTCCGAGTCTAGTCAGTTGCCGGTGGTAAACTGATGGGTCATCTACGTCTTCTACTTTTCGCTGCATGTCTTAGCTTTATCTCAAGTCTAGCCCTGCGTGGCTTAATAATGGAAGTTGATCATAAGATCATACACTTCGTTATATTCAATAAATGAAGTCTTATTATTATCGTTGTGTATGATGTGAGTCTTATTATTATCGTTGTGTATGATGTGAAATTTACTAATGTTGAGCTGTATGCACTAGCGTTGATCCAGGGACTAGTGCGGTAAACATAGTGGATCCGAATTGGTGAATTCGGATCCTGACAAGAGACTCGGCAAAGTGCAACTGAATGATTCTTTTGACCTAAGGGCATATATATGGCCATGGGGCTCTAAAAAGTTTGACGCTGCCAAGTTCATGCAATTTCCTTAGGAAGGATCAATACATTAGCTCTTCATTTCTATGTATGGAGAAACAAATGCATGCTAAAATACAGAATCTTTCTATGGATCCTAATCCAAAGGAAGTTACATACCAAGGAAAAGCTGAAAAGGAAAAACCTTTTTTTTTGGTGTAATCTGGTCATTTTGCTCCTTGCAACTGTGGATATCAAGAAGATTGGTTTCATCTATTCTTTAATGCAATTTTAGTAAAGACTACTGGTCACTCATTAATAATTGCAATATTTCTCTAGATATCCTAAGAATTCTACAAAATGCTAGATATTCAACAGGCATAAGAAATAGATTCTTAAGGAGCTAATCAATATTTTTTATAGAAAGAAATAGGTGTACTTATTGATGGGGTGACCCCATATAAGCATATATAGGAACAAAACTGCTTTTTGCTGATATATAATTAGTTAAAGAGTTTTTGAGAAAGTTAGTGCACACATGTCCCAGTAGTCGGGTTCAATTACTCTAAGGGCCTGTTTGTTTTAGCTTTGGATTCTCTAAAAGCTGATTCTGGATGGTGGTTGTAGAGAAGCTGATTCTCCAAAAGCTGAAATCCAAAAGCACATATGAAGTGGATTGTGGATTCTAGTGTATATGGGTGGGCTGGATTGTCATAATCGGATTCTAGAATTGGGCTGTTTGTTTTTTATTCTGTTTTTAGGGCCAGAATCCAGAATCAAAAGCTAAAATAAACAGGCCCTAAGTTGCTATGTAGACTTCTAATTGCTGTCTTGAGCTCACTGAAATTTGTTTGTGACTACTGTTCATGTGGTTTGTAATATACATACATACATACATACATACATACATACATACATACATACATACATACATATATATATATATATATATATATATATATATATATATATATATATATATAAGAACGTTGAAATTCTCATTGCCACTACTTTGATCAATCCATTATTCTGATATGTGAGAATATCATTTTGTTTTTTATCTAAATTAATTAACAAGATTGAAATCTGATTTTGGTAAAATAGAAGACATGGAAAAGTTGTTAGACGCTAAACAAAAAATTGAGGTGGAGATTGAACAACTAAAGGGCAAGTCTGAGTTAACTAAAAATATTTATAAGATGAAAAACTGAAAGACATAGATGATAAATTGCAAGATATCGAATCCCTTAACACGACACTCATCATTAAGGACCGCAAAATGAAGTTGAATATGAAAATCAAGTCGTAAATTGCAAAACGTGAGTATGACTAATATGAGAATAACAAGTATGCAAATCATAAAGTAACAACTCACAATCCTCCATGATTGTGAGTAACGCGTCATGTCATTGACATTCCCTGGCATATAATCTGAAACAAACACTTTCCAACAAATGTCACCAATTCAAACTATTTGGAAAATACCATAACTTCTAACTAGTGCAGGAGCATCAAATGTCCCTTGACCACAAGAATGGATTTTCGAAAAGACTTACACTCTGCAGAGGTGTTCAGTTTTACCCACAAGACATGACTGACTCTTTTTGCAAGCTATTAGCACACTTCCTTTGGTGTGTCACGGAGAGTCATGACATAACCGTTACATAACATAGACCTGACAAGGATTAGAACCCTGCTTTCCTTTTTGGCCCTCTCCTTTTAATAATTCATGATTATGCGCTGGTAAATGGGCCTGTTAAACTTAAGCCCATAATGCCCCAAGTGAAAAAGACCATCCCTATCCGAACGGTTAGATCTCTAACCAGTTCAATCAAGGATGGTCAAACCTATCTCACACTGGTCGTCTCTGACCAGTGACACGACCACCCCGACCAGCAAACTGGTCGGGGGCAAGTGGTATTCCCGTATAGCCCTCCGTGAGGACAGTTATCTGATATAAATGAATAACCACCTGGAGGTTATCACCAGAAAAGGTGTCCTTTGGTGAGAAGACATCGTTTGATGGGAAGACATCTCCTAGAATTCAACTACCGCCTCTTCATCAAGGATAAATAGGGGGCCAATCTGCATTGTAAATATTATAATTGATTCATCCCGCAATCAATAGCATCACCTGTAATCTGTTATTAGCCTTCTGCAATCACGTAGATCATTTTGTACTTGAACATTTCTGTCACAGCCGCTTGGCTAATAATGAAGCATTCCCATATTTTCCATTGTTTCCATTTCTATATCCACGGGCCCACATATCATAAAATTTATGTAAGTTCAATTAAGAGACCCAAGGTTTTAGACATCGACAGTTGGCGCTAGAAGGAGGGCCTCCAGATACTAAAATCAAGCAATTCTTCTCAATGGATTATGAGGAAAATTGGTTTAACCTCGCCGACTATGCCTATCTCACTCTGATGACGAGCCAACGGAGGAGCAATGTAAGTGCGACTTCTATTCTGAGTATGTTACTGTGAAAGAATTGGCAAAAATTGAGGCGGAGGTTGAGGCCGAAGAACAATCGTCCCATTCGCCAAAATTTAAAGATCTCATTACTCCTCTAGTAAATTTAGAGGAAGATATCAATGAGGCATGTTCCATAGAAATTGATAATGAAAATGTATCAAAAGGAAGTAATAACCTTCTGAACAATTCAGCCTCGGAAGATCATCTCCATGGTTTGGATTATATGCCTTCATAGGATGAAGATGGAGATTTAACGCACTCTGTTTACTTTGGTTTTCGCGCTTGCGCGGTCACTAGTGAAGTAGATAGGCAGCAGGCAGAACGTGAAGAACAAGAAGCCCAGGAAAATACCTAGAAAACCGCTCAGAGTGAATACGAGCGACGTATGGCAGAGAAGCAAAAATCTATTATCGAGGCTTGACGTTCGTATTTTCAAAATCAACCAAGCACCTCATGGAGACTTCAAGTTTCTAGAGGACAGCCTCGTCAAGGTGCATTCGTTACGCCACCACCTCCACAAGCAGTGGCAAGGGATTGCGACTCTACTCAAAGCAATTCGCAGTAGACAACCCCTATTGAAAAAATTCGCATTTATTCAAATGCAATTCTTAATCTTCCAATGGAGGGAGACGATGCATTGAATGCAACTGTTATACGGTCTATTACTGCTGATCTACAAGAAGCCGTGAACGAGGTGCAAATAAGATCTCTCTCAACAAGATCTCAGATCGAATCCTGTGTGGAGGGATCCTCGTCTGGTCGGTGCCATCAAGGTGCTAGTCACCAGAAACGAGGGGGCCCACGACGGAGAAGTGTCTTCGAGCATTTTACCCCAAGTGAAACTTCTAACCGTGGTCGGAGACGATCACGTTCTCTTGAGAATATGGACCAAGCTCCTAATGTACGATCACGTTTTGGTATGTATACAGGATGCAAAGCTTTCTCTCCTGGGCTCAGAAATGTAACCTGGCCTAAAAAATTCAAGCAGGGATCACTAGAGAATTTTGATGGAACCCAGAATCCATCAGAATTCTTACAGGTCTATACTACCACCATCCAGGCTGCTGGAGGTGATGAAAAGGTAATGGCCAACTATCTTCCTACTGTTTTAAATGGATCAACACGAACTTGGCTATTTCATCAGCCAGAGGGTTCCATTTACAGTTGGGAAAATTTGTGTCATGCAATCTCAAATAATTTTAAAAGTTTCTACGCCAAGCCTGGCAAAGAGGATGATTTGCATAGTCTTCATCAAACTTCTAGAGAAAATTTACGACAATCATTAAAAGGTTTGTAGAAGTACGCAACACCATCCCTAATATTTCTGACAGCTCGTTGATTCATGCTTTTAAGCAGGATGACCGCTATAAGAGATTCACTGAGGATCTCAATATTCATCCACCGTCTACCATACCGGAGCTTTTCGATATGGCTGACCAATACTCAGATGCGCATGAGGCTATTGAATGGAACAAAATGGTTGATAAAGGCCATGATCCACTGCAACCTGCTCTCCTGGCATTAGAAGATCAGAAGATGAAGCAAGTCTCTAAGTCTAATGATCTTAAAAGGGTGAATAAGAAAAAGAAAAATAAACAAAAAGCCCACCATGAAGTGGCAGGAATTGCAGAAAGACCAACATACTCCAAGGGAAAGGCACCTTGGAAGAAGACAGCTGGTTGCCAAGATGACCATTCTGGATCTAAGAATCCTAGTGCAACCAGTGGCAATAGTCGCTGGTATCAGTTACATAAGGTTTCAGGATATGATCTGCGGAACTGTCGTACATGGTAGAAGCGCATGAAAGATTTCTACTCTAGTAAGGGTCCTATGCCAACCTTACGAGAAGATTCAAGCAACAAGGATGTAGATGGTGACGAGGAAATGGGCTATCAAAAGCCTGACAATCATGTCAACGTCATATTTGGCGACTCATCTGCATACACCTCAAAGAGGCAATTTAAAACTGCATGAAGGGAGGTAAACAATATCGATAGCCGGGTTGGAAATCCAGAATACCCCAAGTGGTTGGAAATCGACCTCACCTACAACAAGCAGGATTGCTCAAAAGGTACATCAGTTTTCAGAAAACTCCCATTAGTAGTTTCTCCAACTATTAGCAATTGCAAAGTTGGAAGGGTCTTAATTGATGGGGGAAGTTCTCTGGATCTGCTTTTTATTCATACTTTGGATGAGATGCAAATCCCTCGTTCAAAAATAAGGCTTGCTACAAACCTATTTTTTGGGATTGTACCTGGTCCTTCTATAACTCCAGTGGGATAGATTGTATTACCTGTCACCTTTGGAAATACTGATAATTTTAGAATGGAATTGATTTTATTTGAGATTATTGATTTCGAGTCAGCATATAATACTATTTTGGGTTGACTATCACTAACCAAATTTATGGCAGCAACTCATCACGCCTACTACAGTTTAAAAATTCCTGGTCTAAAAGGCGTGATTACTGTGCAAGGTAACCAACTTACTGCACTTAATTGTGATCGCAAATTGCTTGAAATTGTTGATCAATTACCATTAGGTGATAATAATGATGCAAAAGGTACAGGCAAATCTAGCAAGACGGAGAGGCTGAAGGCAGTTCCTCAGCCCAATGAACAAATAAAGCAAGTTTCCATTGATCATACCGACCAGTCAAAAACTGTTCGGATAGGATCATCAATGGATGCCAAATAGGAAGACGCGCTCATTGCTTTCCTCCAGGCTAATGCAGATGTATTTGCGTGAATGTTTCATTCATGAGGTTGATCATCCTGATTGGCTTGCGAATCCGGTCATGGTCATCTGCACCTAAAGCAATACGATAACACCACACGAACTGGAGTAGGGACATTCAGCCCGAACCAGTATACATCTTGGGCTTTTTAGTCTAACCATTCAAGGAGAGGGAACGTGCGGCCCCTTAGACTTATAAATTTACTTGCCGGTGACTCGAAACCCCGACAATCGTGCAACTAAGGAACGTGCAGCATGTTGATTCTATTCACAAGAACCTAGTGAGCGGCTCCCTTCTCTGTAGAGATGGGTTTAGAGTGGTTTTTGAGTCCAATAAAGTAGTCGTGTCCAAACGTGGATTGTTTATTGGTAAAGGCTATGAGTGCAGAGGCTTGTTCCGTCTTTCTCTTTCTGATTTATGTGATAATACAGTGAACCATATTTGTGGCAATTCTAATGGAGATGAGGCCAGTGTGTGGCACTCACGTTTATGTCATTTAAATTTTGGTTCAATGTTTGATTATCCAAGATGAGTTTAATTCCAAAACTATCCATTGCCAAAGGTTCTAAGTGCCAAAGTTGTGTACAATCTAAGAAACCTCGAAAGCCTCACAAGGCAGCCGAGGAGAGAAATTTGGCACCTCTAGAACTCATACATTCAGACCTTTGTGAAATGAATGGTGTGTTGACAAAGGGTGGAAAAAGATATTTCATGACATTGATTGATGATGCTTCTAGATTTTGCTATGTTTACTTGTTGAAATCTAAGGATGAGGCGCTAGTGTACTTTAAGATCTATAAGGCAGAAGTTGAAAATCAACTTGAAAGAAAGATCAAAAGACTTAGGTCAGATCGTGGTGGAGAGTATTTCTCTAATGAGTTTGACTTATTCTGTGCGGAACATGGGATTATACATGAGAGAACGCCTCCCTATTCACCCCAATCAAACGGGGTTGCTGAAAGAAAGAACCGCACTTTGATTGACTTGGTGAATGCCATGTTAGACACTGTGGGTTTATCTAAGGCATGGTGGGGGGAGGCTTTATTGACTTCATGTCATGTGCTAAATAGAGTTCCAATAAAGAATAAGGAGAAAACCCCATATGAGGAATGGGTTGGGAGAAAATCATCACTTTCTTATTTGCGCACTTGGGGGTGCTTGGCGAAAGTCAACATACCGATAACTAAGAAACGCAAACTTGGGTCTAAAACTATGGATTGTGTATTTCTTGGATATGCTCATCGGAGCATAGCTTATAGATTCTTAGTAGTAAAATCAGAGGTATCTGACATGTTTGTCGATACGATTATGGAGTCTCATGATGCAACATTCTTTGAGAATATATTTCCTATGAAGGATTTACATAGCATGTCTAGAATAAATTTTGAGATAGTTTCTGAACCTACTGAATCTCTTGAACACTTACCTGAGCAAATTCCTGAGGAGGAGGATAGTGAAGCTCCAAGGAGGAGCAAGAGACCAAGGATTGCAAAATCTTTTGGTGATGATTTCACTGTGTACCTCGTGGATGATACTCCCATGTCTATTTCAGAAGCCTATGCATCCCCAGATGCTGACTACTGGAAGGAGGCAGTCCGTAGTGAGATGGATTCCATTATCTCTAATGGAACTTGGGAAGTCACGGAACGACCTTATGGTTGCAAGTGGGTATCCAAGAAGAAGATTAGGCCTGATGGTACGATTGAAAAGTACAAGGCTCGGCTTGTGGCTAAGGGCTACACACAAAAAGAAGGTGAAGATTTTTTCAATACCTATTCACCTGTCGCTAGAATGACCACTATTCGAGTGCTACTTTCCTTGGCTACCTTATATGGTCTTATCGTTGATCAAATGGACGTGAAGACAGCTTTCCTTAATGGAGAGTTAGATGAGGAGATCTACATGGATCAGCCTGATGGTTTTGTAGTAGAAGGTCAAGAGAGCAAGGTGTGTAAGTTGCTGAAATCTTTGTATGGCCTGAAGCAAGCTCCTAAGCAATGGCACGAGAAGTTCGATAGAACTTTGACTATCGCAGCTTTGCAAGGAATGAGTCGATAAATATGTATATTATCCGCATGGTGGGGGTGAGGAGTTATATTGTGCTTGTATGTTGACGACATACCGATATTTGGTACAAATCTTGATATGATTAACAAAGTTAAGACTTTTACGTCTCGAGAACTTTGATATGAAGGACCTTGGAGAGGCGATGTGATTTTGAACATCAAGTTAATCAAGGGTGAGAATGGGATTACACTTTCGCAATCTCATTATGTTGAGAAGGTTTTGAATCGGTTTGGCTACATGGATAGCAAACCCTCTTCAACTCCTTATGATCCTAGTCCGATTCTCGCGAAGAATAAGAGAATTGGTCGAGACCAATTGAGATATTCTCAGATTGTTGGATCGCTCATGTACCTAGCTAGCGCTACGAGACCTGATATCTCATTTGCTGTGAGCAAGTTGAGTCAGTTCATGTCAAACCCGGGTAATGATCATTGGCATGCACTGGAAAGGGTAATGCGCTACTTGAGAGGAACAATGAGTTGTGGGATTTACTATTCAAGGTACCCTAGGGTACTTGAGGGATACAGTAATTCAAATTGGATATCAGATGTTGATGAGCTTTATGCCACGAGTGGATATGTCTTCATCATAGGGGGTGGTGCTGTGTCATGGAGGTCTTGCAAACAGACCATATTGACGAGATCAACCATGGAAGCAGAACTCACAGCATTAGATACTGCTATCGTTGAGGCAGAATGGCTGCGTGACCTCTTGATGGACTTACCGGTGGTTGAGAAACCGATACAGGCTATTCTCATGAATTGTGACAATCAAACGATAATTGTCAAGGTGAACAGTTCTAAGGATAATATGAAGTCCTCAAGACATGTGAGAAGACGATTGAAGTCTGTCAGGAAAATGAGAAACTCCGGAGTTATTACATTGGATTATATCCAAACTGAGAAAAACCTGGCAGATCCCTTTACAAAGGGACTATCACGAAATGTGATAGATAATGCATCGAGGGACATGGGTATGAGACCCACATGAGAAGTTACACCACAATGGTAACCCAACCTATGTGATCGGAGATCCTGTGAAGTAGGACCTGGGAAAAACAAGTTGTTGGTTAACTGAAGGAGAGTAAAAGACCTTAATCCAATCCATGATGCAATACTCTCATATTCAGCTAATTGACTAAGGTTAGTCGGTGATTGATATTAGGCGCAGTTGGCTAATGCCTTAATGTGTACTATTGGCTTTAATTAGCGAAGACGCTGTTCTACAGGGCGCTCTTGAAAGTACATACCTATATGAGCTTGATTATTGAACGTCGTAATCTATAAGACTGGGTGTTCTCTAGTAAGCTCATGAATGGACCAAGGAGTACGACGTATATGCTCCACCCGCAGAGTAGGCTACAGGCAGCCTAGTATCAGTTTGGTTTTAAGTGAAACTTGTCCATACAAGACTTGCAATTCAAGGCCTAGTCCATTGTTCAAGTTGTGGATCGGTGTAGCTTAATGTTCTAGATGGATGTTCAACTTAACAGTCTCCATCGAAACGCTGGTATATTAAACAGTATTGGAACAGGCAAATCTCTAAGAGGACCTTTGAGATTTGGTGGGGGATTGTTGAATTATATGGGCTTAGCCCATTTAAATGAAAATCCAAATAAATCTCAAAGGCCCATTCATGAAGGGAGAGGGGTGGGATGTCTTTAGTACCATATTGCTTGTGGAGGTGGAGAGAGACCTACTTAAATATGCAGTTGGTTCTCTCCCTATTACACATGGCAATGAAGGGAAGAGAAAGAACCCACACGCGCGCTCGCTCGCCTCGCCTCGCCGGGACGGGCCGGGCTTGGGCATGGGCATGGGCATGGGCGGCGGGCGCGCGGCACCTGCATGAATGGTCCGCCGAAATCGGACTGGATGCCTTGCGCAGACGCAACTTCCTTTTGCAGTTTTTATCTTTTGCTACTCGGGATCAGTTCGAGATATAGAGATAAAATCGTGTTGGTTTCGGATCCAAACTGGAAAAAACGCGTTTTCTGCCACAATATATACTGGCTGAGTCCATGAGCAAAAGATACGAATCTATACACAAGCTTCTGCCTCCTTCCAAAGGTCTTTGCGCCATCACCGTCCGCTCCGCCTCGTCCCAGGCGTCGGCGTGCATCGACGAACGTGAGAGCAGGTCTCCGGAATCTATCGTCTTTGCGATCCTGCACCGGGAGAAGGCGAATAAGGTTTTTGGGAAGCGCTTCGCGCCACTGCTCACGATCGTTATCACGGCTCATCTACCAGTACGCTCGGGCGCTGTTGTTCGTCGTCGACGCGCTCGGTGCCAACACGTTCTCGTTATCAACAACGTACCATCTACATCGGCTATTGCTTCCTCTACAGTAGATCGGTACATGAGAATCATGTTTAACCTGTTGCTGTTTTTACTCCTGAGTATAGTAGATCTATTCATGTGTAGCTTTGTGATATGCATGTCTAGATTATACTCTCTCAATATGATCATGTTAGTCAATCTGTTCATGTTCATGTTTTATCTCAGAATTTATATAAACCTAAAAGTGCTAATTATTCCAACACCTATAATTTCTTTCAACCGTCTAATGCATAAACTCGAGCGGTCGTTGTTCTTTGACTATTGCTCGCATTCCCCTTGGTGAGTGTGGGCGATACTAAGATTCTGAGACGGATGGCGAGTGCTATGCTTGGATGAGTTGGTTTCAATCCCGGTATGGTTATTCGGAATGGAATCGAAACTCTATTGGTTGCGTAAGTGTGTACGGTGCAACTAGGTAGCTCATATTTGCTTGAGTGAGGGCCATCTGGTTAATACTCCGTGCACGAGACTTTTGGGTGACATTGATCATACACTTAAATAGAGTATGGGTGTCACCTCTGTGTCCAACGTACGAGTGAGAATCGATTCGTATTTCTGGGTGCCCACACGTCGCCACTGGCAACGGGTATATGTGCACCTGATGTGCAATTGATAGCAAATCCACCATTTTTTTACTAGGTGTTGTTGAAATGGGCCTTAGAGTTTAACATTGTCCATTTGGTCCCTTTCAGGGCACTACTCACAGTGGTTTCCTTCGTGCTAGCTTGTGGTAATGGCAACTGCCGGTTAACTCCTCTATGTTCAGCTAGCTTGTACAACTACTGCACTGGGTAGTCGTATCATTTTTAGGGCATGGACGGTTAGATAGAGAGCACATATCTTCAAGAGTCAAGACGTAGCGCAGAAGCTCGCTCGATCAGTAAGGATACAGGATACACTGTGGGAAGAGACTTTCTACTGATTCGATCGAGAAATCAAAACGTTAAAACGCCCTCTGGGGCTTAAAGCCAGAATCAGCTTTCAAAAAGTCAATAATCCCCCAAACACGTAAGCTTTTAAATGGCTTTTAGCATAAGCTAGAAGCCACATATGACTAGAAAAAATCAAAAGCTAAAAGTTAGATAGGACCTGAGCTTATTACTGAGAGAAATTAGTTATTTGTCAAAAAAACCTTTTATATAAAGCTACAACTGTTTTTCAGCTCAGAAAACCAAAACTTGTTTTTCAAGAAAAAAGTTACAGCTTCTCAAGCAGACCCTAAACTAGGTAAAATAATTGTAGCCCAAAAGTAGACAATAATTTTGCTACAACGCCTCGATCGGTCAATCGAAAGTGTTATGAGATAAGATTTCCGTAACCGTTTTGGTTACAATCTATCTCTTATGTGAGGGCGAATCCGAACCCATCTCTTGCCAGTTTCTTTATATATTGGTATCCCCCCATGTACAAGAATCAATCTAATAAAAGCAAGAGAACTCCACCCCTATATTCTGTGTGCTCCTGTTTTTATTCTTGTGATTTTGTTGATGTGCTTTTGATTGATCGTGGGTGAATGACTACGTTTTACAACACGTTATCAGCACGATGCTCTACCGAGGCTACCAATGGTGATCGTCTGCCTGCGACAATCTACACGGCATCGAATTTTATCCTGCTACACGCGATCATCCTACGCCAAGCCCTACGTAAGATAATCACGTTTTTCGCAATCCTTTAATCCTGCAGATTTTGTACCCTGTGGCAGATTAATCATTGAATCCAATTGCCAGTAAGGGTAGATATAGTTTCTATTCATCTTCAAGATTGAAAAAAAAAATCACGGCCTGGCAGCGGCGCACCCGCATGCTCCTACACGGCCTAGCGGCAGAGCACCCGCACGCCCCATACATGCTCAGGCGTCGGCTGTGATGCAGCTTCGTGCAAGACGGCACTGGCAACCCCTGAAGGTGGCCTGACGTGACGACTCCTGTCCCTGCAGAGGCGGTAGAACCCTCACACGCGACGCCCACAATCTAAGGCACCTAAAGCGCCCGCACGAAGCTGAGGCGGCGACGCCTGTCTCGGTGGAGACAACCGCCTGCATCCGCGCTCGACTTGGCCCAACAGCACCCGTAGTGCCCTTGCCGATGCACTCGGTCACCGTTGACCGCCATCGACGCGCGCCCGCCTCGCGCCACGCCACGCCAGTATCTCCACTCGTCCGTCAGATCCACACGACGACGCTTGATCGCCCGCCGCGCGGCCTTGGCTGGCATGTCGGCTGCGGTGGTTGAATCCAAGGCTCGACGCGGTGGCTCCTGCCCCGGCTACGGCAGTTCAGACCGCGGTCGTAAGGCCCGACGCGATGGCTCCCGCTCCGGCTACGGCCAGGCAACGATGTCCGCGTGCATCGACGGCCGCTCCCGAGCTCGCCCCGTGCCTTCGCCTTTGTAGCCCTGGGCTCCTTGGCTTCCGCGCTCGATGCGCGTGTGTCGATGGTGATGGGGCTTCCTGCCACGGAATTGCCTGGCCCGCTGCTCACCTCGTAGCGCCCGAAGTGCTACGCCCGAGATGCAGCTGCGCCAAGCGTCGGCCGCCCCGGCTCCCATGCCTGCTGTGGAGCGACCCTTCGGCTCCCGCGCCGGCAGCCACGGACCAGCTGATTCCCAAGCCGACGGCGGAAGAAGAGGAAAGCCAGCGTGGAGAAAAGCTCACGAAGGAGAAATCGGTCGGTCGGTGCACCTGTAATGCTGCATGAAGTGCGGTCAGGAGGCGGCTAGGGATGGGAACCCTAGCCACCGCCCCTTTTGCCGAGCAGGCCGGCCAGCAGCTAGAGCCCCTTTTTGGGCTGCATGGGCCATACGGCCCGTGACCGTACGGCCTAGCCATTGTAATATATATATATCGTTGAATTAACCATTAAATTCCGAAAATTGATAAATAAATCCTAGAACTTAGTTTTTCTAGGTGTACGGGCTTCCTAAAATTTTGGTAAAATATTATTTAGCACATTTTGGAAGTTCCATTCTCTGGGTTATTTTTCTAGCATTATTATATGTGCTGTAATTTATATTCTGTTATTTAAGTAATTCTGAAAATTTGTTTAATAATTAACAGGAAATGCTAGAAAATTATGAAAAAATATGTATGACCCATTGCTCTATGTCATATTGCTAGATTAATCTTCTTAGCATGTTTTTCAAGTTTATATGTGCTGGAAATATTATTACCTGTTATTCCATAATTATGAAAATTACTTGGTAATTAACAGAAAAACATGAAAAATGCTAGGAAAATTTTGTATAGCATATTGAAAGCTCCATAGCTCTGGATTTATTGTCTGAGCATAATTTCATATTTATATATGATGAAATTTATTTTGCGTGTTACATGGTAATTCTGAAAATTGCTCAATAATTAGCAGAAAGCCATGAAAATTGCTAGAACAATTCTAGGAAATTTTAGATAATTATGTACAGAATAGATATAGACCAATATTTACTGATTGAAGAGTGAGCATGCATTATAATGATTTTACCAGCAGTAAAAGTCATTTTGCATAAATAGAAATAGTATATGTTGAACATCGCAAAGGGGGAATTTATCAAGCTTGCCCTGAATGGCAATAATTACCTTACCTGGGCAATAAATACTAAGATTAGTCTGATAGCTCGATCTTTTGGAGCTACTGTTTTCCCAGCCTGAAGCTGGTACCCCTGCTCTTCCCAAAGCCACTAGATGTACGGCTTTACACCTCCTGAGGCACCATCTACATACGGACCTGAAGGCCGAATAGTTGATGGAAGATGACCAGCTGGCACTTTCGGATTCCTTGAAGGAAAAATATATATCCAGCAAAGATTCGTTATATTGCCAGAAGTACAATGCGAATGGATCCTCCCGTGCTTTCAGGATTTTAAAGGCTGTGGCAATATATAATTTTTGTCATACACTAGCTTGTCATTGATCTAACATTATGTAACCAGAAAGTTACTAATGCTAAAAAAATCGATAAGATATTGTACACATTACACCCCAATATGAGGATACTACCGTAACAGTATCGTCGCCAAGTACCAGAAGTACTTCGAGCTTATATGCATTTTGCTAGAAACAGAAAAGTATGATGAACTCCTGGTGAAGAATCATCATGTACTTCCTAATGGGAGTTTTGCAATGCTTGAAGCACATGCAAATGCTCAACAGGCTAGCAATAGCCAAATCCGCAGAAAAGGCCAATGGAATTGTTTGCACCAAAATTTGGCAGATAGAATCAGAATCGGCAGTCCAAGAGAAACAAGATACGATCAGGATACAGATTGAAGATATTTGGAAATGGAACAGGTTGTTAAGGAAAGCACCATCCAAATAGAGGCCGATACGGATTCTACTCCTAACGTGTTGTACTAGGACTCTATCGGCCAACGGGTATAAAAGAGGCCTAAAGGTGATAAGAAAAGCTGCCCAGAGCCAACCAACCAATTCGCGTCTACTTTTCATCTACTTTTCCGTCGACTAGGAGTAGTTCTTGTAATTTAGTCTTTGTAATTCGATCTTGATCAATAAAGTTGTGCATCGCCGATTGTTGATCTCCTTCAAATTACGCCCCAGGTTTGATTTATTCTGATTTTGTTGCGCATCGCCTTCTTCAGAATCGATCTACCTTTATCCTCTAATTAGCCTTAATCGGCTAATTAGATTTATCCCGTTACCTTGATCTTGATCGGCTTCAAGCTGATTTAGTTTAAGCTGATTGATCGTTACGATCGGCTTTGAGAGAATTTTATCCTCTGATTAGCCTTAATCGGCTAATTAGATCTATTCTGATACCTTGATCTTGATCGGCTTCAAGCTGAATGAGTTTACGCTGATTGATCGTTACGATCGGCTTTGAGAGAATTTTATCCTCTGATTAGCCTTAATCGGCTAATTAGATCTATTCTGATACCTTGATCTTGATCGGCTTCAAGCTGATTGAGTTTAAGCTGATTAATCGTTACGATCGGCTTTGAGAGAATTTTATCCTCTGATTAGCCTTAATCAGCTAATTAGATCTATTCTGATACCTTGATCTTGATCGGCTTCAAGCTGATTGAGTTTAAGCTGATTGATCATTACGATCGGCTTTGAGAGACTTTTATCTTCTAATTAGCCTTAATCGGCTAATTAGATCTATTCTGATACTTTGATCTTGATCGGCTTCAAGCTGATTGAGTTTAAGCCGATTGATCTCAACGATCGGGTTCGAGTGAACTTTATATCTTTTACCTTGTTGATTATAGGTCAAATCGACCGCACGCTCTGAACCGTGTGTTAAATGCGGTGTCTTTGCTATCGTAAACCCTACTTCAAGTTTTTGACGTCAACACACTCTTGGCATGCCTGGTGGGACAACAATGTCGTCGTCTGGCAAGTCGATACCGCCGTCTGACGTCAACCCTGAAGCTATAATTGTCCCTACAATGGATGATTTAACTCCAGAGCAGCGCAAAGAGATTGAAGATCGGAAAACTGCTCTCGAGGAGATGATGCTGAACTGTTTCCAGAAAACCCGACACGGCATCACTCAGAAAAGTGCATTGCCGACGGTTAAAACCCTCAGCGACGAAGGCACCCCTGATGGACCGGTAAGTCGATATCTGCCTGCTCAAGCCGAGTTATCAGATATGATAAATCAATCTGTTCGTCACGCTCTAATTAACCAGTCATCGGCCCTCGTTACAACCCTTAAGCCGATGATAGCCAATAGCGTGAAATCGATTGCTCAGGAGTTGATATCGTCCGGAAGCCTGCTTGACCCAATGCAAAGCCTGCCTAGTTATCCTGTTTTTTCGATACCACAAAATACGTAGAGCGTCACAGCTGGTCCTAAACTATCGGCTATTGCTCCACCACCAACTATGATGCCAGCGCAACCTACTGTCATACTACCGCGAGACCCCCAGACGAGCGGAGTATCGCATTATCAGGCATACACTGATGCGGCAAAGTTAGAAGCATCGGCTAGTTTACAGTCGTCTGCTCCATTTTATGCTTTCCCACAATCAGTTCGGCAGCCGATTGAGTCTGATAGGCACCCTCAGTATCGTGAGTCTGCTTCTTTCAATCCGGCCCTTCATAGGGTGGTAAGCTATTCAGAACCTTTTGTGCCATTACCAGATTAGCCGATTGGAAGAAATAATGGGATTGGGCAGAACGCTCCATATCCATCGGCTCGGTCTAGTCGGCAACCCAAGTTTGAACTCTCGGGGCGGGATGCCTATTCGATCGGTTACCAAAGGCCCGTCGCCCATATACCTGATGGTGTAAATTGGGCTGACCAAATTTCTGCTGTGTTGAGAGATGAAGGACCATGTGGAGGTCCATCCATGTTTGTGATGAGTATTTGACTTTATTTGAGCAAGGTGTGCTCAAGTTTGAGTTTGATTTGGATTGATTTTCAAAATGAAGCAATTTGAGTTGTCTCGCCAGAGTGGCGATCTCTGGCGTATGGATGCGGTAGTAATGAGTTGGATGGTTTATTGCACATCTTTGTGGGCATTGCTATGTGAGGAGTTTCCTTGTCTTTGATGGTTGCAGGACGACGGTGCTAGGTCATGGTGAGGCGAAGGATGACCGGGACTAAGCGAGGAGCGTCGGAGGTCCAGACGGTTGGGAGATCGCCGGAAGATGATCGGAGACGGAGTCCGGGCGAGTCAAGAAGACAAGGAAAGGAGATGATGCTAGCTAGATGCCGCGTGGATCAATGAGGACCGTTGGATTGAGGTCTAGTTGATAGGTTAGCGGGTCTAGGTAGTATGCTTTGAAAACCGTGCAAGAAAACCCGGTATGTGTGTGGGTTTTGGGTTAGCCCTTGCATGGCTGTGTGTGTGGGTTAATCCTAGCCCTTAGATGAGTGCTCTAGGGTTGAGGGACTCATCCAAGGGTGGTAGGTGGCCCAAGAGTAGTATAAATAGGGGTGGAGGGGTAGCCTCCTTCCCTTGAAGGTGTTGAGGTTTTTGATGCTCATTTGAGCTTTGCCCACATGAATGTGAGGCTTTGTAACCTCCCCTTCCAGAAATGAAAGTTTTATTCATCCACCTCTGAATTTATTTTGCGCATTTACATTATGTCTTTACTTTACGCAATTTAAATTCAGTATTTACTTTCCCGCAATTACATTCCCGCAATTTACTTTCAAGTAATTTGGATTTGCCTCCCCTCCTTCTAAATGCTGCTGTTCTTGGATGTTTTGAGTGTGTTCATATGGTTTTACATCTCTTTTGCACTCTTGGATTGAGTAGAGAACATCTTTTCTTTCAAGTTCCAACTTTGTTCTGAACTTGTTCTTCGCGCAGCAGTCAGTGTTTGATTTTTGTAAAAATATAGAAAAATCCTTTTTGAGTGATTCTTGTTGGAGGAGGTGCGGGACTATGATATCCGCTTGCAGAAAACTTTTTGAGTTCACTTGTTGCACCGTTTGGGCGCCATGAGGTGAAAACCGAACCCCAAACTTTCTGCTCGAAGTTCTTGACCAGACTGTGTTCTTCGATTTTTCCTGTTTTTTCTGTAAGGATTTTTGAGGAGAAATTTGGTGGAGTTCTTCACGACTCTAATGCTCACAGGGAGAAAAAGTCTCAAAATTTTGTGAGCTATAGAAACCCACCAACCTCCTGTGCAAATTGAGGACAAGTTCTGGAAATCCTGCTTTTGCTTTTCTGAAAGTGACTTTTGTGATTTGAATTGATGTCCTTTCTAAAAGCAAGAGTTTGAATTGATTCCTCTTTATCTTGGACACTAGACAACCAGGATTGTGACTCAAAAATCCCCATATATTTTATGGTACTTATCCATGCAAGCTTGGGGTACACATAGTTGTCTAGTTTTTCGGGTTTTTCACAATTCCTTTTGAGCGATCTTGTCGAGGTTTTTGTTGGAGTATTTTGGGGGAATTTTTATTTGCGACCATTCACCCCCCCTCTGTTCGTCATTTCGGTCCTTCAAGAGATCAGTTTGACATACAGCCAAAGGGAAAAACCATCGGCTATAAAAAGCTGTATCCTGATTATATAGATCGCATGCCGTACCCAAATAACTTTAAAGTCCCTGATTTTGCAAAGTTTTCTGGGGATGATTCGGTGGCAACACTTGAGCATGTCGGATGCTTTATTGCTCAGTGTGGTGAGGCAGCCCAGTTCGATGGGTTAAAGATCAGATTGTTCCTGTTGTCATTATCTGGAACGGCCTTTACTTGGTTTACCAGCTTACCCCCAAATTCGGTCCACTTATGGAACGATTTGGAAAGCCGATTTCACGGATACTTCCTTTCGGGCAGTTTGGAGCTCAGGATTTCAGATCTAAGTTCGCCCAATGTAAGTCCGGGAATCGTAAATGATTATGTTAAGAGATTTAGGAGGTCGAAATCGGTGCTTTAATGTCACATTGCCTGACAATCAACTAGCCGATTTAGCTTTCCAGGGGTTAATTCCTCCTTTAAGAGAAAAATTCGGGGGGCTGGATTTCACCAATTTAAGTCATCTCCTACAACGAGTATCAGCTCAAGAAAGCCGTTTCTCCGATGATAACTGCTTCAAAGATGAATTCAAGAATTACAAAGACAAAATACAATCGGCTATAGAGGATGACCAATTAAAATTTTCAGAAGAGCTGACGATGCAGCTGGACGCTGATCCTTTTCCCATAAACATGGTGGGATATACGGGTAAAGAAAAAGAGCCGATGAATAATGAAGGATTGGCCCAACATGTTATTACACAGCCAGCTTCCGGAAACAAGCAGACGATGAAAATCACGATCGGCTCGTTGCGTATAGAAGCCGATCGCGAGGCAAAACTCCAGGATGTCAAGATCAAAGGGGAACCATAGGTCGGCAAGTGGTATACAAAGACCTGTAAATCTCCGCCCAAGGCCACCTGTTAAGCCCAAGCCGACATTTTCTTAGTCGGAGAGAAGTACGAAGGATGAATAGCCGATCGCGATATCCTCGGCTTCGGTCGGATAATTTATATCGGATCGACAACATCGAGAGAGCTCACGAGAGATGCCCTTTTGGCGCTTTTGTTGGGAGAGGGAGTAGCATTGCCATCGCCGACACTTGTCCGATGGAGCATTACCCTCGACATGATTGGCCGAAAAGATCGGTAAAGGATCAGCTAATTAGGCCAGTGCTTGATAGGTCTAGTCAATCAAATCGAAGGCCGGTCAAGGAAAGAATTTCTATGCCAAACCAAGTCGACAATCGGGCAGAGAGCAGCCACGCGAATGCAAAAGACTTGGCTGGCAAGATACGAGAGCCAATTGAGCCTAAGCCGAAATGGTGTCCACCTGGCCTCAGTCGGTCACAGCGTAGGCGATTACAGAGGCTCAAGACATAGGAAACGAGGGAAGCAGAGGCTGAGAAGTAAAGAGACCAAGCTTTCAATGAGCTTCGGCCGATAAAAACAGGTAAAAAGGAATGGAGGAAGAAAAAAATCAGATTCGGCCGATAATTTTAGTTCGACAAAGCCGATCTAGTCTGAAAATCATACCACCCGTCAGCTTGAGAGATAGCCGATTTGGTAAGGGATCATCGTTGGATCGTTTAGTGTGCATCGGTTTGTTCAAAGTACTGGTTAGATCTTGATTGGCTAGAACTCAAATATGAATATACGAGTTGGCCGATTATCGACCTGAAAGCTAAATTAACTCGATGCAGTTAAAATTTTGGTTATGATAAGAAAATATATGTTTAAGCCGATGATGAAAATTTTTGAAAGATAACATGTTATCTTTCAAAAATGGGGGGCATATGTTTGCACAAAAATTTAGCAGATAGAATCAGAATTGGCAGTCCAAGAGCAACAAGATAAGATCAGGATACAGAGTGAAGATATTTGGAAACAGAACAGGTTGTTAAGGAAAGCACCATCCAAATAGAGGCCGATAAGGATTCTACTCCTAACGTGTCGTACAAGCACTCTATCGACCAACGGGTATAAAAGAGGTCTAAAGGTGATAAGAAAAGCTGCCCAGAGCCAACCAACCAATTCGCGTCTACTTTTCATCTACTTTTCCGTCAACTAGGAGTAGTTCTTGTAATTTAGTCTTTGTAATTCGATCTTGATCAATAAAGTTGCGCATCACCGATTGTTGATCTCCTTCAAATTACGCCCCAGGTTTGATTTATTTTGATTTTGTTGCGCATCGCCTTCTTCAGAATCGATCTGCCTTTATCCTCTGATTTGCCTTAATCGGCTAATTAGATTTATCCCGTTACCTTGATCTTGATCGGCTTCAAGCTGATTTAGTTTAAGCTGATTGATCGTTACGATCGGCTTTGAGAGAATTTTATCCTCTGATTAGCCTTAATCGGCTAATTAGATCTATTCTGATACCTTGATCTTGATCGGCTTCAAGCTGAATGAGTTTAAGTTGATTGATCGTTACGATCGGCTTTGAGAGAATTTTATACTCTGATTAGCCTTAATCGGCTAATTAGATCTATTCTGATACCTTGATCTTGATCGCTTCAAGTCGATTGAGTTTAAGTGATTGATCGTTACGATCGGCTTTGAGAGAATTTTATCCTCGATTAGCCTTAATCGCTAATTAGATCTATTCGATACCTTGATCTTGATCGCTTCAAGTCGATTGAGTTTAAGCCGATTGATCGTTATGATCGGCTTTGAGAGAATTTTATCCTCTGATTAGCCTTAATCGGCTAATTAGATCTATTCTGATACTTTGATCTTGATCGGCTTCAAGCTGATTGAGTTTAAGCCGATTGATCTCAATGATCGGCTTCGAGTGAACTTTATATCTTTTACCTTGTTGATTATAGGTCAAATCGACTGGCACGCTCTTGAACCAGGTGTTCGTCTGGTGTGCTGCTGTCAGAAACCCTACTTCATGTTTTTGACGTCAACAGTACTATAAGGGATAAGTGGAAGAATGACAAATCAAATAGGGGAACCGGCAATTGATAGTGGAAAAGTAAAGGTAAAGGGCGAGTGGCTTCCAGAAGTAATACTGCAAACCCTGAATAACCCTGTTTTATGTATGGATGCACTGGACATTGGTCATGCAACTATCGCATCCTGAAGTATGTGGTAGACCTTTACTTGCAATCCACTGAAAAACTAAATAAGACCCGGGGAAATAATATTAAGTCATACTTCACCGTTCAACATGTTGTTGATACGGATGTTGAGAAGTGTGATGATATGATTCTTGAAATTATTGAGTTCGAGGAGTCCCAAGAGGGCACCTACATCTCATATGGAGACCTTAATTAGTCTCCTAAATATCCCCTCACTTTGCTAAGTCGATGTCGCATATTCCTTATAAGTCTCCTTATCGGTTTAACCCAAGTCCCTAAATGAACATTTGGTCTACGCTCCTGTTGAGCGATTATCATTAAAAAAATGAATAAATTGATATTTCCCAAATATTTGATTAATTGTGCTATGTTTGTTCTATATTCTACAATTTGTTTCTGATGCAACAATTGTTTGATTGTTAAATCATACTTCCAATATAGAACAAAGTATAATCCGAAGGCGGAGGAGAAAATCTGTCTAGAAGACAGTTGTACCACACTAAGTGAATTGAAAATATTATGAGTATCGCCAGAAGCGATACTCTCATAGATGGCACTGGAAGAATGCCATATTATACCCTGAGTCCAGTCGTACTCCCTTAAGTTTTATAGACATTGGTCTGAATCGTTTCCATATAGAGATAAAGAATGAGGATGGTACAAAATACCTACTCATTACTAAGTTTAATAGGTGTACAAACATGATTCTCCTTCAGATTATACTGTGCACATATAAAACCTGAAGTTTGTGTTGCGATAAAAACCCAGAAATATTTAAGATCTAGCAGATCGACTGGGTTACCCTGAGTTGAATAGTATAAGAAGAATAATTAATATTTCTGCTGACCATAGCATAAAGTCTTTCCTAGACCTGAAGTTTTTCTTATACCCTGGTTGTGCTAAAGGAAAGCTTATCCTTAGATCTTCTTACCTAAAAAGTTAGGGAAGAATCAATGAATTTCCTGGAGAAAATTCAAGGTAATATCTATGGACCTGTTCAGCCCCTGTTAGGGCTCCTTTTAAGAAATTTTATGGTACTGATAGATGCTTCTACTAGATGGTCCCATGTATATCTCTTATCTACTAGGAACCATGCTTTTGCCCAAATTATTAAGTTAAGAGCCTACTTTTCAGAAGAAAGGATCAAGTCTATTCAAATAGATAATGCTAGCGAGTTTACCTCAAAAGCATTTAATGATTATTGTATGGCTCCGGGTGTTAATGTAGAGCATATCGTACCTAATGTCCACATTTAAAATGACCTTGCAGAGTCATTATATTAAAAGAATAAAAACTTATTGCTTGGCCGCTCTTGCAGAATAGTAGGCTTTCCACCAGTTGTTGGGGCCACGTAGTGCTGCATACTGCGGTATTAATTCAACTCAGACCAACTGCACATCATGAAATTCCCCCGTTGGATATAGTGCGTGGAAAAGAATTAAGTATTTCCCATTTGCGAAAATTTGGTTGTACTGTATATATGCCAATCTCTCCACCACAGCGTACCACCATGGGACCTTACCGGAAGTTGAGGATCTATGTAGGTTATGAACCTCCGTCATGTATTAAAATACCGAGAGCCTATGACAGGGGATCTATACACGGCTCGGTACGCTGATTGTACTAAGGACATTTTTCGGCATTAGGAGGAGATAAGTACCACATTAGAGAATGCCGAGTTCTTTAGATCCAGGCACTAAAGAGACCGAACTTGAAGTTCGGAGGATAATAAATCTGCAATAAATAAGCTTATAATCGGCCAAATGCCTTCACTGTTCATAGAGTGGAAATACCCTAGAAGGATATTGAACCCACTCTTGACCCTCATGATAAAAAGAGGGGGAAGCCTCTAGGTGCACGGTGCTCAATTTCGCGGAGACGTCCGCAGAAGTAGAGAACCGAACAAATGAGAACACTACCCATGACAGTGGAAGAAGCTCAACCTGATGTTGAGAAAATCCCTGAAGTGAGCCATCCTGAAGATGGTAACATCCCTAAAGTGATCCATCCTGAAGATGATAACCCCAGCGTATATTTGCGCGCACAATTCAACGCTGAGAAATCGGAACACCCAGACTCCATCGTTGTGGGAAATCACGAGGAGATTTACAAAGAGATATCCCTGAAGTGATGCAGGAGAATTGTATAAAAGAAATACTACAATTGTCCACATATAATTGCTTCTAAATTTGCTAAAGCTAGATCCAAAACCAAAGTCCATGGCAGAGTGCTAGAAGCACTCAGATAGGGTCAAATGAAAAGAAGCAATTGAGGCAGCGCTCGCTTATTAAAAGGAAAGCTTTGGCCCCATTGACCAAACATCTCCTAAAATAATCCATGTAGGACCAGATGGGTTTTTCATCCGAAAGAGAAATGAAATACCCAGGTGTTAGGTCGAGGATGTCAACTAGAGGGGGGTGAATAGGCAGCTTTTAAAAATTTCCTCGTTAATTTCTAGAAAGCAATTCACCCCTAATTATCCTAATACCAAAACCTTAACAAATATTAATGCGGAAGTGATAAACTAAGGTTTTGACAATTAAAGCCTAAATCAACTAGGCTCACTATGTGCACTAACTAATTATGTCTCTAACAATAATTGCAATTCTAAAGACAAGCAATCAATCAATTTAATTTTATGAATATAAATTGCTTGAATAAAAATAATGAAAACAATGCAAGCACAAGAGACACAATACTTTTTACCGTGGTGTTCGGAGACTTGCCGGTCTCCCCTAGTCCACGTTGAGGTTAGCCCAAACGAATTGGACCGGCTCCACGAATTAAGCACCCACCTCGAATCCACTAGTGGTAGCTCCTTTTCCTCTCGGCAGGCGAGCCCAACCTTCACAATCTTGTCGGGCTTCTCACAACCTCCGCTGAGAGCTCCCACAAGACGACGTCGCTCTACGCCGCCTAGGTGTCGGCAAACACCAAGAGTAACAAATCAAGCCTTTCCGCTTGAACTTCACCTAGTGCAACACATGCACTTCCGGTGACATCCTAAGTGCAACACATGCACTAGGATCCTCCTCAAATGCAACACATGCACAAGAGGCTCTCAATCCACTTTCTAATTGCAACACATGCAATTAGGGCTCACTCTTAGATCAAGAAGCAAATGGAAGAGGGCAACACATGCACTCAACTCCTACAAACACCCAAATACTCTAGCAACAGCAACAACTATAGCCCTTGCTCCCCAAGGCCTCCTTTTATAGCCTCCAAACCAAAACTAGCCGTTGGGGACGAATTGGGCAAAAGTCCAGCAAACCCGGTGCTACCGTCCTACTAGGCCCGGTAGCACCGACCACCTCGCCAACAGCTACAAAACTAGCCGTTGCAGGAAATCCGGTAGCACCGGCCAACTAGGACCGGTGCTACCGCTCGGGCGGTAGCACCGACCTTCACCTCGGTAGCACCGGACCCAAGCCCAACACAAAAACACCTCCTCTGGATTTTTCACACCGGCAAGAGGAGCGGTAGCACCGGACCGCCAATCCGCCCAAAAACATCCTTCTCTAGAATTTCCATATCGGCCAGAGCGGCGGTAGACTGGACCTCCGGTGCTACCGGGCTAGCATGGGCGGTAGCACCGGACCGACCTGCAGTACATGCTCCCATAAGCGGTACTACGGCCAGGTGGTGCTACCGGCCTTTGGAAGATAGGTTCCAGGGGGTCCTCAGAACAGGCCCAAGATGAAGGCTCAGAGGATACTCTCCACGTCAGGCTTCATAACTGTACGGAAAAGAATATATCCTAAAGGAAAGTTGAATTTATGTTTAGATATGATAGATACAGTTGTAATCTGAGTCGTTAGAAGGATAGAATAAAGATGTAAACTCTGTCCTATAACCGACTAGAATCTTGTAACCGATCGGAATCTCTTAACCGATTGGGACTCAGAAGCCACCTCACCCCACTATATAAGGGAGAGGGCGGCAACAACATGGGCATCAAGCCACGAGCATAAAACATTCAGACGCCCAAAGCACATAGCGCTTTGAGCAATCTTAGGTCCAAGAAACTGCATAATCCCAAAGCACACGTGATTAGGTATTATCTCCCGCGAGAGCTCAAATCGCTAAATCCCTTGTCTTGTGTGACCTTCGAGTTTGAGATCGGGCGCCTACCCCATAAATTCATTGCCGACTACAAAGTCGGCGGTTGGCCATGCCGCTGTAGGGGTAGCGCTCAACTGCTCCCACGCACTGATGGCATCAACCGCGATTTATCGCCACCTTCATCTCCGCCAAGCTTTCCGCCTAAGCTCGGATTTCATCGCCAATATGCATGGAGAGCTTGTCAACCTGGATAAAAACAAAAACCAATCTGGCAGAATCAAGGGCGAACCATCTCAGGTACATTACTCTGACTTACCTAGAAAACCAGTCGGCTCCATTAAGAGTGGCTGCGATTCTCGCGGCATTTTCTCAATTGAAAGACAGAAGACCGATCTCCATCAAGAAGAACGTGATGTCACGGAAGAAGATCGCCGACGTAAGGGTAAGGAGGTCCAAACACGGACTCTCCGATCTTTGGGTCACAATGTCTAGGAGCACATCCTGCAATCTAAGTTGGGAGATCAGTCCGTCTTCCGCACACCGATTCAAAACGACGTCGCTTCGAAGACGCTCCTCGACGCACTGGACCCAATGATTGCATCGATACCCGCGCCCCGATTCTCGCTCACATCAAGGCCATGGTGACGGCGGCAATATCCAAAGAAAATCAGAGAAGCCGGTGAGAGGCGCACTCGCGCCCCACGTGGCCACTCGTGTCGCCGAGCAATGGACCGCAACGGCCGGAATGTTGATATCGGCGCCATGCACCGCCATCGAGACGCCGATGATCTCTGATCACGACCTTCGCCAGACATCACGGCCAGCGACGAGAACGAACGAGGAAGAAAGACACGGACGCCGCGACGACTACGAAGCGTTCAAGATCGCCACGATCGGCGAACGACCGAATGTATGGTGACCGCGACGATCGCAGAAGTTCATCATCGCCGGGGTGGGAGTGACGACGAACACCGAAGTCAATGACTCGCCGCGCCAACCTCACCCCGACATTTTAACGGCCATCACCAAGCTAGAAGATCGCCACGAGCCCCCTACAAGATGAAAGATCCATCGATGGGATCCGAAAGATTCACTCCCGCGCCGAGTGGTTTGGCCCGAGGGGTTCAACCCCAAAGGCATTGTAAAGTTCGACGGGGAACGAGACCCAGAAGCTTGGTTGCAGGTCTACGCCCTAGCAGTCAAGGCCACAGGGGGAAATCAAACCGTCATGGCGAACTATTTGCCGGTCAATCTCAGCCCCTCGACACAAGCATGGCTCACGGGCCTCCCCGCCAACTCGGTAGACTCGGAGTGACTCAGGCGAGCAATTCATCGCCAACTTTCGTGGAACCTATGAGAGGCCCTGCACTCGTGGGACCTGTATCAACTGCACTGTAAGAAGGATGAAACGCTGAGAGACTTCATCCGGCGCTTCATGCAGAAGAAGAACACCGTCAGAGACGTGTCAGAGGCGATGGTTGTGGCGGCCTTCCAGAAAGGGGTAAGTGATCCTGATCTTATTAAAAAAATGTCCAGGAAGCCCCCGATTTCCGTAAAAGACATGTTTGCGTTAGCCGACCGCTACGCCACGGCTTCAAATGCTCTGGCCGAGCGACAAGAAGATCATCCCCCACAAAAGAGCAAGGGCGATAAGCCCGAGTCCTCTAAACACAAGGATAGGAAGCGCAAGGGCGGGGAGCTGATCGCGGTAGCCGAGCATAACCGGCCCCGAGCCGCTCGGAGAGAGGCACCTGACTACAGCATCGTCATGGAAGCGATCGTCCTTTCCACCCTAAGGAAAACATGCGCCAAGGATCGCTTCACTCTGCCGCTTTGCGCTGAAAGTCAATCTAACCAACCCCACTAAGGGCGGTTGCTCAAAGAAAGAAGAAAGAACTCCCGATGAAGAAGATTTCAGATACGAGTCCAAGCGGAAGCAAAACTTACCGCCGGAGATCAACGCAGGGGAACCACGACTCAATATCTAAAATGGTCCGAGGTCCCGATCACCTTTGACCGTAGAGATCTCCCACCGGGTCCCACATCCGGTAAGTTTCTCTCGTGACTTGACCCGTTGTGCGCAGCGTGAAGCTCAAGAGGTTCTCGATCGACGGCGGAAGTGGGCTCAATGTCCTGCTCGCAGACTTTCGACGACATGAGCATCCCCGTTCGGAGCCGAGGCCAAGCACCCACCTTTCCACGGAGTAATCCTCGGCGCCCTCGCTCCCCCTGATAGATTTCATTACCCGCTACGCTCGAACCAAGGATAATTTTCGGACCGATTCATCAATTTTGAGGTAGCCAATTTCGAGACGGCGTATCATGCCATCTTGGGAAGGCCTGGTCTAGCCAGATTCATGGCCATACCTCATTACACCTACTCGGTGTTTTTAACATCCTAAAATTTGGTTTAATTAAGTTTTTATTGCTTAAATGTGCATTTGTGATTTTCTGGAATTTATTTGGATTTTTCTGGATTTATTTGAATTAATTCTTATTTCAAGTTTATTGCTTTTTATTCAAATCTATTTAAATCTGTGCAAAGTTAAAATAAAGTTTTGCCAAAAGTATTTTATTTGAGTTTAAAATGTCTCAAAGTATTTCTGAGATTTTTCTTGGATTTTTCCTAATTATTTTATTTGCCTAAAACCAATTAAATGAATTTCTAGAATTATTTTAATTATTAAAGTTTTAAAATTTTTGAATGAAAGATTGGGCGAAGCCCAATATCGTGCGCTCGAGGTCCGCTTCGGCGGCCCAAGTCGCCCGTCGTGCAAACCCTAGGATCCATCGCGACAACCGCTGATCGAGATCCAACGGCCGTGTTTTGCCACGCCGCCGATCGTCCGGAGCCGCTTCGATGAGCGCCGCGTGGACGCGTCGGATGCAGCCACGCCACCTCTCCGTGTCGCCGCGAGTCCGCCGCCTCTCGCCGCCCTCGGTCCGGCTTGCACGCCTCGCGCCGCTATTTAAGGCGCCGACGCGGTGTTGAATTTCACCTCGCGCCGCGCGTCTCGCGCAATCCCGGCCCCGAGCCGCCGCCGCTTCGCGTAGAAGCTCGCCGACCGCCGCCTTCGCGCCGCGGTCTTCGCTGCTTTTTCGCCCCGAGCCGCGCTTGCCTGGATCGGATATCCCCATACCTCGACGCGCCGGACCCGTGAAGCCGTGTCGCCGTTCGCCACCGAACGCCGCCATCGAGGTCATCGCTCCAAGCTCGCGAAGAAACACCGCCGTGCCACCATCGGCGTCGAAGCTTCGACCGTCCGATCCGTAGCGAGAGGTGAGATCGTGCCGCGCGTGTCGTTGCGCGGAAGCGCGTTGCGGACCGTCGATCTAGATCGCTTGGTTGATGCGCTGTCGCGTGCGGCGAGATCGCTAGCCATCCGATCGTGTTTCGCGACCGATTGAACCGCGCGAGTGGCTAACCAGATTGCGCCGCGTGTCGCGCAGGCCCGGCGCCGCGGAGCCGAGTCCACCGTGGGTCGGCGCGGTCGTGGACTCATCCATACGCCAAGACACGCGTCGCTTCGATTGGTCCGTTCAGCGCAAGGCGTCATGCCGACGCCATGATGACGCAATAAATCAGTTTTCGTTTTAAAAATAAATCTGTTAATTCCGAATTTCGATTTTCTCGATTTCATATTTATTTCAAACTTCAAAAGGCTATATCTTTTGCAATTTAACTCGGATTTGAGTGATTCAAATTTCTAAAAATTTGTAAAATTGAGATATATTTAATGGTGAATTTTATTTGATTTTTGGAGTTCAATTGCTCTCTGTTTTGGTATTTATTTGCTTTTCTCCTTGGTACGCGTAGACGTTGAATTGTGCGACGCTCAGAGGAAGATCAAGCAACTCAAGAGCAAGTTCCGAACCAGATCAGACCTATTCCAAGGCAAGTTGTGCTTTGATCATGTTGAACCCATGTTTATAAAATTGCTATATTTGTTTTACCCTATTGCATATGTTTCAAATATACAATTGTTTCAAATTAGATTGGGATTAGCTAATATACCAGATTGATCTACACCCTACCTTGTCATTGTATGCCATGATCCATTGTCACCCTAGATTGGTTTGATATAGTTGATTAGTAATTATGATCAACATTGGAGGTTTAGACCGTATAGTTGCTTAGTCGTGCCACATCATCACATGTATCGTAATCATTGATAATTAATCTTGGTTAATGGAATATGGAACGATATTATGAACTTGTGTGTCATGTGGGATCACACGATGAGATTGAGTTGTTGTGGCGAGTCATGTCACACAACGATGTTGAATTGTTGATGGCACGTGGTGCTTGGTAATCAACCGGGTGATGATAATTTAGATTGGGGCAAGTGGCAAGGGGCGAGGAGGCTAAGGTGGGCCCGATGGGCGAGGGTATGTGGATGTCTTGCCTTGATCACACTAAGGACTTAACCTTGCAAGCCTTTGACTGAGTCAATCATGCAACCACATGTCCGTATGGGCCACTTAGCCGAGTAATTTGCAATGTCTTAATTTTGGTACTATCGTGGTCGGTGTGAGTTCCCGAGTTATGGTGTAATTCACATGGCGCAAGAGGGGGCCCCGGATGTGGTAACCATCCCACCAGTGTTGAAACCTTAGCGGATAGTATCGGGTTAAGCGAGCATTGTAAAGGCTTTGTTATAATCACTCGCCTTGGTGGTGTTTGGTTGTATCACGTGGGTAAAGTGCATAACCTCTGCAGAGTGTGAAACTATTCGGATAGCCGTGCTCGCCTTGGTGGTGTTTGGTTGTATCACGTGGGTAAAGTGCATAACCTCTGCAGAGTGTGAAACTATTCAGATCATACATTTAGCTATATCAATAAATGAACTATTATGCTATTATCGTTGTGTATGATGTGATATGTACCAATGTTAAGCTGTGTGCACTAGCGTTGATCCTGGGACTAGTGCGGTAAACACAGTGGGTTCGAATCAGTGGATTCGGGTCCTTACAGTGTTGAAGATGCCGGGACCCAAAGGAGTCATCGCACTTCGTGGCGACATCAAGCAATCATCGCAATGCGACCGGGAGAATCATGAACTTGCCGAATTGCAGGAAGCAGGTACCCAGGCAAAAAACATCCAGGCTGAGGCTGCCACGCTCCAAGACGAAGGAGAAGTACCGTCAAAAGAGCAAGCCACCTCGGAATTAAGCCCGCGAGGGAACCAAAGGATCATTCTTGACCCGTCGACACGCCTAAAACAACCGTGATCGGACAGGCTCGAGGACAAATAAGAAAGCGCCGCCACCTTCCTCCAAACTAACAAGGACATTTTTGCCTAGAAACCATCGATATGCCAGTGTACCAAGGAGGTGATCGAGCACTCTCCATGTTGATGAGAAGTCAAAACCACAAACAAAGGCTTCGCGGTTCGCCCGGATCGTCGGGGCGCCATAAAACAGGAAATCACGAAACTCCTAGCCGCAGGTTTTATCAAAGAAGTGTATCATCCTGATTGGTTAGCGAATCCTGTATTAGTTCAAAAGAAGAATAAAACTTGGCGCATGTGCGTTGATTATACTGATCTCAACAAGGCGTGCCCGAAGGACCCCTTTGGGCTGCCCCGAATCGATCAGGTGGTTGACTCGACTGCGGGTTGTGAAATTTTGAGTTTTCTTGACGATATTCGCTATCACCGATTCGCCTAAAGGAGGAAGATCATATCAAAACCTCGCTCATCACGCCTTTCGAGGTTATTGTTACACCACGATGGCATTCGGCTAAAAACGCCGGCGCGACTTATCGCGGCGATACAATGTGTTTTCACACCCAAAGACGGCGCAACGTGGAGGCGTATGTGGATGACGTTGTCGTAAAAACTCGGGAAAGGAAAGATCATATCATCGACTTAGCCGAGACTTTCGAAAGTTTAAGAGCTTTCAACATGAAGCTGAATCCTAAGAAGTGTGTCTTCGGAGTATCTTCACGAAAACCACTCGGATTCATCATGTCACAACGAGGCATTGAAGCCAACCCGGAGAAAGTCAAGGCCATATCAAATATGGAACCACCAACTAGCCAAAAAGACGTCCAGAAGCTTACAGGGTGTATGGCCGCTCTAAGCAAGTTCATCTCCCGACTGGGTATGCGAGGTATGCCTTTCTTCAAACTACTCAAGAAACAAGATAAGTTCCAGTGGACGTCGGAAGCACAACAAGCACTTGAAGATCTAAAGACCTTCCTAACGACACCTCCTGTGTTAGTCTCGCTAATGCCAGAAGAACCCCTGTTACTTTATATCGCGGCAACGGCACATGTAGCCAGCGCTGTGATCATCGTAGAGAGGGAGGAAACGGCTCAAGTGCACAGAGTCCAGCACCCAGTATACTTCGTCAGTGAAGTCCTAAGTGAATCCAAGGTACGGTATCCACAAGTGCAGAAGCTACTATATGCCGTACTCCTTACATCTCGCAAGCTTAAACACTACTTCCAAGAGCTTATCATTTCGGTAGTCACCTCCTTCCCAATCGGAGACATACTTCACAACCAGGAGGCCACTGGGAGAATTGCCAAATGGGCAGTTGAACTCGGGGCTTTTGACATTCAATTCAAGCCCCAGACGGCCATCAAATCCCAAGCACTCGCCGACTTTACCGCCGAGTGGATGAATTGCAGCACCCGCGATTACTAAAGATCTCAGTATTGGACGATGTACTTTGACGGTTCCCTCATGCTCACGCGCGGGGCTGGTATAGTGCTCATATCACCAAGTGGAGAAAGATTGAGGTATGTCCTCTAAATATTTTTTCCTCGTGATCCAACAACGCCACCGAGTATGAGGCACTCATTCACGGACTCAGACGCCATATCTCTCGGCATTCGACGATCGTGGCGGTTCGCGGAGATTCAATGCTCGTGGTCAATCAAGTGCGTAAGGAATGGTCTTGCATCGAGGACAACATGGCAAGATATTGCCAAGAAGTGCGCAAGCTAGAAAGCAACTTCGATGGACTCGAGCTCGCTCACGTGCTTCGACGGGACAACGGCAAGCGACGAATTGGCGAAGATGGGATCTCGCCGGTCCAAGGTACCCGTGGGAATATTTGTAGAAGAAATTCAAAACCCACGATTAGCGCCGCCAAAAGCGCATACCCAAAGAGAAAAGGGAAGAGGCAGAGGTCTTGATCATTACCCCAGATTGGACATCTCCATACCTGGACTACCTGACAAAAGACAAGCTACCCGAGGATCGCGTCCAAGCCGAGCGGATCATGCGCCGAAGCAAGAGCTATGTAGTCGTTGGAAAGGAGCTTTATCATAAAAGCTCCTCTAGCATACTGTGACGATGCATATCGGAACAAAAAGGGAAAGACCTGCTCAAAGAAATCCACTCGGGAATTTGTGGGAACCATGCGGCGTCATCGACCCTGGTCGAAAAAGCCTATCGCCAAGGGTTCTTTTGGCCGACTGCCGTCACAGATACGGAGGACATCGTCCGGACATGCGAAGGATGTCAATTTTTCGCACGTCAAATGAGCAAACCAGCGCAGGAATTACAGACTATCCCGATCACATGACCATTTGCGGTCTGGGGGCTCGACATGGTGGGACCTTTGAAAAAGGCTCAAGGAGGCTATACTCATCTCTTCGTTGCCATTGATAAATTCACCAAATGGATTGAGGCTGAAACCACGCCACCATTACGGCGGCAAAGGCCGAGAATTCTTTCACGAGATCGTGGTTAGATTTGGCGTGCCCAACCGAATCATCACGGATAATGGCACTCGCCTCGAGGCGGTATTTCAAGATTGGTGTGAGGAACTGGGCATAAAATTTGCTTCGCGTCGATCGCGCACTCGGCAATCTGACAAGTTGAGCGAGCTAATGGCATGGTGCTCCAAGGCATAAAAGCAAGAATTTTCGATCGACTCAACCATATGCTACTCGGTGGGTCAAAGAACCGCCTTCATACTGGGGGGCTACGAACCACCCCACAGAGCAACCGGCATCACCTTTCTTTCTCGTATATGGCACGAAGCGGTCTTACCAACCGAGTTAGAATTTGATCCCGCGGTTCGGAGTTATGAAGAGATCGCTTGTAAGACAGCCGCTAGAAGACCTCGACAGATCGAAGAAGCCGTGGATATCGCAACAATTCGTTTGGCGAAATACCTCCAAGGCTTACGACGTTATCATGGGCGCAATGTAAAGAGCCGCGTTCTCCAAAGGAGATCTAGTCCTAAGGAGGAATCAAAAGCGAACATAAACTCTCCCAAGTTGGGAGGGCCTTACATCATCGACGAAATAATTCGTCCCGAGCTTATAAACTTAAGCGAGAAGATGTATCGACAATCAAAATACTTGGAATATAGAACAACTACGCCGCTTTTTCACTTAAGTTTTGTACTTCTTTTTTCCTTTGTGAATAAAAGTTCGATTGAAGAAGTCGTTTTCATATAACCTCTTTTATAATCATAAATTCGAATGCTTCGCTCTTATGTTAAGACTCAGGGACAAGATCCATGAATCATGTCCTAGAGCACAGAAATGGAGTCGATGAACAAAGGTCACCGGTCAAACCACTCAAGATGTATACTTTCATGAAGGAGAAACAGGGAATACTTTTTTAAAGGTCAAGAGTCTCCACAATCGACAAAGTAGTATCCCTGACATCCTCCCAGAGCTCGGCAGCCCGATCTTCGTCAACATCGCGAGCGTAGCCTTCCTAAGGGCCTCAAGATCCACTCGGGGATAGAGGGACTTGGTGATCGCCAGGGTCTGGCTGGCACCGTTGGTCGCTGCTTTCCTTCAAAGAAGTTCTTGAGGGCCCCGGCTTCCTTTAGCCGGACGACGACTTCACCCTCGCCGAGTGGCCTCGCCATCCGGATGAAGCGAACTCAGCGGGGGCTAGAAGCGCCCGAGCTCAACAGAAGCTTCGAGAGCTTTAACTCTCTCGCCGAAGACGGTGTACTGCGCCTGAGTTTTGACCTTATAATTTGCGAGGCAAAGCATTAGAGAGGATAGTAAAGGATCAAGCAAAGACTAGTTGACAGCTACACCTTCAAAATACTTCTCCAGCTTCGCTTGGGAATCCCCCGCGGCTTTAAATTTTCCTTCGAGCTTCGCGAAGGACGAGTCCCGAGCTGGAGCAAACACAAGAGATCGGCAAGATAGTCGACTAAGCAAAAAACATGAAACAACCCAAGAGATAGCTACCTCGGAGGGAGCCGGTGATATCCAGATTCTCCTGGCGCAGAGCGTTTTGTTCCGTCCGCGATGTCTGGAGCTCGGACCGAAGGGATCGTAGCTCGGCCGCATACTCGACTTTGATGCGTTCTAGGTCAGCCAGATACTCCTGGCGCGTCCGGATTTCAGGGAGCATCCTTTGAATGTACTCGGACTTTCGCTCGAAGCGCTCCCCTATTTTCTATAATCATCATAGCAAATGGTAAACGCGCGTGGCGAAAGGCGGAGCGAGGACACAAATGGTCTTGGAGGAATGCTCACCAGGCGGCATGCGCACAAGCCTTGGCATGGATGAAAAAATCGTCCCTCTCTTTTGCTCCTCCTCCGTGTCATCCAAAAGTTTCAAACCTCGCCATCGGCAAAGACGTATCTGTTATTAGTCGGGGCGGCGAGGATGGCGGGACTCGGTGAATCTCTTCAACCCTAGGGGACGAGCAGGAGGCTGGCTTAGGAGTAACGGGATCTGTTGCAGGGGCATGGCAAGCAGGAGACGGCACCGGAGGACTAGGAGTCACTTCGGCACCCTCAGAAGTAGTTTCCCCTGTCGAAGTATGAATTCCAGCGGGTCCAACCTCAGCAGGGCCCCCGGGCAGAGACCCGACGAGCGTATCGAGCGAAGGGTTCCTGTGAAGAAGAATCGTCAGCAAGACCGAAGAATAAAGAAGGAGTCAATAGAGTAACGGACCTGTCGAACTTCCTCATTTTCATCGGGGCTTCTTACGAATAGTCGCCCACCCGGAAGAACCACTCGGACCACCACCGATCGGTGCCCCGGGCTTCTCTTGAAAACCCGAGTCTTTGGTTGGGGCGCGTCGAGCCACCGCTCACCAACGAGGAGCAGAAGGCGCGGAGCTCGCGGATGGATCTTGATTCTAGGACCGTCGACCGCATCGGGGCCACGAGGTCATCGGACAATATTTTCTTCCCTTTTTCGCATGGGCTCCTCGCCGAGACCGCGTCCGCGCTCGGAGAACAAACAGGCGAGGAGGCATTCCGGAAGGAGGAACATCAAGAACGATGCGATCCTGAAGATGAAAGTCAAGAGTTAGCAAAACTTCAGAGAACAAGGAAACGTAAAATTCCCAATAAAATTCGCCTACCGCAGGAGGGGGCGTGAGATGTTGAAGGATTTCTGCACTTGATGATAATATGTCGACGCTCGGGATAAAGAGTTCTCCAGCCCTGGTGCATAACTTCTCCCTTGGCAAGTCGTCGGGCCGTTCCCGGGTCGGGTCATCTTTTCCCCTATAAGCGAATCCCAGATGAACTCACTCCTTCAGGGGCTGGACCCGGCGGGCGATGAAGTGGAGGGCCAAACCCACTCCTGTAAGCCTGCTATCCTTCAGCTTTCCGATCAATGCCAAGAGTTCAGACACTTGATCCATGTCGAAAGAATCAGGGGTAGAACCCAAGGAAATAGACATTTTGGGACGGCGCCCAGTGAACGAAGGCAAAGATGACTCGAGGTTGGCACAGTAAAACCATTCCCTATGCCAGCCCTTGTTGGAGGTCTTGACAGGAATGGCAAAGTAATCCTTCTTCAGCCCTTCCCGCAGCTGGAATCCAGCACCCCCGATAACCTTGGGGTCATTTTTGGAGGGATAGGGCTTCAGGAGATAAAGGTAACGAAAGAGGTCGAAATGGGGGCTAATGCCCAGAAAAGCTTCACAAAGGTGGACAAAGAGGGAAATTTGAAGGATAGAATTGGGGTTTAGATTCACCAATTCGATTTCATAAAAGAAAAGAAGGCCGCGAAGGAAAGAATTGATCGGAAGACCAAGGCCGCGGTGGAAAAAGGATTCAAAGACCACCACCTCCTCGAAGCGAGGAGTCAGGACGGATTCACCGGCGGTCGGGCGTGCGGAGATCAGGGCCAAATCTGGCAAGATCCCATCATCTACGATGGATTTCAGCTTCTCTTCGGTTGTTGTCGAGGTCGTCCAATCTTGTGGTGAAGGCGGAAAAGGAGTAGAGGAAGACATTCTTGCAGAAAGATTGACAGCGACTCGAGAAGGCAAGAACAGCGAAGGTTAACCTTGGTGGCGGGGAGTTCAGGGAGGCAAGAAGGTGAAAGGAGAAAAAGCTCGGCGGAAAGATGAACTGCAAGCGTCGTGCGACCTAGTTTTTAAAGAGAGAACAATAAGGTCTCTGCGAATCGGCGGAAAAGGTCGCAAAACGTCTCACCCTTTCGATTCCTCAGAATGATTTGCAGGCCTGACGCCTCAACTTACGGGGTTTTGACATGATTTGACCGGCTTGGATCCCACTTACCGTATTGAACGGGATGTGGAAAGTTTCCAACTTGAATAAAAACTTATCTTCTTGCGGTACGCCCCACGTTGGGCCTTCGGGTGGTTACCGCATGACGAAATCATGTACCGCAGGATTGAGCCCAAGCGGGCACAGATCCATGGGCGTGCTCCACGAGGGCCGAGAATGTTGTGCGTCGTTTTAAACAAGTACAGACGCCCTTCGGATCTAAATGTGATACGCTCCAAGAGAGCTTAAGCCGGGTTCAACATCAGTGGGGAAAGGGTATCACTCGGCCAAGAGCCGTCAAAAGTAATATGCTCCAAGAGAGCCTAAGTGAACGACATCGATCGGAAAGGGTATCACTCGCCATGAGTCGCCTAAACGTGATACGCTCCAAGAGAGCCTAAGCCGCTTCGATATCACGGGAAAAGATATCACTCGGCCAAGAGCCATATGAAATCATGATACGCTCTAAAGAGAGCCTGGCCATATTCTTAGGACATGGGTATCCTTTGGCCATGAGCCAAGAAGAACCTCGACATGACACAAACTGAATTACGGACTATGCTTTGCAGCAGCCGGACGCAGGACCACTTGGCCAGGCCCACGATACACTCCGGATTGACGCTAAGCTACGTCCGTCGAAAGTCTGAGTTGAACGTCGTCTAACCTTGAGACGACGATGAAAGCCGCACGACTTGGGACTACGCAGAGTCAGACGAACTTCGTATTGACCCTAAACTACGTCTCGCAGTGGACAAAACCCAGGACGCCGTATAACGGGTCCAATCCACAACCGAAAGGTCAAACGGAGATTCTTTGACAAAAGGTATTTTATTAATTTATATAAAATAACCTAAGTGCTATATGTAGAAATTGTATGCCACAGGAGGATTATGCTTCCCTGCGGCGCACCCGGCCCAGGATCTCGACGAGGGTTCCTAGCCTCGCTAAGGACGGGCACAACCTCGAGGAGAGTGTTAATTGCCTCATGGTCACGCAGCCGCCTCTTCCTCCGGCAGCAGCTCAAGGCTCGATCAAACTCCTCCCAACGCTTGACTAGCTCGGGTCCGCCGCTTGATGATACCACCGTGGCATGATGAAGGTTTAAGCTAAAAGCAAAAGGATGGAAGATAGAAAGCAAGAGACACATTTCCAAGCATTGGGCGCCTTTTATAGCCAATTCAGACGAAATCGAAGCAAGCGCCGGGATATTAAGCGTCGGAAGCTGAAGAGATTTGGTGTTAATGCGACTTCAGAAGACGAAGAGTTTTTTTTCGACTGAACAAGTTGGCTCAGGAAAATGAGGTGACCTCGAAGACAGCCAAATGACTGTCAAAACGATGAAAATTAAAGACTTCGGGCGGGAAAAGTATCAAATCCATGTTGGTGATGGGATGAGAAGTCCGTGAGGCTGCTCGCAATAAAATCTGCCCGGTATAAGATTTGCACTTGAGAAAAGCAAGGGATGGAATTTATGATCGAGTTCTTCATAATTCGCCTGTTGTAAAAGGAAGATTTTTCGATTGGATAAGGAAACCAGTCGAAATTTCAGGCAAGGAGCCCTGAGTGAAGCAGTCGGATCATGAAGCACTCGGGGGCTGCTGTGGAATATAGGTTCCAGGGGGTCCTCAGGACAGGCCCAAGATGAAGGCCCAGAGGATACTCTCCACGTCAGGCTTCATAACTGTACGGAAAAGAATATATCCTAAAGGAAAATTGAATTTATGTTTAGATATGATAGATACAGTTGTAATCCGAGTCGTTAGAAGGATAGAATAAAGATGTAAACTCTGTCCTATAACCGACTAGAATCTTATAACCGATCGGAATCTCTTAACCGATTGGGACTCTGTAAGCCACCTCACCCCCACTATATAAGGGAGAGGGCGGGCAACAACATGGGCATCAAGCCACAGAGCATAAAACATCTCGTATCGCCCAAAGCACATAGCGCTTTGAGCAATCTTAGGTCCAAGAAACCTGCATAATCCCAGTACACAGGATTAGGGTATTATCTCCTCCACGAGAGCCTGAACCTATCTAAATCCCTTGTCTTGTGTGACCTTCGAGTTTGAGATCGGGCGCCTACCCCATAAATTCATTGCCGACTACAAAAGTCGACACGGCCCTACATGGGCGGTACGACCGGCCATAAGGAGAAAACACGGTTTTTCACAAAAACTTTTCTCCAAACCATTAAAGATTTATTCTTTGAGCTTTGTGAGGATCAACACATGATCACAACATTATGTAAAACACATTTGACATGTTAATCACATACTCCAAAGAATCTCATTAAGCACAACTTATTTGAAAAACACATTTGCCAATAAACCAAGAACTTATGAGATCAATCCTCTTAGCCATGTGATGATCAACACATGATCAAGTCAATTTGTAAAACACATTTGCAAACCCTATTCACATGCTCTAGGATCGAAACCCATAATCTCAAGTTCATTTGCAAAACACATTTGCAAATAACAACTCCAACTTATTTGCAAAACACATTCGCAAATAAACCACGAACCTATAAGATCAATCCCCTTGCCATGTAATGATCAACACATGATCCCGACACTTTGCAAAACACATTTGCAAATGACAACACATGCTCTAGGATCGAACCTCATAACTTTCAGCTTATTTGCAAAACACATTTGCAAATAACAAGTCAACACTTTGCAAAAACACATTTTGCAACTAAACCAAGCTTAGCCTTGTGATGATCAACACATGACCCAATCACAAGCTAAAACACCAAAGCATGAGCTCTCTATTTGCAACACATGCAAATCTCTAGCACCATGCAAACAACCACAACAAATTCAAGTGAATGAGCTCTCTATTTGCAACACATGCAAAACTTAGCTCCAAGCAAAAACCAAATCAAATAAGATTCAATTAAGATGCAAACATGAGCACCCTTATTTGGAACACATGCAAATACTTAGCTCATACAAAACCCAATGCACAAGCTTCACCCATTTGCACCACATGCCAAATGGTTAGCTTCATGCAAACACCAAATAAGAGAGTGAGCTAGAGTGAACCGGATTGAGTTCATCAACACATGATGAAGCTCAAGATAAAAGACTCAACCCCTCTTAATAGTACGGCGATCTAAACTAGACTCTTTAGCCTATCTAGTTATGCCTTTGCCGCACGCGATCCACTTGGAGCTTTTATGATTTTCATTCATCTTTTATGCGGGATCAAATCTTCTTCTTGTTCACCAACACATGATGAACCTTCTCTAGCCCTTCTCTTTACTTTGGAATCACCTCTTGAAGCTCATGAACATATGATGACTTCTTCTTCTTCCCGATTCTTTATCATCCTGGACTCAACCTACTTCACAGCTCGTGGAAGATGTTAGTCCAACAAACACGGTTGTCTCAATCATCACCGTACTCCATTAACACATAATGGATGCCTCCAAAATTGATTGAGCACAACCCAAATCGATTTGAAAGATTAATTGTGTCTTGAGTCTTTGATGCAACTAATACTTCATTATACTCAAGAACTTTTCGCTTGTCTTTAATCAACAAGGAACACCATCAACACATGATGAAATGTCCTTTTATTGATTGAAAGACAATCGAACTCAATTTAAATTTCATTTAAATTGATATGAGTATATATATAACTACACAAGTTTCATATACTCAAATGATTGTTTCAAAGTCTTGATCCTTTATATGTTATTTAGCAATAAGACATGGATCAATACTATTGAAACAACAAGTTAAATTATAAACTCCCCTAGATGTGTGCATTCATGTAGCATATGAATTAGGAACATAATGCACATATTTAGACTAAAGCAATGGAAGAGTTCATACTTTAACTTGAATCCTAAGTATGCATTAAGTCAATAGAGTGAATACAAGTGCATACCTTAGGTTTTTCATTTTCCATCCAAATATGAGACTAATAAGAATAAGGCTCAATTAAACATGTTAGTCTCATAATGATTAGATTTGTAATTAAACAATGATTAAACATTAATATTAAACCAATCACCAAAACTAATGGAGCTTGAACTTACAATCTCCCCCTTTTTGGTGATTGATGACAAATCCTATATTAATTCCACATTTGGATGAAAAACAATGCATGAAGGGGTTTTGAAGATCAAAGATCGAATAACACAATAAAAAATTTAATTTTGCATCTCCCCTTTTTGGTATTAAAATGAAACTCCCTCTTTTTGACAAGTAGAACAATTAAAACATACAAGAGGAAATTTAACCATTAAGCTTGTATACCACTTACCCAGACCAAAAAGAGCTCTTATACCACTTAACCACTTATAAAATGATCAATAGATCCAAGCCCTTATATCATTTGTTAAATTTCACCAAGGAAAACAAATTTCAAATATGCACACATCAATTTCTCCCCCTTAATAGGCATTTAAACTCAAGGATCCAAATGAGGGAATTAAACTCACAATAATTCTCCCCCTTGTGGCATTAAACACCAAAAATGGAAAACCAATAAAAAATGAGGTTATACCACTTGAAAACATCGAGAGCTAAGCATTACTTGGAAGAATATGTGCCAATTGAAAAAGAGTACAGAGCTTGGTAAGAGAAGCAATCGAATATATGTCATAAAATGTTTGAAATGAAATTATATGACCATTGCAAGGAATTTCGAGTTAAAGCTCAAAAAGGATTATTTGAAACACATTAAAATAAAACTCCTCATTTTATTAGGCTTTTTATTAATACATCATGACTCACTTGAAGAGTCTATAATTTGCCTAATATGGCTTAACCGAGGAATTTATCAAAAGAAAGCCTGATACCAATTTGTCAAAAAAAATTTAATGGAATCACTTGAAATAAGGATTTTTGAAGAAGCATCACTTGTAGTACCATTTTGAAAAGAACAAGAAACTTGTACTACTTGTAATGCTTATTTTTCGATTTTACCACATGTAAATATTTTTTAAGTGATACTTATATAAAGAGATACCACTTGTAAAGATCATTTAGCATGAGGTAGGCATTGATTGAAGAAATACTTGTAAGATAAGCAATGCCCAATAAATCATTTTGAAAAATGCATTTTCGTTTAATGTAAACTCAACATGAGTTTATCCCCTTTAAACATTTCAATCATACAAGGGATCTCACACAGAGAGTCCTCGAGAGATTGAACTTACAATTAAGCTTCAAATGGGAAACTCATCAATATGAGTTTGAAATACCATGAAAGCTCATAAAAAATGCATAAGAGGTAGATGTGGATACCATTTGTAAAAATCCATAAAGCAAGGAATTATATGATACCACAAGAAAGAAATCAATACCCCTTAATCTGATTTTAATTTTTGAAAAAGAACTCTCAAAGATTTAGAGAAGATTGAAGGTATCAGAGCAATAACAATAAAGATACCATTTTAAGATAAAAGCACAAAACTTGACTAAAATAAGCTCCCATAGGATTCAGGAGATGAAACATATAGCTATTTGCGTTTAGACATACAAAAGTTTTGGTTTTGAAATGATTTTTCAAAATGAACCCAAATGGATACCACTTAAAATATATCAAGGTCAACTTAGTGTATACCATTTTAAACTAAGACAAATAATTTTCAAATGATTTGAAATTTTGCAAAAAGATACTTTGGGATCATAAGAAGTTTTCCCAAAAAGAATTTTTGAAAAAGGAAGTTCCAATCAAAAGATATCCCAAAATCAATTTCAAAAAGTCTAAAAATTCAGAACAGATCTGGCAGGGCCGGTACTACCGCTCTCACATGGTCAGTAGAACCGGGCTCCGGTGCTACCGCGGTTCAGAGCGGTGCAACCGGCTCTGACAGACTGAAAAACTAAATTTTTGCAAAAACAATTAAAATGAAGTCCAAATAATTTGAAACTTTCTAGAAATGAAATTTGGACTATTTAGATGGTTTCTCAAAAAGAGTTTTCGAAAAAAGAATTTTATTTTGAAAGATATGGCAAATTACGCTTTGAGGCATGAAAATGAGATTAAAAACATAAAGGGCCTCAAGGTGCAACTTTAATTTTGGATTTCATAGAAATTAAATCCTCATGGCTTGTAGGATTTGAAATACTTTTAGAAACCATGATACCACTTGAAAAGATAATGAAATCCAATTTGAAAGCCAAGATTGAGCAATATGCTTAAATAGGCTATTTTGGGTCAAAACAAGAATTTTGGCCAATTTTGATTTCAATATAGAATTTTCATTTTGAAAGCTTGTAAAACATTTGAAATACATATTAGAATACTTTTACAAAGCTTTTTACAATTTTGGGCCTTTTAAACATAAGATTTGACTTTTGACCAAAATAGTCCTTTTGAAATAGCTATTTGTAAAACAAAGCCAAATATTTCAACACAAGATTCAAATGAAGAATAAGATGAGATATAGAGATTTGAATTTTGTGTATGAGTCTTAAATATCATTTTGAACTAAGATACTACACAAGATCTAGTCCAAATGAAGAAACTCACAAGGTGCAGTAGTATGACCATTTTGGGTCAAGTATAGTTTTTGGGCGAGTTTCAAAATCAAATAACTTTTGATTGGTTGGTCTTTTGAAAATCTTTTGAACACGAAAGTTGTTAAGAATGACCAACACTAGGTTTTTCGTTTTAAAATTATTTTCAAAATCATTTTACATTTAATTCTATGAAAATTATAAGTTTAAATCCAAAACAAGATACTAGAAACTTGATTTTGGGCATTAAACTCATTTTCTTTGTAAAATAGATTTTTGTGAAGCCAAAACTATTGGAAAATCCTTTGAAAGCATTTGTATACATTTTTAAATTATTTTTTCAAAAGATTACTAATAGATACGCAAATTTTTGAGTTTTGGCTAAAGGGATTCATTTTGAAAATATATATTAGCACCTATATAAAAATGAGCACACATAGGGATGTAATATACATGGTTATGATTTAGCACTCCCCCTTAATGTGCCACTACCCCAAACTTGCTCAAGATTTCAATTAATACAATTAATCAAGTATGAGCAAGAATCATAAGCAAGCAATTTAAATTGATTTTCATTAATAACGTAGCTTAACCTACACAAGGCTAGAAGCTATAAGAATCAATTTAAATACTTGTTACCCGAGATGGCATTGGTTCATGATTGAAGTGAATGTCTTCAAGCTTGGCTCCTTTTTGCACATGATGGAATCATTCTCTTGATCAAGCCAAAGCTTCCAATGCAACTCCAAGCACCTACAATTCTTTTAGGCGCTTTTTGGTACCCAATTTTTGTTGGGTCCTAAAATATTAGTTACAATAGATTTAGGAACCCAAATGGCCCTAACATTTATAGTCTTAGGTGAACTAACACGACTAGTAATGGATTTGCGATTGTTATTACTCCTAAGCGAATTATTGCCATTGAATTGAGGAGGCTTACGAGTTTTAGCATTTTTAGCAAATCCATTTCTAGTTTGATCCTTTCTAAGCACATAATAATCATTATGATGCAAGGGCTTAGAGGATCTAGCATATCTAGCAAATGGTTTGCTATTGTTATTTTTCCTAAGTACATGATCAACATGATTTTTCTTGGTCTTAGGAAATCTAGCATTTTGAGCGAACACATTTCTAGATTTATTTCTCCTAAGCAAATGATTTTCATTATTTTGCAGATACTTGGGAGAATCGACAAACTTGGCAAACACATGGCCATTTTTGTCCTTCCTAAGCAAATAATGATCATTTACAATAATGGGCTCAGGAGTGTTACCTAAGGGACAATCCTTATCGAAATGTCCCCTTTCCCGACAATTGAAGCACATCACGCTATTTGGCCCTCTCTTGACTATCTTGACTTACTCCTTGCCGTTTTGCCTCATGATTGATACTTGTGGCTTGATATCCACTTTGTTTGGGCACACGGAGGCGAGGTGTCCCTTCCTGTTGCAATCAAAGCACTTGATGGTCTTTGAGTGTCTTGCGTTGTGCCTTGTCTTGCTATTTTCCTTCTTGGAGATGTAGCCGATCCCTCTCTTGTCTTGCAAGACTCGTTGCTTGCTTAGTATGTCGTCGAGGGTGGCCTTCCCTTTGTAGCACTTCTTCAAGTCATTTTCCAATTTAATGACTTGGGCCTTGAGTTTGTTATTTTCCTCTACAACGTTAGTCTCACATTGCATAGAGGAAGAAGAAGCAATATTTGAACTAGAGCAACAAGGCATATCAATTGAATCATTGCAAGAGGTGGACATGTCAATTTTTGATGAAATAATAGGATTGACATTTAAGCAAGGCATTTCATCAATTAAATCACATGAGATTCCTATATCCACCTTAGGCTTAAAAACTTCTTTGAGAATGAGGGATTCATGATTTTCTTTAAGCACATTATAATTATTTTGAAGTGATTCATGTTCAAGCTTCAAAATCTTATATTTTGCTTTATCCTTCCCAAGATAATTATTGAGCTCCTCTAGCATATTCATTAATTCATCATAGGAGGGCTTATCATCCTCATCATTATCGTTTACCTCAATTTTACCTTTAGCCATGAAGCAACGAGTTAACGATGAAAGAATTTGATGATCATCGTCGCTTGAGGCCAAAGTTGAGGTCTCTTCATCACTAGAGGTAGAAGTGGAGGTTTCTTCTACCGATGTTCAATCCTCAATGCAATCATTGTTTGTTGATGTGGATAATTCAAATAATTCTTGAAGCTTGATCCACATTTCATGTGCGCTCTTGAGATTGCAAATTGAATTAAAGGCATCTACGCTCACAAAACTAAATAAAGCATTGGTAGCTTGAGCGTCGAGATGTAGGCATCTCTCTTCTCCTTTAGTTGGAGCAAATTCATTCAACCGAAGAGAAAAGCCCACATCTACGATCCACCATATTTGGGGGCTCATGGATTTAAAATGAGATATCATAAATAATTTCCATGAAGCATAATTTGAGCCATCAAAGATATGTCAATCGATGTAGTGCACTAATCCACTAGTCGCTATCCTTTACACTCTAGACGGTTAAGTCTAATAAAATGAGAGATCAAGCCCTCATACCACTTGTTAGGTCGAGGATGCAGACTAGAGGGGGGTGAATAGGCGGCTTTTAAAAATTTCCTCGTTAATTTCTACAAAGCAATTCACCCCTAATTATCCTAATACCAAAACCATAACAAATATTAATGCAGAAGCAATAAACTAAGGTTTTGACAATTAAAGCCTAAATCAACTAGGCTCACTATGTGCACTAACTAATTATGTCTCTAACAATAATTGCAATTCTAAAGACAAGCAATCAATCAATTTAATTTTATGAATATAAATTGCTTGAATAAAAATAATGAAAACAATGCAAGCACAAGAGACACAATACTTTTTACCGTGGTGTTCGGAGACTTGCCGGTCTCCCCTAGTTCACGTTGAGGTTAGCACAAACGAATTGGACCGGCTCCACGAATTGAGCACCCACCTCGAATCCACTAGTGGTAGCTCCTTTTCCTTCTTGGGTAGGCGAGCTCCAACCATCACAAGCTTTGTCGGGGCTTCTCACAACCTCCGTTGAGAGCTCCCGCGCACGACGTCGCTACGCCGTCTAGGTGTCGGCAAATACCAAGAGTAACAAATCATGCCCTTCCGCTTGAACTTGACCTAGTGCAACACATGCACTTCCGGTGACCTCCTAAGTGCAACACATGCACTAGGATCCTCCTCAAGTGCAACACATGCACAAGAGGCTCTCAATCCACTTCCTAATTGCAACACATGTAATTAGGGCTCACTCTTAGATCAAGAAGCAAATAGAAGAGGGCAACACATGCACTCAACTCCTACAAACACCCAAATGCTCTAGCAACATCAACAACTACAGCACTTGCTCCCAAGGACTCCTTTTATAGCCTCCAAGCCAAAACTAGCCGTTGGGGACGAATTGGGCAAAAGTCCAGCAAACCCGATGCTACCGTCCTACTAGGCCCGGTAGCACTGGCCACCTCGCCAACGGCTACAAAACTAGCCGTTGCAGGAAATCCGGTAGCACCGGCCAACTGGGAGCGGTGCTACCGCTCGGGCGGTAGCACCGGACCCAAGCCGAACACAAAAACACCTCCTCTGGATTTTTCACACCGGCCAGAGGAGCGGTAGCACCGGACCTCCAGTGCTACCGGCCTACCATGGGCGGTAGCACCAGACCGCCAATCTGCCCAAAAACATCCCTCTCTGGAATTTTCACACCGGCGGAGGCGGTAGCCGGACCTCGGTGCTACGAACTACCATGGCGGTAGCACTAGACCGACTGCAAGACATGCTCCCATAAGCGGTACTACCGGCCGGTGGTGCTACGGCTGTCGGGACTCAATTTGCAAATTCGGACCCTCCGTGTGTCTTGCACTAGTCGAGATCACGCTAGTGCACACAGCTCAACATAGATGCTATCACATCATACACAATGGAATATAGCATAACTTTCATAATTAATAGTAACTGTTGTCTTACATGATTATTGCCACACAGGGCTTATAAAAGAAATAGCAAATAAGCGGCGAATAAAAAATAAATAAGCGTAGCAGCTCCCCAGTTCACCGCAGGCAACTGACGAGGCTCGGACCCTAAGCATTCGCATCCATATAATCCTCTCCACGAAAGGCGTAGATTCTTCCTCTTCTGAAGTTGTTGTTGTTGGGGTGAGTACATAAAGCACTCAACAAGTTGTACACAGCAATGGAAGTCTAATATTCTATATGCTTGGCTTAATCCAGAGGAATGGCTAAGATGGATATTTTGCAATAAAGCGGAGTTTAACAAGAATACAATAAATAGATTGAAAAGCAGTAAAACAAATACAGTAATTAATAGATTCAGCATTTCTGAAGTAAGTTTGCAATCCTAAATCAATTTCCACCTCCCATGGCACCTTTCCATCCCAACAGGTTTTTAACAAAAGTCTAACCCTTAACTGTAATTCCCAAGCATTGCCCAATACCGTGAGCACGGCTATTCGAATAGATTGTACACTCTGCAGAGGTTATGCACTTTACCCACACGATACAACCAAACACCACCAAGGCGAGTGATCATAACAAAGCCTTTACAATGCTACACCTAGACCCATTCGCTAAGGTTTCAACACTGAAGGGTTAAACCACCACAACAGGGCCCCCTCTTGCGCCATGTGAGTTAAGCCGTAAACCCGGGACTCACTATTCACCACGACGATGCATCAAATCTAGGTTTCACAAATTATTCAGCTAGGCTGTCCCATTCCAGACATGTGGTTGCAAAAAAGACTCAGGTCAAAGGCTTGCAAGGTTAAGTCCTTAAGGTGATTAAGGCAAGACTTCCACATACCCCTACCAATCCTGGCCCACCTTGGCACACTGCCCCTTGGCACTTGCCCCAATCTAAATCATTACCACCCCAGTTGATTACCAAGCACCACGTGCCACGCACATTTTAATCTAGTTGTGTGACCTCCTCGCCACGACAACTTGATATCACTGTGTGACAACACATGACACACAAATTCTTAAACATTGTTCCATATTCCATTAGTCAAGATTAAGTAACAACATTCGGACACATGTGATGACGTGGCATGGCTAAGCAATCTACGACGGTCTAACTAGTCCCATGTTGATTATTAATATTAACCAACTATAATTCCACATCCTAGGGTGACAATTAGATCATGGCATAAAATTGACAAGGTGTGATTTAATTCAATTAGGCATATCATCTAATTCCCAGATTAATTGAAATCATTTATACACATAAAATATCATGCATAATTTAAAAGACAAAATAGCAATTTGGTGAAATTGGGTGCAACATGATCAAAGCACAACTTGCCTTGGAGTAGGTGCTGGTCTTGCTCTGAGCTTGGGTCTTGAAGCGATGAATCTTCCTCCGGATCACCGAGCAGTTCAACGTCTACACGAAACGATGCCAAAATAGCAAATAAACACCAAAACAGAGAGCAACCAAACTCCAAAAATAAAATAAAATTCACCAATAAATATATCTTGATTTTAAATTTTTTTAGCAATTTGGATTACTCAAATCCGAGTTAAAATGCAAAAGATATAGCCTTTTGAAGTTTGAATAAATACTAAAAATACAGAAATTAGAAAAACCGATTTTCCCGAATTATTTTTCTACTGGAAATTACCGATTAATGCGCAAGTGACACGTGGACCAATCAGAGATGGACACGTGGCTTCGGCACATGGACTTAGTCCACGAAAACACGCTGGTCCACCGTGGACTCGAGATACTGTGCTGTGGACCGGCTGATATCAGCACGACGTCATCGCGATACGTGGGCCAATCAAATTGCGCCACGTCGCTCGGTCTATGGACCATGTCCACGGCACACGCCTGTCCACGGTGCACCCGGCGCACGATGCTTTGGTACCCGCACCGACACGCGTCGCACATCTGCGAGACGATCCAACGGCCAACGCACTACGCACACGCGTCTCAATCCTGAACGTCCGATTAAATCTAACGGCCAGAGCTTTACCCGAGCAGAACACTGCTGATGGTGCAGACGTGGTGCAATCTGGATGGTTCGGTGGAGATCCGACGGCTGCGCGAAGCTCCGAAGCAATGCGATGTCGCGGCGGCGCTGAGTTCCCAGAGACGAAGACGACGACGGTTCCGACGGCGAACTAGCTCCTTCCGACGACGAAGAGGTGGCAGCTCCGGCGCGGCTCGACGCAGTGAACCCGAAACTGGAACCCACGCGGCGGATAGAGGCTTGACGGCGACGAAACGGCAAGAAAACGAGCGGCGGCGCTACAAAGAACTACGGCGAGCTCTCGGGGCTAAACGGCAGCGACTCCGGCGAAGAGGCTAGGCTAGCAGATGTGCACTGGGATGGCGATCCTCGGGGTGCGGTCCGCGCTTTAAATAGCCTCGGCATGCGCCCAGAAAAGGCAACCCTATATCACGCGGCGGCGGCGGTAAGTCGGCGGCGGATTCGGAAACCGAATCGAAGACGACGACCACGAGCCGTCCGATCTGCAACGAGCGGCCACGATTAGATCACGACCGATACGATCTGATCCGCCCTTTCCAAAATCAACGGATGCGATCAGCTCTTTCCAAAATAACGCCACACGATCTCAACCGCACGATCTCGATCTAACGGCTGACAGCACTAGGGTTCCGCGATGAAGAAGGCCGTCCGATCTGGATCCAACGACTGAGCGCGAAGGCGGCGGCGAGCAGAACGCTGCACACGCCAACCAAGCACAAAGTCTCGGGCTTCGCCGATCGCTTTCACCGATTTTCCAAAAGCTTTTTGATTTAAAATAATTCCCGAAATTAGATTAATTTATTTAAGGTAATTAAAATATCAGGAAAAATCCAAGAAAATTCTCATAAATACTTTGAGACATTTTGAGTTCAGATAAAATATTTTTGGCAAAACTTTATTTTGACTATGCAGATATTTAATTGGTTTTCTCAAAGAGGCTAATTACTTAATTCTCAAAATAAATTCCAATAAATCCATAAAAATCCCAATAAATCTCAAATTGCCTAAATGACAATAAAATAATACTTAAAGCAAAAATTGGGGTGTTACACGGCCCTACATGGGCGGTACGACCGGCCATAAGGAGAAAACACGGTTTTTCACAAAAACTTTTCTCCAAACCATTAAAAATTTATTCTTTGAGCTATATGAGGATCAACATATGATCACAACATTATGCAAAACACATTTGACATGTTAATCACATACTCCAAAGAATCTCATTAAGCACAACTTATTTGCAAAACACATTTGCCAATAAACTAAGAACTTATGAGATCAATCCTCTTAGCCATGTGATGATCAACACATGATCAAGTCAATTTGTAAAACACATTTGGTCTTGTGGGATATACGGATGCTGGCTACCTGTCTGATCCCCACAGTGACAAATCGCAGATTGGTCTTGTGTTTCTCTGCAGTGGTATAGCCATTTCTTAGCGGTCTTGTAAACAGACCTTCGTAGCTACTTCTACCAACCACTCAGAGATTATAGCTCTATATGAAGCCTCATGTGAATGTGTTTTGCTGAGACGTGTGATTAACCATATCCAGAAGTCATGTGGTCTTAACACCGTCGATACCCCCCGCAATTATCATGAAGATAATGCTGCTTGTGTTGCACAAAATGCAAATGGGTTATGTGAAAAGCAATATCACGAAGCATATTGCTCCTAAGTTTTCCTATCCTCACGAACTCCAAAAGAACGGTGAGGTAAAGATTTTGCAAACTAAGTCAGGTGAAAATCTTGCAGATTTATTCACTAAGTCTTTGTCAAAATATACATTCCAAAGATATGTTAATGGTTTTGGAATGTTCAGGGGGAGTAAATCCCTGAACCATGACCCTTTGTATGATCCAGAAGGTCATATTTTAAATCCCGAAGATTATAAGTTGTACTATTTTTCTCTTAGTGAGTTTTCCTGAAGTTTTCTCACATGAAGGTTTTTAATGAGGCAACTAGTGTAACATGGAATGCGAGTGCAATGTACTCTTTTCTCCATCCCTTTTTCCCACTGGGTTTTTGGGAGGAGTTTTTATCGAGACATGTGCATTACGCGGTATTCACCCAAGGAGGAGTGTTATGAGATAAGATTTTCGTAACCGTTTTGGTTACAATCTATCTCTTATGTGTGGGCGAATCCGAACTCATCTCTTGCCAGTTTCTTTATATATTGGGTATCCCCTCATGTACAAGAATCAATCTAATAAAAGCAAGAGAATTCCGCCCCTCTATTCTGTGTGCTCCTGTTCTTGTTGTTATGATTTCGTTGACGTGCTTTTAATTGATCGTGGATAAACGACTATGTTTTACAACAGAAAGCACTGTTTTCCGATCCAACGGTTAAGAGAAGTAATGGCGCGTCAGGTGAGGATGCCAGTGCTACCCAACGGTTAAGAGAAGTAATGGTACTATTAGGTGCTTGTGCTTATGAACCAATAGGCCGGCAGCTGGGGCAGACCGGCCAGAACAGATCGATCGGGTTAAATGATGTTCAAGTAACCGATTAGCTAATGCCCCTGAGCCACCGAATATCCCGGAACAAATAGGCACTACTACAGAATCAATTATCCTTATCGCCATATCACTACCGATTCATCAAAAACCGACAGTAATAATATGATCACTGTCGGTTCGAATGGAAAACCGGCAGTAACGGCTTTTTTCTGATGAACCGGCAGTGATAAATCCATTATTACTGCCGATTTGTGTCCGAACCGGCAGTAATACTATCACGGCCGGTTTTTAGAAGAACCGTCAGTGCTGATATTTTTCGAAAAATTATAACTTTTCCATACGGAGTCGGATGGAGATAAAATTTATATGAAAATTGTAGCTCTCGATGAGATCAACAACTTTATAGTTGACAACTTTTTCATTTGAAGTAGCTTAAATATCCAAATAATGGTATCACTGCCGGTTGGTGGTTCGTATTCCTAACCGACAGTAATAATGCTAGTATGCTACCAACCATTTTTCGAAAAATCATAACTTTTCCATACGGAGTCGGATGGAGATAAAAGTTATATAAAAATTGTAGCTCTCGACGAGATCTACAACTTTGTAGTTAACAACTTTTTCATTTGATGTAGTTTAAATATCCAAATAATGGTATCACTGCAGGTTGGCGGTTCGTATTCCTAACCGGTAGTAAAAATGCTAGTATGCTACCAACCATTTTTCAAAAAAATCATAACTTTTCCATACGGAGTCGAATGGAGATAAAATTTATATAAAAATTGTAGCTCTCGACGAGATATACAACTTTGTAGTTGATAACCTTTTCATTTGATGTAGTTTAAATATCCAAATAATGGTATCACTGCCGGTTGGCGGTTCGTATTCCCAACCGGCAGTAATAATGCTACCAACTATTTTTCGAAAAATCATAACTTTTTCATACGGAGTCGGATAAAGATAAAATTTATATGAAAATTGTAGCTCTCGACGAGATCTAAAACTTTGTAGTTGAGAATCTTTCCATTTGAATTCATCTAGATATCCAAATAATCATCAAAAGTTTTGGAGATAAAGGAACAAAAGGAAAATATATCCTATACTGGTTGAGGAATGAGTGATAGGTGAGATGGTAAGGTGGGCTCGCGTGAGGCAGCAGCTCGCGAGTTCGAGTCCTAGCAACCGCACGTGCGCGTATTTTGCGTGACTTGTGACGCGCGGTCGTGCGTAGAATACGGGGTACTCGGTCCTGATGCAAATAATTTTTTTTGGATTTTACCGAGTAATTTACGAACCGGACTATCACTGTCGATTCGCATACAAACCGGAAATGATACCGACATCACTGCCGGTTCTAGAACCGATAGTGATAGTCCGACTATCATTGCTGACCAATTACTGCCGGTTCCAAAAACCGGCAGTGATGCCAGTTTGGAACCGGCAGTGATATGGTGTTCTGTAGTAGTGAGGGATACTAATGGACATGGATCTGTCCAGACTTTTAGATTAGATCGGTTTAAAACTACAAATAGATTAAACTCATTTTGGATCTATAGCTGTTTAGACTAGATCTAGATCAGATTGGACCAGGTTTGGATCTTATATTTTTATATTAAATCTCTCACTAGCTAAGTAAATCAATTGATGTTGCCTTTAGCACTAATACTTTCTTTTTTATTTTACATACTTTAAATTCTAACTTTTAACCAATATTTTCAGTGAGATATGTAATTATCTCTACTACTTCTAATTAGGAATTGGTGGCAGTGGTCTGTTCTCCTCTAGAGTATCTGATTCGTTGGATCTGACATGAACGGCTAAGATATAAGAGGATTTAATCATATCTTAGATGGAAGGATTTTATCATATCTTTTTTGAATAGAAATATTATTTTAGCATATCTCTATTCACATGTTCTTACTATAGAAGGATGTTATTCATATATCTTATAAATGGAAGGATTTTCTCATCATGTCATGCATAGATAGAAGGATATACTCACCATATCCCACAATACGAGAATTCTATCTCATCATATATGAAAATGCATAGATTAAAAGGAAAGAATCACGCAATCAAATCACGTGCTAATCACGAAGATGTCGGTGAGACCTGGCTTCTATCCGTCTGCGTACGCTGCCTTCTGCTTTCATCTACTCCCTATTAGAGGGCAACCACTCTCATCTTCAGGAGGAGAGGACGGTCGGTAGTGGAGACACACGTAGGAAGAGAAGAGAAGAGAAAGGCTGCGTGCAAGAAACAAGAAGATTTCCTGCAAGAGGAAGGCAATAACTTTCTCCTCCTTCAATGGTAAGAATTGATATCTCTCTACTAATTCTAATTAAGAGTTGGTAGCGATCGTCCATTCTGCTTCAGAGTACTTGATTCGTTGGATCTAACATGAACGGTTGAGATGGAAGATGATTTAACCCGATAGTCAAATCTCTTCGGAAGAACAAACTTTTCCTGCTATTGAAACATAACTAAAGTTAGTGTTCTTTGCAAATAAAATTTTTGTCGCAAATTGAGTTTTCGTTGCAACGCACGGGCACATGACTAGTAGACCTAGTTTTATACTAGATATTGCACTGTAAACTATAACTCATCAAACAAACAACAATTTATCTAGGTAAAAACCCAAATCAAGGCCCAGACGTTCATTTGAATCCAAATTAGACTTAGACCTCATTCTTTTTATATCAGACTGGATACAAATCTATAAAAAATATTAGACTTGAACTAGATATGTACTGAGTTTTGGCCTATTATTAGCATCTTTATGAACAAACAAAGTCACATGGATGCGGGCAAAAGGACGCGCGCCTCGCACAACAGAGCTCAGAAAAACCAGTCTCACGGGAGGCTAGCGCGCGACATGCAGTCTCACTGTCACTGTTACCACAGGACGAGATTGATTGATACATTCATGCGCACAGTGCTAGTAGCGTACGTACGTACTGACTGGATCGAGTGCGACGTGGCGTACATACATGCATGGCCCACAGACAGACCACAGCCACAGTGCAGTCATCACATCATCTCTTGGCTTGGGAGTTGGGACAGACAATGAGTACAAATATTAGCTACAACTACTTAATACACTTGACTAGCTCGCTCTCCCACACTACCTAGACAGCACGAATATAGAATGACACAGATTGCCATCAACTTACAGAGTGACAAGCACCAAACTCACTCGATGTGATCCTAATATTATTAGAACTCGACCGTGCACGGGTACAACAGCATATACGTACGCACGCATCACACAATACATAGTACATCAGATGGATTAATTAGCACAGGTAAGCTATACATACATACACATAGATGATAAGTAGCTCATCCGATCCAGTTGGATGGTCGTCTCAGCATGTCATGCAGGTTGGACCGTTCAGAAGATGGGTGATGTGATGCGTGGATTCGATCACTTCACGGGCACTTTGGCCTCTTCCTGGGCCCGGCGGTGAGCATGTCGCGGTAGCAGGGGCACTCGTCGCGGTTGCCGCCGTGCGCCGCCGTCGGCACGCAGTTGCACTCCTCGCAGCAGAGCCCGCAGTACTTCATGCACGGCCCCCGCGCGGTCGCCCGGCCGCACCGCACGGCGCACTTGCCCGCGCAGAACCCTACGCGCACGGTGCAGCGTGCAGTGCATAAGCATCGACCGACAGCAGAGATGAGACGTACGAGCACTTACATATGATGGAGCACGCAAGCCGGCCGGCCGGCCGGCCGCGCACAAATAGTTATTATCACGACGTACCTGGAGCAGCATCGCAAGGCTGGAGCCATGAAGCAGCTGCAACGAGCAGGACAACAAGGAGCAGGGCGACCTGCAGCGAGGTCGACTTGCTGGCCATCTTCGAGCAATTGAGCTGATCTTCTTCTTGCTAGCTGCCTGATATGCAAGACATTCAGTACAAAGCTTGCTAGCTAGCAGAGTGCGAGTGGAGCGAAAGCTGTAAGGTTGGGTGGAGTGAGCGAGGGATGAAACGCAGCTCAGGTCCGGGCTCTCTTGTATCCCAATCTCCACCATATGGGTGTGGATGAGCGAACCGGCCGGCCAGGAAGCCTCTAGAGAGAGAGCTACGTGTCGCTCTGTCACGTGCACCTGCTGCACTGCATATGCATGCCCTGCCCCAGAATTAAATGTGTTTGTTAGTGGCCCGAGTAATACAAGGGACACGGGTGCTCATCAGTTGCAGGCGCCGCTACACATGTGTGTTGGGATGAAAACGAAACGAAAACGGTCGATAAATGGTCGTTTTGTTTTCGTTTCTACATCTTTTACCGGTAACAGAAACGAAATCGGAAACCCGGAAACGGATACGAAAACGAATAATGATCGAAACGGATGCGGAACAGAACGGAGCGGATACAGAAACGAAAGTGAAAAATTCCACAAGAACGTAATACATGATCACAATATATATGACCACAAAAACAATGTAACTCATTCCATCACAAAGGTGGATACAAGAACAATGTTATGTTCACCGGTATCACTAGAAAGTTTTTTCTCAGGTTTGTCAGTTGAAGGCTCGCTATTTGTCCCCCAGATCAAACCATCATATCCTTCTCCATATCATTATTATCGACATCCTCTTGCTCCTCCAACTATAAAATTGTAATGCCCTAAAATTTGCATATTATTGTTCAATGTTCATTTATGATCTCTGAGATTTATCCTGGATTTTCTGGAGTTTATAAATGACATTTTACTATTTTTCAGATTTATATAATTAATTTATTCATGAAAAATGAAGACAAAAATATGCTACAAATAATTTTCCTAGGTTCAAAATGTTTCAAAGTATTTTTGAGAATATTTTTGGAATTTTTGAACTCTATTTGGTATTTTCTATAAAGCCATTTGTATTTCTGAAATTATTTTAATTCGAAAATAAATGTAAATTCTCCCTTCTCCTTTTTGGGCCAAATGGGCCAAGTTTCCGACCGAATTTCCGGTTTTGCTTATACGGAATTTTCGATTCCATTTCCATTTCCGTTTTCGACGGAAATGGCTCTGCCGTTTCCGTTTCCGACAAAAAATTTCCGTTTTCGTTTCCGTTCTGACATTTTCCGTTTCCAAAAAAAGCTTCCATTTTCATTTTTCTCCGAAACGGTCGGAAATTCCGTTTCCGTTTTCACCCCTACATGTGCGAGGCCGTGGCCTGCACCGCACTAGAGTCGAGATTTGTACAGAAGTGGGCAAACCCGGTTTGATCGGTGCACTGCCACACAAACAAAATTACGTATGCATAAAAAGAGGAGATTTTCACTGTTTGGCCCTCTTCTATCTTTTTTTTCTTTTTTTTAAACAAAAATAGCTCCCTAATGAAAGAATTTTTTACAAAACTAGCTCTTTTCCTCATCACGGAACGATCAGGGGTCGACACCTGACACCGTCCGCACCAGAAGACCGCGGGAGGCCGACGGGAGGTGCGGGAAGCAGGCAACGTGCAAAATGGCACCGAGCACGGCAACAAGTCGGGAGGAGCAGAAGGTGTTGTTTCCGTGGAGGGGGCGTGCGGCAGGAGCGGTGGCGTGTGCGGGAGGCTGGCTACCGTGAACAAGCAGTGCGGGGAGGACCTTCCGCGGTCCGGCAGCGCAGAAGATGCCTTCCGCGGTTCATAGAGGCCATTTTTGCAATTACTTTCGAGAGAGTCGTTTTCGCAAAAAAAAGAGAGAGGGAGAAGATCATATAAGTGAACAATTCTAAAAAGAGTTAGTACATATGGTTTTAAAATTGACTATAAAAAAGTCTATGATGACTATATAGATTGTTTAGGAACTGCTGTGATAGATGTACATTACGGACAGTTAACAATAAAAAATCGTCTACAATAGTTACACATCATATATAATTAGTACATAAGAAACCGTATATGGTAATGATAAATAACATACCGTTCTAATTATGAACAGTCTGCGATAAAGATAAATAATAGATAGTTCGTATTTGTAATATATATTTTTTTATACATAATTTCAATTTTATGGCTAATCTCAAGAATCACGCTAGCTATGCCCTCTATACAATACACAACACACATTGAAACAGATATATGATACACAATTCACAGTTGAGATAAATATACACAACATACATTCAAACAGATATAGACACATACACAATTCGCAGTTGAAATATATACACATAACACATATTCAAACAAAATAAATTAGGGATGGCAATCGGGTAGGTACCTCCGGGTAAGACTGCCTCAAACCCACCACCCGAACCCAAACACGTGTCGTTCGCCCAAATTCACTAAGCTTTACGGGCACAGATGTATGCCTACGTCCGAACCCGATGGGTGCCCGATACCTAATGGGTCCCCATGGGTATATCATGTACATTGTACAATCACACATGTCTCATAATTTTACAATCACACACAGCCACATAACACAATGCCACAATTTAAGTCCAATTACAATCACACTTATCTTATTTAAATCTTATTACAGTACCATATAGCACAATACACAAAAAATTTGTACCACAAGCAACTTCATTAAACTCAGTGACTAGGGGTGACCATTTTTAAACCAAAATCGAAAAACCAAACAAAATCAAATTTAATTAATTGATTATTTCAGTTTTGTTGTTTTCGGTTCTTTTTTGGTTTTTTATTTTGATATGATTCGTTTTTTATTATAAAAACCAAAATTACTGAAGAAACCAAACCACTTCAGCGGTCCACGCATTCAGCCCAAGGCCCACTAGCCCAACACGGTCACTGTGAGTGGTCACGACTCACGCAGTCATACCACGTGAACTCACGCGAAGACGTCATGGGCTCACGGCTCACGAGAGACGAATTTTTTTTATTTAATATTTCTTTTTAATGTTTTTTTCAAAACTAGACGTCCGGTGTGAAAAATTGCAGAAATAGACGTCCATAACTCGTGTATGGAGGGAGCGATCACGGTGCTGTAACGGTGCTGTGACGGCAGATGGTGGTGGGCCCCCTGTCGCCCGAGATAGGGGCGATCGCCTAAGAAAGGGGCGACAGGGGCATACCGACCAGCTAACGAGACAGAAAAAAGATAAAAGCAAGAAGAAAAAAGAGAGAAAGGTGGAATTTTTTTCTTTAATATTTTTTAATCTTTTTTTCAAAACTAGGCGTTCGGTTTTGAAAATTGCAAAACTAGGCTCCGTTCTTAATTAATTTTCCGAGAATAATCAATTGGACAGAAAAATTTTAATTCGTAATTAATTTTCCGAGAATAATCAATAGGACAGAAATAACAAAAATGCTCATAGTACTGATGTACTTTAATATTTTAATTCTTTAAAGAATTTATACCTATTAGTATTGATTATAAATAATTTGTAACGAAAATGGTCATAAGTTACAAACACTGATCTTTAAGTACGTGGTACCTCTTAGTATTGATATACTGTATTATTTTTTATGTATTGGCCAAAATCATCTGTTCCGGACCAACAGGCGATTAGGGGCAGTCGCATTACTAGTAAGGTCCAACTAGAACAAGGTAAATCAATTTTACGTAAACACTTTTTAGTGCATGACGAACAAATTATACAAACCATGCCTCGAAAAATCCTGAAATAAATGTCTTGTTCGTAGGGTGTTAGGTGTCCATTTTAGGGGAAAAATTACGAATAAACTCAGTTGAATAAACCAAATGATTGTAAGTAGCGTCATTTGCATGACATATTTAAGCTTTTACGGCAACCCGTGAAATATCATTTGTAAATGTAATTTGTTGGGAGAACAGGCTGGAGTTACTCTTTGATATATGCAGTATCCTATGGTGGGAAAATATTTTATTTACACCTTTCTTTGCATATTAATCCTGCCAGTGCAATAACCCAAAGTATTATGGTCGAGGCAACAATGAAACGCTGAAGCCTTTTCGGCAGCCCGCGAAATATCATGTTGAAATGTAATTTGTAGGGAGAATGGCCCAGGTTTGCTCTTCGATATATGCAGTACCACATGGCGGGAAAATATTTTATTTACACCTTGCTTTGCATATTAATCCTGCCAATGCAATAACCCAAAGTATTATGGTCGAGGCAACAATGGAACGTCGAGACAACAATGAAATGCTTAAGCCTTTTCGGCAGCATGTGAAATATCATAACGAAGGTCTAACCGTAGGTTACTGCGGAAAATAAGGTAAGCCACACTCTTTATTACGGCTTAAAACAGGAAGGAGTACCACGAGCAAGGAATTTGAAATGTTAACTCTAGACGTCTACTGAGTGCTTCGAGGCCACTTCCCATTCTGAAGGACCATGTGGAGGTCCATCCATGTTTGTGATGAGTATTTGACTTTATTTGAGCAAGGTGTGCTCAAGTTTGAGTTTGATTTGGATTGATTTTCAAAATAAAGCAATTTGAGTTGTATCTGCCAGTAGTGGAAGTACCGATCGTATGGACGCGGTAGTGATGAGTTGGATGGTTTATATTGCATATCATTGTGGGCATTGCTATGTGAAAGCTTTTTTCCTTGTCTTTGATGGTTGCAGGACAACGGTGCTAGGTCATGGTGAGGCGAAGGATGACCGGGACTAAGCGAGGAGCGTCGGAGGTCCAGACGGTTGGGAGATCGCCGGAAGATGATCGGAGACGGAGTCCGGGCAAGTCAAGAAGACAAGGAAAGGAGATGATGCTAGCTAGATGCCGCATGGATCAATGAGGGCCGTCGGATTGAGGTCTAGTTGATAGGTTAGCGGGTCTAGGTAGTATGCTTTGAAAACCGTGCAAGAAAACCCGGTATGTGTGTGGGTTTTGGGTTAGCCCTTGCATGGCTGTGTGTGTGGGTTAATCCTAACCCTTAGATGAGTGATCTAGGGTTGAGGGACTCATCCAAGGGTGGTAGGTGGCCCAAGAGTAGTATAAATAGGGGTGGAGGGGTAGCCTCCTTCCCTTGAAGGTTTTGAGGTTTGTGAATGCTCCTTTGAGCTTTGCTCACATGAAAGTGAGGCTTTTTAATCTCTCCTTCCAGAAATGAAAGTTTTATCCATCCACCTCTGAATTTATTTTGCGCATTTACATTATGTCTTTACTTTACGCAATTTAAATTCAGCATTTACTTTCCCGCAATTACATTCTCGCAATTTACTTTCATGCAATTTGGATTTGCCTCCCCTCCTTCTAAATGCTGCTTATCTTGGATGTTTTGAGTGTGTTCATATGGTTTTACATCTCTTTTGCACTCTTGGATTGAGTAGAGAACATCTTTTCTTTCAAGTTCCAACTTTGTTCAGAACTTGTTCTTCGCGCAGCAGTCAGTGTTTAATTTCTATAAAAATCTAGCAAAATCTTTTTAAAGTGATTATTGTTGGAAGAAGTGCAGGACTCTGACATCCACTTTCAGAAAAATTTTGGAGTTCACTTGCTGCACCGTTTGGGCGCCATGAGGTGAAAACCGAGCCCCAAAATTTCTGCTCGAAGTTCTTGACCAGACTGTGTTCTTAGATTTTTCCTGTTTTTTCTGTAAGGCTTATTGAGGAGAAATTTGGTGGAGTTCTTCATGACTCTGATTCTCATAGGGAGAAAAAGTCTCAAAATTTTGTGAGCTGCAGAAACCCACCAACCTCCTGTGCAAATTAAGGACAAGTTCTGGAAATTCTGCTTTTGCTTTTCTGAAAGTGACTTTTGTGATTTGAATTGATGTCCTTTCTAAAAGCAAGAGTTTGAATTGATTCCTCTTTATCTTGGACACTAGACAACCAGGATTGTGACTCAAAAATCACCACATATTTTATGGTACTTATCCATGCAAGCTTGGGGTACACATAGTTGTCTAGTTTTTCGGGTTTTCTCACAATTTCCTTTGAGCGATCTTGTCGAGGTTTTTGTTGGAGTATTTTGGGGGAATTTTTATTTGCGACCATTCACCCCCTCTGTTCGCCATCTCGGTCCTTCAATTGGTATCGAGCAGTTCTGCTCTTTCTAGATCTTGACCGGTCTCAAGAGCCATGGCGACGGACAAATATTCCACCAAGCCTCCCATCTTTAATGGAGTTGATTTTCCTTTTGGAAGTCCCGATGGAGTCATACATCACGCCTGGGGCTACGATATGGCGAAGGTGAAACTCTCGTATGAGGTTCCTCTTGATGAAAATGTCACGGCCATCAATATGGTTGGCGTTGAGGCGAATGCTAAGGCAAGGAACATTCTCATACGTGGGTCTTAGCCGCGGTGAGTATGATAGGATTTCTCACCTTCGCTCCGCTCACGAGATTTGGGTAACCCTCGATGCTTACCATGAGGCTCTACTCAAATCAAGGCGTGAGGCAGACGGTTCAAGCGAGTACAACAAGTTTGATCAGCGCTACGGTGAGAGTCTCGACGAGTGTTTTGGTCGGTTTACAAAGATTTTGGCGACCTCCGGCGGTTGGTTGCATATACCTCGACTCGGACAATGCTCGGCATTTCTTGACCGCACTCGACCTTGGTTTAGGAGATGAAGGTGACCACCATCAAGGACACCACCGACTTATCGACTCGACTCTTGGCGGGCTTTATTCCGCCTCAAGACTCATGAGATCGATGTCGTCTCTCGGAAGACGAAATCTCGATCGATGGCTTTGGTCACCGATCCCATTAGATCTTCTTCCGATCCTTCTATTGGTTTCTCTCTTTCCGCCCTTTGCGAGCTAGCGATGACCAAGCTGGAAAAATTTCGGAAAATGAGCTTGCTCTTCTCGCTCATAAGTTTTCTCATGCATACAAGAGGGTGAGAGAGAGGAAGAGAGGTGGCATGATCACAGCTTGAGTGTGGTGGCCCCAACCACATTCGGCGAACTATCCCAAAGCCGGAGAAGGGCAAGAACGACATTGGCGATTCGGGCAAAACGACTACACCGACAAGAACCGTAACAAGAAGCCTCCGGTTCGTGAACGGCGCACGAGAAGAAGTACCGCAACTTCTCCAAGAACAAGAAGCTCTTCCACGCGTCCTCGCCGCAGCGACATCAACCTCTCCGACACGGAGACATGGAGCGATGAGGCGAGGATGATCCGCAAGAGAAGAAAGGCGGCGAGCGACTTCTCGGCATGTGCTTCATGGCGACACCAGCGACATCGGCGACTCCAGAGCTCTCAAATGACTCGGACGAGGTACCCTCCTATGACCAGCTCAATGAAGCTTTACGCAAAATAGGAAAATTTCATGCTAGAGTTAGAGCTAGGTGTACGGAGCTTGAGAAGGAAGTAGGTACCTTGACTCGGAGTTAGCTTCACTTAGATCTTCTCCTCCCGAGTCACTGATGATTGCTATTTGTGTGATGCTATTCTTGTGGAGTTGGAGAACCTAAGGACCATACATGATAGTGTGCTTGTTGAACTTGATGGTCTTAGGTTGAAGAATGCTAGCACTAGTTACTGTTGATGCTATTCTGTTGAGGCTAGTTTTCTTCATGCTCACTCCACTCCATCATTCTCTAATTGCCCTAAATTGCTTGCGAAATTGATGCCATGAGCGAACACCTTAGGAAGCTTTACGCTAGAAACAATGAACTTGAATCACATGCTTCTAAGGACCCAATCGGCTCATGTGAGGGTCAGTAAGCAATTAAAACTTGACAATGAAACCACAGAATGTCAAGTGTGCTAAACTTGCTAAGGACTTACTAGATAAGTCACAAAAATATTGCTTGCGATGTACTGAGATTGTGGGGGACTTGGATAAAATCCACGTCGAGCTTAGGAAGAAATTAGAAGACCAAGCCCATAGAATTAGAAATGCGTCTTGCGTTTCTTGTGAGGCCCTCAAGATTGAGGCAGCCGTCTTTGAGGAGAAAATGCACGTCTTTGAGAGAGCTCATCTTTCTGGTTCTTCTTCTTCTTCTTCTTCTTCTTCTTCTTCTTCCCCCTGTTCTTCTTGTGCTTCTTTTTTTCGAGATTGCCAGTATCTTATGAGCACTCTCGAGAAGTTTGTTGGAGGCAAGAAGAAGCTCAATCTTATTCTAGACCAATCCAAGATTAGTAGATTCAATCAAGGTCTAGGATTTGATCCCTTGGAGCACGCTCGGGCACATCCTCCCACCATTGTGCGCGGCACCAAGAGTGGTGAGATTGTGGTAGCTCCCAGAGTGAGTACCACCGTATTTAGGTCTGCTGGGGTTGTCCATAGGACTTCTGACCAGAAGGGTGTTACTCCTATTGCTTCTGCCTCTAGCAAGGCGAAGTACACATGCACCTTCTGTAAGAAGGATGGTCACCTAGTAGATTTCTGCTTCAGGTGCGCCAAGATCACTCGGCGTGAGCGTGTTGCTGCTCTTAGGGGTATTCGGGTCATCCCGGACTTTGAGTGCTCCTAAGACACACCTTTCTAGACAGTTAGAAAGTCGCTTTGTTTTGGGCAGCGTCCCAGACTTGGTTTTCATGCTAGTTCTTCGAGTTTTACTCCTAGAACTGTTCGTAGTCAGTCTTTCCGCCGTCCTCTTGATATTCCTCGTTTTTCCCATCGAGGTAGATATCAGCGGCGTGAGGTGTTTTGCGGTAGGAGATCCAGGCAGCCTTACTGGGATGGTCCGGCTTTTGCACCACGGCGTGCCAGCCCAGTTCCAGCTCCTAGATCATCTACTAGAGTTACTACTGATCTTGTTAGAGTTGAGCGTCAGAGAGACACTCAAGTCCAGTCTTCTTCTGTGGCTGGCACTCTGAGGTGTCATATGGTTCAGTATTGGGTTCATAAGTCTTCACTCTATCCCAGTACTGAGTCATCTTTCTCTCTTGTGTCTTGATCGGGTTAAATCCGGATGGGAAGGGCGATGTTTGGATTGTTGACTCGGTTGTTCTCGTCATATGACCGGAGATTCTCGTTGGTTCTCTTCCCTACTCCGAGCCCCCGGTGATGAGTTAATCACTTTTGGGGATGCATCTTCAGGTAGAGTCATTGCTAAAGGTACCATCTGCATTAACGAAAATTTCATTTTAAAGATGTTGCCTTAGTAAGTAAGTCGCAATACAATCTGCTCTCTGTTTCTCGGCTTATCGATGACTCTTTGAGGTAAGCTTCAAGAGTAATACTGTAGAATCCTTGATTCATCGGGAGGGTTAGTTCTTGGGATTTCAGATTTGGGAGAGTCTTTCGTGCTGATTTTCTACTTCTTCTAGAGACTCTCTTGATGTTTGATTGCTTTTGAGTCCGTGATCTCTCCTTCGGCATAGGAGACTTGGTCACATTGGTTTTGATCATTTGACTGAGTTAGCGACCACGATCTCATTCGGGGTTTGCCCAAACTCAAGATGGTCAAAGACTTAGTTTGCTCTCCTTGTCGACATGGCAAGATGATTCTCGCTTCTCATCCTCCGATCACCGTAGTGATGGTGATGCACCAGACAGCTTTTACATATGGACCTTTGTTGGTCCAAATAGAGTGCGATCGGCGGGAGGGAAGTGGTATGTTCTTGTCATCGTTGATGATTTTCTAGATACTCTTGGGTATTCTTCATGGCCTCGAAGGATGAGACTTTTCTCACTTGGGGTTTGATCGATGGGTTGTCTATTGAGCTCCCGGTGCATTCTGAGCTATCTGCAGATGATAATGGCACGGAGTTCAAGAATTCCTACTTTGAGAGTTTTGTGTGGAGTCCGGTTTAGAGCATCAATTCTCTTCTCCCTCGCCCCTCAGTGAGAATGGCGTAGTGGAAAGGAAGAACAGGACCTCGGTTGAGATGGCGGGACGATGCTAAGCAGTACAATACTCCTAGGAAGTTTTGGGCTGAGGCTATAGCTACTGCTTGCCATGTTTCTAATCGCGTGTTTTTGAGAGCACATTTGCATCGCACTTCTTATGAGTTGAGGTATGGGCGAAAGCCCAGTGTGTCTTATTTTCGCGTTTTCGGTTGCAAGTGTTTTATCTTGAAGTCTGGTAACCTAGATAAGTTTGAGTCTCGCTCTTCTAATGGTATCTTTCTAGGTTACTCGACTTCTTCTCGTAGCTATAGGGTCTAGAGTGTTGATGCGCATAGGATCATAGAGACCTGTGATGTGACCTTTGATGAGACTAGCTCAGGAGCTAGACACGATGTTTGAGCTCTTCTTATCCCTCAGAGACCATCTTTTTAGAAGATGAGGATGATGGAGATGATGGTGTTCCACTGGATCCAGTCCCCTCTACACCTGAGGTGCCTCCTGTTTCCATTTCTGCACCTCAGGGAGACCAGCCCTTGCCTTCTAACTCTCCTTCAGCGAGTGGCTCTGCTCCTACCTCTTACGTGCATGAGGTAGAGGCCATACCTTACAGTCCTCCCGACATATCCGAAAGCTCATCCACCTGATCAGATCATTGGTGATCTGTTTGAGCGGGTCACTCGCTCAAAATCAGGTTTGTCAAGTTTCTGCCTCCACTCTGCCTTTGTTGCCTCCTTTGAGCCGAAGGATGTTTCTCATGCATTATCCGATGAATCGTGGATTAATGCTATGCATGAGGAACTTGAGAACTTTGAGAGGAACAAGGTATGGCAGCTTGTCGAGCCCCCATCTGGTCATAATGTCATTGGGACCAAGTGGGTGTTCAAAAACAAGCAGAGTGAGGATGGGGTTGTAATTCGCAACAAGGCTAGGCTAGTTGCATAGGGCTTTTCTCAGGTTGAGGGTCTTGACATTGAGGAGACCTTTGCCCCTGTAGCTAGACTAAAGGCTATTAGGATCCTGCTTGCATTCTCTGCATCCCAGGGCTTCAAGCTCTATCAAATGGATGTCAAGAGTGCATTCCTCAATGGCTATATTGAGGAAGAGGTTTATGTCAAACAACCTCGAGTTTGAGAACCCCAAGTTTCGAGTCATGTATACAAGCTCTCCAAAGCTTTGTATGGACTCAAGCAGCCCCAGTATGGTATGAGAGGCTCAAGTCTTATCTTCTCACCATGACTTCAAAATGGGCATAGTAGACAAAACTCATTCATCGGACACCATGAGTCTCATTTTCTTCTTGTCGGTTATGTGGGCGATATCATTTTGGTGGCTCGTCTAATTCGCTTGTGTCTCAGTTTTCTGAGGTGATGAGCACAGAGTTTGAGATGAGTATGATGGGCGAGTTGAGCTACTTTCTTGGCTTCCAAATCAAGCAGACTCGAGAGGGTACTTTCTTGCATCAAGGCAAATATACCCATGACCTCCTAAGGCGCTTCGACATGTCTGATGGGAAGCCGGTGATGACTCCTATGGCCACCACTTCTGTCCTTGAGCCCGATAAGGATGGTGAGCCTGTTGATCAAAAGGAGTTTCGGAGCATGATCGGCTCCCTCTTGTACCTCACTGCTTCGAGGCCGGGCATATATTTCGCTGTGTGTCTGTGCACTCGATTTCAAACTTCTCCTCGCGCCTCTCACCTCCAGGCGGTCAAGCGCATCTTCAGGTACCTTCGTGCTACCACTGATTATGGTATTTGGTACTCTTCTTCTTCTTGTCTATCTCTTAGAGCCTTTTCCGATACAGACTTTGCTGGCTGTAGGATAGATAGGAAGAGCACTTCTGGCACTTGCCTATTCATTGGCACTTCTCTTGTTTCTTGGTCATCTAGGAAGCGATGCAGGGTTGCAGATCCACCACCGAGGCCGAGTATGTTCTTTGCAGACCGATTCTTTGTAGCAGTGCTCTGGATGAGATCGACCTTACGGGACTATGGGTTAGAGATAGAGAGTGTGCCACTTTTACGTGACAACACTTCGCTATTTGCATTGCTAAAAACCCGATGCAACATTCCGGACCAAGCACATTGATATTAGATATCACTTCCTTAGAGACCATGTGGAGAAGGGAGATATCGCGCTTGATTCGTGAGAGTGACCTTGATTAGCGATATCTTCACCAAGCCTTTGGATAGCTCCAGATTTGTTGCCTTGAGGAGTGAGCTTGGAGTCGTGAGCCCTTACGACTTTTCGTGAGGGGAGCCGGTTTGTATATTATGTATTATATGTTTTCTTCGAGTTTTCTTTTCTTTGTATTTCTTTTGGGTGACTTTGGGCTTGTTTTCTTGAGTTGAGTTCACTCACTTAGACTTCAGCATGCCTTCCATGGACCTCTTATCTTGTGCTTTAGGTTGCTATCATGCGTGATTAGTCGTTCTCTCTTCTCTCTAGGTTGAGTTCCCTCACGGTTTTATAAGTCTAGCGGTATTGGGCCTTACAGGTAGACAGAGTCCGTGTGCACTCCTTAGTTGGGATCTAGAGTCGACTTCCTATGTTAGTCCTTTGGGAAGATAAGAGCGAGTCTAAGCCGTAGTGAGTCTCTTATATCTTTTCTATGCTCTATAGCCATCCGGTTTTGCGCTTCTCGACTTCTTCTCCTCATTCTGTTTTTTGGTTATTATTGAGTTCATTCGGTTTTTCTTTGTGCCTAATCTTGATAATAACTCAACTTGAACCAGATTTGAGCTTAAAATTGATTCATTTGTTGAGGGGGAGTTTGGGAACTTATTCGTGCATTGCATATAGACTGCATTTCCTGTTTAATGAGCTTTGTCTATTATGCAATTGATTTCTTCTTCATGCTATACACCATGCTGCATCATATGGAGGAAATCACTAGCTCAGATATGTCCAAGTTCATTTAACTTGCTAAGCTTTAAAATGAAAAAAGTCTTAAATGAAAAACTTGATGAAACTTGTTGCTTTTACTTGCTAGGTTTCTTCTCTAGAGGTTTGTGCCATAATTTGAGAAATTTTGGAGTTCTCTAGAGTCCCTATAGCAACTTGGGTGAAACTAGTTTGATCCATGCTAGAGTCCTTCAATTGCTCATGAATCATTGTGCTAAAAATGAAAATTAAACAAAATTGACTCTTCTTGTGCACATACGACTCAACACCTTGCATTCACAAGACCGCTTCCCATTGCACTTGGGATGAACTTGGAATACATAGTTTTTAACCTAGACCATCCTCTTAAGAGTTCATCTTGAGATGGTCGCATATGGCTTGAGTCAATTGGTTGTCAAAAGAAAATGCAAATAAATTAAAAACAAAGACATATGTGGGTAAAGAATGCAAATAATGTCAAACATTTGCACCCCTCTATGTCTTGTATGATGATAAATCAAAATTTGCATTAAGTGATAAATGAGCCCGAAGGACCTTGTATGCTCTTCTAGATTCCCCAAAGTGTTGAGTAGGTTGAACTCTAGGTTTTCCTTTTGATCCTTAGAGTGGCTATTCTTCTATTTTTGAAACTAAAGCTAAGTGTTGCACTTGTCAAATCTTGCTAAAAATGAAATATTCAAAACTAAGCTCGTATTTGCACTTGGACATGTCTTAGTTTAGTCATCTTCTGAAATTGACAAGCTTGATGTAATATCCTTCCATTTTGATCAATTGGATAATCTTCAAATCTCTTTTGATTGCATTTCATGCATACATAAAAAAAATTGATGCCTATATTGCCAAAAGGGGGAGAAAACGTAGAAAAGGCATCACTAAAAAGATAAAAATGTGAATACTTATTTGGTTATTATGATCTTTGTAAAACTATGCTACTACTTACATTTGGATCATAATCTCATAATCACATTTGACATGTTTAGTTGGATTTTAGAGTTTTTGTTGAAAACTTGCTCTTTCTTAAATTTAACTCTAAAATCTAAATTCCTCTTCGTCAACTTGGTCATGGTTCTAATTTCTATCTTTGGACCAAGTTTGACTTTACAACTAAAAATTGCTTTCTACTTCATTTTCTTCAAACTCAAATTTATGCCTTTTTGTGTGGTTTGTCAATATACTCATCAAGGGGGAGATTGAAGGACCATGTGGAGGTCCATCCATGTTTGTAATGAGTATTTGACTTTATTTGAGCAAGGTGTGCTCAAGTTTGAGTTTGATTTGGATTGATTTTCAAAATGAAGCAATTTGAGTTGTGTCTGCCAGGAGTGGAAGTACCGATCGTATGGACGCGGTAGTGATGAGTTGGATGGTTTATATTGCATATCATTGTGGGCATTGCTATGTGAAAGCTTTTTTCCTTGTCTTTGATGGTTGCAGGACAACGGTGCTAGGTCATGGTGAGGCGAAGGATGATCGGGACTAGGCGAGGAGCGTCGGAGGTCCAGACGGTTGGGAGATCGCCGGAAGATGATCGGAGACGGAGTCCGGGCAAGTCAAGAAGACAAGGAAAGGAGATGATGCTAGCTAGATACCGCATGGATCAATGAGGGCCGTCGGATTGAGGTCTAGTTGATAGGTTAGCGGGTCTAGGTAGTATGCTTTGAAAACCGTGCAAGAAAACCCGGTATGTGTGTGGGTTTTGGGTTAGCCCTTGCATGGCTGTGTGTGTGGGTTAATCCTAACCCTTAGATGAGTGCTCTAGGGTTGAGGGACTCATCCAAGGGTGGTAGGTGGCCCAAGAGTAGTATAAATAGGGGTGGAGGGGTAGCCTCCTTCCCTTGAAGGTTTTGAGGTTTGTGAATGCTCCTTTGAGCTTTGCCCACATGAAAGTGAGGCTTTGTAACCTCTCCTTCAAGAAATGAAAGTTTTATCCATCCACCTCTGAATTTATGTTGCGCATTTACATTATGTCTTTACTTTAAGCAATTTAAATTCAGCATTTACTTTCCCGCAATTACATTCTCGCAATTTACTTTCATGTAATTTGGATTTGCCTCCCCTCCTTCTAAATGCTGCTGATCTTGGATGTTTTGAGTGTGTTCATATGGTTTTACATCTCTTTTGCACTCTTGGATTGAGTAGAGAACATCTTTTCTTTCAAGTTCCAACTTTGTTCAGAACTTGTTCTTCGCGCAGCAGCCAGTGTTTAATTTCTATAACAATCTAGAAAAATCTTTTTAAAGTGATTCTTGTTAGACGAAGTGCGGGACTCTGACATCCACTTGCAGAAAAATTTTGGAGTTCACCGTTTGGGCGCCATGAGGTGAAAACCGAGCCCCAAAATTTCTGCTCGAAGTTCTTGACCAGACTGTGTTCTTATATTTTTCCTGTTTTTTCTGTAAGGCTTATTGAGGAGAAATTTGGTGGAGTTCTTCATGACTCTGATTCTCATGGGGAGAAAAAGTCTCAAAATTTTGTGAGCTGCAGAAACCCACCAACCTCCTGTGCAAATTGAGGACAAGTTCTGGAAATTCTGCTTTTGCTTTTCTGAAAGTGACTTTTGTGATTTGAATTGATGTCCTTTCTAAAAGCAAGAGTTTGAATTGATTCCTCTTTATCTTGGACACTAGACAACCAGGATTGTGACTCAAAAATCCCCACATATTTTATGGTACTTATCCATGCAAGCTTGGGGTACACATAGTTGTCTAGTTTTTCGGGTTTTTTCATAATTTCCTTTGAGCGATCTTGTCGAGGTTTTTGTTGGAGTATTTTGGGGGAATTTTTATTTGCGACCATTCACCCCCCCTCTGTTCGCCATCTCGGTCCTTCACATTCGCCCATGCCTCCGGTGGGGCATCTCTCGCACGTCGCGCCCTCTCTCGTTTCCTTTCTCTGTCGGCCTCCTTCTCCTCCGCTTCCTTCCTACGTGCCTCCTCGCGTGCGGCATCGCGCTGCTCTTGAAGCTGCCGCGTGAACTCGTCTGCCGGTTGGCTTGGTCAAGCCGTTGGTCATCGGGGTTGATCTCCGTATCAAACCATCTGCTCAAATTCACACAGTGGCGGAGGTGACTGCATAAAACGTAAATTAGCAAAGTTTCATTCACAAATATTACGTAAGCCGTACGATTGTTACCATGCGGCGATCCTTAAGGCTCTTCTCCGGCGGATCGAAGGCGTAGTTGCGGCACTTCCCATACCTCCTCTTCCAAGTTGGAATTTCCCAAGAGCGGACAAGCCTGCAAGGATCTTTGCACATACACATGGGTGCTACAGCTCCACGAGGTAGGAAGAGATCTTGGTACGCTAAATTGCGCGGGCATGCACTTGCTTCTTCCTTCGCTTGCCCATTTCCCTTTGCACTTGCACGCCTCGGCATTTTCGATTGATCCTGAATTTTTTTCGTCCCTCCTCTATTCTTTCTTCCTCTCTCGCTGCCGTCTTTGCGAGACCGCTCGTGAGAACGAATGTTATAAAGGGCCGATATCGCCACGGTATGGAGCGATCGTCCCATATTAGGGCGATCGCCCCAACTAGAGGCGATAGGTGCACCAAGACGTTGGTGTGTTGTCACGTCGTGTGGCATAGGCAAGCAATGCAAACATGGATTTGCACAATTTAAAGTGATAAGGCTCTCATGTTACTAACTCGGACAATTATACAATATGCTGCTGAACGTAAAGGCATTACAAAAATACGTCTGTACAACTAGTCAATCACGGCCACGCTTCCTGATCTGGCCCGTGGGGTAGGTGAGTGGCGACGGCGGACGGACGTCCCTCCTAGGCCGGCCCTGCGGCGCAGGCGTAGAGTAGTGTGGTGGCGACGAGGGCGTGTCCTGTGGCGGCGCTCCCGAGAGCTGAGAGGGGGCGAGGTAGTCGGTCGAAAGTTACTCCTCCAGGTCGAACTCGACGTCCGCAGGGTCGTCGAAACCACCCTGGTGTCCTGCTGGGGCGCGAGACGATGAGGGAGCCTCCGCAGCCCACTGTCCCCACTGTTGCTGCGTGGGAGCGTAACGAGGCACCGGCGGGGTAGGGCGAGGTGCTGGGCCTCGAGGACGTGGTGTGCTGCGTCCTCCGACGTCTCCGCGCCCCCGGCAGGTGGCCAAGCGACCCAACCGCCTCATCCTATTGAGGACCCGATCCCAAGCTGCCTCAGCCTCAGCGGTGGTCACCTGTATGCCCACCCGAAGGCGCATCAACATGGAGATAGCCTCCGCCTCAACCTCCCCAACAAGATGTTCCTGCATGTAATGTCAGATTGTTATTACGTAATTTACATGAAAAAGACGTGACCATGTAGCTTCGATTGCGATGCTTACTGAGGAGTTGTCCCTCGGGGACATCTGTGAAGGGTACGTGTCCGTCACCGATGCCTGCCGTGTGACATACGGTGCTGGTGTGTACCCCACCCTGAGGCGAGTGCGTGGGGCGAACTACTCCATGTACTCATCATACATGTTAGGGTCGTACGGCCGGGTCTCGGTGACCCTCTCATCGAGTGCGGCGTCCCACTGCACCGCCCATGGCTGCATACGGTACGCGAACTGAGTGCCCACTGTAGCACCCATCCGGGTCATCCTACAATGCAAAAACAGGAAGTACACACCACATTCATTTTGCAAAGATGCGGAGTAGTAGGATCAGGGCAAGTACCTGTGAGCGCCACACGCGACAACGTGACGAGGCGGCAAGGGAAAGGACTGGAACAAGCCGAACTGCCGCAGCACTCGGTGCGGGGAGTACTCCTCGACACACAGGTCAAAGACGAGGACCTTACGGGTGAGCCAGAAGGCCTCATCTCGCGTGCAAAGCACGGAGACCCCGTAAGGTGCTCGGGCGTGGACGTCGTACGCGGTGTATGGCGTTCACCACACGTCCTCGTCGTGGAGGCCGTCGAACTCCCGAACGAACTCGAGGTAGGACCTCCTCACCTGTCGGTGCGCGTATGTCCGCTGTGAGGAAATAAGAAATGGCGAAGGTTATACAAGTGCGTTAGTGGGGAAAAAGATACGAGGGAGCATACTTGTCGTCGGACCCAGTAGTGGCCCATGGTGGGCCAGTCCACCGGGTAGTCTCCGTAAAGGTCCTGGGGGTACGGTGCGGTGTCAACAGCAGGCCTGCCGACGGAGAAGCGCTCCCAGGACCACAACTGAAGGAGTAGGACGCAACCCGACATCGTCGCGTCCTGCTCCGCCCGAGAGACAGTGTCGCACAGACCTCTGTACATCGCCGCAAGCACAGCTGAGGCCCACGACCACTGCATCATCTGTTTATAATGGGGAAGTTAGATGTGCTCCGCTGATACGAGATTTGAACTTAGTGTGTTACCTCCTCCTCCATGGTGTCGGCGATGTGCTGGGCGTACTCGATCAGGTGCCGGTCCACCGTGTTCCCGTGGGAGGACGGGAACATCACCCAACTGAACAACAACAGGAGGTATGCCTCGAGATGGCGGGCCACGTCCTCCTCCTCTGCGTGCGGGTGGAGAAGCTGTGCCTACAGCGTTCGTAACAAACATTATCAGCAACATAGCGCTTCTCTGTTAATTCGCAAAGAAAGAGGTACTCGCCGTGAACTGAAGCAGCCACGCCTTCGTTGGTCCGTGCCGCTCACCCTGCCTGAGGGGCCGATAGGGGGCTGCCCGGGGGTGCCGCTGCACCACAGCGAACCGCACGGACAACTCCGCGTGCCACGTGATGGGGGTGTCGTGCGGCACAACTGCCGGACCCGTACAAGGGAGGCCTAGGACGTACAACACGTCCTGCAGCGTCGGAGCCATCTCTCCGCACGGAAGGTGGAACGTGTGCGTCTCCGGTCTCCACCGGTCCACGAGTGCGCCAGCGACTGGGCCGGTCGTGCCGAACGCGGGACCTCCACGCCCTCTAACAGGCGGTCCACCGCTCCACCATCCTACAGAGAGGAAGTAAGCCAGCCGCTCGCAACCTGCATGTAGTGCATTGCGTCGTTAGAATTGCATTCATAGGTAAATACATGTACGTAAAAGAATGCAAGCGTTGGCAGCTTACCGTGGAACCAAGTGTGGGTCAATGCGAAGCAGCTCATTGGGCACCCGAGGTCGGAGTGTCCCTAGCTCTCGGTTCTGCTCTACAGAGTACCTAGACCGGTGGGTCGCATCGACGGTCGTGTTGAGCAGCTCAGGGCAAGGTCGCGCCATCGTTGCCTGTTACAAAGCAAATACAACAAATTTGTTAGTAATTAAATGTGCACACAAAATGAAATGCGAAATAACGAATTGTACCATACTCAACAAATAATACAAAAGATGAAGATATGTTGGATGAGGTACACAACGCCGAAAATTACATTATCCTCATAGCAATTAACTGGTACATCGAAAAATACATGATGCGAAAAACAACTAACTGGTACATCTAAAAATACATGATGCGAATAACAACTAATCGGTACATCGAAAAATACATGATCACGAATAACAACTAAGCGGTACATCGAAAAATACATGATGCGAATAACAACTAACTGGTACATCGAAAAAAACATGATGCGAATAACAACTAACTAGTACATCGAAAAATACATGATGCGAATAAAAACTAACTGGTACATCGAAAAATACATGACGCGAGTAACAACTTACTGGAAGTGCGATGATGTGTGAGCACGGCAAGTCAAAGAAGCGTGGTTTACGGCGGGAGCACTCGCGATCGGTGCTCGGGTATGCACGGATGGAAGTCCTCTCGGTGGGCACCCTGCGACCTCGGTCACCACGATTAGGCGTGGTATCTCCGTTCCACGCCACTCTCGGTGTCACCGATGTGTCTACGCCTTTCTTTTTTCTTGGACATGTGCGTAGATACAACCGTTGAGTCTGACGATCGATTGTCCGACATACATGCTGCGGAGCTCTTGTATCGCTCAATGAAATATCTCTGTGTCCCTAGTAAGACACCTTCAACTATATCCACCAGTGGAAGGCATCTGGTGCCTTTCATTACCCAGTTGTAAATCTCCACCAGGTTCGTTGTCATGATTCCGTAACGCGAGCCACCCTCGTCATGCAGAAGGAACCATTTCTCCAAAGGCTCGTGCCGTATCCAGTCGGTGAAACTGTTTATGTTGGTCCCCGGCCTACGCCGAATGTTTGGGGCGTCTGTCGGGAGCGCACACAAAGCTGTGGGGTCCTCTCCTTGCTCATGGTACACCATCGGGTTCCTTGATGAACCAGCGGTATCTCTTGGATTCATTGACTGCTTCTTCGTTAGTTCATCCAACATCCTCCAAAGCGCGTCGAACTTCCTCCGTTGGTTCTGTTTACACAGCCGCTTGAACATGTTCATAAGCTCCTTGTTCCTGAACTGAAGGAAAAAATTGGCACCATGTGCCTCATGCACCACCTGCTCTTCAGGTTCGACCACTTTACTACTCCCACGACGGCGGACCCTTGTTGCATATCCACGATCGGCCTTAGCAGCCCTGCATGTCGGTCATGGATGACACAAACATCAGGCCTGTCCAGAACAACTGCCAGCTTCACTCTTTCAAGGAACCAGTACCAGCTCTCCGTGTTTTCCCCCTCCACGAAGGCCAATGCAACCGGTAGAACCTGGTTGTTGGCGTCCACCGCGATCGCAGTTAAAATCTTGCCCTTATACTTCCCCGTGAGGAATGTGTCGTCCATGCAAATGACCGGGCGACAGTGCCGGAACGCATTTATGCATGCGCCCAGGGCGAAGAATGCACGCTGCAAGACCCATTTACCCGCGCACACACCACCCGCAGGAAACTCCGCAAGGTCGACGGATGTACCGGGGTTCCTACGTGCTATTGCCCTCAGCAGGTGGGGAATATTCTCGTAGGAAGCCTCGTACGTCCCGAACCGTATTTCCAGAGCTGTCCTTTTCGCTCTCCATGCCTTTCCGAAGCTAATCCCGTACTAAAACCTTTCCTCCATGGCTGTGATAATAGATCGAGGCTGCAGGTGCGGATTGTCCACGATTTGACCATAAAACACATTTGCCACCCAAGTGGATGACAGATTGCGGTGTCCCTGCTCCGCTTCTTCCAGCTCGCAATTATGTTCTATCACTATGGAGCATTTCCAGTAGTCCTTCCACTTCCCCTTGTATGCATGCACCCGCCATGGGCACGAATCAACTACGCACTTCACGTCGTACTCCTTCTTGCTGGACTTCACTACCCTAAATTGCCGCCGGAGATACATTGCCCAGTACTTCACCGCATCCATCACAGCCTCCTTGTCTTTATATATGGCCCCCTCCGTCACCTCGTTCTCACGATACTCCCATGCATCAGTGTTCCCTTCATTCGTTGTTAGGTCTTCGAAACTGTAATTAGTCCACGCACCAGGGATAGGCACCTCAGGAGCGTTGTCCTCCTCGTCGGAGTGCTCACCATCAGGGACTTCCTCATCCGCACGATCCTCCTCTTCCATCAGGTCAACTATGTCCTCCACCTCCTCCCCCTCGTCGGCCACCCCTCGCGCCTCCACTGTTGTATCCTCTGCCCCCCCGATCCCTTTGCCACCGCCAGTCTCGTGCTCCTCGTCTCCGGGCTCCTCGCCGCCTTCCTCTTCGCATCATTCTACATTTGACGTCCCCTCCCCCGTAATGTCCACCCCGACATCACGAACTTGCGACACCGATGGAGCTGCCGGGTAGCACTGTACCAACAACATGAGCGGCCAACCCCGCTCTACGGCAAAACCAACATAACTCCTTCATGTTGACGTCGAGTTAATAGGAATCAACTCTCCGTAAAAATAGTCTTGAGCATGGCTCACTACTGCTCTGACCCACAACCGAACAGTCTGGGCATCCAAACTGAACATCCGAGAATCCACTCCAACAAACCCTTGTATGTCCTACCGCTCGGTCTGCATATGCCCCGTAAGACTCTTGAAAATGATGATAAATCCTCCCCATCCGCCCCCTGTGCTATCTCCCCATCTCCATAAAATATTTGAAAATACAATTTCTCCGACATGCTGCAACGTCCGACGGAAAAATATTACTCTAAAATACAATATACAAAACGTACATTGATCTTACTACAACATACGACTATAAATAAGTGATTCGACTATAAATAAGTAATTCGACTTGCCTACCATTATATTTGTGCCACATTACATTAACCCTACCAAATTAAATTTGTAAATATTGCCTACTATTTTCACTGTATTCACTTTCTATTTACTGAATACTACAATAAATTTGTAACGTACTAAATACTATACAATCCTGAAATTTCTAAAAACTAAATACTACACTAAAGTTCTAAACATGAACTGCGACATTAAATTTCTAAACAACACTATCCTAGAAATTCTAAACGCTACACAATCCTAAATTTCTAAACAATATAATAGATTTCTAATACTACATTAAATTTGTAGCGTACTAAATACTATACAATCCTTAAATTTCTAAAAACTAAATACTACACTAAAGTTCTAAACATGAACTGCGACATTAAATTTCTAAACAACACTATCCGAGAAATTCTAAACGCTACACAATCCTAAATTTTCTAAACAATATAATAGATTTCTAATACTACTAAATTTGTAGCGTACTAAATACTATACAATCCTGAAATTTCTAAAAACTAAATACTACACTAAAGTTCTAAACATGAACTACGACATTAAATTTCTAAACAACACTATCCGAGAAATTCTAAACGCTACACAATCTTAAATTTTTTAAACAATATAATAGATTTCTAATACTACATTAAATTTGTAGCGTAGTAAATACTATACAATCCTCAAATTTCTAAAACTAAATACTACACTAAAGTTCTAAACATGAACTGCGACATTAAATTTCTAAACAACACTATCCGAGAAATTCTAAACGCTACACAATCCTAAATTTTCTAAACAATATAATAGATTTCTAATACTACATTAAATTTGTAGCGTACTAAATACTATACAATGCTGAAATTTCTAAAAACTAAATACTACACTAAAGTTCTAAACATGAACTACGATATTAAATTTCTAAACAACACTATCCGAGAAATTCTAAACGCTACACAATCTTAAATTTTCTAAACAATATAATAGATTTCTAATACTACATTAAATTTGTAGCGTACTAAATACTATACAATCCTGAAATTTCTAAAAACTAAATACTACACTAAAGTTCTAAACATGAAATGCGACATTAAATTCTAAACAAAACTATCCGAGAAATTCTAAACGCTACACAATCCTAAATTTTCTAAACAATATAATAGATTTCTAATACTACATTAAATTTGTAGCGTACTAAATACTATACAATCTTGAAATTTCTAAAAACTAAATACTACACTAAAGTTCTAAATATTAACTGCGACATTAAATTTCTAAACAACACTATCCGAAAAATTCTAAACGCTCATTTAACTTCTACATAACTAAACAATCATAATTTTTTTTGTAAATATACCTTCGTAGAAACGACGAATCGACTTTTTTTCCCCTCTTCTTCTTCTGTCTCTTCTTTTTTCTTGTTCTTCTTCTTCTTTCTCTTCTTCTCTTCTTCTTCCTTTTCTTCTTTCTCTTCTTCTCGTCTTCTTACGCCTCATTTTGCTTGCCTCACCGAGCGAAAGCGAACTTTATTTTCCACTGTCGCCCAATACTGGCGATCGCCAATTGCGGTTGGCCAGCCAGAACGGCCGTTATGAGCCGTTGGGTTCGGGGCCTGTCGCCCAGTGCTGGGGCGACAGGCGCCCAAAAACGCGATTTTTTCACCCGGCCGCCTATTTTTGAAAAAAAGAATAAAAAGAAATATTAAATAAAAAAAGTCCACGGGAGACACCTCCCACCAATTCCCCATCCTATTCGCCAAATTTTCCAACCCTACCCAGCGATGCTGACATTGGCGACGGCGAAAACCCTGAAAGCATCTAGGCCCCCAATTCTATGTAGCTTTGGTAATTAATAACAATTACGGTTAAAGGACTAACATTTTCTATTTGAGCATTTTGAGAATAGGTTGGTCCAAGTTTTGATGATTATGAAAGCATAAAGTTGATGAGTGAAGATCAACTCGTCAAGACAAAATGGCTAAGGTATAAATATTTAAGGACCTTTTCATAGTTTTTACCGATCTCAAAGTTTGGAGAAAAGATCGGATTGCTAGAATTAAGGCCGTACTATTAAGAGGAGTCTTGACGATTATTTTAATGTCATCTAGGGTTTAAAGGCTCAAATCTATGGTTAAAATCATATATCATGTCATAAAAAATTCAAATTGAAAATCCCATATTTTTTGAAAAAAGTTTCTGGAAGCCCAGTGCTACCACCTATGGTATCCCCGTGCTACCGGGGGAGCGGTAGCACCGGCCACAGAGCGGTGTGTAAAAACCCGAGAAGGGTATCTTTGGGGGACCACACAGGACGGTGCTACTGCCCATGGTAGCGCGGTGCTACCGGGCGAGCGGTAGCACCGGCCACTCAGCCCGGTGCAAAAATTCCAGAGGGTATGCGTTTTGGGCAGTTGGACGGTCCGGTGCTACCGCCCATGATAGCGTGGTGCTATCGAGCGAGCGATAGCACCAACCCCTCAGCCCGGTGCAAAAATTTCAGAGAAGCCCCTTCTGACGGAGCAAAAATAAAAAGAGCCTGGTGCTACCGGTCCCAGTTGGGCGGTAGCACCAGACCCTCTGCACAACGGCGTTTAGCAGTGCATTTAATTTATTGTTCCAACTGTTGGGTTGGAACCAAGTGCTACCGGTCCTACATGGGCGGTAGCACCGAAAATCCTAACATGAGAAGAATTCGAGCTTCAACGGCTAGTTTGGTTGGTGGAGGCTATAAATACACCCCCACCTGCACTCTAGAAGTACTCTTGGTCCTCATTGATGATATTTGAGCTCTAGCAAGTCTTCTTCTCTTCAAAAGAGCATTCAATTTTCATTTGAGAGAGTGAAGGGTAAGATTTGAGTGTTGAATTTAGTTTGAGACTTTAGTCACTCAAATTTGACCTCAAGCAAGCGTCAAGGCTTATTACTCTTGGAGGTTGCCGCCTTCTAGATGGCTTGGAGTCGATCATGCGCAGTGATCTTCTCAACAGAGATTGTGAGAAGACCCGGCAAGTTGTGAAGGCCGGAGTTCGCCTATCTGGAGTGAGGAAGAATTACCTTAGTGATCGAGGAAGGCTCAAGTGGGTGGAGCCGGTTTGAAGTTATTCAAGTCACCTCAACGTGGAGTAGGGGAGACCAGCAAGTCTCGGAAACCACAGGTCAAAGATCTTGTCTCTTCCTATCTTGTGATTTTCATTTACTCCTCTAGTGTTTAATTCAATCTTCTAGCCTTTCAAGTACATTATTTGTGCTTAGCTTTCTATTTTGTTCATACTTGAATTGCTAGAGTACTTGATATTTACTAAAGAATTTAGTTGCAAAATTGAAGGAAATCACAATTCTTGCTTAGTGTTTTAATTGATTATTTTTAGAATCAAAATTTTAGAAACCTCCAATTCACCCCCCCTCTAGTCGGTTATCCTTGATCCTACAACCCCGTGGAGCTCCGCACCCTGACACTCTTCTCCATCCTCCGCTCCAGATCGCTACCAGCGTCCTCGTCACCGATGGCAAGGAGCTGTAACTCCCAACCCTACCTGGCTACCCGAAACTAGTTCCGTCGCAGCCCTGTCGCGGCGTCTCAGTCGGCCCATGGCCCACCCCATCCCTCAGGCCCAGACCCTAGTCGTCACCGGCACCAAGATCCTCTTCTCCACGCTTGTTTGCTTTGCTCGTTGCTCAGTTCTCTCAATCACCTCTTCGATTGCATTTTTTATTCAGTCCTAACTGTAATTTTGAGGAGGACAACGAGGAGGACACTACGAGCCATGGGAGCACGGGAGGGGGAGTGGCCGCAACAGAGGCGAAGGCGGTTGGGTCAGTAGAGACGAATGAGCACATCCAACGCATCCTCCTAGCCATTGAGAACTTCACTCGCCAAGTCGGTTCGCCTCTCCTCTGACCTTGTTTATTTCGGTTGCCCCAAAAATCGAAGTAACCAATCTGAATTAATTCGGTTTGGTATTTAGAAACCAAATTATTTAAAAAACGAATAAACCGAACCAATATGACCGAAAATACCGAACCTACCGACGATGATGAGCCGAACTCGATCTTGACCCCGAGCTCGCGAGCTCCACCGAGCAGAGCTTGAATAGCTCGTGAGCCTGATAAATTTACAAATTACTTGTTAAATATTACTATATGTTAACTCTTACTGAGCTTAGTCAAGCCGAGCTCTAACTTGAGTATTTTTTATTGTTGAAAAAATAGTGCATATTGAATTTTTTTTATTATTATCGAGCTTACTTCAGCTGAGCTCAAGCCTACTCAAGCTTGGACTGAGCTGGGCTTGAGCTTAGGGCAGGCTTGAACCCTAACTCGAGCTCGGCTCGAGCTTTTACCGAGCTCGAGCCTAGGAGGCCAGGCTAGCTCGAGCTTGGCTCTTTTACGGGCCTACCTCGCTGTATATCCTGGCATTATTTAGTGGAACCACTATTGTATGATAAACCTTACCAACAATGCATGGTGGACCATCCATATGTTTCCTCCTAACACGTATTAGTTTCTCGTGGCAAACCATCTTGCACGGAGCGCTTGCTTCCAATCTTACTGTTAAGGAACCTCGCTATCGAATAGTCTGGGGTTCCCGAACAGATCTGAATTGGAGAACAGAAAGAGAGAGAGACACGTGTTTAGGGAGAGCAACAGCGGAAATTCTTTATTGCTAATGATTTCTTGTACATTAGGGGAGACCCCCTCCTCCTTTATAGCGCTCATCCGGGTTTAGGCTAAGGGACCAAAGATGGGCCTTCAATGGGCCATCTGGGTTTCCCAACACTCCCCTTGGGCCCTTTGCCGCGAGATGCATATGCCTCATTAAAACTCGGAAAAACCCAGTGGGAAAAATACTTGGAGAAAGAGTACATAGCATACGCTTACTATGTTGCACGAATTGCCTCGTTAAAACCTTATGCAAGAAAACTTCATGAAAAACTTGCTAAGGAAAAAGAGTACAATTCTCCCAACTTCAATTGCTAATCTTCGAGATTCATGTTGGGTATTCATAATTCATCTTCGAGATTCATGTGGGAGTGTGTTAAATATCTCCCCCTGAAATCTGCACTTCTCTAAGTCTCATCATCCCAATTCCTTTTACGCACCTTTCAAAGGTAGATGCTGGAAGTGATTTAGTGAACAAATCTGCAAGATTTTCACATGACTTAGTATGCAATATCTTGATCTCGTTCATCTCATGCAATTCATGAGCATAGAAGAACTTGGGGTTGATATGCTTCGTGAGATTGCTCTTCACATAACCCATTTGTGCTTGAGCAACACAAGCTGCATTATCTTCATAAATTATCGTGGGAGTTTGCTCAATGTTCAAACCACATGACTTCTGGATGTGGTGAACCATTCTTCTGAGCCATGCACATTCACGAGATGCTTCATACAAAGCGATGATTTCCGAGTGGTTTGTCGACGTCGAGACGAGAGTCTGCTTAGACGACTTCTAAGAAATTGTTGTTCCTCCACATAGAAAAACATAGCCAGTTTGGGACTTGCCAGTATGCGGGTCTGATAAATACCCAGCATCTGCATAGCCAACCAAATTCAATTCATTGTTTCTTCTGAAAAACAGACCGAGGTCTTTGCTTCCTTGGAGGTAACGGAAGATGTCCTTGATCCCTTTCCAATGCCTTTTGGTGGGTTCTGCACTGTACCGAGCTAGCAAATTCACGGCGAACGCAATGTCCGGCCTGGTGCTATTCGCAAGGTACATGAGCGCTCCAACTAAACTCAGATATGGGAATCTGCTCCTAGGACTTCCTCCCCCTCTTCTTTAGGTCTGTATGGGTCTAGGTCTGCTTGGAGTGACCTTCCGACCATTGGAGTCTTCGCAGGATATGCTTTTTCAAATCCAAACCTTTCCAACACTTTCTGTGTGTAGGTTGATTGATGTACCAAGATTCCTCCTTGGACATGTTCAAGCTGCAAGCCTAAACAAAACTCGGTTTTACCCAAATCCTTCATTTGAAACTCAGACTTCAAGTATGAGCATGCCTCTTCAATTTCTTCATCCGTCCCAATGATGTTCAAGTCATCTACATAGACGGAGATTATCTGAGAATCCATTCGGGATCGTTGTATAAACACACATCGACAATCTTATTTGTTTGTGTAGCCTTTCTTGCGAGAAAGTCACTCAGCGATTGTACCACATTCTTCTGATCGCTTGACCCATACGGTGATTTCTTCAATTTCACACTTGTCTGATTTCTATTTGCTCCGTCTTGGTTCGGGATAGGAATTCCTTACGGTACTTTCATGTATATCTCTTAAATCGGAAAATGAATTTTTATTTCAAAAATCCCTCTGGCGAATCTGCTCGGCCGGTTTTCCGACCCGCTCGCCCGGCCCGATTTTCCTCGCGGCCCGCCCGACCAGCCTACACATCCGGCCGTCCGTGATGCGCGACAGCGTGTGGCTGCGATGCGCCACGTCGCCGCCATGAAACCCTAGCCGCCGTCGCCGCCGTCCGAGTTCGTGTCGGCGCCGTCTTGAGTCCGTGCCCGCGCGCCCCGAAACCCTATTTAAGCGCCGCCAAAACCGCCCCGAGGATCGCCTCCTCGCGCCGCCCCTTTGCCCCACCTCTCGCGCCTAGCTGCCGCCGTTGCCCCGCGCGAGCTCGCCGGAGTCCCTCGCCGCGCCCGAGCCCTCCGCCGCATCCGTTGGTCTTCCCGAGCTTCCCACGTTGCCCTCTCCCCGGTTCGCCTTGGCCCCGGTCCGATCCGCCGCGTCTCCTCCGGTTGCTGTGCCTTCTTCTTCATCTCCGGTGAGTGGCGCCGCCCGCCTCGCCGTCGACCTCCAGCGGCCGCGCTCCGCCGTTGGATCTCTAGCCGACGCTCCCGATCGCGCCACGCCTCCTTCCGCCGCAGCTTCGCTTCTGGCCGTCCGATCTGGCCTCTCGCGCGGATCGCGCCGCGTGGCGCCGGCGTCACCGCCCGCGTCGGCCGGCTGCGTCGCGATAGCGTTAGCCGTCTGCGCCGGCGCACGGTGGACCGAGCCCGTGCCGTGGACCTTGTCCACCGTGAGCCGGCTGACATCAGCGTTGCGCAATAAATCCTTTTTCCAGTACAAAAATAAATCCAGAATTTCTGATTTTCTGATTTTCTGTATTTTCTCTGAATTTAATCTTTCGGAGGCCCGTTCTCGCTCATACAAACTCCGATTGAGGCGATTCAAGTTTCTAAATTTTTCTAAAATCAAGATCTATCTTCCAGAGCCATTTATTTTCAGTTTTGAGCTTGTTTGATTCTCTGTTTTGTATTTATTTGGTTTCGTTGCTTTCTTTTCCTAAGACGCTAATTCGAGGGGACGAAGACTTGAAGACCAAGATTCAGACTAGATCAGCAAAGCAAGTCGTAATCCTTTGATCATATTGATCCTATGTTTGCAAAGTAATTTATTTTATACACTTGCATGCTATTTACGTATCAATGTTTATTTGATGGGTGTAGATGTATACCTAGCTGACATTATGCCACCTTGATTAGTTGTATGCCATGTATCCATTGTTAAACCTAGGTTGGGACATTACTAGTTGGACATAATTATTATACCAACATTGGGTTATCGTAGCTATGCTTAGACATGCTTACATATACGTTGGGATTCATGTCACATGTTGAATAATGTTAATCGTGACCTAATGAGATATTGAATCGTGGCCGGTAGCCACTGTTGTAAAACTTGTTGTACCATGGCGGGGTTTGCCATTGGTCTTGGTTGAGCAATTGTTTTCCCTCGGGCAAGTGATCGTGAAGTAAAGGGGTGCTTTCTAGCACATTGGGATGTGGATGTCTTGCTGAGACAATTTAAGGACTTAATCTTGTGCGCCATTGAACTCGGGCCTAGCCGTACTACCACATGTCTGGAATGGGACAGACTTAGGCGATTAATTTGCAATGTCTAGCCTTGAGTCTTGCCAGTTGGTGGTGTGGGTTCGGGATGGACGGGTAGATTCGCAAGGCGCAAGAGGGGGCCCTAAAGGCGAAACCTTAGCGGCGTCTCGAGTTTAGGCGAGGCATTGTAAAGGCTTTGTCATGATATCTCTGCGACACACGAAGGAAGTGTGTTAAGATCGATTGCACAAAGAGATGATCATGTCTTGTGGGTAAAGTTGTACAACCTCTGCAGAGTGTAAAACTATTCGAATAGCGCGTCATGGTCATGGACAAAGCAGGAATTTCACACGGGTATAGAGTGTTTCATAAAATGTGGAATGTGGAATTGTTGGGATGTGAGCGGGAGTTCATTTGTTGTTTTGTTGTCTATCTTTGATCTACCAGTTATTTATTTATCTTTTCATAAATATGCTTTCAATCTATTTATTGTATTTCAATTCAAGTTATTGCTTTACGCAAAAGAACTATATAGCCATCCTTGTCAAGCCGTGCATAAATATATTGCATCATTTCCCTACGACTTCTTTGAGTACCTTTGTACTCACGGCTTTATGCCCTTGTTGATCGATTCTTTGAAGGAGATAATGAATATCATGAGGAGGAATTCTATGAAGACTACGTGGATTAGGAAGGCGTTCCCAGACGATTGCACGTGGCATGTCGAATGGTTCAAGTTATCTTTTCACGCAATAGTATTTGTTTCTTAAGCCTTAAGGCATAATGGTGTAAACTTTGACCATAAGGTCGTTTGCTTTATTCAATAATAAATTGCTTCTTCTTAGTTAATTCGTTGTATGGAATGGTATTTCATCTATGTTTCCACTGTGTGCACTAGCGTGATCCTGGACTAGTGCAGTATACACAGAGGGTTTCGGATTTGCAAATCCGGATCCCGACACTTTGTACCTTACAACTTCGTTGTTTTCATTCCTCTTCTGAACAAAGGCCCATTTGTGACCTACGGGGTTTATATGGGGAGGTGTGCGGCATACGGGCCCAAACACCTCTCTCTTGTTTAGAGAGACTAACTCTGCAGTGATTGCCTTTTTCCATTCTTCCAATCTAGCCTTTTCTTGCACTCTGCGAGAGATGCAGGCTCGGGATCATGATCAATGATCGAGGCAATCTTCTTTGCAAAGTATGCATCAACGTTGGCTGTTGCTCTATTCAGGGATTCTCCTGTTATTACAAAGTTTATGGCCATTTCTTCATGGGGTGCTTCATGCACTTCTACTTGCTCTTCACTGCTTTTCCCAATCGCAGGAGCAAGTTCCTTTAGCTTTTCATCGCCTATGTGTGCTCACACATTATTTCCGATGGCTTCCTGCAGTGAAAGATTCAAGTCTGGAATTGCCTTTCCTGTTGGCTTTTTTCCAGTGCCAGGTCTCAACTGGCTCCCCTTCTTTCCTTGGGGTATTTTCGTGATTGGTTGTGGTAAGTCCTCTGCTTGATTTTCTCGAGGCGTCTCTGGGTACTTTGGGTTTGAGGAGCAGATTTCTGCTCTTTTTCTTTGAGGCCTCTGAGCAGGTTGAGGATACCTTCTATTTTATTTGGTATTTCCACCCTCTCTAGTGCATTCCTTGCGGGTACATGCGACTTAACCACGCCCTTGGATCACAAAAATTATCAGCGCGATTCATTTTCTAAATTATGTAAATCAATTATCTTACGGACTTCTTGATTTGCTTCATTAGTCTGGGGTCATGTGCGGGGATCGGTGGAATGCCATATGATTTCCGGCATTTTCATCAAAGGTTGATTTCCTCCCTAATGACGGAAACGATCCTCGTCAAAAATGCAATCGTGAATCGGTCAGTATGCAAGTCTCGATCATGGGTTCCAAATACGATTATGGATGCACTCTCATAACCAGCGTATATCCCGGACTTGCGGAGAGGGCCCATTGCGATCCGTGAGGGGGTAGTATAGGTACATATACCATACACCCAAATTTTCTAAGATGGGAGATCTTGGGATGATCCGTGCACAAGCCGCATAGGAGAATGGATATTGTAGGCGGCGGTGCGAAATTGATAAGAGCTGCTGCGTGCGGATCGCGTGTCCCCAACGGTGTTGGGCAAGTTACAACTCTGCAAAAGCGGTGCGGCAATGAACTTAATCCTCTTTATTAGTGCTTACGCTAGTCCATTCTGCGTATGGACGTGCGGTCTGAGTGCTCAATCTGCTATCCTGTTGCGTGCAATAATCATCAAATGCCTTTGAAGTAAATTCTCGGCATTGTCCATTCTAATGGTCTTCACGCGATGATCGGGAAAGCATTCTTAATTCTTATGATCTGCGAGATCGGCTTTGCAAAAGCATGGTTTCTTGTTGACAACAAGCATACATGCGACCATTTCGAGGAAGCATCGATGAGCACCATAAAGTATCGAAGCGGCCCCGGCGGGCTGAATCGGACCGCAAATATCCCCCTGGATGCGTTCCAGGAATGCAGGGATTTCACTTTGCACTTTCATAACAGAGGTCTAGTTATTAATTTCCGGTGGCACATGCGGGCACACAAAATCTTCATGATTCAGAAATTTTTAACATTAATGCCATGACCTTGTGAGTTGTTCACTATATTTCTCATCATTCTAAGACCAGGATGGCCTAATCTACCATGCCATAAAGAAAATAACTCGAGCTTCTAAAAGCGAGATTCAAAGAATTATACACTTGGATGCATGAATATTCGTGTAGTACAACCCGATTCATATGAGGACATTTTTCTAATACCATTTTCCACATACTGCGTGCTTCACAATGCACAAGCATTCTTTGCCATTTTCTTCATTGGTTTCTACGTGAAAACCATTGGTGCGGATGTCTTTAAAGCTTAAGAGAGTGCGCGTTTATTCAGGGTACAAAAGGGCTTCTTCAATTACCAGAGTTGTACCCATAGTCAATATAATAGTGGCTCTTCACGAGCCAATTACATATAAGTCGCTTCTGCGATCGTAGTAATCTTTCAGCGTTCTTCGTGATCATTGGAAATACTTAGAATCTCTTAAGATGGTATTTGTTGTGCCACTATCAACAATGCATATCTCTTCCATTTAGGCGCTACGATTTCTAGATAAAAGAAATATAATTCTAATCGGATAGAGGCAAAAACAATCCAAATATTACTTGCAAAATTGAAGAATACTGGAATAAAGAATAAATTGCGTATTTATTCATGAAAGAAGTATGCTCTTCTAGAGCTTACAATCCATTATTCAAAAAAAGCTAACAACCATAATATAAAGAAAATGCATTAAAAAGAATCTGTAAAATATGCATTAATTTCTGCTTCTTTGTCATCGACAGAAGTTTTCTCTTCATTTGCCATAATAATGGCTGCAGATCGATGTCGGGCTATTACGTGAGGATGAGGAAAGTGGGGTGTCTACATCCATGACATCATCATCACCGATGTTGGCGAAGTGTGCCTGCGAGGCGTTTTCTTTTGCCTTTCTCTTAGCCTGATATGCGTTGATCACTTCTTTGGATTCCCGACATATCTTCGACCAATGTCCCCAAGTGCCACACTTGAAGCACGTTTGGTTACGCTATCCATACGGCTTGGCGTGCGCCTTTTCTTTGTCATCCCTCTTCACGGGGTTTTGGACTTTCCTTTGGCACAGGGCCTCTCTTTCCACCACCTTGCCCTTCTTTCTATGAGTGGGCTTTCTCACCTTGTAGCTATTGCCATTGACTTACGTGCGATTGCCTCGTCCGGTGGTGCGAGACATAGTTCTTGCGTAGAACATCGTCTTGCGATTCCATAACTTGCATTACATCAATCGATTCGCTATACTCCTTGTATGCGTCGGCGATAGTGCGTGCACTCTGGATAGCATTAGGGTGGAAGGTAGAGAGAGTTTTCTCAATCTTCTCTTCATCGGTGATCTTCTTGCCACATAGAGAGATTGGTACAAATTACGTGCAAGCGGTTGTACTCGACCTTGTTCTAAAGTCTGCAAACCTCAGCGTACCCAATCTTGCTTTGTGCTTGGGGCAAGATGGTGTACTTGAGCTTTTCGAACCGCTTCAAGTGCGGTCCAAAGCTCATGCGCACTCTCTTGACCATGTATTCATTCTTGAGTGGTGAGAGGTGGTGCTGAGAAAATGCGAGGCTTGATCGTTACGCTCACGGTAGGTTTTGCGTCCTGCGAGGACCCTAGACCAATCGCGGAGCGGAGCTTCTTACCCCCAAGGACGATCTTTACGTCCGATGCCCAAGTGAGGTAGTTCTGACCGTGCGGGGCGGTTCTTCAAACTCACGATTCACAATGCGGACATACCGCATGATTTCAAAATTACGATTTAGATTCTGCGTGTAATCTGATAGAAAAATGGTTGCAAAAGCATAAAGTGCAGAAAATAAAATCATATGCATTGCATTATATAAAATAAAGCAACGGATTCAAAATTCATAAAGAATATTCATAAAAGAGAGAAATAAAGCCAGAAAAATTAAAAACAGAGCCAAATAAATCTTCTTGATTTTCTGGCAATTTTTCAAAATTTTCTGCAAATTTTTTTTCCCTTCTCTTCTTTTTCTTTTCTTTTCTTTTTCTTTCTTCTCTTCTTTTCTAGGCCGAACGGCCTTTTGGGCCGCCCCCCCTTTTTTTTCCCGCCTGTCCTCTTGAGCCTTCAGCCCCATCGCGTAGCCCACAAAGACCCCTGGCGGCTAAGGTTTCCTGCCTGGGCCGTCTTCCCACGCGATCACTTCCCCACGCGCCTCCTTCTCCACGCGCTCGCGCCGCCTCCTTCCGCACGCGCCCGCTTCCCCACGCACCTTCTTCTCCACGCTTTCGCGCGCGCCCGGCGCCTTGCACCTTCTTCGCAGACGCGCCGCGCTCAAAGGTATTCAAAGCGGCGGCGGGGGCACCGGGCGAATCGGCGGGCCGGACCGAGCCTTGCAATGAGCGGCGCGAAAGCCGCGGCCGAGGCCGGAGGTCGGGCGGCTGCCCGACGCGGTGCGTCGAGGAGAGCGGCCGGCGCGGCGTGGCGCGGCGGCTTCACGCCGACGGGCGACGCGCATGCGGAAGGCGGGATGCGGGCGATCGTCGCGGCGGCGGCGTGCGAGGGACGCGTCGCGTGGCTACGGGCGGAACCGACGACAACCGGGGCTTCGAGGTGGCTTCGAGCCGGGCGACGGCGATCTGCGAGGCCGAAGGCCGTGGCGGTGGGCGTCGGCGCTAAGGCGGCGCGGCCGTGCTTCGCTTCGAACAGCGTGGTGGTGGTGCCCGTGGAGGTGGCCGGCGGTGGCGCTGCGAGGCGAAGGCCGTGGCGTCGTCGCTCGGCGACGAACGACGGCCGGGCGCGGGGCGGGCCGACGAGGCCGTACACACGCCGGAGGTGCCTCGTGCCGCGTGGTGGCAAGGCCGCGTGCGAGCACTATTGGTGGCGGCGCCGTCTGCGCGGACCGAGCCGAGCGGCGATGGTGGCTTCATCGCGTCGGCCAAGATGACGCGGCGCATACCGCGGGCGGGCCGAGCCGAGACGGCGCAATCTTGTGTGCGAGCCGGTTAGCGGGCGCCGTGTGCATGCCGAGGCGGCGGCCGGCGACGCGGTGGCTGCATGCCAAGGCGATAGCCTTTCTTTTTTCTTTTCTGGATGTAAAGTAAAACTATGTACTGTAGCTTCGTGCTAGTAACTTCGAGCGATCGCCGTGTGGCTTCGTGCCACGTGACGAAAATGGAACAAGATGCGTAGGATAGATGCATGCGTAGGAAACGACAAGTGTCTAGATTCAATTGCAAAAATCCTAACTTTCTCACCTTTTCAATCTGAACTCCGGTAGAGCTTCGTGGTGATAACGTGTTAAGAAACCTCGCTATCGAATAGTCCGGGGTTCCCGAACAGATCTGAATTGGAGAACAGAAAGAGAGAGAGACACGTGTTTAGGGAGAGCAACAGCGGAAATTCTTTATTGCTAATGATTGCTTGTACATTAGGGGGGGACCCTCCTCCTCCTTTTATAGCGCTCATCCAGGGTTTAGGCTAAGGGACCAGCATGGGCCTTCAATGGGCCATCTGGGTTTCCCAACACTTACGAGCGGAGCGCTCGCCAGTATTTCCCTTTCCCAAGCTCGATACCAACATATGGAGAAGCTCTTCCCCTTTCCCTTTCCGGCTCCCCTACTTTCCCATTTTGGCTGCCACTTTTAAAATTTTCCCTTCTAGGAAGGGGGATTTTAGGGGATAAAATAGGGCCAGAGGAGGTGATGCGAGTTTTAAATTGAATTGAAGAGCTTTCAACTAACATCAGCACTAACTTTCAACTAAAGAATTAGCTTAAACTGATCTTTCAAGCGCAAACAGTATTAACTTTCATTTGAACTGATCTGAACACAAACAATTAGAGAAAGAGATATTATATACTAGAAACATCACCCTATTCTTTTTAATTACTGTGATGAAAAACATATAAAAGTACTTTTGACATGAAAAAGAAAGATGATCACTAGCATCCTTGGAAAAGATAATGATATCTAACATTAGAAGCTTCCAATGATTCATACTATTTATTGTGGATTAGCAACACACATCATGATTTTGCAAAACAAATTGTCTAGTAGTTCGAGTCTCCTTATGTATTGATATCTCAATTCTGTGTGCTCTAGCTTTGCGTTGCATGATGCTATTATTGTGAATGTGTTTTACAATTAATTGAGCTCATGCTCTTACTCTTTGTAGCATGTTACCAAAGTTTGCAAATTTGTTTAATAAATTGTTGAAGTTCATGAATTGATCATCTAGAGTCTTAATAGCTTGTAGCTATGCTCTTGATCAAGTCTATGTTAGAGATCTCGAGAAATTAGATTTTAGACTTATGTGGCTGCATTGGAGTTTTAGTGTTCAATGGAAATATCTATGGTTTCTTATATGCTAAAAATGAATGGAAGTTGTAGTCTTGAAGATAAACTGTCTATAGAGTCCAATCACCTAAATCGGACTTCGGAGTAAAAAAGTTATGACCTTTTTAGGATGTTGTAACACCCCAAATTTTGCTTTTCTTGATTTTTATTGTGCTTTTCTATTTTATTTGAAATTTTTTTGAATTTTAATTATTTCATGTTGTATTTATTTAATTGAGCCTCTTTTATTATCTTTGAGTATTCTGAGAAAATTATGAATGATCTTTTTTGGAAACATTTAATTTGAGTTTGGAATGTTTAAACTTGAAAATGAACCATTTGCATTTTTCTTGAATTAATCTCAGCTTAATTTGACTTTTCTAAACAACAAAAAGATTTATTTTGATTAATATATTCCTCAAACAAAAGATTTCCAGTCGCAGTTGGGTTCATTGTGCTTCAAGAAATTTTTCTGTATTTTTGGAGATTTTTCTTAATTTATTTACTAATTATTTGAATTCCTAGAATTATATTAATTCGGAAATGATTTTAATGTTCTAAAATCTCCTCGGGACGAATCTCCCGCTGGACCGCTCCTATTCCCGCTCAGCCCGGCCCGCTTCGGCCTACCTTCGCCTCCGCCCGGCCCGCTCGCTTCGCCCGTCCGATGCTCGTCGCGTGGACAGCCGAGATGACTCTGCGCCGCGCTTCCTCAAACCCTAGCACGCCCCGCCGTTTGAGCTCGATCCGACGTGTTTCGTCGAGCCGCGTGGCTGCTCGGTGTGAGCCGTCGGATCTGCGCCCTGTGTGCGGTCCGGATGGAGCCACGTCGCCCCGCGCCGTCGCCGTCGCCAGGAAACCCTAGCCACCACAATCTCCGCGCGCTGCGTCCGCCGCCGTCTCGGTTTTCGTGATTGGCGCTCCTCCCCAGGCTATTTAAGCCGCCGTCGCACCTTGTCCGAGGTTCGCCTCATTGTGCTGCCCTTTTTGCCCTAGCACCTGCATCCCGAGCCGCCGCCGTTCGCCCGTGTGAGCTCGCCGAAACCTCCGCCGTCGTTTTTTCTCCGCTTGCTCCCAGTCCGTTGCGTCTCTGCCGTCGCCGTTGGTACCCATGTACTCATCGCACCGAGCCGCTTCGAACGCCCCAGAAGACGTCGCCGGAGATCCTCTAGAGCGCCATTGTGTTCGTCGTCTTCCTCGACTCCGATGAAGAACGCCGCCGTGCCATCGCCGCCGCCCGGGAAGTGCCATCGACCGTCAGATCTGCAACCAACAGTAAGGATCAAGCCGCGTCGCCTTTTCTACAGTAAACAGCTCCGTCAACCTTAACCGTTAGATCTTTATAGTGCGGTTCCGATCTCGCCGTGTCATCGTCAGTTGCTTCGCCCATCGCCGCCGTTGGATCCGCCTCGATCAGTTCTGATCATGCCGCGTGCCCCCCTGCTGTCGTTGTGGTTGTCAGATCCGAGCCGTCGGATTCAAACCGAACGGTTGGGATCGCACCGGGTTAGTCCCGTGCTGCCGCGTGTCGTGCGGAAATCGAGGCGTCGCCGCCGACGGTTTCACTGACGTCACCACCTTTGATCTCCGCCGTCCGATCTGAAATGAACGGTTGAGATTATCGCCGCCGCGTGTGTTATTCGCGTCCATTGGATCTATGCCACGTGTCATCCATCCAAAGGTGCCACGTGCGTGCTTGCGTCAACTGGTGCACGAGCACAGTGCCACCGGTTCACCATGGACTAGCGCCGGCCGTGGATCGCGTCCATACGCCGGTGACGCGTGTCGCACCGTGGTTGTGCCGCGTGTCAGCATCCGATTGGGCCACGTGTCCGATGACGTCAGCATGACGTCATAATCGGGTTTTTCTTCAGAAAAATATTCAGCCGAATATCATTTCTGTGCTGAGGTCAGCATGACATCATAAATGCTATTTTCCAGTGTAAAAGTAATTCAGTAAATTCGGATTTTCTATTTTCAGCAATTTCAGTATTTATTCCAATATTTGAATAGCTATATCTTTTGCATTTAAACTCCGATTGAGGTGATTCCAGTTTCTAAAAAATTTTAAAATCATGATCTAATTAATGGTGAATTTTATTTAATTTTTAGAGTTGATATTGCTCTCTATTTTGGGTATTTATTCGCTTTCTCCTTCGTTACGCGTAGACGTTGTATTGTGCGACGTATCCGTGGAAAATTCGTCGACTCAAGACCAAAGTCCAGGGGAAGAATAAAAGCTTTTATAAGGCAAGTTGTTCTTTGATCACGTTGAACCCATGTTTACAAATTCGCTATATTGTTTTTACTCTATTGCATATTATTTCAAGTATACAATTGTTTTCAATTTAAATTGGGATTAGCTATGATACCAAATTGATCAATACCCTACCTTGCCAATTGTATGCCATGATCTAGTTGTCACCCTAGTATGTGGAATTAGAGTTGGTTAATATTAATAATCAACATGGGAGGATTAGACCGTAATAGTTGCTTAGCCATGCCATGTCATCACATGTTCTGGAATCATTGATAACTTATCTTGACTAATAGAATATGAGCGATGTTATGAACTTGTATATCATGTGTGGTCACACGATGAGATTGAGTTGTGGGGGCAAGAGGATGTCCTGCAACGAGGTTAAATTGTTGATGGCACATGGTGCTTGTTAATCAACTGGGGTGAACATGTTTTTAGATTGGGGCAAGTGGCAAGGGGTGAGCATGCCAATGTGGGCCCGATGGGCAGGGGGTATGTGGAAGTCTTGCCTCGATCATCGTAAGGACTTAACCTTGCAAGCCTTTGACCTGAGTCTTACTTGCAACCACACGTCTGTAATGGGACAGACCTAGTTGATTAGGGTTCTGATATCTTTCCTCTGATACCTCAGGGTGACAGTACACGGGGTTGTATCTGTGCGGGGGAGCGTACCTGTGCTACGGCTTGGTGCCCATCCAACGGTGTTGGCCTATCCTATACTTCAACTGGCACTACGTGAGAGGAGTGATAGCGAAGGCAACACCGGAGAGGTTCTGTCGGGACCCGGATATGCAAATTCGGACCATCTGTGTATACCGCACTAGTCCAGGATCACGCTAGTGCACATAGGCTCAACATCAGTAAATATCACAATCATACTTAGCAGAAACATTATGAAAGACATCATATATTATATACTACTAGTTGAATGACCTTATGGTCAACTTACATGACTATGCCTCGCAAGGCTGAATGACATATTAAACTGCAGCGAAATGAAAACGTAGACACCCCTCAGTATACCACAGGCAACTGACAAGGCTTGCGCCCTAAACATTCGTCTCCTCATGGAACTCCTCCTCCAGCATAGATGTAGACTCCTCAACTGATGATGTTGTTGTGGTCAAGGGTGAGTACATAAAGCACTCAACAAGTTGTGCACAGAATGCAATTCTAACATAGCTATATGCAGGGCTTATTTCAAAGGATAGGCTAACATGGATATTTTGCAACAAAGCATTTTTTTATTAACAAATAAAATAAATAGATTGTAAAGACCCGTAAATCAAATAACAATAATAGATAGATTTAGCATTTCTCAAGTAAACCAAGTTTTCCAATCCTAAATCAAATTCCAACCTTCCATATGACATTCTGCCATCCCAACCAAGTTGTCCATTTAATTAAACTAACCCTTAACTGTAATTCCCGAGCATTGCTCAATACCGCGAGCACGACTATTCGAATAGGTTTACACTCTGCAGTGATTATGCACTTTACGCACACGACATGATCGTCTCTTGGTGCCATGCAATTAACACACTTCCTTTGGTTTGTCGGCGAAGAGATCATGACAAAGCCTTTACAATGCGCTGGCTTAACCCGGTACCACCCGCTAAGGTTTCAACACTAGTAGGACTGGTTACCACATCCAGGGCCCCCCCTCTTGCGCCATGTGAATTACTCCATAACTCGGGAACTCACACGGACCAAGATAGTACCAAAGCTAAGACATTGCAAATTAATCAGCTAGGCTGGCCCATACCAAACATGTGGTTGCATGATTGACTCAGGTCAAAGGCTTGCAAGGTTAAGTCCTTAGAGTGATCAAGGCAAGACATCCACATACCCTCTGCCCATCGGGCCCACCTTGGCATACTCGCCCCTTGTCACTTGCCCCATTCTAAGTGATTGTCACCCAAGTTGATTACCAAGCACCACGTGCCATCAACAATTCAACATTGTTGCGTGACATGACTCGCCCCCACAATTCAATCTCATTGTACGACTTCACACGACGCACAAATTCACATCATTGTTCCATACTCCATTAGTCAAGATTAATTATCAGTGATTCAAGTACATGTGATGACGTAGCATGGCTAAGCAACTACCACAGTCTAACCATCCCATGTTGATTATCATTACTAACCAACTATAAGGAACCAATCTAGGGTGACAATTGATCATGGCATACAATGACAAGGTAGGGTATAGATCAATCTGGTATAACAGCTAAATCCCAATTTAATTGAAAACAATTTTATACTTGAAATACTATGCAATAGAGTAAAACAATATAACATTTGTATAAACATGGGTTCAACATGATCAAAGCACAACGTGCCTTGGAATAGGTTCTGATCTTGCTCTGTAATTTGCTCTTGAGTTGATGGATCTTCCTCCGAAGCATCGCACAAATCAACGTCTACCCGTACCGAAGGAGAAATCAAATAAATACCAAAACAGAGAGCAAATGAACTCCAAAAATCAAATAAAATTCACCATTAAATAGATCTCAATTTTACAAATTTTTAGAATTTGGAATCACCTCAATCGGAGCTCGTATGAGGGAGAACGGGCTCTCGAAAGATTCAAAAATCATAAAACCTGAAAATTGGAAAATACCGAATTAAACGAACTATTTTTCCAAAGGAAAAATTGGGTTTATTGCGTCACTACTGACGCAAGGCTGACGTACGGGACCCTCGGTTTATGGACCGATTCCATAGGCTTGCAACTGTTCACGGTGGACCGGGCTCACGGAACAGCGCTAGGGCTGACGCGGCACAGACAGACAAGGCGGCTGATGCGGCGCACGCGTGGCTACTTATGCGGACGACACGTTGGCGAAAGAGCTGATGCGGCGCTTATGTGGACGGGCCATGCGTCGGACATCCCACGGCACGGTCGAAACGGATGGCTAGGATTCGCGGCTGCGGGGACGAGAACGTGGCTGTATCCAGAGCGCTCAGAAGCGAACGGATGGCCACGGCTTGCGGCGAAAAACGAAAGTGAGGGCGGCAGATCGGACGCAAAACCTTGGGGGTCTCGAAGAGCTCGACGCGAGGAACGCGAAGAAGGCAACGTAAGCGGTGGAGATGCAACGGCGGCAGAGATCCATGCGGAGAAAGAGCTCGGCTGCGGCGGAGGACTCCGGCGAGCTCGGGCAAAGCGACGGCGGCGACTCAGGCAATGATACCTAAGGTAAACAAGGCGGCGCGACTCGGCTACACGCTGTGCAGGGCGGCGCCTTAAATAGGGCCCTAGGGAGGCGTGCTGGGCAAGAAAACCGCGGCGAATTCGGCGACGGCGGCAAAGTCCGGCGGCAACACAGAGAAGTGACATGGATCCATCCCGTGTGCCCACGAAGCAATGATCCGACAGCTCACAAGCGGCGGCGATGCGGTTGAATCCCGATCGCCGGATCGAGATCCAACGGATGAGCTCAAAGGCGTCTAGGGTTTCGGGATGGCTGGGCTGCGTGTCGACGCGGGCCGGGGCACTAAGCCGGGAAAGGCCGAGCAGAGCGCGGGAAAGGAATGAGCCGGCGGAGATTCGGCCCGGGAGGAGATTTCGAATTAAAATTATTTCCGAATCAATAACATTCCAAAAATTCAAATAAAAGCAAATAGATTCAAATAAATATCAAATAGATTCAAAAAAATCTCCAAAATACAAAACAAAGTCCTTGAAGCGCAATGAACCCAACTAAAATTGAGAATCTTTAGTTTGATGAATAGATTAAACAAATTAAATCTTTTTATTATTAGAAAGTTGAAATTAAGCTGAGACTAATTCAAGAAAATGCAAATGGTTCATTTTTGAATTCAAATATTCCAACACTCAATTTTTTTTGGGGATGTTACAAACCTCCCCCCTTAACAGAATCTCGACCCCGAGATTCAGGGCTAACTAAAGAATAGGTTTGGGAATTCTGACTTCTGATCCTCTTCGAGCTCTCAGGTTGCTTCATTCTTCGAATGATTGCTCCATTGAACTTTGCAATAGCGAATAGACTGGTTCCTGGTCCTTCGTTCAATAACGTCCAAAATTTTGACTGGTTGCTCCTTATAAGTCAAATCTTCCTGCAATTCTATTGCTTCCCATGGCATCTGCTCCGCTGGCACTCTGGGACAGCTTCCAAACTACGACACATAGAACACATCATGCACTCCTGCCAATGACTGCGGCAACAACAACTGATAAGCAACCTCTGTTTGACAGCTCAAAATCTTGAACGGACCAACATACCATGACGCAAGCTTCACTTTATCGTGAAACCTTTTGACACTTTTGAGAGGGCAAACTCTGAGATACATAAAATCATCTGACTCGAACCTCAAATCTTGACGATGGTTGTCAGCGTAGCTCTTTTTCCTTGACTGAGCTACTTTCAACTTCTCTCTAATCATAGCAACTCGCTCTTCGGCTTCCTTGAGAATATCAGGTCCAAATACCATATGATCTCCTGTCTCATTCCAATTCAACGGAGTACGACAGGCACGTCCATATAAAACGTCAAATGGTGACATTTGCAACCTAGCCTGGTAACTATTGTTATAGCTCAATCCTGCATACGGCAAAACTTATCCCACCAAATCGCACAGGCTAAAGCATACGCTCTCAGCATATCCTCAAGAATTTGATTAACTCCCTCATTCTGGCCATCTGTCTGCGGATGATACGATGTACTGAAATTCAAACGAGTTCCCAATGCTTCATGCAGCTTATTCCCGAATCTCAAGGTAAATTGGGTACCTCTATCTGACAAAATCTTCTTAGACATACCATGCAAACACACAATTATAAATAGTCCTACCAACTGATCTCCTGAATAGGTTGTCTTAATGGTGTGAAATGAGCAACTTCGGCCAAATGGTCAACGATGGTCCAAACGGAACCATATTCCTTCTGGATTCTAACCATTCTCAACGCTAGGTATCTTATCACTGATTTGCCTCTTATTTCCACTCAGAACTCTGCACCGGCTGTAACAAACTTGCTGATCTCTGATGCATTGCTTTTATTCTCTAACTCACATCACACAAAGCGATATTTTCAGCAACTTCACGCTTCATATTAGGCTACCAAAACCTTTCCTTAAGACCTTGATATATCTTAGCACCTTTCTGGATGAATTGAATACATTAGAATCATTAACTTCTTCTAGAATCAACTGCTTAAGCTCTTTCTTGTTCGATACATAGATTCGACCTTTAAACTGTGTGGTTCCTTGGACATCCACCGTAAAATCCTCGGTTAAGCCTTCATCCTTCTGACCCACTTTGATCTGATCTTCAAACACTAGCTTAACTTCCAAAGCAGCTATAAATCCTTGGGAAATCACTTCAAATTTCAACTTTTGAAACTCCTTGCACAATTTCGATTGGTCACTTGATATCAGTGTACTAGCACTATGGCCTTTACAACTTAAGACATCGGATACCACATTAGCCTTACCAGGATGATAATGGATCCCAGCCTTATAACACTTAATCAACTCCAATCATCCTCTTCGTTCCATATTAAGGTCTGCACTTTGAACTCTTATGGTTTGCACATATCTCCAACAATATAATGACACAATAACTTCAAAGCATGCACAACGGCGTCCATGAAAACTTCTTCTCATTTTCCAACAATTGCTTAAGTAGTCTTGCAATCGTCAAGAGTCCTTCAATAATTTAATGGTAGCACCCTATCATTTCCGAAAAATCACGAATCCAGGTAACAGACTTCGGTTGCTCCCAATACAACATAGCTTTCACTTGCTCAGATCAACAACAACCCCTTTTTTAAGCCATCACATGACCAAGAAACTCAACTTTCTCCTTCCAACGGTCACACTTAGCACACAACTGTCGCTCTTGTAGCTTTTCCAGAACCATTCTCAATTACTCGGCATGCTCTTCCCTTGTCCTGGAATAACGAGAATGCCCTCTATGTGCACGACAACAGCTTGTCCAATTATCCCATGAATCTTCATTCATCCGATTCATAACTTATGCCATGGCATTGATCATTCTAGCTGACACAACTGTAAATTCATGTTGTCCATATCGCGTAGAAAACTCTGACTTAAGAACATTCTCTGCATGAATTCTTATTTGATGATAACTCGACCGAAGATCTATCCCTGAGAAAACTCCAGCTCCTTTTGACTGATCAAAACAAATTACGATCCTGGGCAACGAATACTTACCCTTTAATCATCACTTCATTAAATGCTCGACGGTCGATACACATCCTTACGCTCCCATCTTCAAACAGAACAGGCGCTCCCTATGTTGACAACTGGCTCTAGCGAAACATTTTTCTATGACTCTTCGATCTGCTTCTTCATCTCAACTAGCTCATCAATAGGAATTCGATGAGGTCTCTTTACTTTTGGTGATGTACCAGGCACTAACTCAATAACAAACTTGATCTCTCGATCTGGTGGGATTCTTCGGGAACACATCTTGATACTCTCTAACAACTGGCACCTCTTCAAAGCTGACAACTTCCACACTATTGACCTTTAGCTGACCAACACAAACCGTAGTCGTTTGAAATTCCATTTTCCCCCTTTCAAGGCTTTTAGCTGACACAATTCCTCGACCGAACTCCAGGACAGCCTTATGTCTGGACGAACAATTCATTTCAGGAGTAGCATCTCGGGTCTGATATCCAATATCGTTCGCTAGAAACTTTTCTCCAACTTAACTCCATCACATTCTAGGTTAGATCAAGCAATACTGTACTTTCTGACAACGATAATTCTTTGTGCTGACAAGCTTTACAAACACTACTGAACTGATCATCATTGCACACGCAACATCTTCAGGTGAACCGTCAACATAGGTGATTACTCAGAAACATCCTTTATCATTAATGCTTTTATTCCAACACTTCACATATCAACCTCTCAACCATCTTTATTTTATTTATTTAGGCAAGAAAATCTTTACATGGAATTCATCACTAGTCACTTTTCTTTTACAAACGAGGGTATGACACTTGCATAGGATGAAATCATCGATCTAAACTTCATCGATTGGCATTGGCGCTGACGTTTTGACTGGAATAGAATTGAGATTGACTTGCACCGGTGCGATCACTTTCTTATGAAGGCATTTGTTAGCAAAATGCCCAGGCTTGTTGCAGGTGTAACAAAGCTTAGGTCCAACTCTCTTCCTTGAGCATTCGTCGACTAAGGCAGTGTCTTCATTCTGACGCCTCTTCTTCAACTGATTCTCCGTATAAACTTCTCTTGTGACTTTACTGCTCACTCTTGGCGTTATGAACTTGACTAAGGTAACTTCTGGAACATCCATGGCCGTAGACAATGATTGTCTTCTCTGTGGGCATCGATTAGCATAATGGCCTTTCTTGTGGCAGTTGTAGCACACACGTGTTCGCTGTTGTGCAGCTACATATACATTGTTGTCCTCTTGCTGCGTCTGAACTGGTTGCTTTGTAGGGCATTCCCTAGCCCAATGACCTTCTTCATCTCACACGAAACATGCTGTTGGTGATTGCCAATTACTACTTTCTTAATGAGGGCCAACAGGATTAAGGTATTGTGTCCTTAGCTCTTCGAGCGGCACCACTTTTGCAGCTGACGTTCCGCCTCTTCTTGACAACTCTTGAGCAACTACGGCTCGAAGATTCTTTTGCTGATGCTGAATTACAGCAGTAACCATTGGATCCAAGGGACATTGAGATGGACCATGATCTCGGCCTTCACAAAGATAACATGTGATGTCACTCATAGGACATTCTCCAAGAGAATGACTTCCTTCACAGCTGAGCAATTAATCGCATGCTCGTCCGCGGTATGTCCTATTTCTCCACAACGAATGCATGCACGATCTTCTGACTTGTTTGGTTGACAGCACTTTAGAGAGCAACGCTTAGATGTCGAACAAGGTGCAGGGATAGTATTCTGCTCCGCATTTACCGTGACCATACTGTCTCCAGGTGAGGCAAAGAAATTACGAAAAACAACAACAAATTCATTCCAAGTGATATTCCGCAGGGCTTCATGAATAGCACAATATTTCTTCCACCATTCCGCAGCAATTCCTTGTAACTGATAAGAAGCATACATGACTTTCTCACCACTTTTACACTGAGCAATGAGCAGCTTCCTCTCAATGGTCTTGAGCCAATCATCCGCTTCCGAAGGTAATACATTTCCTGAAAACACCGGCGGACGAGTCTTTATGAATTCTGATAACCTTGAGTAGGGACGAAAATCATTGGTAGCAGCTTGGAACACTTCGTTGACATTGGCTGGGCCAGTCATATTCTGCATCTGCTTCATCATTGCATGCATCAACTGAGTCTGAGCAGTCAAGAACTCTCTGAAACTCTGCATATCCATCTTTACTGACGGTTGAAGAACTAATCCACTATTGAGATTCTTACTGGGTTGATTTTTGCTTCCACTGATTATGTTGTTTCCACGAATCTGAACTATCTGCTTGATTGCTTCACTGGGTTAGGGAAGAGGGAAATAGCATAGGTAAGAAGCAGGAATCCTAAAGCAGGGGAGATAGGTTTAACCCAATAACTTAAGCAAATAATATTAATAACTTGGTATGATTGCTTATATAAGCCTAAAAGCTCTGCAACACATACTGCACACTCAGCAATCAAGGAAATACCAATTCAACCTATACACACAAAACTACCGCCTACAGGGGTAACACTTCTATCTTAAGCAGACGCGACTCCCACACATGAGTCTCAACTGGCTACTCGAAGCATAGGTCTTCTAGCTTTTGGAACACTTCATAGATCTACTCCTTCCTTGAGCTCGATGATACCTTCCTTCATGATTTCCAGGGTTGACTGCAAGCACTTGATGCTTTCTCTAAGGTGTGGCACGTCAACTACCAAGACAACTCAGATAAGGTTTTTAACTCGATCCAGCAATGGAGAGAGAAAGAAATTCAGCAGGGGAAAGGGAGAAATTCTGACGAGGAAAGGAATAGAAGAATAAGATAAGTCAAGAACATATTATTCTTCCAAGTTAATTCTTTTCTTTAGAAAATAATTTTGAAGTTCCTATAGAGACGACCAGACTATCTAGGGTCAAGGCCTACAGTCAGTTCGGCTCTGATACCACTTCTGTCGGGACCCGAATATGCAAATCCGGACCCTCTGTGTATACCGCACTAGTACAGGATCACGCTAGTGCACACAGGCTCAACATCAATAAATATCACAATCATACTTAGCAGAAACATTATGAAAGACATCATATATTATATACTACTAGTTGAATGACCTTATGGTCAACTTACATGACAATGCCTCGCAAGGCTGAATGACATATTAAATCTAATGAATGAAAACGTAGACACCCCTCGATACCACAGTAACTCGACAAAGCTTGCGCCTAAACATTCGTCTCCTCATGGAACTCCTCCTCCAAAGATAGATGTAGACTCCTCAACCGATGATGTTGTTGTTGGCAAGGGTGAGTACATAAAGCACTCAACAAGTTGTGCACAGAATGCAATTCTAACATAGCTATATGCAGGGCTTATTTCAAAGGATAGGCTATCATGGTTATTTTGCAAACAAAGCAGCATTTATGAACAAATACAATAAATAGATTGTAAAGACCGTAAAACAAATAACAATAATAGATAGATTTAGCATTTCTCAAGTAAACCAAGTTTTCCAATCCTAAATCAAGTTCCAACCTTCCATATGGCATTCTGCCATCCCAACCAAGTTGTCCATTTAATTAAATTAACCCTAAACTGTAATTCTCGAGCATTGCTCAATACCGCGAGCACGGCTATTCGAATAGGTTTACACTCTGCAGAGATTATGCACTTTACCCACACGACATGATCGTCTCTTGGTGCCATGCAATTAACACACTTCCTTTGGTGTGTCGGCGAAGAGATCATGACAAAGCCTTTACAATGCGCTGGCATAACCCGGTACCACCCACTAAGGTTTCAACACTGGTGGGACTGGTTACCACATCCAGGGCCCCCCTCTTGCACCATGTGAATTATTCCATAACTCGGGAACTCACACGGACCAAGATAGTACCAAAGCTAAGACATTGCAAATTAATCAGCTAGGCTGGCCCATACCAAACATGTGGTTGCATGATTGACTCAGGTCAAAGGCTTGCAAGGTTAAGTCCTTAGGGTGATCAAGGCAAGACATCCACATACCCTCCGCCCATCGGGCCCACCTTGGCATACTCGCCCCTTGTCACTTGCCCCAATCTAAGTGATTGTCACCCAAGTTGATTACCAAGCACCACGTGCCATCAACAATTCAACATCATTGCGTGACATGACTCGTCACCACAACTCAATCTCATTGTACGACTTCACACGACGCACAAATTCACATCATTGTTCCATACTCCATTAGTCAAGATTAATTATCAGTGATTCAAGTACATGTGATGACGTAGCATGGCTAAGCAACTACTACGGTCTAACCATCCCATGTTGATTATCATTACTAACCAACTATAAGGAACCAATCTAGGGTGACAATAGATCATGGCATACAATGACAAGGTAGGGTATAGATCAATCTGGTATAACAGCTAAATCCCAATTTAATTGAAAACAATTTTATACTTGAAATACTATGCAATAGAGTAAAACAATATAGCATTTGTATAAATATGGGTTCAACATGATCAAAGCACAACTTGCCTTGGAATAGGTTCTGATCTTGCTCTGGAATTTGCTCTTGGGTTGATGGATCTTCCTCCATAGTGTCGCACAAAACAACGTCTACGCGTACCGAAGGAGAAAAGCAAATAAATACCAAAACAGAGAGCAGATGAACTCCAAAAATCAAATAAAATTCACCATTAAATAGATCTCAATTTTAAAAAAATTTAGAAATTGGAATCACCTCAATCGGAGCTCGTATGAGGGAGAACGGGCTCTCGGAAGATTCAAAAATCATAAAACCTGAAAATTGGAAAATACCGAATTAAACGAACTATTTTTCTAAAGGAAAATACGGGTTTATTGCGTCACTGCTGACGCAAGGCTGACGCACGGGACCCTTGGTTTATGGACCGAGTCCATAGGCTTGCAACAGTCCACGATGGACCGGGCTCACGGAACAGCACTAGGGCTGACGCGGCAGAGACAGACACGACGGCTGATGCAGCGCACGCGTGGCTGCTGATGCGGACGACACATGGGCGAAAGAGCTGACGTGGCGCTGATGTGGACGGGCCATGCGTCGCACATCCCACGGCATGGTCGAAACGGATGGCGAGGATTCGCGGCTGCGGTGACGAGAACGTGGCTGTATCCAGAGCGCTCAGAAGCGAACGGACGGCCACGGCTTGCAGCGAAAAACGACGGCGAGGGCGGCGGCGTTATTCCACCGAAGACGAAGAAGATGACCCAAGACACGGCGAGACAGCGACAGATCGGACGCAAAACCTTGGGGTCTCGAAGAGCTCGACGCGAGGAACGCGAAGAAGGCAACGTAAGCGGCGGAGATGCAACGGCGGTAGAGATCCATGCGGAGAAAGAGCTCGGCTGTGGCGGAGGACTGGGGCGAGCTCGGGCAAAGCGACGGCGGCGACTCGGGCAATGAGACCTAGGGCAAACGAGGCGGCGCGACTCGGGCTACACGCTGTGCAGGGCGGCGCCTTAAATAGGGCCCTAGGGAGGCGTGCTGGGCGAGAAATCCGCAGCGGATTCGGCGACGGCGGCAAATTCTGGCGGCAACACGGAGAAGTGATGTGGCTCCATCCCAAGTGCCCACGAAGCAATGATCCGACAGCTCACAAGCGGCGGCGATGCGGTTGAATCCCGATCGCTGGATCGAGATCCAACGGATGAGCTCAAAGGCGGCTAGGGTTTCGGGATGGCTGGGCTGCGCGGCGACACGGGCCGGGGCGCTGAGCCGGGAAAGGCCGAGCAGAGCGCGGGAAAGGAATGGGCCGGCGGAGATTCGGCCCGGGAGGAGATTTCGAATTAAAATTATTTCCGAATCAATAACTTTCCGAAAATTCAAATAAAAGCAAATAGATTCAAATAAATATCAAATAGATTCAAAAAAATCTCCAAAATACAAAACAAAGTCCTTGAAGCGCAATGAACCCAACTAAAATTGAGAATCTTTAGTTTGATGAATAGATTAAACAAATTAAATCTTTTTATTATTAGAAAGTTCAAATTAAGCTGAGACTAATTCAAGAAAATGCAAATGGTTCATTTTTTAATTCAGATATTCCAACACTCAATTATTATTATTTTTTATTATTTATTTTTTTGGGATGTTACAAGCCTCCCCTCCTTAATAGAATCTCGACCCCGAGATTCAGGGCTAACTAAAGAATAGGTTTGGGAATTCTGACTTCTGATCCTCTTCAAGCTCTCAGGTTGCTTAATTCTTCGAATGATTTCTCCATTGAACTTTGCAAAAGCGAATAGACTGGTTCCTGGTCCTTCGTTCCATAACGTCCAAAATTTTGACTGGCTGCTCCTTATAAGTCAAATCATCCTGCAATTCTATTGCTTTCCGTGGCATCTGCTCCGCTGGCACTATGGGACAGCTTCCAAACTACGACACAGAACACATCATGCACTCCTGCCATTGACTGCGGCAACTCCAACTGATAAGCAACCTCTGTTTGACAGCTCAAAATCATGAACGGACCAACATATCTTGATGCAAGCTTCCCTTTATCATGAAACCTTTTGACACTTTTGAGAGGGCTAACTCTGAGATACATAAAATCATCTGATTCGAACCTCAAATCTTGACGACGGTTGTCAGCGTAGCTCTTTTTCCTTGACTGAGCTACTTTCAACTTCTCTCTAATCATAGCAACTCGCTCTTCGGCTTCCTTGAGAATATCAGGTCCAAATACCATACGATCTCCTATCTCATTCCAATTCAACAGAGTACGACAGGCACGTCCATATAAAACCTCAAATGGTGACATTTGCAACCTAGCCTGGTAACTGTTGTTATAGCTAAATCCAGCATACGGCAAAACTTATCCCACCAAATCGCACAGGCTAAAGCTTACGCTCTCAGCATATCCTCAAGAATCTGATTAACTCCTCATTACGCCATCCGTCATGCGGATGATACGATGTACTGAAATTCAAACGAGTTCACAATGCTTCATGCAGCTTATTCCCGAATCTCAAGGTAAATTGGGTACCTCTATCTGACAAAATCTTCTTAGACATACCATGCAAACACACAATTATAAATAGTCCTACCAACTGATCTCCTGAATAGGTAGTCTTAATGGTGTGAAATGAGCAACTTCGGCCAAATGGTCAACGATGGTCCAAACGGAACCATATTCCTTCTGGATTCTAACCATTCTCAACGCTAGGTATCTTATCACTGATTTGCCTCTTATTTCCACTCGTAACTCGCACCTATTGTAATAAACTTGTCGATCTCGATGCATTGCTTTTATTCTCTAACTCACATCACACAAAGCGATATTTTCAAAGAACTTCACGCTTCATATTAGGCTACCAAAACCTTTCCTTAAGACCTTGATATATCTTAGCACCTTTACGATGAATTGAATACATTAGAATCATTAACTTCTTCTAGAATCAACTGCTTAAGCTCTTTCTTGTTCGATACATAGATTCGACCTTTAAACTGTGTGGTTCCTTGGACATCCACCGTAAAATCCTCGGTTAAGCCTTCATCCTTCTGACCCACTTTGATCTGATCTTCAAACACTGGCTTAACTTCCAAAGCAGCTATAAATCCTTGGGAAATCACTTCAAATTTCAACTTTTGAAACTCCTTGCACAATTTCGATTGGTCACTTGATATCAGTGTACTAGCACTATGGCCTTTACAACTTAAGACATCGGATACCACATTAGCCTTACCAGGATGATAACGGATCCCAGCCTTATAACACTTAATCAACTCCAATCATCCTCTTCGTTCCATATTAAGGTCTGCACTTTGAACTCTTATGGTTTGCACATATCTCCCACAATATAATGACACAATAACTTCAAAGCATGCACAACGGCGTCCATGAAAACTTCTTCTCATTTTCCAACAATTGCTTAAGTAGTCTCGCAATCGTCAAGAGACATTCAATAATTTAATGGTAGCACCCTATCATTTCCGAAAAATCACGAATACAGGTAACAGACTTCGGTTGCTCCCAATACAACATAGCTTTCACTTGCTCAGATCAACAACAACCCCTTTTTTAAGCCATCACATGACCAAGAAACTCAACTTTCTTCTTCCAACGGTCACACTTAGCGCACAACTGTCGCTCTTGTAGCTTTTCCAGAACCATTCTCAATTACTCGGCATGCTCTTCCCTTGTCCTGGAATAACGAGAATGCCCTCTATGTGCACGACAACAGCTTGTCCAATTATCCCATGAATCTTCATTCATCCGATTCATAACTTATGCCATGGCATTGATCATTCTAGCGATACAATCAGAAATTCATGTTGTCCATATCGCGAGAAAACTCTGACTTAAGAACATTCTCTGCATGAATTCTTATTTGATGATAACTCGACCGAAGATCTATCCCTGAGAAAACTCCAGCTCCTTTTGACTGATCAAAACAAATTACGATCCTGGGCAACGAATACTTACCCTTTAATCATCACTTCATTAAATGCTCGACGGTCGATACACATCCTTACGCTCCCATCTTCAAACAGAACAGGCGCTCCCTATGGTGACAACTAGCTCTAGCGAAACATTTTTCTATGACTCTTCGATCTGCTTCTTCATCTCAACTAGCTCATCAATAGGAATTCGATGAGGTCTCTTTACTTTTGGTGATGTACCAGGCACTAACTCAATAACAAACTTAATCTCTCGATCTGGTGGGATTCTTCGGGAACACATCTTGATACTCTCCAACAACTGGCACCTCTTCAAAGCTGACAACTTCCACACTATTGACCTTTAGCTGACCAACACAAACCGTAGTCGTTTGAAATTCCATTTTCCCCCTTTCAAGGCTTTTAGCTGACACAATTCCTCGACCGAACTCCAGGACAGCCTTATGTCCGGACGAACAATTCATTTCAGGTGTAGCATCTCGAGTGTGACATCCAATATCGTTCGCTAGAAACTTTTCTCCAACTTAACTCCATCACATTCTAGGTTAGATCAAGCAATACTGTACTTTCTGACAACGATAATTCTTCGGGCTGACAAGCTTTACAAACACTACTGAACTGATCATCATTGCACACGCAACATCTTCAGGTGAACCGTCAACATAGGTGATTACTCAGAAACATCCTTTATCATTAATGCTTTTATTCCAACACTTCACATATCAACCTCTCAACCATCTTTATTTTATTTATTTAGGCAAGAAAATCTTTACATGGAATTCATCACTAGTCACTTTTCTTTTACAAACGAGGGTATGACACTTGCATAGGATGAAATCATCGATCTAAACTTCATCGATTGGCATTGGCGCTGACGTTTTGACTGGAATAGAATTGAGATTGACTTGCACCGGTGCGATCACTTTCTTATGAAGGCATTTGTTAGCAAAATGCCTAGGCTTATTGCAGGTGTAACAAAGCTTAGGTCCACCTCTCTTCCTTGAGCATTCGTCGACTAAGGCAGTGTCTTCATTCCGACGCCTCTTCTTCAACTGATTCTCCGTATAAACCCCTCTTGCGACTTTACTGCTCACTCTTGGCGTTATGAACTTGACTGAGGTAACTTATGGAACATCCATGGCCGTAGACAATGATTGTCTTCTCTGTGGGCATCGATTAGCATAATGGTCTTCCTTGTGGCAGTTGTAGCACACATGTGTTCGCTGTTGTGCAGCTACATATACATTGTTGTCCTCTTGCTGCGTCAGAACTGGTTGCTTTGTAGGGCATTCCCTAGCCCAATGACCTTCTTCATCGCACAGGAAACATGTTGTTGGTGATTGCCAATTACTACTTTCTTGATGAGGGCCAACTGGATTAAGGTATTATGTCCTTAACTCTTCGAGCGGCACCACTTTTGCAGCTCGATGCGAGGAACACAAAGAAGGCAACGTAAGCGGCGGAGATGCAACGGCGACAGAGATCCATGCGGAGAAAGAGCTCGGCTGCGGCGGAGGACTCCGGCGAGCTCGGGCAAAGCGACGGCGGCGACTCGGGCAATGAGACCTAGGCCAAATGAGGCGGCGCGACTCGGCTACACGCTGTGCAGGGCGGCGCCTTAAATAGGGCCCTAGGGAGGCGTGCTGGGCAAGAAATCCACGGCGGATTCGTCGACGGCGGCAAAGTCCAGCGGCAACACGGAGAAGTGACGTGGCTCCATCCCATGTGCCCACGAAGCAATGATCCGACAGCTCACAAGCGGCGGCGATGCAGTTGAATCCTGATCGCCGGATCGAGATCCAACGGATGAGCTCAAAGGCGGCTAGGGTTTCGGGATGGTCAATTCACATGCGACGCGGCCGGGCGCCGAAAGCTAGGAAAGGCTGAGCAGAGCGCGGGAAAGGAATGGGCCAGCGGAGATTCGGCCCGGGAGGAGATTTCGAATTAAAATCATTTCCGAATCAATAACATTCCAAAAATTCAAATAAAAGCAAATAAATTCAAATAAATATCAAATAGATTCAGAAAAATCTCCAAAATATGAAACAAAGTCCTTGAAGCGCAATGAACCCAACTAAAATTGAGAATCTTTAGTTTGATGAATAGATTAAACAAATTAAATCTTTTTATTATTAGAAAGTTCAAATTAAGCTGAGACTAATTCAAGAAAATGCAAATGGTTCATTTTTTAATTCAGATATTCCAACACTCAATTATTATTATTTTTGGGATGTTATAGGTTCTTTGGTTAAGGTAGAGGTTCGTGAAAGGCTTTGTCGTGAATTCTCTGCCAGTACGCCAAAGGAAGTGTGCTAATGGCCAGGCACAAAGAGAATATCACGTCGTATGGATAAAGTGCATAACCTCTGGAGAGTGCATAATCTATTCGAATACCCGTGCTCACGGTATTGAGCAATGCTCGGGAATTACAGCCAAGGGTTAGACTTTTGTTAAACAAAACTTATTGGGATGGCAGGATGCCATGGAAAGTGGAATTTGACTTAGGATTGGAAACTTGGTTTACTTGTCAAATGTTGAATCTATCTATTATTATTATTTGATTTACTGCAATTTCAATCTATTTACTGCATTCTTTTATAAATGTTGCTTTACTGCAAAATAGCCATGATAACCTTACCTTTGTACTAAGCCATGCATATAGAATACTAGACTTGCATTCTGTGCACAACTTGTTGAGTGCTTTATGTACTCACCCCTTGCAACACACAAAATCATCAGTTGAGGAGAAGACTTCAACTTCGAAGGAGGAGAAGTTCCACGAGGAGGCGATTATCTAGGAGTTGAACCTTGTCAGTTGCCTGTGGTATATTGATGGGATTCGTCGATGTTCTTCATTCCGCTGCTGTTTATTTATTTTGAGTTGAAGCCACCAAGGCCTCACAAGTGTAAGTTTGACCCTAAGGTCGTCCAATAATTCTATATTAATAGATGAAATCTTTATTTATTATTCCGCTGTGTATGATTGTGATATTTCATCTATGTTGAGACTGTGTGCACTAGCGTGATCCCAGACTAGTGCTGAATACACAGAGGGTCCGGATTACCATATTCGGGTCCGAACAGATGTACTGTGAGTTTGTCTGAGTTTGGTGATTAGGAATGTTCGAATTTGATTTTAGGATATTTTGACAAAACATGTGTTTTGCTATTTTGGAGCTGATTTGGATTATAGGACTCTTAATATCCAAATCACTACTACAGAATGGTATAACACTATCGCTTCATCTGGGTCGGTTCCTAACTTTTCAGGAAAAAATCGATTGTGATAAATGATTCGACGAGGGTTAATAATTGGCGAAAAATCATCACAATCGGTTCTAATATTAGAACCGATTGTGATGTGTGCCTATGCACATCACAATCGGTTCCTAGGTTGAAACCGATTGTGATGTGCGATACGCATCACAATCGGTTCTTAGGTTAGAACCGATTGTGACGAGCAAATGCACATCTGTGTCAGTTCTCATTGAAAAACCGATTGCAATACATGTTACATCTGTGTCGGTTCCAATTGAGAACCGATTGTGATGGCATTTACATCTGTGTCGATTTCTATTTAGAACCGATTGTGATGAGCAAATGCATTTCTGTGTCGGTTATTATTGAAAAGTCGATTGCAATACATGTTACATCTGTGTCAGTTCCAATTGAGAACCGATTGTGATGGTATTTACATCTATGTCGGTTTTTATTTAGAACCGATTGTGATGAGCTACATTTGTGTCGGTTCTTGTTGAAAAACCGATTGCAATACATGTTACATCTGTGTCGGTTCCAATTGAGAACCGATTGTGATGGCATTTACATCTGTGTCGGTTTCTATTTAGAACCGATTGTGATGAGCAAATGCACATCTGTGTCGGTTATTATCGAAAAACCGATTGCAATACATGTTACATCTGTGTCGGTTCCAATTGAGAACCGATTGTGATGGTATTTACATCTATATCGGTTTTTATTTAGAATCGATTGTGATGAGCTACATCTGTGTCGGTTCTTGTGGAAAAACTGATTGCAATACATGTTACATCTGTGTCGATTGAGAACCGATTGTGATGGCATTTACATCTGTGTCGGTTTCTATTTAGAACTGATTGTGATGAGCAAATACACATCTGTGTCGGTTCTTACTAAAAAACCGATTGCAATACATGTTACATCTGTGTCGGTTCCGATTGAGAATCGATTGTGATGGCATTTACATCTGTATCGGTTCTAATTGAGAACCGATTGCGATGGCATTTACATTTGTATCGGTTTATATTGAGAACCGATTGTATTGGAAGGTATAATTGTGTTGGTTCCGGCAGAGAACCGACTGCAATGCGATGGCTGACTTCCATCTCGTCCGCACGTCTCCCTCTCCCAAAACGGCACACCACTCTCACGCCTTCTCCTCACATCGCCGCCCTTCCAAGGTTGCCGCCGGATCTGGCCTCCCCCAGATTGTTGTGCCACCACCCCATCGCTGTCCCCAAGTCCACCTCCCCTTAAGCCGACACCGGACCTCATCTCTCCCGTCGCCTCCACTGTCGATGCAGCGCCGCCTCCCACAACGTCGCCACCACATCCGGCCTAACCCCATCGATACACCATCAGATCTGGCCTCACCCGTCGGGACGCCGCGTCACCACTCCAGCATCTTCCTCCCCAAAGCGGCGCCCGCTCTCCTTCTTCTACAGCGGATAATGGGAGCCTCCTCCGGCTCCCCACCTCTATGCGGGCCCTCACCTCGAAGTTCCCCTACTCCGTCGCTGCCAACCTCATCTGCACCCTCAACCTTCACCCCCGCGACGCTACCCCCTGCCATCATCTGCGCCCTCAACCTTCAACCTCATCTGCGCCCTCAACCAAGTAAGCCCATTTCAAGATTAACCCGGTGAAACAAAGTGAATACATGGGGTTTCAGTACAGGGTTTAGAGCACAATCGTGTGCGTACCTTGCAGCAGCATGAGCAGTGTCGAATCCACCTACACAATTGGTTGAATCATCCATCGATTAGGGCATGAATTCATATCAATAGGTAGGTAAGCTTGGACAACCTTATTGGCTAATTCTTCATGTGGCTTCTTTACATGTGCTATCACGGATTCCTCCACTTACGTCAACCACTTCTGGTGTAAATTGTTACTATGTTAAATTATCTTACTATATCAGCATGGAAGATTTGTTGCCATTCCACCTAATTCTTCATGGAGGTGCTCAATGGAGTGCTGGAGAGGAACCTAGCTGTTTTGTTTGAACACGATGACTTTGTGTTACATCAAGGCCACGGGGTTCTTAGATATGCTGGTCCTTCACTTTGCTTTCTTACTGCTGCAAAGGCACATTGATTTAAGCACAATTCTAGATGTTCAGGACCTGTGTATGTCATTGAAGTGTTAATCAAGACAACGGTTCCTTTAGCCAAAATTTGCTAATTTATGGTTGCTAATTTGACATCTATGCTTTGTAGGGCTTGAAAGTTTTCAGGAAAATTTCATGTGAGTTAAGTATTTGCTTCAGCACGTGGTTACCTCTACATTTTCTTCAATTCAAGGTGTGGTTATGCTATGCTTTGAGGAGAGCATTGTTTTCCAGTTTTTTTCCCTTTTGATCATAAAACTAGAGAACAAGTGGGAATTTTCAATTTGTTTGTAACTGCTGGATATTTTGATTATTGATTATGGAACTTTCAGTGGCGATAGCAACTCATAAGCATCACAGTGTATCTACTTTTACTAACTTCTGTGCAGGCTATGGTGAGAAGGGTGCATTCTTCGTATTTCTAGGTTTGATTAGGATTGAGCTGAGCATACGAGTTTCATAAAATCAAGGGGCAATCGGCAATATCAGTGGACAACATCTTGAAGGTTGTTGCATGCAGGTAATTCTGACGTAGCAGCGCCCATCAATATGCAAATGTTGCCTTCTTACTGTACAATCTGACAAATTGTTCAATATCATGCTATGCAGTACATTATTTAGTTTTTGGGAGTAAATTGGAGCTGGTGCTCAAAACTTGTAGAATTTATTGTAATCGAGACTTTGAGATAAATTAACTCAGTTAGTGCTTTAGTGATAAACATCCTCTATGTTTAGGCAGCAAGGCAAGCTGTTGACATCACTTGAGATGGAGCAGCTGGCTGCTGCAAAGCATGAAGGATTTGTTGGGAAATATAGAGACAAATGGAACTCATTCTAGGAAGAAGCCACTGGTTGTTATTGGAATGATGACAAGCTTTCACAGAAAAAACTACCGTGATGCTGCCTGGAAATCATGGCTTCCAACAGGTACCACTTTATTGTACATGTGTTATAGGCCATGGCCATAAATTCATATCATAATAGTGATACTTAGATTTAGTAATTCAGTGGTGAAAACTAGGTTACAAAGTGCTTATAGTACCTTAACATAAAAATGATACCGTTCAACCATTACCAGGTCATGGGTACACTATTATATTTCCAATGGCAAGTACATATGTTGGAAACATCAGTGTGGTCAGAACAATAATACATTGTAGTGACAATTGATATATTAGATACTAGACATATTTGGTTAACTAGGTGTGTGTGGCATTTTGACAAGGGAAGATGGCTAGATTACCAACATTGGCAGAATACATATTTTGCCTGATATGTGTGGGAAATTTGATGTTTACTTCACTGTTTTGGGTTCACGTTTGATGATACAAAAACCAGTTGTAACTCGATTATCAGTGAGCTTTTACACCTAAATCGGTACAATTAAATTTGGTGCTGCGAGTGTCTATAAAATTGTATTTCATATATGCTTACCGAAGTCTGAAATTTTTATTTGAAGCATTAGAATCTACTATTTAATTGAAACCTGTTGTGATTAGATTGTCCAATGAAACCTGTTGTGATTAGATTGTCCTTTTCACGGGAGCTATGATTAGATTGTCGGTAAGCTTCTCTAGCTAATGTGATATGTGCATACTGTATGAAATATATGCTGATTTAGGAGGGTGAATTAGAAAACAGCACACCCCTTCATCTCTATCGGTTCTTTTTAAAAAGTGATAGAGATGACCTCTTCATTTCTATCGATTCTTTCTAAGAAGCGATAGAGATGAGATGGTCATCTCTATCGGTTCTTTATAAAAACTGACAGAGATGACACAATCATCTCTATCGGTTCTTTCTAAGAAACGATAGAGATGAGGGGGTCATCTCTATCACTTCTTAGAAAGAACCGATAGAGATGACCCCTTATCTCTATCGCTTCTTTCTAAGAACCGATAGAGATGAGGGGGTTATCTCTATCGGTTCCTATAAAGAACCGATAGAGATGACCCCTTCACCACCATCGGGCTAGAACCGACTGTGATATCGTCGCCTCATTACTGTCTAATGACTTTGTGTCACCACTAGAACCGATTGTAATGACGAAAAAGAACCGATTATGTTGTATATTTCTGTAGTAGTGAATTTTGAAAATTAGGAATGTCCGAATTAGTGAATTCAGAATGTCCTAATTTGCTTTCTACAATAGCTAGATGACACATGGATTTGTAACCGTTGAGAATGTCTGATTTTACCAATTAGGAGTGTCCGAGTTGGGTAATTAGGAATGCCCGAATTTGGAAACTAGGAACGTTTGAAATTGCATTTACAGATGATTTTGTTTTAAATGGCATACGTTTGAGAGCAAAGTCTTAAGAGCTTATAAAGCAATCCTTGAAAGATTTGAGAGGCATATGAGCTATAGTTTCTTGTGTGTGAAATCTCTTGGCATCTCATTTCACTCTATTGAGCTATAGTAGAAGCCTCTTTACTCAATTGTGCATGTGTTGCACCTTGTGAGAAAGGAGAGCTCTAAGTGCATGTGTTGCATCTACAGGTGGATAGAGTATCTACTTATGCATTTGTTGCACTTGGTGAGGGTCAAGAAAGAGGCTTGGCTTATTGCTCTTGATGTTTACCAACACCTAGACGGTGTGGAGGCATCGTGGTCCAATGATCTTCTAAGAAGCTTTTGAGAAGGCTCGGTGCGTTGTGAAGGTTGGAGCTGACCTACTTAGAGGGGGAAAGAGCTACCACTAGTGGATTTAAGATGTTTGCTTAATTCTTGGAGCCTATCCAATTTGTTTGGACTTACCACAACGTGGACTATAGGAAATCGGCCAATCTCTGAACACCACAGTAGAAAGATTGTGTATCATCTTGTGGTTTGCTGCTTGTGCTTATTTACATTCTTGCAATTATATTTTCTAGAATTAAATTACTTGCTTGTCACTCTAGGATTACAAACTTAGATATAGACTTAGGTGCTTCCCACATAGATTGCTGGAAAGAGGAGTGAGCTGGGGTTGTTGGTGCACATATTGAGACTAGATGATTTAGATATTAATTGTACAAATTAATTCTATTTACAGTTCCACATAAAGCATGGTTTTAGCCAAAAAGGATTTTAAAACCTTCTATTCACTCTCCTCTAGTCACCCTCCTTGACCTTACAGTTGTGCACCCGTCGCACTCTAGTCCAAGGCCTCCACCACCTCCTCCATCTTCTGATCTAGCCTCGACAGGATCTTCACCATCCTCTGCTCACCACACCACCTACCCCACTCCCCAAGTACCACAAATACTATCTCTGGCTTACCCCGCCCTATCATTGTTGCTACCAACAGAAAATACAGAAGAAAAACCTATAAAATCCCCAATAAATCTCATCGAGGGGATGAAGAAACCGAGCTCGAACACTCATCGATGGTGATGTCTCTTGCCTTAAACTCCTCATGAAAACGAACCAAAGGATTCTCGGTGAAATCGAGCTCTTACACCTTAGAATTGCCTTCACCTTCTCCTTGAAACTTAAACTTCTTTGTTCTCTCTGGAGGGGAACCTATTTTGAATAAGAAAATAGAGAGGGGAAAAGGAAATAGGCAAAGGAGAGAGAAAAGAGATTTAAAATATAATTTAAAATGTCTGAGTTGCGAGCCCCACACATCGAATAACATAGCGATATGATTCCTCCCTCCGCCCGTGTCTCGTCTGTACAACAAGTGGCATGCGGATGGACGCCATCACATGCATGTCACTCAGCAAAGCGCGTCCGCACCAAAACAGCAACGAGGGTACCATGTAAATTAGCATTTCTGAGTTTGACTTGTGAAGCGATATACAGTGCAGTGAGGTACCTGTAAATTAGCATCAGAATTGAATTGCTATTTGAGGACGCTTTAGTGAGAACGTCATCTTCTTATGACATGTGATGTCACCTTCTTTCTTCCACCACTTCTCCTCACTCTCAAAGGCTCTCTCATTGTGACACCTAACGGCATCCACTTCATCTCACTTTCATCCATCATTCCCTTCCCCTCAAACTCAAAAAGTTTTTTGTTTTCAAATGTGAACTGAAAGTTTTTTTGAGTCGAAACTTTCTAAACCGAATTTAAATAGAAAGTTTTGAACTGATTTTTTCTAAATTGAATGTTTTCGAACCAAATTTTTTTTCATAACTTGCCCCCGTATCAATCAGTGTGTAAGCAGGACACCCAGATATTAAAAACTTTTTGAAACAGAAGTTTTTTTTTAATTTCCTGTTCTAAACTTAAAATTAATTTGATTTCAAAAGTTTTCGACTTGAAATTTTTCTAGTTGAAAGTTCTCTATTGAATTTTCCCGTGTTGAAATTTTCCCAATGGAAATTTCCTCGAGTTGAGAATTTTCAAGTTGAAAATTCTCAAATTGAAATTTCTTAAGTTGGAAATTTCCTAATTCAATATTTTTTGAGCGACAAAAATTTTTTTGAGTTGAAAATTTCTAATTTCAAACTTCAAGAGCTGAAATTTTGCCTAGTTAATTTTTTCGAATTGAAATTTTGTGAGTCGAATTTTTCCTATTTGAAAATTTTTCCGAGTTGAGACTTCTTTAAAATTTTCTGATTTGAATTGTTTTTTTGTTAGAGAGGAAGGAAGGGTATGGGGAAGTGAGTAGGGAAGGGAATGGTGGAGGTGGATAGAATAGATGACATATAACAGGTTAGGAGAGTGTTCTTAATTTTTTTTAGTTTAAGGTAACCTCAAACTAGTCGTGCCTTCACTGTGCCAAGAGTCTATACTAACCACCCAATGCAGTTGTAAACTGGCTACAGTGATGATATGCGTCCGGAATTTTCCATGTTTAGGTGCAGTGACATCTTTTTTTTGTAAACCATGTTTAGGTATAGTGGCATATATATTTGAATATTATAGGTCAATTTTTTTGTAATGTTGTAACCCTCGTTTGGTTAGAATCAAATAGGAAAGTTGTACCGTATTTTTTTAGAACAAGCAAAAGTTGTACCGTATTATATGATTTAAAAAAGATTGGATTGATTATCATGTAAAAGAGATTGAATTTAAGAAAGATTGAAGTCCACTCCCTACCATACTCAAGCCTTTTTTTTCCAAGCTAGTGGAGTCTAACGGGAGCGTGTAGACTGCAGAGGCTGTCGCCGGCAACAGACCATCAACAGTATGTCGCCTCATAGCTCGTTGTAGTCGGGGTGGGGTGTAGGTTGTTTCTTTCCGCGAGAATAGTGTATCCAGACTAAAGCGTACCACTGTTGTCAAAAACACCGACTCAATCCATTAGGTGGTATTTGGTTGAATGGATGAAGGTGGATGGGATATAGCGGTCCTTGGATTTAGAGTTATCTAATTGTTTGGTTGGGTGGATGGGGTGGATATGGCTGTCCAGTTTTTTGGAATATTCCTTCAAGATGCTGGACAGAGTCATCCCAGAAAAGGCCGTATGAGTTCATTCAGTTTGTTGTACGAAGAGGTATACTCGGTTAAATTCAAATTTCGTCAAAGTGTACTTAGTCAAATTCAAAAATTAATCAAATTTTGTCCGAAAATTCAAATTTCGGTCAAATTTTGACCGAAAATTCAATTTTTTTTCCAAAAATTCAAATTTTGTCTAGAAATTCAAATTTCGGTCAAATTTTGTCCAGAAGTTCAAATTTTGTCCAAAAAATCAAATTTGGTCAAATTTTCTCCAAAAATTCAAATTTAAGTCAAATTTCATCGAAAATTTTCAAACCAAAATTCGAAATCTTTATTACAACTAGCTCATCCATCCTTATCAATGCAACCAAACAAAAAATTAGCTCATCCTATCCACATTCATCCATCCAACCAAACAAAATATTGGCTCATCCCTATCCACCCAACCAAACAACTACCTGGATGGTTTCATACCATCCAGGTTGGATGGCCATATCCCATCCAACCTCATCCAGGCAACCAAACGCACCCTTAGTCGGTGACAGTGACTAAGCCGTCACGAATAGTTTAATCGGAGTACAATTAACACGGTCGAACGATTAATTGACCGTATAATCCGATTAATCATCCAATTTTTTCCATTTAATCACGAAAATAGCTTATTTTTATTCACTAAGTACGATAAATCAGTTTATAATATTGTTTCATAGTGTTCATAGTATATATCTTTTGGATGAAGTATAATCAATGAAATGTAAAACATAAATTATCATTCGTTAAATTCCGATTAATCGGTTATATTGCAATTAATCGCTTAGTGGTACCACGTCCATCCGTCGATCACATACTGTTTTTCACAATACTAGTCTATACTAGCTACGTACGTACTCGGCTTGTGCTGGTGCTTAGCCTTGTGTAATACTTTTCTTCTAATTAATGCAATTCTAAAAAGAAAAAGGAAACCATTGCTAACCGTTATGTTCAAGACTCTCTATATAAGGCCTCATTTTCACTGCAAATACTACTTTTCCTAAAGTTAGAAGGAATCCCGGCTGAGCCAGCTCGAGAAAAGCCGAAAACAAATTATGTTTAGGTCTTTTTTTAAAAAAAATTACGTTTAGATCCTTTTATCCATTTTTTACGAAAAGTAGACCCCGAGCCGAAAAAAATTTACGTTTAGGTCCTTTTTCAGGAATAGGACCCCAACTAAATACCGAAAAAAATAGTTCCGTTTAGATCGTTTTTTTCGAAAAGGACATTTCGTTCCAGTGAAATCGCAGATCCTTCGTGAGAGGACCTGAATAAATGCAAAAAAAACGCAGATACATTTATATCCTTTCAAACGTTGCGCCGAATAAATGCGAAAAAAACATAGATACATTTTGTATCCTTTCAACTGTTTCGCGTGTTTTCTTGATTTGCTCGCGTAGATCGTTTTTACCATTTTTTGCTAAAACGACCTTTTGTTTCAGCAAAATCGCGGATCCTTCATAAGAGGACCCCGAATAAATGCAAAAAAACGCAGATAAATTTATATCCTTTCAACCATTCTGCCGAATAAATACGAAAAAACGCAATTATGTTTGTATCCTTTCAACCGTTTCGCGTGTTTCCTCGATTTGCTCACGTAGGGAGCGACAGTCGTGCGTTTTCTTGATTTGCTCGTGTGGGGAGCGACGGTCGTGGTGTGGCACGCTGCGGTCACTTATCTAGTAGTTCTCAAATTTCCATGGTTTTGTCTTCTCATTTTTTTATCTTACCATCTTTAATTCGTGATGCAATTAATCCATATGACTACTAAACATATATCAAAAGTAAACTTGTGGGCTATCTAAAGAGCTAGCAACAACCACAAGGTCAGATCTAGAACACACAAGCCCCCCCCCACATCTCAAATCGACCGGCGTCTCCACAGCCTCCACGGCTAGCAAAAGAACTAACCAAATCGAGAAACCAAAGAAGGCGGAACAGGAGCAAGCAAGCATGCAAGGAGACGGGGGAGGATGGAGGCGTGGCCTTACAGCTGTGGTAGAAGCTGACGTGCGCCATGGCTGGAGCTGTCCCTCCCTCTCTCTCTCTGTCGTCGCCTCTGTTGTGAAGTCGCTGGGAGGAGCTGTGCCAGTGGAGGGGACGAGGCCGGAGCGGCGCGACAGAATGTCGGAGGAGCTGAGGGGCGACTGGGCGAGGGGCGGACCAGCGCTGGTGGAGGGGGATTGCCATTTGCGGCATGCTGCGTGCACCGTTGTAACATCTCAAAATTTGCTTTTAATATATTTATGGCATTCTTGAATTATTAGAAATTTTCGGGAATGTATTTGGAATTTTTGAAGTTAATCCGAACTTAAGCCTTATTGAGTTAATCATATAAAATAAAGATCGTGTGTGTCACGTACGTATAAAATTTCAAAATTTAGTTTAAAATAACGACATTGAAAAACAAGAATGTTCCTATCGAATATTTTCAAAAACTTGATCTATAAATTAAGTTGTTGATTTTATAAACATCTGCACAAGTGTCTGTTTCACTAAAGGAATTTTCACGGAAAATCTATATATCGAAAATTCACGAAACCAACTTCACTAGGTTCCAAATATTCCCTAATAATTTATAGGATTTTTCCAAGTTTTTTTAGAGCCCTTTTGCTAATTTATCTCAAACGTGTTTGACCCAACACTGTTCAAATTCGGAATTTAACCGACAGACACGTAATGAATCATTCAATCTGTACGCATGAATTGCTCCTCCTAGCCGTTTCTTCTGCCTTTTCCTTTCCTTTCCGTTATCGGTCCTTAATCACCTCTTAATTTCTCCTTTAAGCTGTTGTTTCTCATCCTCAAGATCTTGGTTGTCTCCTCAATTTTCCATGCATCTGTCTTCCTCTCTTGGCTTGGACCTGCCTGGCCGAACACCGCTTGGTTGTCTCCTTTCACGCTCGTCGATCTGCTTGCTGTTGTTGCCGATTGTCTCCGCCTCGCCTCTTCACCTCAAGACTGACGGTCCAGATCACGCTGTCTTGCGATCGGTACTCTCTCTTCTCCCTCGCGCGTGCTTTAACTTTGCCGATCGGATGATTCCGCCTGTGAGTATTCGTGCATGTATGTGTGTTTATACTTGCAGATAAGTCAGGTTTGGATATATATATGTTAGGCTTGTATATGTATATATTTTAGACCGAATCTTGAACGCTTATACATGTGTTGGTACATAGTCTTGTATACATGGATATAATAGGAATCTACGCTTGTATATATGTAAGTATATGTTACGATTGTACTGTGTGTTTACATATATACGTTAGTATGTATACGTATATTATTAGGCGTTGATTCGGTTTCCTCGTCATTGTCCGTCAACGAGCAACTACGATCACGCCTTGGCACCGCTGTCGTTCTTTGTTATTACCACTGTCACGCCCCGCGTGTTCACCAAGGCGTCGGATAGACTAACCTTGTATTTCTGCTCTGTCTCTCCCGCGTAGCCAAGACAGCAAGCCGAAGAATCGCATGAATAATACGCATATATATGATGAATAGTACCATGCATGCTTTAGCCGGATTGTTAGTTGTACATGAATGCTTCCACAATCGCGAAATTTGTCTTTTTCGTTACAAATTCGTTTTAGCTCCAATCTGCATGAGACAAATTTTGTAAATGAGTAAAAATCAACACCTAGCTATGTTAATTTTACTGAAATTTTATAAATAAATTTGTACTGTTAAAATTTTCACATAAAGTCCAAACTGATGAATTTGGTAGCTCTTAAACTATACGTCCAAAAATGTCAAAATATATTTTATAAATCTTAGAAAATGCTAAATTAATTATCTGGAAGTTTTCATAACGTTATGAATTAGTTTGTTTTGCGATAGTTTCTGAATGTGTGTTTCTACATTGTTTTGCGTGTTTATTTGGTTCTGTATCTGTTACGCGTAGACGTCGAGCTTTGTGAGGACGCGGATTTCGAGGATCAAGCTCCAGACCAAGGCCTAGACCAAGACTCGCTGCTTTACGAAGGCAAGTTATGCTTTGACCATCTTGCTCCTAATGTTTTTTTTAAAATATTATGTTGATTTAAATTATGCATGCTAATTAAATTATAAAAGCTTTAAAGTAATTTGGGTTTAGTTAAATCACCACTTGTTATCGATTCCTTGTTCCTAGTATTTGTATGCCATAAATTCATTGTCACCCTAAGATGGAAACTATTAAATTGGTCAATACTAGTCACCAACGGAAAATGGTTAGAACGAAGTAGGTATGCTTAGCCAAGCGGTACGCTTCATTGACACAGTTTCATGGGAAAGATGAAATATTGACTAATGAACTATGAAAGACATTTTGAGAATGTGACCCGTGTGTTGATGTTATTGATGGCACACGGTGCATGGTAACCAACCAAGGTGGTAAAATAATTTAGACTTTGGCAAGTGGCAAGTGATTAATGGAGGGCCAGATGTGGCACATGGGAGTGATGTTGTTGAATTTGGTTTTGTGAACTTTGGGTAGCCTTGCCACGGTCAACCTAAGGACTTAACCTTGCAAGCCTTTGAACTGGGCCTAACATACAACCACATGTCTGGTAATGGGGCAGACCTAGTTCAGTATGATTCCGAAGTCTTAGCATGTGAGACCTCAGGTGGTTTTTGTAGCTGTGGATGTGGAAAGAAGGGTGTAGTGTTTACCGGATCGGTCTTACATCTCTTCAATGGTATACGTTAGCCCTGTACTTCCGCTCCGCAAAAGGGAAGGGACAGTGGGAACTATACCTAAGGTACGCATGCGAGGATAGAAGTTTCGAAAGACTTTGTTATGGTTACTACTTTGTGTGGTGTTTAACTATATCGTGTGGTAAAGTGTATAACCTCCGTAGAGTGTACAAACTATTCAATAGCCGTATCCACGGTATTGGACATTGCTCGGGATTACGGTCAAGGGTTAGACTTTATTAAAAATGTGGTTGGGTTAGAAGATGAAGTTGATGGAAGTATGGATTAGGATGTGGAAATGCTTTTACGTAACTTCGGAAAAGTTATTGTTAATTCTACTTATTTTTTATCGCTTTTGAATCTACGTATGTTACTTGTTAAATGTTGTTTATCGCAAATTAACCTTTAAGCCATTCCATTGGAATAAGCCCGCATGTAGCATATTAGGTTGCATTCATGCATGGCTTGTTGAGTACCAATGTAGTCACCCTCCATAATCACATTATCGTAAGATGAAGAACCGCAAGCATATGAGGAGAAGAATGACGACCCGGCTAACTAAGGGAAAGGCCCAGTCAGTTCCCTGTGGCAAACTGAGGCGCCACGAATAATTTTATAATTCCGCTGCTATTATTTATTTACTCAACTTAGCTCGCGTGGCTTAATATTGTAAGGTGACCTTAAGGTCTTAATGATTTAATTTAAATTTAATACATTATCGTTATTTTTTCGCTGTGTATGTGTGATGGTATTCATCTCTGTTGTATCTGTGAGTACCAGCGTGATCCTGGACTGGTGTATCACACAAGGTGTTCGGAATTCAAATTCCGAGCGCGACAACCGTGCAGGTGTGGGGGGAATGGGGGATTGCGTGTAACGACCCCTATTTTCGCATAATTGTAAAAATGAGAATCTATGTGCATTCAGTACTTGTCCTATGATCAGTATCTAGTATGCACATTTACAACAATTGGAATCATAACCATACATAATATTATTAAAGCAGAAGCTATTTATACATTGTATTTTACAACTCAGAGCATATAAATATAACAACAGAAGAAGCAAAGTCTTGTAGTGTACCCATCCAACCCTCAGGCAACTGACAAGGCATAAATCCCTAGGAAGATCGCTTTATTGAAATTCCTGCAACCTACGAAGAAAAGATATTCTTCGGAGCTTCGCTTTCTTATCCACCTAAAACAACATAATAAGCAAGGTTGAGTACTTTCGTACTTATCAAGACTTAAGGTGGTATTTGCAATATGCAGTAATATAGGCTATATCAAAGGAAGCTTCTACGGTTAATTTGCATAAAGCAACATTTAATTTGTAGAATAAGTTGTAATTTAGAAACGGAATTTGTAAAAGCATGTTGACTGATATAAAAGTAAGTAAAGCATAAGTAATAACTCACAGTCCTCTATGACGTGAGCGTCGAAATGTCCAATTTCCTGCGAACCCGTGGCATAACAACAATCTTCGCCAAAAGGCACATCAGGTGAAAATCATCCCATTTTAAAAATAATAAATATCTAACTATGTGATGACGTTACCAAGTACCCTTGACCACGAACGCAGCTAATCGATTAGATTTACCCTCTACAGAGGTGTACAACTTTACCCACAAGAAATGATCAACTCTTTGTGCAAGCTATTAGCACACTTCCTTTGGTGTGCCACAGAGATATCATAACATAACCGTTACATTACCTAGACCCAACTTTACACTAGCCCGGTGATAATAACCCTTGCTATGGAGAAGAAACATGAGTAAATGAAATATGGCAGTAAATCCATGTCATTAAAATAGTAACATGAGCAATAAATCCCTGCAATAATGGTTTCTTCCCATAACAAGGCGTACACCGCTGTACCGATATGCATTTACCTACACCGAGGTATAGAAACCTCTCATAAGCAAACCTAACCAGAATGCTTCCACTATCTCCCGCCTTCCAATGTGCAAAGCCAGATCTAAGCAACTTAATAGATTAAGGCTGTCTCATTCCAGCACTCGTGGTTGTATGGTTTTCATGGCTTGAAAACAACCCATAGGTCGGTCCTTAATCCGACACGGACGATACTTCTCTCTACACTACGTGCAATTCCATCTGCACAACCGGCTATTACAAATAATCACCCGCATCAAAACCATAGTTTTATTTTGGGTTTTTATTCAAAATACCAACAACCAACATCATGTCGTAACCATCATTTTTAAATTCTCAAGAAGCAGTTTTGATTTGATCATCTACTTCGTTGCTAATTAAGCATAGCTAAGCATGATAAATAATTGCATATACCTAAGTTGACATCATGTATTGTCTAACCCTTTTCTATAGTTATCAAGGTTCTCATGTCCATACTTATCAAGGAATTTTTATAAGATAATAGGTATATCTACCCGTACCACAAAATAGAGAATTTACAGAATATAAGGGCATGCATAAAATTTTTTGATAAATAAAATAAAAATTAAATACTGGGATCAATATGATCAAAGGGGGTGCTTGCCTTGCTTAATTGTTGTTTATGACGAAGTCGTGGTCGTAGCTGACTGTTCGACGACGGAGTTAGTGACGTCGAGTTCTACACATCGTTCAACGAAAATATAGCAAATAACAATCTTTAATAAGGGCAAAAAGAAGTCAGACATCATATCAAATAAAGACTTGCTATAGAAAGCAGGCGTGTTTTAGGTTTGGGTTGAATGATTTTATATTCTTGTATTTTTAGTCGAATCATATATATATATATATATATACACTAGCAGCTTTTGGTTAAGCGATGACATGGTTTCTTTTATAGATTAACTATTCTTGTCTTACGAATTCAAGAGGCTAAAATTATGTATTTTCATATTTATAGTTTAGAATTTTAGATGCTAAAATTATCTGGGTTAATAGAATTAAAACATTAGTCACATTGTTGTGTGACATATATATGTGAACATAACTCATTCCTTACTTAACTTTGCATAAGAATTAGTTTTGAATATGTTAGACCTGTTAAGTTAGGTTACTGATTATACATTTATGGTTTTTAAGAAGTTCTGGTGATACAAATATCTCAAGTATTAATTTCTCAATTATTATTAAGTTTGTTAACTTGTATTACGGATTTCAGAGATCATAATACTTAGGGGTGTTCTGCTGACAGGATTTATATGCATAGCACGATGAAATGAGATTATTTCTTCAGAATAAGGTAGTCTATATTTTGGGGAGCATTACTAAGCTGATTTCATAAATTTTAGGATTTAGACGAGACTTTTTATTCATTGCTGAAATAGCTTAAACGGTATTATGCTTTTCATTGTAAGGAATTGGATTAGTAATGTTTAGTGTATGATTAGTATTCAGCCTCTTATGTGTTTTGCATGCAAGATTATTCATACACGTTGGGATCTACAAAATAAAGCTACTGGCTGCATTTACTTGGTTACACAATAATTTGCATGATATAAGTATTTTAGCTAATGGTTTCTTAAGCTCAACTATTCATATAAAGGGCTTTAGAGACCATAACACTTAAGGTTATTGCACTGCAGGATTTAGATGAAAAGCAAACTATAGCAAGAATATTTTTCTAGATTATGGTAGACCCATATCCTAAGGAACATTACTGGGTTGTTCTTCATAAAATTTGCATTTAGACGAGATGCTTTGAGAGCTGCCAAAAAGGCTTAAATGGACACAAGGTTGACATTATATGGAATCGGATTTCGTTTTATGTTTTCAACTACACTAAACATGATTATTGACTCATTTTTTTGGCATTAGCAGGGTACGATCCTAGAAGAGTTTCAAAACTAATTTTGCATTATTTTGATTTTGGCCGCGATGGTTTATAAGCATTCGAAGAACAAAGTCTTTTATAAACTTAATTCAAATTAGCCCTTTTAACCAGCTATTATGATATTGTCTTTAAGAATATGCTGATATTAGCCCCACCTAGTCTGGTATTTAATTTATGAGGTCTATTTATTTCAAATTCTCAAATATGCATATATTATATGAATACATATTTCAGCAAAGAGACTAAAGCATAATCTATAACCCATTTCAGTGACTTTACTGCACCATAGGTCTAATTATATAAGATCTGGTTTTTTTTTCATGAATCATGACTTCACTTTTTAATATATGTACACATATATATCCTTTTTATATGGATAAGGCTTATGATCTTTATACAAATCAAGTTTATGCACATGCATTCTTTTGTTGTTGAATTCAAAACATTTCAACAGTAATAAATCAGTTTCATAGTTCATACAGCATATATACATATTTATAATTACTACCGCTAGTTACTCCTTATATGCGTATACATATATTTTTCTTTTATACTAGGGTCTCATTCTTATTCATGAAACAATTCATGTCAAGATTATTTCTTAAGTATTTTAGCTTACTTAGGTAATCTGCTGTCATAATAGTATTTTAGAAATCAATTCTACTCATTTTGGATTTCTTTTGCACAAAGTATACATTCTTGAATATTTAATGCATTGAGAACAACCTTTAATAGAAAATGATTCAAACAATGATGAAATTCAAATATTTATATATATTTGAGTTGCTGGTAATATAAGGATTACATCAAAATTAGTTTTATTCAATTCCCAGATCATTGCAACATTTTTATGTATAGCCTATCTTTCAGCCTTTTTTAAATTTGAATTTCAAATTTACCCAGTGCTCTTTTTCAAAATATTTTTGCATATTCTGAAAGTGCTTGATTTTAGATGAATTTATAATTTTTTTTCATCTTATTTAGTTCAAAAATGCAAAAGTTATAAACGAATGAAGTGCTTCGGTTTAGGAAATTCAGAAAAAAAAAATCAGAAATGCGCCTTCCTCATACTGAAAGCCGTTTTTCATTTTCGCGGGTTTTCTTTAAACTAGTCGACCTATAGGTGGGGCCCGTGTGCTGTGTCTGTGTGTGGAGGGAGAGGCGATTGGTGGCTGACAAGGGGCCCCGCATGTCATCCTCACCGAATAGGGGTCTCACCTTAAGCAACTCCGGGGAGGTCCGACCGCCGGTGTGGTGAGCACCTGGGAGCTGAGGCGCACTCGGGGGTGGGACTGATTCGATCGAAGGTGAAACAGAGCATGCTGCCACCGAGGAGGGGCGGCGGCCATGGCGGGCGGCGGCCATGGCGGGCGGCTAGCCGGAGAAGATGAACAAGAGTGTTTTGGTTTGAATCAGTAGCAAGCTAAGCATCAAGGGACACTAGAGGTTCCATTTTACCTGTTTTTGGTGTCGGAGATGACTTGGTTTGAGCCGCCACCATGCGCTGTGGTCGGGGAGGAAGAGTAGGAGTGGCGGCGAGCTTCTGGTCTAGGAGACCCAATTGTTTTTTAGGGCTTTTGTTCCTTGTGAGGTGTTGAGACTAGAGTTCAACAGAATTTGGGATTGGTTTAGTGTCTTGTCTCAATTTCGCTTTACCTGAGCTTTGAATCTTCCTCGCAATGGCGAGTAGAGAATGAAATTGAGGTTTCTCGGTCGGTGAAGAGTAGGAGGAAGATGAGGGGAAGAGGTGTGCTACCCTTTGCGATCTGGGAGGCAGTATTTATAGCCGGGGAGATGACCAGATGAGCCTGACCCCGGGATGAACTCATCGAGATAGCTCGTGGAGCTTGCACAGGAAATGGTATGGCCAGCTTCCGGGAAGCACGGTAAGGGTGGAGGCGTGGCATGGTGATGCTGCAACAAGGACATTAGGTGGCAGGGCAACAGTGGATGGCGGTTACTACATGCGGCGTGAATTCTTCTCTGCTCTAGGGCTCTTGTGATCAGAGGAAGGAGAAGAGGAGGGTTGTGGCTGTTAGGTGGCCCCAAACAGTGAATCGGTCCCGCATGTAAGTGAATGAAGAGGTGAAGCAAAGCGAAATCAGGAACCAGCTGCAGGCTTGAAGGACCATGTGGAGGTCTAACCAGATTTGTGATGAGTATTTGACTAAATTTGAGCTTGGGATGCTCTTGTTTGAGTTTGATTTGAAATGAATTTTCAAATGGAAGCAATTTGAGGTCTTCTCTGTTTTCCCGGTGCTACCAGCCATGGTAGCGCGGTGCTACCGGGCGTGCGGTAGCACCGGACTTTGGAGCGGTGTGAAAATTCCAGAGAGGGGTGTTCTCTGGTTCTTGCGTAGTGCGGTGCTATCGGCCTGAGGGCGGTAGTACCGGCCAAAATGAACAAAGATGAATTTCAAAGTGTGGACTTTGATGAATTTCTTGCATATCTTTGTGGGCATTGCTATGTGAGGAGTTTCCTTATTTTTTATGGTTGCAGGTCGACGATGCTAGATCATGGTGAGGCGAAGGATGATCGGGACTAGGCGAGGAGCGTCGAAGGTCCAGACGGTCGGTGATCGCCGAAAGATGATCGGAGACGGAGTCGTGGCAAGCCGTGAAGACAAGGAACGGTTGAGATGCTAGCTAGGCGTTGTATGGATCAATGAGGGCCATTGGATCTTGGTCTAGTTGATAGGTTAGCGGGTCTAGTTAGTGTGCTTTGAGAACCGTGCAAGAAAACCCATTTGTGTTGTGGGTTTTGGGTGAACCCTTGCATGGCTGGTTGAGTTGGTTAATCCTAGCCCTTGATGGATGCTCTAGGGTTTAGAGGCTCATCCAAGGGTGATAGGTGGCCCAAGAGTTGTATAAATAGGAGTGGAGGGGTAGCCTTCCCCCTTGAAGGTTTTGAGGTTTTTGATGCTCCTTTGAGCTTTGCACACATGAATGTGAGGCTTTGTAACCTCTCCTTCCAGAAATAAAATGTTTTTCATTTATGTTCTTACTTAATTTCATTTACGCATTTAAATTACTCAATTTAAATTCTGCATTTACTTTCTTGCAATTTACATTTATGCAATTTGGATTTGCCTCCCCTCCTTCTAATTGCTTACGAATCTTATGCTGAGGTAGATGTTTGATTCTCTCCTTGAAATTATGTTCCAATCATCTAGGTTGTCCATGCATTTTTCTTGCAAGAAAGTGTTCGTGACATTCTTGAATGTTTGATCTTCTAGATTGCGTTTCCTTGAGTTTTCTTGTGGTCTCTTGCTTGCTGGGACGTGTGGGGGAGTCATTCAAGATCATCTTGAACATCATATCCCCACGAGCAAGCCTCGATCGAAGTTCTTTCGATTTTTGTTAAAACTTGGTGCGTTCTTCCTTCCCGGGCAAAAGGTCAGAACTTTAACATCAATCCTTGTGATTGAAGATTGGAATAAGTTCCTGACATCCCGAGGACCTTATCTACCAAGTTATATTGAATTTGGATCAATGGATCAAAAGATTCATCAATTTTCATTTTGAACCCTCCTGAAAACACTGTTTATATTCCTGTTTTTACTGTAGCTATAGTACTCCGGTAGAACCCCTCCACATGGGCAGTAGCACCGGCCTCAGGCTGAGTTTTTGAGAAAATTGATTCTTCCATTTCCATTTGATTGCTAAGGGTGTTGGCTTGGTTTCTTTGGGTGAAGAATTTCTTTTGTGATCTTCTTTGAGGGATAAAAATTAATTTGGGATCATTCATCCTCCTCTGATCACCATCTCGATCTTTCAATTGGTATCAGAGTCGGTTTTGCTCTTTCATAGATTTTGACCGGTCTCGAGAGCCATGGCGATGGACAAGTATTTCACCAAGCCTCCTATTTTTTTTGGAGTTGATTTTCCTTTCTGAAAATCGTGGATGGAGTCATACATCACTGCCCAGGGCTTCCTGATATGGTAGAAGGTGAAACTCCCGTATGAGGTTCCTGCCGATGAAAACGTCATGGCTGGCAATATAACTGACGTTGAGGCAAACGCTAAGGCAAGGAACATTCTCATACAGGGTCTAAGCCGCAGTGAGTATGATAGGATTTCTCACCTCCGTTCCGCTCACGAGATTTGGGAGACCCTCAATGCTTACCATGAGGGCGCTACTCAAATCAAGACCGTGAGGCAAGATCAGTACAAGCGTGAGTACAACAAGTTTGAACAACACGTTGGTGAGAGTCTTGATGAGTGTTTCGGTCGTTTTACCAAGATTTTGAGTGATCTTCGAGCAGTTGGTTGTATATACCCTAACTCGGATAATGCTCAACATTTCTTGACCGCACTCGATTTGCGTGTTTGGGAGATGAAGGTGACCACCATCAAGGACACCACCGACTTGTCGATTCTGACTCTTGATGGGCTTTATTCCCGCCTTAAGACTCATGAGATCGATGTCGTCTCACGAAAGACGAAATCTCAGTCGATGGCCTTGGTCACCGATCCCATTGGATCTTCCTCTTCTGATTCTTCTGTTGGTTTCTCTCTTTCCGCCCTTTGCGAGCTAAGCGATGACCAACTGAAAAATTTTTTAGAAAATGAGCTTGCTCTTCTTGCTCGCAAGTTTTCTCATGAATACAAGAGGGTGAGAGAGAGAAAGAGAGGTGGCATGATCACATGCTTCGAGTGTGGTGGCCCCAACCACATTCGGGATAATTGCCCCAAACTGGAGAAGGCTAAGAACGATGCCGGCGGTTCGACAAAGAACGACTATATCGACAAGAACCGCAATAAGAAGCCTCCAGTTCGTGAGCCGACGCGTGAGAAGAAGTACCGCTACTTCTCCAAGAACAAGAAGCTCTTTTACCGCGTCCTCGCCGCGCTTGACGACATCAACCTCTCCGACATGGAGACATGGAGCGACGAAGGCGAGGATGAACCGCAAGAGAAGAAGAGCGGCGATGACTTCTCCGACATGTGCCTCATGGTTGACGCCAACGGCATCAGCGACTCTGAGCTCTATAGCGACTCGGAAGAGGTACCCTTCTATGACCAGCTCAATGAAGCTTTCTGCAAACCAGAAAAAATTCATGCTAGAGCTAGAGCTAGGTGTATAGGTTAGAGAAGGAAGTAGGTACCTTGACTCAAGAGTTAGCTTCTCTTAGATCTTCTCCCTCTCGAGTCACTGATGACTATTCTTTGTGTGATGCTCTTCTTGTGGAGTTGGAGAACCTAAAGACTATGCATGATAGTGTGTTGTCTGAATTAGATAGTCTTAGTTTGAAGAATGCTAGAGATGATTTTATTGATGCTATTCCACTAGATGCTAGTTTTCTTCATGCTCACTCTACTCCATCATACTCTAATTGCCCTAAATTGCTTGCTAAAATTGATGCCATGAGCGATCACCTTAGGAAGCTTTCTTCTAGAAACGATGAACTTGAAATACATGCTTTTAAGGACCAAGTCAGCTCATGTGAGGGCCGTAGGCAACTAAAACTTGACAATGAATCTCTAAATATTAAGTGTGCTAATCTTGCTAAGGACTTACTAGATAATTCACAAGAAAGTTGCTTCCGATGTAATGTGATTGAGGGGGACTAGGATAAAATCCAAGTCGAACTTAGGAAGAAGTTAGAAGACCAAGCCCATAGGATTATAAATGCGTCTTGCGTTTCTTGTGAGGCCCTCAAGATTGAGACAGCTGTGTTGAGGGAGAGAAATGCATGTGCTGAGAGAGCTTCTCTTTCTGGTTCTTCTTCTTCCTCTCTTCCCTATTCTTCATGTGCCTCTTTCTTCCGAGATTGTGAGTATCCCAAGAGCACTCTCGAGAAGTTTGTAGGAGGCAAGAAGAAACTCAATCTTATTCTAGACCAATCCAAGATTAGCAGATTTAATTAAGGTCTAGGATTTGATCCCTTGGAGCACGCTCGGGCGCATCCTCCCACCATTGTATGCGACTCTAAGAGTTGTGAGATTGTGGTAGCTCCCATGATGAGTACCATTGTGTTTAGGTCTACTGGAGTTGTCCATAGGACTTCTTACCAGAAGGGTGTTACTCCTGTAGCTTCTGCCTCTAGCAAGGTGAAGTACACATGCACCTTCTGTAAGAAGGGTGGTCACCTAGTAGATTTCTATTTTAGGCGCGCTAAGAATACTCGGCATGAGCGTGTTGCTGCTCTTAGGGGTATTCAGGGTCAACCCCGGACTCTGAGTGCTCCTAAGGCACACACTGCTTCTAGACAGGTTAGAGAGTCGCCTGTTTTTGGGCAGCATCCAGGACTCGGTTTTCATGCTATTTCTTTGAGTTTTAGTCATGGAGCTGTTCGTAGTCAGTCTTTCCGTCGTCCTGTTGATATTCCTCGTTTCTCCTATCGAGGTAGGTATCAGCGGCGTGAGGTGTTTTCTAGTAGGAGATTTAGGCAGCTTCACTGGGATGGTCCAGTTTTTGCATCACGGCGGGCCAACCCAGTTACAACTCCTAGATCATCTACTAGAGTTGCTACTGATCTTGTTAGGGTTAAACGTCAGAGATACACTCGAGTCCAGTCTTCTTCTGTGGCTGGTACTCTGAGGCGTCGTGTGGTTCAGTATTGGGTCCCCAAGTCTTCACTCTATCCCAGTATTGAGTCATCTTTCTCTCTTGTGTCTTGATCAGGATCGTCGGATGGGGAAGGGAGATGTTTGGATTGTCGACTCCGGTTGTTCTCGTCATATGACTAGAGATTCTCGATGGTTCTCTTCCCTAGTCCGAGCCCCCGGTGATGAGTTGATCACTTTTGGGGATGCTTCTTCAGGTAGAGTCATTACTAAAGTTACCATCTGCATTAATGACAAATTCATTCTTAAAGATGTTGCCTTAGTGAGTAAGCTGCAATACAATTTGTTTTCTGTTTCTCAGCTTATCGATGACTCTTTCGAGGTGAGTTTCAAGAGTAGCGCCTGTAGAATCCTCGATTCTTCAGGAGGGTTAGTTTGCGGGATTTCTAGATATGGGAGTCTTCCGTGCTGATTTTTCTGTTCCTTCTAGAGACTCTCTTCGGTGTTTGATTGCTTCAGAGACCCGTGATCTCTCCTTCTGGCATAAGAGACTTGGTCATACTGGATTTGATCGTTTGACCCGAGTTAGCAGCCACGACCTCATTCGTGGTTTGCCCAGACTCAAAATAGTCAAATACTTAGTTTGCTCTCCCTGCCGACATGGTAAGATGGTTGCTGCTTCTCATCCCCCAATCATTGTTGTGATGGCTGATGCACCAGAACAGCTTTTACATATGGACACTGTTGGCCCGGCTAGAGTGCATTAGTGGGTGAGAAGTGGTATGTTCTTATCATTGTTGATGATTTTTCGTGGTACTCTTGGGTGTTTTTCATGGCCTCGAAGGATGAGACTTTTACCCATTTTAGGGGTTTGGTTCATAGGTTGTCTTTTGAGCTCCCTGGTGCCCTACGAGCTATACACAGTGACAATGGCACGGAGTTCAAGAACTCCTATTTTGAGAGTTTCTGTCTGGAATCTGGTTTAGAGCATCAGTTCTTCCCTCCCTACGTCCCTCAGCAAAATGGCATAGTGGAAAGGAAGAACAGGACCCAGGTAGAGATGGCCAGGATGATTCTAGACGAGTACAGTACTCCTAGGAAGTTTTGTGCTGAGGCTATAGCTACTGCTTGTCATGTTTCAAATCGCGTATTCTTGAGAGTACATTTGCACCGCACTTCTTATGAGTTGAGGTATGGGCGAAAGCCCAGTGTTCCTCATTTTCGTGTATTTGGTTTGAAGTGTTTTATTTTGAAGTCTGGTAGCCTGGATAACTTTGAGTCTCATTTTTCTGATGGTATCTTTCTGGGTTATTCGTCTTCTTCTCGTAGCTATAGGATCTGGAGTTGCGATGCGCAAAGGATCATAGAGACCTACGAGGTAACATTTGATGAGGCTAGCCTAGGAGCTAGACCTGACATTTTAGGCTCTTCTTCCACCTCCGAGACCATTTTTGTAGAGGATGAGGATGATGGAGATGATGGTGTTACACTTGATCCAGTCCCCTCTACACCTGAGGTGCCACCTGTTTCCATTTCTACACCTCAGGAAGGACAACCCTTGCCTTCTGACTCTCCTGCAGCTAGTGACACTGCTCCTACCTCTTCTGTGCATGAGGTAGATGCCACTTCTGCTTCTGGACCTCCCGTCATATTCAGCGTTCTCATCCACCTGATCAGATCATCGACGATCTGTTTGAGCGGGTCACTCGCTCAAAATTAGGTTTGTCCAGTTTCTACCTTCACAATGCCTTTGCTGCCTCGTTTGAACCGAAGGATGTGACTCATGCATTATCTCACGAGTCTTGGACTAATGATATGCATGAGGAACTTGAAAACTTCGCGAGGAACAAAGTCTGGCAGCTTGTAGAGCGCCCATCTGGTCATAATGTCATTGGGACCAAGTGGGTGTTCAAAAACAAGCAGAGTGAGGATGGGGTTGTCATTCGCAACAAGGCTAGGCTAGTTGCACAGGGCTTTTCTCAGGTTGAGGGTCTTGACTTTGAGGAGATCTTTGCCCCTGTAGCTAGACTAGAGGCTATTAAGATCCTGATTGCATTCTCTGCATTCCGGGGCTTCAAGCTCTATCAAATGGATGTCAAGAGTGCATTCCTCAATTGCTATATTGAGGAAGAGGTTTATGTCAAACAACCCCCTGGATTTGAGAACCCCAAGTTTCTGAGTCATGTATGCAAGCTTTCCAATGCTCTGTATGGACTCAAGCAGGCCCCCAAAGCATGGTATGAGAGGCTCAAGTCTTATCTTCTCAGCCATGACTTCAAGATGGGCGTAGTAGACAAAACTCTGTTCATCAGACACCATGAGTCGTATTTTCTTCTCGTTTGGATTTATGTGGACGATATCATTTTTGGTGGCTCATCTCATTCGCTTGTGTCTCAGTTTTCTGAGGTAATGAGCACAGAGTTTGCGATGAGTATGATGGGCGAGTTGAGCTACTTTCTTGGCTTCCAAATCAAGCAGACTCGGGAGGGTACTTTCTTGCATCAAGGCAAGTATACCCGTGACCTTCTGAGGCATTTCGATATGTTTGACGGGAAGCCGGTAATAACTCCTATGGCCACCACTGTTGTCCTCGAGCCTAATGAGGATGGTGAGCCTGCTGATCAAAAGGAGTTTCGGAGCATGATCGGCTCCCTCTTGTACCTCATTGCTTCGAGGTCGGACATACATTTCGCTGTGTCTGTGTGCTCGATTTCAGACCTCTCCTCGCGCCTCTCACCCCCAGGCGGTGAAGCGCATCTTCAAGTACCTTCGTGCTACCACTGATTATGGTATTTGATACTCTTCCTCTTCTTGTCTGTCCCTGAGAGCCTTTTCCGATGCTGACTTTGCTGGCTGTAGGATAGATAGGAAGAGCACTTCTGGCACTTGCCAATTCATTGGCACTTCTCTTATTTCTTGGTCGTCTAGGAAGCAGTCCGGAGTTACACAGTCCACCGTTGTGGCCGAATATGTTGCTGCAGCAAGTTGCTGTAGCCAGGTTCTCTGGATGAGATCGACCTTGCGGGACTTTGGGTTAGCGATAGCAAGTGTTTCACTTTTTTTGTGACAACACTTCTGCTATTTGCATTGCTAAGAACTAGTGCAGCATTTCAGGACCGAGCATATTGATATTAGATATCACTTCCTTAGAGACCATGTGGAGAAGGGGGATATCGCGCTTCAGTTTGTAGAGAGTGACCTCTAGTTAGCCAATATCTTCACCAAGCCTTTAGATAGCTCCAGATTTGTTGTCTTGAGGAGTGAGCTTAGAGTCGTGAGCCCTTACGGCCTATCGTGAGGGGGAGTTAGTTTGTATATTATGTATAATATGTTCTCTTCCAACTTTTCTTTTCTTTGTGGTTCTTTTGGGTAAATTTGGGCTTGTTTTCCTGAGTTGAGTTCACTCACTTAGACTTCTGGCATGCTTTGCATGGACCTCTTATCTTGTGCTTTAGGTTGCTATTATGCGTGATTAGCTGATCTCTCTTCTCTCTAGGTTGAGTTCCCTCACAGTCTTATAAGTCTAGCAGGTGTTGGGCCTCCTGGGTAGACATGGTCTGTGTGCACTCCTTAGTTGGGATTTAGAGTCAGCTTCCCTATGTCAGTCACTGGGGAAGATAAGAGCGAGTCTGAGCTGTAGTGAGTCTCTTCTATCCTATCTATGCTCTATAGCCATCCAGTTTGCAGTTTCTCGACTTCTTCTCCTCATTCTGTCTTTCTGGTTGTTTTTGAGTTCATGGGTTTTCCTTATGCCTAATCTTAATAATAACTCAACTTTATCCAGATTTAAGCTTAAAATTGATTCACTTGTTGAGGGGGAGTTTGGGAATCTGCTCATGCATTGTATATAGACTGCATTTTATATTTCATGAGCTTTGTCTATTATGCAAATGACTTAATCTTCATGCAATACACCATGTTACATCTTTTGAAGAAAGTTACTAGCTTAGATATGTCCAAGTTCATCTATCATGCTAAGCTTGTTAAAATCTAAAAATTTGAAAGCTTTGAATGAAAACTTGATGAAACATGTTGCTTTTACTTACTAAGTTTCTTCTCTAGGAGTACTTACCATAAATAGTGATATTTTAGAGTTCTCTAGAGTCCCTATAGCAACTTGGGTAAAACTTGATTGATCTATATTTGAGTCCTTCAAAATTGCTCATATGTGCTAAATTGAAATCAAGAAAAATTTGACTCTTTTGTACAAATTGATCTCAACACTTTATTTTCACGAGACTGCTTCCCATTGCACTTGGGATGAACTTGGAATATATTGTGTATGACCAAGATTATTCTCTTAAGAGTTACTCTTGAGATAATCAAAAGTGGCTTGAGTCAATCTTTAAAAAGAAATGCAAATAACAAAAACATAAGTGGGTAAAGAATGCAAATAATGTCAAACATTTGCACCCCGCTATGTCTTTATTTGAAAAAAATTGCATTACATGAAAAATAAGCTCAAAGGACCTTATATGCACTTCAAGATTTCCCAAAATGTTGAGTAGGTGAACTCTAGGTTTTCCATATGGTCCTTGAGTGGTTTTGCTTCTAGCTTTGAAACTTTGCTAAGTTTTGCAATTGTCAAATCTTGCTAAAATGAAATATTGCAAAACTAAGCTTTGTCTCAAAATGTATTGGTTCTTGGACATTTCTTAGGTTAGTCATAATCTGAAATTGATGAGCTTGGTGTAATATCACTCCATTATGATCAATTGGATAATCTTCAAAGCTTTTTAGATTGCATTTCATGCATACATAAAAAATTTTTATGCCTATATTGTCAAAAGGGGGAGAAAACGTAGAAAAGGCATCATCAAAAAGATAAAAATGGGAATGATTATTTGGTTATTATGATCTTTGTAAAACCTTGATACTTCTTTTGGATCATAATCTCATAATCACATTTGACATGTATGGTTGGATTTTAGAGTTTTGTTGAAAACTTGCTCTTTCTTAATTTAACTCCAAAATCTAAACCTTCCTGAGTTTAGTTTTAGCTCCAAAAATCCCTGTTGTCAACTTGGTTCTGATCTCAACTCTTATCTTTGGACCAAGTTTGATTTTGCAACTAAAAATTGCTTTCTTCTTCATCCTCTTCAAACTCAAAACATTTGCCTTTTGTTGTGTTTGTCAATATACTCATCAAGGGAGAGATTGAAGGACCATGTGGAGGTCTACCTAGATTTGTGATGAGTATTTGACTAAATTTGAACTTGGGATGCTCTTGTTTGAGTTTGATTTGAAATGGATTTTCAAATGGAAGCAATTTGAAGTCTTCTCTATTTTCCCGGTGCTACCGGCCATGGTAGCACGGTGCTACCGGGCGAGTGGTAGCACCGGACCTGAGTGCGGTGTGGAAAAACCAGAGAGGGTGGTTTTTCGGGTTTTTGGCCGGGCAGTGCTACCAGCCATGCTAGCCCGGTGCTACCAGGCGTGCAGTAGCACCGAACTTTGGAGCGGTGTGAAAATTCCAGAGAGGGGTGTTCTCTGGTTCTTGCGCAGTGTGGTGCTACCGGCCTGAGTGCAGTAGCACCGGTCAACCATGGGCGGTGCTATCGGCCTGAGGGCAGAACTTTGACGTCAATCCTTGTGATTGATGGTTGGAATAAGTTTCTGACATCCCGAGGACCTTATCTACCAAGTTTCATTGAATTTGGATCAATGGATCAAAAGATTCATCAATTTTCCTTTTGAACCTGCACTGAAAACACTGTTCATATACCTATTTTTGTTGTAGCTACAGTACTCCGGTAGCACCGCTCCACATGGGCGGTAGCACCGGCCTCTTGCTTGCTGGGATTGCTAAGGGTGTTGGCTTGGTTTCTTTGGGTGAAGAATTTCTTTTGTGATATTCTTTGAGGGATAAAAATTAATTTGGAATCATTCACCCCCGTCTGATCGCCATCTCGATCTTAAAGGCTGATTGAGATGAGGTTCATTGAATCGGTGACCTATCAAATCATTAATTTAATGAGAATTTTAATTCACGTACTTGAGATAAGTTAGATTATATTGTCAAAATTTCAGGCTGAGATGACGAATAAAGCATTTAAAAAAATTCTGACAATGTACTGTGCACAGATTTCAGTTTTCTGAATTTAATTTATCTGGGAATATATATTTTATTAAAGATATTTTAAACTTTTTATAAAGGTTCCTTATGACCATATTAGTCTCTTGTAAAATTTCAACTCCAGATATTTTATATTTAATTTATAAAAAATCTGACATTGGTATTTTCAGATTTTTAGCTTTTCTATTTTTAAAATTTTAAATTAATCAAATAAATTTATTATTTCCTGATAGTTTTACTGTTAATATATGTATCCAATCAGAAGATAATATAAAAAAAATTATGGTCGAAATGATGACAAAATATTTTTATTTAATTTTGAAATCTTCACTGTTTATAGTCAAGTTTAATTAATTTGGCTTTTATTGCACATTTAATTACTTTGATATGAATTTTAAATTAAAATTTTGGATTATAGAGATCTCTAAATATTTTTTAGATATTTTTCTCATTTTATTATTTTATATTTCTTTTCTTATCACTTATTCAATACTTAAATGATTAATAAAAGGGTTTCTTCATTAGAGCAATAATCAAGAAAATCTAGGAAAAGTAAATAAAATCCAAGAAATTTGGAAAAAATCATCAATAAATATAAGTAAGTGTTAATATTTAATTTCTCATTATATTTTGAGATTTGAATTGAGGAGAAAATGAAATCAATACAATAAAAGATTTCATAAGAACAAAAAATTCAAGAAAATTTCAGATTAGTTGAAATTTCAAAGTGAACTTATATTTCCAATTTAGTTTCATATTTTGTTTGATTTGAAGTTTTATTTTGTAGCTCATCCCTTTTATTGAGGTTGGATATTGATATAAGAAACAATATTTTAAATCAAACTCTTGATTCTAATTAAAAAATTCAATTTCATTTTCATTTTCAAATTTCAAATTTTCATTTTTCTTATTTTGAAATTTTCAAGATGTTACATTGTAGCTGGCGTAGGAGGAGCCGAGACATTAAGGCAGCCGAGTTGAGTTAGCGTTTTTGTTTTTTAATGTATTATCATAAAAGTAGGGCTCACATGTCATAGGATACCCGTGGGTACAAATTAATGCCCACGGCCATCCTATGATATTATCAGGTACCCAAACCCAAAAACCAATGGTCTGAAGTACTACCCGTGCCTGCTCTTACCAGGTCTGGTACTCGTGGGTACCCAAACCCATCGGTAAAACTGCCACCCCTAACAATACACATTGAAACAAATATAAGATACTCAATTCACAGTTGAGATAAATATACACAACACACATTCAAACAGATATAAAACATATACACAATTCACGGTTGAAATATATACACATAACACATATTCAAATAGAATAAATGACTTAAACTTCACAATTCAGATATATCTACACGCACTTTATACAATTCACAATTGAATAATACAAACAATCCTCCATACAACTTACGGATTGTCCGGGATACTAAACTCATCCCCGACTCGAATTACATCAGCTAGGAAGAAAGTGGTAAGCTCTCCTCGAACTTTCGCAAGATCCTCAAGGGGAAAAGAAGTAGGGATTTTCTGTGCTTGGTTGATACTAAATGCATGCAAGATGCTTGAGCCATCAAACTACTACTAGTCATTAGGCTCACAACCACCAAATTTCTATTGCTAGTATTATACTTGTCGACTTTTGTAGTCGGCAATGAATTTATGGGGTAGGCGCCCGATCTCAAACTCGAAGGTCACACAAGACAAGGGGTTTAGACAGGTTCAGGCTCTCGCGGAGGAGATAATACCCTAGTCCTGTGTGCTGGGATTATGCAGATCTCTTGGATCTAAGATTACTCAAAGCGCAATATGCTCTGGGCGATATGAGGTGTGCTATGCTCTATGGCTTGATCACTCTATGCTTGGATGATCGGATCCCTATGTTGTTGCCCGCCCTCTCCCTTATATAGCGGGGGTGGGGCGGCTTACAGAGTCCTGATCGGTTTGGAGATTCCGATCGGTTACAAGATTCTAGTCAGTTAATAGGATAGAGTTTACATCTTTATCTACCCTATTAACGACTCAAATTACAACCGTATCTATCATATCTAAATATAAGTTCAACTTCCTTTAGGATATGTCCCCTTGCGCACGGCAGCGGGGCCTGACGCGGGGAGTATCTTCTGGGTCTCCCTCTTGGGCTTTTCATGAGGGTACCCGGGTTCTTATATTCCACAATACTCATTTCATATCTTCACTACTAATTGAAGCAATGAAGTTCTAGGCTGATGTAGTACCTAAGAGGTGGTGGAGGAGGGTGATGGTGCGGTGCAGAGAAGACAGGGACGACAATGGCACTGTGCCAAAGACAACGGAGTGGTGCGTAGAGGAGGAGGACAGTGATGGTGCAGTGACGAGGATGACGACGTAGATGATGAGGATGATAGGAACATAGAGAGGACATCGATGGCGCGGAGAGGACATGAACGGTGATGGCGCGCTGACGAGGATGACAGTGCAAATGATGAGGGTGACATCACTGCAGAAAGAACTGCGATGGTGCAAAGAGGACGGGGACGGTGATGGCGCAGTGATGAGGGTGACATTGAAAGTGATGAGGGTGATAGCAACTCAGAGAGAACGGCGACGGTGCAGAGAGGACAAAGACGAGGATGGCGATGGCGACGACGCAGGTGATGAAGGCAACATCACTATAGAGAGGACAGCGATGGTGTGAAGAGGACGGGGACAGCGATGGTGCGGTGACGAGAGCAACAGCATAGGTGATGAGGGTGATAGCAGCGTAGAGAGGATGGTGAAGATGCGGAGGGGATGGGGACAGGGACAGTGTGGTGCCGAGGACGACGGAGAGGATGGTGATGGTGTAGGTGCTGAGGGCGACATCAATGCAGAGAGGACAGCAAAGATGTGGAGAGGATGGGGATAGGGACGACACGGTGCTAAGGGTGACGAAGAGGATAGTGACGGTGTATAGAAAAAACCCTAGATTTGGATGGAGAGACGCTAAGTGTGAGTATCTGAATCGACCAGGCAAGAAGTTAAATAGAAATAGTCATCTGCTTGTCATTATAGATGGTTGGAAGATGGCAACCATCTGTGCTATTTGACCATTGCTGATGTTTGTGATAAAGGAACTGTCTTATGATAGTGCATATCACATATGGTTAACAGATGGCTATGATATGCAATTTTTTAACATATTTTTTCTATTTTACTGCTAGCATCATTAATCACGCTAGCCATACACTCTGTACTGTTATAACACAAGATAACAATATTTCACAGTTAAAAACATGTATAACAACACAATACAGCTAACAACAGTCAGTTAACAAAAAACATTTGAATCAGTAAGAGATAGTTAACAAAACGCATGTGGAAATTAACAATTGTTTTAAGTTAATAACATAGTATAACAAATTTCACAGTTTATAAAAGTACTCACACCCTCCACTCCTTTTCCGAAACATAACAACAGATGATTGTGGCTTAATAGCGCTAGAGAGTGTAGAGTCTTTAGACTCTTCAAAAGATAGCATTTGATGGACGCGTTTGAATATCACGTAATGCAGTAAAGACGATTCCCTAAATATAACCGTCGATGATAAGTTTACTTATAAAGACAGGTGTGAGAACAAACTGTTAGTATCACATCATAGATGGCTCCAGAAATATAGGCGCCCGTGATAAGTTGACTCAACACAGACGGCTACGAAACAAGAATTGTCTATGTTTTATCACAGACGGTTAATATGTCTGAATTGTCTGTAAAAATGATCTTGATTCGATTATCATAGATGGTGTTTAGAACTAACCGTCTATGACATTTTTAGCGTAATTTTCTCTAGGCTTTCGTGGACGGATTTTCACACAAACGTCAAAACCGTCTGAGATAAGGCGTCAAAAATGACCCTTTGTGTGGTAGTGGGTTGATGGCATGCCCACGGCGTGACGACATCGAGCTCGCAACAACGCACTAGCCTCAAGCTAGCAGATGGCACGTGACGAGGTTGTCGATGGTTGCCCCCACGATAAGCAACAGTTCTCCGACCTGGTCGGCTATCTTCCTTGCATCTTTGGTTGCGAACGAGCAGCATCAAGAAAGCAGAAGCATATTAGTCATCCTGCGTGCCCACCTCCTACGTCTAGGGGTGCGCATTTTTAAATTGAAACCGAATTACTGAATCGAACCGAATTAACCGATTATTTCAGTTTTTCAGTTCGCTTTTTGTTTTGGTAAAATTCGTTTTTTGGTGTTCGAATCGGTTTTTCGCTTCCAAAAACCGAAATAAATGAATAACCAAATAGCCCATGTATAATACCACTTTTATAATGTTCTTCCTAAGGCCACTAAATAATTCTCATGTTCAAACACATTTATGCATATGTTTTATATATTCATATGTTCTATTATGCTTATACTGTAATAACCTATGAATATTGTGTGGGTTTATCCTTACTCTGTATTGCGATATGAGAAGGACTAAATCTAATATACCTAGTGTTTATTCATATTTCGGTTAACCGAAAAACCGAACCGAAATATTTCGGTTAATTCGGTTTGGTTTTTCATTTTGATCTAGAAATTCGATAGCCAGTTTTAAAAACCGAATTATTTTAAAACTGAAAAAACGGAATGTCCACCCCTACCTACGTCTTGATCCTCTGCCCCACCGTTGCCTGTCTTCACTCCTGTGCTGCCCCACTTTTGCAACATATATCGACGACCCCATCATAGAAATTTGATATAACTAAGCCTAAAAGCTCCAAATTTTGGAATTATGTTCAGATCAAGCAATAATTGATAACTGAAACGAACCATGAGTCAGGACATCTCAATAACCAAAGAAGAGGTGGCCAAAGCTTACCAGTCCAATGCGGTGATGACAACGCAAGCCCAGAGTGGCAAGAATCCGCGGCAAAGGATCTTGATGGCAATGGCGCTCCTGATGACCTCCTGGATGTCGGCGCTGACCATTGAGACCTCAGACATGAGCCAGAGCGCGCGGCGCGCCCAGTCCGGGTACTCGTCACGGCAGAGCTCGGCGAGGTGCCTCCCCGTGGCCACCCCGAGCCGCGCGGCAAGCAGCTGCACGAGCAGCTCCATGGCCGTGGCCCAGAGGAGCAGCCAGAGCAGCGTGTCCCTCGCGGTGGCGCCGGCCTGGAGGTCACCCTCGAGGTTGCCCGGGTCAGGAACGCGATGCTCATCAGGAACCCGGGCCCCGTGAACAGCCAGAGCTTGCGCCACGAGAAGGGCAGCGCGTGGCCGCCGGTGGTGAAGAGGTGCTCGTCGTCGGCGTCGGGGTCGTCGGAGATGGATAAGACGACCTTCTCGGCCGGCTCGAACAAGCGCTCCTCGAGGTCCTCGTAGGAGGTGACGGAGAAGAAGGACGAGCGGAGGAGCGCGTGCGCCTCGCCGTCGGAGGTGGCCAGGGTGGTGCACGCGGTGGCGGTGGCCATGGGACGGGGGGATGCGCAAATGCGGGTGCGCGCGCGGGGCTCGTGGAGCAAAGCCGAGTGCCGACCCCCGTGGCCTGGTTTCAGAGGGTCGGGTTCCCTACGTTTGAAATGAAAATGAAGAGACTATTGGATAATGCTGTTTGAAAGCGCATCATTGTTTATTCCGCTAATAACCATCTTCACGAAGAGAAAGCTCCTTGCTTCAGAGAAATACGACTAGCGATCGCAGGAATATCAAAGGAATTTTGGAGGATTCGAGTTCCTTAGCAATTTGGTACAGAAAAGTCAGTTTGGAACATAGGAAAACCAGATGAAGACGAACGAACAGTGGTCTAAAGGAAAATTTCAGAGTCCAGACATAGCTTTGTTGCCGTCGTAGTTTAGTCGAGTTGATCGGATGAAACCCATTCATTACAGGTAAATAAAATCCAACAGAGAATTGGAGTAAAGCAGAACTATAATAGATAGAGAGCGGCCTTTCAGTGCTTTTTTTTTTATTATAAGTTATATAAATCTTGAATCAAACGAAAAGATAAATAATCGTATACCCTTCATTTATATTTAAATATTTATGTAACGAAAAAAAACAGAGTATAAAAACACCTCTCATGCTTTTAATCTATAAGAGATGTATAGATTAATCTACGAATGAAAACATGGAAAGGAACTCTAAAATTTACTTCCGAAAATCAACTGATGTGTTCGTTCAATGTAGTATAGCAAAATCGATCGAGATTGAGGTTTTCGCAGGGCGGACACAAGTGGCCCCGCCATACCACAAACACTGCGGGCGTCCACGACCACGAGTTCCCCCGCATGGCCCACACGTCAGCGAGGGTATCTCCGGAGCAGGCGAGGAAAGAATCCGAGTCCAGCTTTTTACCTACGGACGAACGAAAGAGCTGAAGAAGCCTATCGCTACCATACCCGGCCGCAGAGCAGCGGCGCCCCGGCCACCGGCGACGGCCACATGCCGACCGCCTCCTGCCTCCGCCCGCCGCTCCCCGCCTCCCCGCTGCCGTTCCAGGCGGCTGGGAGCCGGCGCAGGAGGCTCGCGGTGGTCGGGGTGGCGGCTGCCTCTGCATCGCCCTTCGACGAGCTCTACGCGCGGGGGAGGCCCGTCAGTGGCCTCTCCAAGGTGAGCTACGCCCCCTAGTCCTCCCTCGGTCGCATCGCCCAACAGTTCCCCCCTCCAAATCGAATAGTGTGATTGGAAGTACATGTTTAGTTTAAGGGGGTGTTTGGATTAGGGGTATTTCTTTGGAATGTTTTAAGATCTAGTTCAAATTTGAACTAAATCCCAAAACCTTCCAAGGAATTACCACTCATCCAAACAGGACCTAAGGTATATTGTTTTGGAAATTATGAAATAGTGGCTTTTTGATGTGGCCAATTGGGAGGGTGGAGCGTCCGCGTGCAAAGATTAATCATCTATCGATGACTAGGCTGAGCTGTGGATGTTCATTAATCATTACTACATGTGAATCAAGGTGAGGTTGTTACTACCTGAAGATTCGGTGTGGTCCGATGAGATGCGTCGAAGTGGTTAATTGTTATCTGGATTAATTGAGAGAATATAATCCAATGCTTACACTTTTTTGTTTTATTTTGCTGATATTTCATCTTAGTTTCAGCTCTAGTGTTAATTTGTACAGAAAGATATTACTTTCTCTATCTTAAGGATTCTTCCAGAGTGGGCACTTGTAAAGTAGTAACGTTCTAGTTGTAGTACACTGCTAGCCCAAAGTATAGATGTAGTTTTTCTTTTGCACCTCGTTAGATCAGTAGGAAGCATGGGGTGTAATCATGGTAATTGTTAAATTGATTGATTTTTGTGCTCCAAGGAAGCACGTTCACTTAACTGTGGTTATGAGGGAGTGATAGAGATTGGTGTTGGAGGTCTCAAGTTTTCTTGTTAATTGTTACTGAGGCCATGTGTTGAATTAGCAACTGAAAGGGGCAGGGCAATTTTCATAATCATTGCAATTGCATGTCATGAGCTCAGTGTGACGTGTTCATGGTTATCACGGCGTCGCCTAGGCGACGCCTAGTCGCCGCCTAGGCGTCCAGTCGCCGGCGGCTGCCCGCCATGGCCGGTTGCCTCGCCTGGCCGGAAAGGAGGGCGCGGAAGAAGGAATACCTGGCGCATGCAGAGAGGGCAAGGGAGCTCCGCCGCAGCGCCGCCAACTCCACCGCCTGCTTTGCATCGCCTCCACCGCCGGCTCCTCTGCGTCGCCGCTGCTCGGAGTCGCCAAACCTGGGCGGCGCTCGGGGGGAGAGGGGAGCGGCGCCGAATGGATCGGGGGGAGCGGCGCCGAATGGATCGGGGGGAGGGACGGAGCGAGAGGGAGTGGAGGAGCGGCGACGAACGGATCGGATGGGGAGAGGGAGAGGGAGGGAGTGGAGGGTGGCGGTGCTGCTGTATCGGGTGGGGAGAGAGGGACTGAGGGAGAGAGGAAGAGAGGGAGAGGGGGATGGGCGGGCTCGGCGGCTGGGCTGAGAGGAAGAGAGGGAGAGGGGGATGGGCTGGCTCGACGGCTGGGCTGAGAGGAAGAGGGATTTTGGGCTGCTCGGCTGGGCTGGGCCGGCTGGGCTGGGCCTACTCGGTTGGGCTGAATTTGAGAGAAATACAGGTTTTAAATGATTTTATTTGTCGCCTAATCCTCGCCTAGGCGCCTAGGCGTCCAGGCGCCCCGGAGGCAGCTCGCCTCGCCGGGGCGCCGTGATAACCATGGACGTGTTATGTTTTATTCTGCAAGAAACCATAAGCAAAGGGGCTTCAGAAATGGCTGTATGGTCCCCAGTTTTCTTTTCGTCGGAATATTATTGATTATTAACTGTAAGCTATAAATTTTGGACCGAAATTCTGTCACTGTTCAAGATAAAACATGAGTACTGAGTAACACTGAGCTGGCTTGTTCTCAACGTAGCTTAGTCTATATCTGTAGACACATAGCAGGCTCGCTGTGACTTGATACGAAGTAGCTTCATGATTTCCAAGCTGTTTGTTAGAATGAACTATGTATTGTTTGTCACTAGTTAAATTCAGAACCAGGAATAGAGAATGGAAAGTCATGATCTTACGAAATAGAGTTAACCACTTGCTTTTTCGTGGGCTAGTGGGAATGACCTGGAACATTTACCAATTAACAGCCACATGTCTTTTGTGCGCTAGCTGCACATGAAACATCATCATTTCAGCTGTTGGACATTGGATTGACCAATGGAATAGAGGGGTGACAGTAAAATCTGAAATGCTTACCATGTACAAGTTGGTTGCTATGGGTTAAGTAATCCTTACAAAGTTTACGGCACGCTTTGTTCAGGGATTTTTTATGTGATGTTATATATATACTTTCATGATTTTAACATCTTAAGGAGATATGTTCTCGACCTTTCATCAACAAAATTTATTCAATTAGAAATTATTTTGGTCTCTCTGTAATGCTGCATATTAGTGATTATATGTTTGATTTTTTTTGTAGAAATCTATCCTGTGGAACTTGATCCAAGATATCGAGCCTTTATATCTAAGTGTCGTTCAGAAAGATGTTCCTCCTGAAACGGTTGATGCAATGAAGAGGACCATCTCTGGCATGTTGGGTCTGGTTCCATCTGATCAGTTCCGTGTTGTTGTAGAAGCCCTTTGGAATCCCTTCTTAAAGTTATTGGTATCTTCAATTATGACTGGGTACGCTTTATGGTCGAAAGATAGCTTCCGTGTTAACTGTGGAAGAATTTCTAAGAGTTGATCGCATTATCAGTCATGTGGTTTGCTTTCGCTATAGTTCTGTTAAATAGAGGTCAAGTCAACAATGATCGCTTTTATGAAGTGTATGGCACTATTAAATGACCTCATGTGAAACTGAAAAACTCTTACTATTCATTAGTAAAGAATAATAGCGTGTGATCTGGAAAAAAAACAAGTTTGTGGTAGTGGTACGTTCACGGCATGTTATGTCTTCAAAAGAAGCTACAGTAATATCATGGGAATACCTTTTATTGACGTTTGATTTTTTTTCTTGGAAACTGACATCTCTTTTATTTGTACCACGTTATGTTAGTTTCCTGGTTCTTTCTTCTTGGCCAAGTAGACAGTTGACCACATTTTTCTGTATGTTGAAGTCCATCCTGCCTCTATGGCACCCTTTTCCATGAAGTAGTTGCTGTTTACTGTTTTTCAGTGTGTGGGGTCTGTCCGTTCTGCTTGGTTAGTTGTTAGGCGTGGTTGATATTGATTGCTTGGGCATGTTATGTCTATCCTGCGTGATAGCGTCTGTGACTTGGTTGTTGGTGACTGCAATTTTCACTGTTTTGTAAAGGTGTAAATGAAAATTACATTGTTAACTGCCTGTCCCCTCCGTAATTTACTGCAAAGTGATAGCTGCCTGCTTGACAACATTTTAAATTTTGGTCCTTCCAAACTTTGCCTTGGAATCCTGACCTACATTTATATTTAATTGTAAGGACCTATCTCCCATGTGATAACTGTTGTTATATATATTTTTTCATGATAACTATACAACATATCAATAGAATAGCTAAGATAGCAAGAAGCGATGTGTTATTTTATTCATTTATTGTCAGTATTCTGAACAAGGCATTTTGGATTAATTGTTTGTAGTTTTTGTTTGCTTGTGAAGTGTTTTTTTATTAATATTTGTCTGGCAAACACAGTGCACATGTATGCATGTGCTAGGAGGCTTTAGTACTTACTCCATTTCTCCTTCCAGGTATACTCTACGTAATGCTGAATACAGACTCTCTTTTGAAAGAAACCTAGAACTTCCTGAAGAAGATGCTGAATGCCAGAAAAGAGACATCACTAAAGAAAATCATCATAACATCAATTTGGGTAGGCCTGTTATGATTTTCACATTATCAGAAGAAGACATGCCCCAGGACTCTGGAAAAAATGATGAAGAATTATTTTGTGAAAGTATGGGAGAAGACCTAGGTAAATTAAGAACTCAAGCGGAAGAATACATTATTTGGTTGCAATCTCGTTTGGATGCCATGAAAAAGGTAATAGCAGTCCCATACCTGATGCCCTGATTATGTATTTTCAATAATAGTGAATAAACTTCTGTTGGTTTGTTGGTTATTCTTACCATCATTCCTGCTCTTCCTGACATTGCAATCTTGCAAGAATCGTCTGATTTATTTATTTTGTATATTTGCCATTATTTGGTATTTTGGTTCAGTTCCCGGCCTCCCAGGTCCTGTTCATAAATGAGAGAGTCAAATATCAAATTTTGCCCGCCATATATGTAACTTATCAGGCACATGCATTTTCATCTGCATTTCTGCGGTCATTACAAGTTTACAAGTTGGTTGCAAATGTGTGGTTTACTCTTCTACTTTTACAGTTTTGAATTTCACCAGCAAACTGAAATCTTATTCAAAACGCGTCCTAAAGAAGTCTTTGTTTACTTGATTTTTGTTTTAGCCTACTGAGATTTGGTCTGACATTAATTCTTGTTCTGATTTTGCCATGTTTATATGCATTATGGTCACCACTTTTTGCAGCTGTTGATGCAAAATTCTTAATTTGATAATATGGCAGACAATATGCATTGTGTAGTGCCTGTTATATTCAAGCTTTAAGGCTTATTGCTTTTTTTTTTTAATCTTGCAGGAATTACATGACCTGCAGAGGAAAAATTCAGCACTGCAAATGCAACAGTTCGTTGGAGAAGAAAAAAATGATTTGCTGGACTATTTAAGATCCCTAACACCAGAGAAAGTATGTTCTCTTGGTTCATGTTTAAATTCATTTCTTTACATTTTAACTGCTTAATGGTGATTAAGTGCTCTTAATACAAATCTCAACCAATAAACAAAATTAAGTAATACAAATCCCAACCAACAAACAAAATTAGGAGATTGATCTTAGGTTTGCTTTCTGTTCAGTGGGTTAACTAGTTACTAGCTGCTTTGCAGGTTGCTGAACTCTCGGAGTCCACCTGTCCTGGCGTGCAAGAGGCTATTCACTCTGTGGTGGAATTTTTTTTTAAATAATACTATTTTTATTCTATTTTACAAAAATAATATGCCGAAATTTTTTTTTACAAAACTACCCAGTTGTCGCCATTTCAAATGGCGATATAGAGTCTGTCGCCATTTCAAATGGCGACAGACAGCCTATCGCCGTTTCAGATAGAGACAGACTCTCTATCGCCATTTGAAATGGCGACAGAGAGCAAACGTCACCTCTGTCGCCTATTTAAATAGCGACAGCCTGTCTGTCGCCATTTCAAACGGAGACAGAGAGTCTGTCGCCATTTGAAATGGCGACGGACAACGCTTATATAAAGCATGCATGCCCCCGCCCACTCGTGCGGCCAAAAGCAAACGAAAAAAAACAGAAAAAAGAGAAGGAGAAGGAGAAGGAGAAGGAGGGGGAGGGGAGGGGAGGAGAGGGACTTCAAGATCTGCATTTAAATCGGTACTAATTTTTTTTTTAAGTATTTAAATGTTGAATATGTAATATAGTAATCAGATTAAATAGAGTAATAATAGTTATTTAGGTAGATGACTTAGTTAGGAATGAGAACTGATGCAAGTTGTTTAGCTAGTTGACTTTGTTAGAAATTTATATTTATTTCGGTAAGAATAGATGTTTAGTTAGATGAATTAGTCAAGAATTTATAGTTATGTCGGTATGGATGGATGTTTAGTTATGCGACTTAGTTAGTAATTAATTTTCGATGTAGGGATGACTTAGAGGTAGGGATTAAAATTTTGATTGTAATAATAGTTTTTGATTATAGATCATGGATAAATTTTAACTTAACTGGAAATGTAGAATCCAAATTCGGTTATTTGTGTATTGAGAATTCGGAGATGTCATGTAGAGTTGGATGGCTAAAATTGTCGGGACCGAAATATAACTCAATCAGAGAGTTCTGACACATTAGTTTAGTTATGTTCTCATAGAAATTTGAAAATGATCACGAATCAAGAATTTGTAAGAATTGAAATATTGCAATCAGATCTTGATTAAAAATTTGTGATCATTATTAGTCTTACAATGAAGAGTTAAATTGTGCAAATGTTAAGAATTCGATGAATTTGCATGATGGTATGGATGATAGAGTGCAATTTAAAATATATTATGGAGAAGGAGTTCGCATATGGGTGTTGAAGGGTAGATCTAAGTCATTTCGCAAGTGTAGAGACTAGCTCTGCCACTTGCAGGGGAGCGTTCATGGGCTACTGATTATGAGATGGTTGTACCACATGTTCTCTTTGGACCGTGAATTGCATGATCTGAAGTTACATGGAGTAGTTTGTCAAGAATAGATTGCACGTCTTGGGAGTTAATGGAAATGAGAGGGTCAAAATCTTGGAGTTCAATGCGTAAGAATTGCAATTGAGAAAGGATGGCCATTAGTGTTATTGGCACAAGCATTTGAGAAAGTCAATACCGGGCATGCGGCGCAGAGAAGAGGTTGTTGATGAAGAACCAGAGGAAGTTGGGAGAAGCGGTACAAGTAGAGTAGGCTTAGTAGAGCGGGATGTAGGTTGGTCGATCTGAAGTGCAAGGTGGGAGAGCGATGTTGCAACGGAGAGGTTCAAGAAGCAATGGGCATGGCGACGAGGCGAAAACATTGAGTCGGTGGTCGAGCGATGGACACGAGAGAATGAGGACTATGAGGCTTTAAGTAATGATGAAGCGTGAAGATCTATTCCCGCAGAGTGGGATGAGTATCCGTTCGACAGTGGTGGTGAACGATGACGAACAGTTCCTTCGCGATATGATCGAATGAGGTGAGAAAAGATGCAATTTACAAGAATAAGAGTGAGGTTCAAGAAGCGATATAGCATGGTCGATGTCGTTGCAGAGCCTTCAAGGTTGTAAAGTCCGATCAGCGAGTGTATGATGTAAGATGCCAGACGGAGGGTTGTCCGTGGCGCGTCCATGCGTACCAGCCTAAATGGGACACCATTTGGAAGTGTTCTATAGTCGTTCCACATACATGTGTACTAACGGAGTCTGCGCATCATATCGGAACATATCATCGGGCTTTATTCCCAATGCAATGTACGGAGAGATTGTAGGCAACCTAGATTTAGAGCCACGGGCCATCGTACTCGCAATACAACAGAGGTTCCAGATACAATAAGCTACGCGAAGGCATGGAGAGCAAAGCGAAGGCATTGGAAACACGGTTCAAGACGCGTCGAAGACTCCTACCGAACTTGCGGGTTTGCTTGGTGATAAAGGACCAAATCTCGAACTTATGTGGACATTTGTGAGCATCCTTCGCAGCGCTTCTGCGGAAGATGGTTTTGAAGCGAGCATTCTTCGCTTTAGGTCCATGCATCAATGCGTTCGAGCATTGTCGTCCTTTGTTATGTGTCGATGGGACATTTTGGTCGGTAAATACAAAGGGCGGATATTGACCGCCATAGGAGTGGATGGCAATAATCAAATTCTCCCGTGGCGCTTCGCATTTGTGGAGGTGAAAACACGAGATAGTTGGCATTGGTTCCTACGAATGTCAAAGCCGGTGTCGTTCATCGGCTGGAGTGTGTATCATACACGATCGGCATTCCGGCTTTGAGGGCAATTATTGATTGCGGCAAGGTGTGGATGAGACTCATCCATGGCACGATTTGCGTAGTAGGTGGTGCAAGCGTCATATGGGTGCCAATTTCTACAAGCGATTCGGAACAAGGAGCTAACAAAGCTTTTCAAGAGGCTCTGCGACGAAACCAGCAGAGAAAGTTTGATGTACTCTGGAAGAAATTGGATGAGTGACATCGAGGCACACAATGAGAGGCAACGAAGAGGCGACCCACTTGGGAGGCCCGGTCGTACTGGAGGAGTTACCCACCGACCCTCCCCACCGGTTCAAGGAATGGAAGGGCTCAAACGCTTCTCGAATGGATAGAGCATGAGCCTAGGGAGAAATGGGCTCGCTACGACACCGATGGTGCGAGGTATGGTGTCATGACAACAAACCTTGCGGAGGTTTACAAGCCGGGTGATGCGAGGTTGAGACCCTTCCTTGGTTGGTATTGTCGAGGTGTTCTTCGTGGCATCACAAAGTACTTCGTTGATCGCCATGCAAGGGCGATCACGCGCATGAACGATCTGCTATGAAGTACTCGAGATGATTTACGCATACATGGAGGACAAAGGCAAGAAGGCGGAGATGCACGAGCAACGAAGATGGGTGCGAGGAGCTCCGTTTTGAGGTGATGTGCAAGGAGAAAGCGGTCGTGGGACGAACCGACGAAAAGTTGCTCACGAATGCATCATACAGGCAAACTTGTGTCCGCACTGCAATAAGCCTCGCCTATTACACAGTCATGCTCCCATGTTATGGTCTGCTCGATGATTCACATGGATCCGTATATTCATGTCTCAATTCTTTAGTAAGGAAGCCGTGGTTTGCAACTGGAGCGCTTGAAATGTACGGTTTAAGTGGTGGGTTTATTCACGAGCACAAAAGCCGGGAGGATACACGTTGGGTCCCGGACATGAGCGAGCTAAAGGGAGTGGGAAGAAGGCAATCCAGCGTATAAGGAATGATATGGGCCTTGCGAAAGTGGCCGCCAGCGTAAAGAAATGTTCTATTTGCAGGAGACAGGCACTCTTTCAAGAGTTGCCCAAGATTGAAAGCCGTGAAGTGTTATATGTTCTTTTAAATCTTGAACTATGGTTTACTTGATGCACTAGAATTTCATTTTGCTTGTATCGAATTAAATGCGTGTGGTCAAAATATGTATCTGAATGTTATTGTACTTGATTAAATGAGAGTGTAGTATGTTGTATTCATTTTGTATCTTTTAACGCTTTGCACATAGATGAACATTTTACTTCCATGTATTACGTGTGCTCTAAATTATGACAAGATACTCGTTCCATTCATATTCTATTTGTATTTGTTGTATTTATTTTGCACCTTTTTACACCTTATGTAACATAAACATTTTTATTTGCGGGCATGGCGGCGACACGGTTATGCGAGTTGCTTGACCGTCGGTTGACGCGACTCACCGGAGCCGTTTAGCGACGTTGCCCCGCGAGATGGGAGGCGGCCTTGGAGCTTGGGGCCTGCGCTTGCGCACCCGTGAGCGTGGCGTCTCGATTCGCGATGGATCCCGAGGTTAGTTCAATTTCGTCGCGATGTTGTACTCATGTCCCCTTCGACACCACAATAATACTTCTCACATTCTTTTGCGAGTTGAGGCGGTGGCCTACTACATTGCCGTATGGTCGAGGCGACCGCCGCAGATCTGCAGGACCGACGAAGTGCCTCTGGCGGTTCCTTTACGACGAGAGCTTCTTGATCGCTCTAGTGGACCGGTGGCGGCACGAGACCCACACCTTTCACTGCCGTGTGGTGAGATGGCGCCGACACTAGAGGACGTCGATTACCTCCTAGGCCTGCCTCGCCGGAGATGCGGTGGTTCTGCGAGACGTCCACCCGAGTGGCGGCGATATCCTCCACCTGTTCGGGGTGCTACCCGACCACGATACCACGACTTTCGCGGTGCGCGCGGTCCGACGCACGGTGGCTTGTGCGATTCTCGTAAGCACGATTTTTCCTTGTCGTGTCCGATTTAACTCACCGTGTGTGATTTTCATTGCATTTACAACCTAACCATTACTTTCTGCGGCCGAGAGGATGGTACCCGAGTGGGAAGCGGTGTCGCCCGGCACTTGGAGGCGTACCTTCGTGGCTCTTGGGTGGGTCTTGTTACGCTTTCGTCGCGCGGGACACCGTCGACAGCACATGATCCGATTTGCGAGGACGATCGTCGACGCCGACTTGGAGGAGATCCGCGGTGGCAGGGACTGCGGTACTTGCCGCGACGTCATCGTGCTTTGTGCGACGGGTGTCGTCGCGTGTTCGACTCGTCGCTCTCGGTGCCCTTTGCTCTGCGCACCGTGGTCGTTCGAGAGGTTTGGACGGACGACCAGCGATAGACTGTCGACTTACCGCGCGACTTCTACGGGGTTCCGGGGCGAGGTTGATCGTCCGACGATGGGGACATTGTGGTGTCGCCGACAGTCGATATACTTATCGTGGCCGTCGTTGTTTTTAATTCTCCACGTGTTGTACTAACGTTCATCGCCATTGTTTTTTTTGCGTACCGCGGTTCACCCGATCCACGGCGCACGCGCCGTACCCTCGATGCGTAGCGATGTTGGACCACTCATGGACGGCCGCGTCATATGGCGCCCTATGCTCCCGAGCTTGTGCGAGCACGTCGCCGCTTGGCTGTCAGCAGCGCGATCGCTGACGCGCGGCGTCTTGGTTGACCCGACGTCACTTGGTGTTCAACGTGTTCGTCGAGCCGTCGCCGCCACCGCGTCTTGAGGCGATTTGGTCTCGGCAGCGTTCCCAGTACCCACAGCGCCGCTGTTCCAGCGATCGTGCACTCGTTAAATATTTCTATATTTTTCTCTTACGCTAGTACTTACGATCTCGGTGGCTTGCGAATTAATGTTGCGCTTTCGTTTTTGCAGGTACACACGCAAAGGCTTCGTCGGCACGCAGAGCTGGGCAGCACGCATGGTACCTCATGCGCAGCAGTGGGCACTGGCTCTTGCGGATGTGATCGACGAGACTGCCCCCTACGACCACGGCACGTACGACGTATATATCGAGTGGTACAGCACACGCACCCGCGTTCGAGTTGTGCGTGTCGTGGAGTCACCTCCCAGGCACGATTCGACCACTCCGACACGCACCCGCTGACCGGACTCGCTTTCCACCGCGCGGTTCGTACTCCTCCATTTGTCATTCAACGTAACGTCTTGAAAATTATGCCAACTAACTAGCCTCTTTTCGTTTCAGTTTAACCTTACCAAGGAGGCACACGAGGCGACGTCGGCGTTGCTCTGAGCGATCGATGCCACCCATACGATAGGGTCACAATGGACGGCCTTCGAGGGCGCCGCGCCATATTCAGACTTGACTTACCGTCCGTACACGGCGTCGTGTAGGCGGTCGAGGCGAACGGCGTGGTACAGATCCCCACTCGTTCGTCTGCAACATGCGAGGTCGACACAGCATTCCCGATCGCCCTCTTCCGGACTGCTGGGGGCTCGGTGTCTGGGACCGGCGTCATCCCGATGACCGCAGGTACATCAGGTGGTCTCTTTTTTCATATATTTTGTTGTTCACATAACGTGTCGTTCTAACTTGAAAAGTTTGTCAACAGCGGCCGATCCCGCCGACGGTCACGAGCACCTCGGGGACTACGGTACTTTCAGGGCGAGGACTTGACTTTCTCGTCGATCCTTATCGGCGATCCGCGGTGTGGTACTTGGTTCGTCGCGAAGACGCGTCGCCCCCGACCCATCTCGGTAGACACGGGGCGCCTTCGCTACTCGCTTGACCCGATCCGGCCTCCTAGGAGTACTCGTGGGCGGGCCTCGATCACTCACATATCCGTCGGACATGTGCGTCGTAGAGGCACAGGACCACACGAGTGTTGCACCGCGTAGGGGCCCTAGCTAGTTTGTTTCTTTTACACATGATGTACCGTAAACAATCTCGTCTTTTACTTCCTTAGCTCATGTAATATCACATATGTTAGTTTTATTTATGAAGTTTTGTGCTATATATAATCTTTTACTTAGTGGCGCTATTTGTAAATATGCTACGATACCTTTGTCACGTCGATAGGGCAGACACACGTAGCTACTTTGTCGGTCGCGATCGACAAAGACACAATGCTTTGCGACTATCCCAAATAAATGTTTCCTTTCATATATTTTGTCTTGAACACAAAATGATGCTTTATTTCCTCATATTACGTCAAATTCACTTTATTTCCTCACATTACGGTATGATCACTATAGCTTTTCATGGATTAGTAAAATAACAGTTTACATGAAAAATTATGGAGTAATAGCCCGAAACACCATTCGACATATGTACGACCTTGTAGCACTTTTCACGCGATTAGACAACTCACGGGCGCAATGCTTTCAACCTTTTCAGCCGATTTGACCACACGACGGACCTCTCTTGTTTCGCACACGTGCTTTGTCACACATGCAGAGCCGCATTCAATGTGATCACTCACGCCTACTTTTGTTCGTGATAACAGTCGTGTGGCTTTTCTCAAATGGTGACAAATCGTGCGACCTTTCGCGAAGGTGACAGCGGTGCGGCTTTGATGATGGGTGACATGTCGTGCGGCTTTTCACGAGAGGATGCGGGGCGTCAAAGCCGGACAAGTCTTGTAGTCGTGCGGAGTAACCACTCACCACCACTATAAAACCGGCCTAGGGTTACATCCAACACCACCAAACAAGCAATACACGCCATCCGAATCTACACAAATTAGGGCACGATGTCGTTCTACGTCGCCTCTTGACAGCGAAGTCATCCCGCCCGAATACCGGATACGATGGCGTGCGCGCCCGATTCTGCGGAGTTGCCCGGACCAAATGCGATCGCAACCTTCCGGCGAAGATGATGCAATCTACCCACGGAGAGCGACGGCCGCGCGCGCTCTTGTTGTGCCGCCCTACCGGTAAACCTACTTGTATCCATAAAATACAAAGCTAACGGTACCATTTCACGCGCCGTTCTTTCCTTTCTCGGCTGACAGGACCGGTGTTGCTTCTTCCAATGGATCGACGGCCGGAACGACGTGACTACGAATTTGTCTACAAGCGCCACGACGCCAACCCGCTTCGCGAGAACTTCAACCGGTGGGAGAGGCCGCGGGATCGTCCTGTTCTAGAGCGACGAGTTCGGGGCGGTGGGCAAGAGGCCAACCAATCGGTGAGTTTCATGCGACGAACCCATGCTTCACTCACAAAGTAGTAATTCTAAACCAGTTCATCCCATACAGAGTTCAAAAGAAAATTGCGAAATTGCTCGAGTCAAAGGAGAAACCTCCCGGGGCCACCCAAAGCCACGACTTTTGCGAACACGGCCTTGAGCGATGGTTGATACCGCCACGATGAACTAGCGGATCGGAGATTCTCTGGTGCCCCTTGGCCGAGGATGAATGGTGCGGCTACTTCAATCTGGTGGACCCGAGACGTACCACCCACATCTCAAACTTCCGTATGGGATAATCGGGAGCAACCCTCCCGTGGTGCTACTACCGTCCGTAAAAGCGGACTCGAGTGCGCCTACGGTGTTATTCAACGCCAGCGCGGCATCTTGCATTGATCGCAGGCACGCTCGGTTGTACAACGATAAGCCCAACACACACCTCCCGCACCATACGGTGGAGTGCGAGCCGAAGCAGTAGGCGTCTCGCGGTGTCCGCCAACGCCAACACACCGAGGTGCAAGAGGTACCTCCTCTCGAAGAGGAAGGACAAGGAAGCGACCCCGAGATCCGCACCACGCAACAAATCCTTGGCGTTACGCGGACCATCCGGAACCTGTGGTAATAACATAAGGGCGCCGGATTGGGATGACATGCCCATGTGGGAGGCGAAATCCACATCAAAAGACCAAAAATTACGTCTTACACACCGAGACGTGCGGCATAGGCCACCCATTCGGCGACACACAGGAGCACTGCGGATCCCCATGGAGTTCTTTCATAGTGGGATTGAGCGGTGTCCGAGGACAAACCTTCAAATTTACACGGGTCAGGTAATATGCAGAAAATGTGGGACATCATTCATTTGTACCGGATAAGCGAACGATCATTTGTTCCACCATGACAACCAGTGCTTTCGTTAGTTAGTTCGGCAAGCGATTTCGTCATTGTTGTAATGCCCTTGCAATATAATGTATCTATTGCTTATTTTATCATATGAACTCGATGTATGTGCCCATATATATATGTTCAACAAATAATTTAAGTGCTTCGTGGGAACTATTTATAACATGCGTTGTTGTCGACTATAATACTTAGGGTTGTTGCACTAGTGGAAATTAGATGCAAAGCAAGGTGTAAATTAAATATTTTCCCAGAATATGGTAGTGCACATATCAAAGAGCAAATCTGGTCTACTCTTTCTAAAAATTACATTTAAACATTAAATTTTACGAGTGCCAAAAGGCTAAAAATCATTCTCCCGGATCTCGATTCGCACTCTTTTGATCTCCTCTCGTAAAACATCACAACAACTAATCTTGACTTTTATTAACTACACTACACTCATAATTTACATACATTGCAATTCGAATAAAAAAATGGGCTAAACCTCTCTGTCGCCATTTGAAACGGCGACAGAGAGTTCTTCGCTATTTCAAATGGCGACACAAAGTCTATCGGTTTTTCAATCGGCGACAGACTCTATCTGAAACGGCGACAGCTGTCTGTCGCCATTTGAAATGGCGACAGACTCTCTGTCATGGCGACAACTGGGTAATTTTGTAATTTTTTTTTCGGCATATTATTTTTGTAAAATAGAATAAAAATAGTATTATTTAAAAAAAAATTCCTCTGTGGTGCATGGTTTGCTTGCTACGCTTTCCCCCAAGATACACTCAAAAGCTCCTCCGCCACTAGAGAATGCTGCTGGGGGTGGGGGTGCCCTAAATCTTGGGGGGTGAGGACGATGACTGTGCGGAGCTTGTGGAGAACGCTTCCCTCCCATTTCAGCCCCTAATATCTGTTCCCCGTGACTACCTTGCACGTCTTGTGGAGAACGCTTCCCTCCCATTTCAGCCCCTAATATCTGTTCCCCGTGACTACCTTGCACGTTTGCTATTCTGGTAATACTATCGGACTCACTAGACCTTGTTTGCTTGGCGTTGTTTGTTCATATCATAGCAATTGACCTTTTGTTTTTTGTGCTGTTCAGGTGCATGCTTTTGGGTCACTACATCCGAGGTCTGGAGTACCGGTTAGAGTTGGCGCAGCTTCTGAAAATATCGAGCAATGTGGAGTCTTACCCCAGAGGCGATGATCATGTTGTTTGAGAATGCTTTACCGGCTTATTGAGATTCTTCACCGAAGAGAATGTAAATGGTCTGGCCGAGAAGTGGCGGTTACACTGCGTTCCATGTCAAAAAAGGGTGCTCTAAATCAGGGGGCTCTGAGTTGTAGTTCTTGTAAAGTCAGGAAACAACCATTCGGGTGTAAAGTTATTGTTAAATATCAATTCGAACAATTACTTTTTATTTCTTCCTTTTATATTGTGCAGTATTAATCTTGTGATAGCAATGTGGATAGGCGTCCCTGTACTCTAGTTTGTATGTATTTGGTCAATGTTTTCCAGCGTAATGCTGTTATATTGTCTAGCCTTATCACAAAGTTCATGACCTGTTCAGCTCAACAGGCCCGGTAGGCCTGGCCCGGCCTGATTTTTGGGACTTGGGCCCTGATTTCTGTCCTGCAGGCTTGGCTCAAAGCCCAAAAATACCCGACATATCCAATATAAATATTTATAAATAATATTTTTAATTCCAAAACCGAATTAAATAATAATATTTTATTCAAAAAAGAATAAAATAATAATATTTTTATTCCAAGATGAGGAATGGGCTTTTTTGGTCTTGGGCTTTGCATCTGTCGGGCTGGACCAGGTCATTTAACGTCGGGCTTTTTCATGTCGGCCTGACGCTTGAACAGGTCTAGGAGTATGACCCTGATATTCAACATGGTAAGTTCTCCGTGCTTTATTTCGGGCCATTCGGCGTAATTAGAATGATGCAGTTGCATATGGGATTTGCTATTTGTAAATTAACTGACTTTTTGTTAGTTTTAAGTTGATTTTTCTTGATTTTGGATTAGCTTCAAGACGTGCTTCTGATTCTAGATTGATCCAATAGTTTAAAAATTGTGACATGTAGTTAAGACAGCGTAAGCCAACTTAAAAATAGAGGCACGGTTAGCGCCCGAACATCTTATTCGGACGCTAGGATCGGATGCTCGGACAATCGTTGGATTTCACTTGGCATCTCATCTCATGGCCGTCCGATCCGTCCTAACTGACGCACCAATTTTGCAGCGACTGTACCAGAATTTTTTTTAAATAATACATGAAAAATAAAAATTTACAAAAAAGTTAAGCCAAAAAAAAATAACAGAAGAAGACCACTGTCGCCGTTCTGATTGACGAGAGAGTTTCTTTGCTAGTCAAAATGGTGACTGCATTTCTATCGCCATTCCAATTCACGATAGTAAGTCAGTCGCTGCTTCAATTGGTTATAAATTCGTCAGCTCATAGCCATGTCAACAATCGCAAATTAGATTGGCGACCATTATTTATGCCGCGAATTGAAATAGCGACTGACGATTCACGTTCTCAGTCACCATTTCGATTCGTGACAGAAACCCATCTGTAAAGAGGTGTGTGGCCGGCCGAGCATCGCTCGTGCGCCCGAGAGCAAGCAAAACGAGAGGAAGAAAAGGAAAGAGGGGAGAAGAAGAGGAAAAAAATAAGAGAAGGCGAGGGGGAAAGAGGAGGAGGAGAAGTTCGGTCTATATTTGAAGGTTTGAACTTTAATCTTCTGTTTTTTACTTTCGAAACCTAAATTAGAAAACTAAAATAATAAAAAAGATGTGTAGGTATTTAGTTATGTAGACTAGTAATAATTGTGTAGGTATTTATAGACTAGTAATTTATAGGTAGATATGGGTAGATTAAAAATATTTTTGTAGGTACATTTAGATCATTATGATTTTTTGTAAATATTTATCGATATTTAGGTATGTTGCGTAGTAATAATTATTTAGTTAATTGTAGATTCGTAACTAGTTGGTAGATATGGGTGGATTAAAAATATTGTTGTAGATACATTTAGATCATTAACACTTTTTATAAATATTTGTAGATATTTCGGTATGTCGAGTAGTAATAATTATGTAATTATTTGTAGACTATAATTTGTTTGTAGATATGGTGATGCGCTAATGGTATGATCTTCCGATAGGTTCTAATTTTGCGGAACGGAGACGTTCGCGTTCGAAGTGCTTCCAATCAGCGAAGATTGAATCCTTCCAATCGCTACATCCACGCACCTGTCGTTATCAACCGTGCTCACGCCTGGATGACCTAACTACGAAGGTTAATTCTTGCACGCAGTAGAAGAAACGAGCAAGAACGAGAAAGAAAACAATCTAACAATTCAAACGATCAAAGTTGAGGTTATCTCTTTCACCAAACCAGGTCTTGTGACACTACTCCGATGAACAAGTGTTTCACACACGTGGGGAACAAACTTAGCAAATAACCTAACCCTAAAAGTAGCGACGGCTAAGTATATATAAGGGCGAGTTACAAAAAGTGATTAATCAACGGTTCTGATTCAAAGTCTGCAACAGCAGCAACTTTTCACGTTGATTTGGAGGCCTTCCCGAACGAATCCAGAGGTGGGCTTGTATTCAATAGATAGATCTAGAAATAAGCTTTCCAACGAGTGGTGGCTCAGCCCAAACGGACTTCGTATGAGGAGGTTATGGCCTTTTTAGTCTGGCGCTATCAGGCTGACTCCGAGACGAGTTGTAGTCCGAATTGAAGTGCACGGGCGGCATCAATTGGTCTTGTACTTTATTTGAACGTGGCTTGTAGATGTTCAAGTTGTGTATGAGGTCTCCTTGAGTTAACATCTCTTCTCCATGCTCCTAAGTAACAACACATCACAAGGAAAATTATGCAGTAGCACATTCTCATTAGAACAAGTATTATCACCTAAGAACGAGGTCACCTTGTAATTGAGTTGTTTTGCTCGAGCTCGTATTATTGGACAAAGAGTTAAAGTTGTATCCATTGGAGTTATGTCCTCATCATTCTCCCCCTCTAAAATTGGAGTCGTCCTCGACTCAATCTCATCTTCTTCGCCCATGTATGGTTTTAAATCTGAAATGTTAAAAGTGGGACTAACCCCGAAATCTGCAGGCAACTCAAGCTTATATGCATTATCATTAATCTTTGTAAGTACTTTAAAAGGACCATCAGCTCGAGGCATTAATTTAAACTTCCTCAATCCAGGAAATCTATCTTTGCGTAGATGCAACCAAACAAGATAACCAGGTTCAAAGGTTAATTATTTTCTACCCTGGCTACCATATGCTTTATATTTTACATTCATCTTTTCAATATTTTCTTTAACTAATTCTTGCATTTTCAAACTCAATTCAGCACGGCTTTAAGCATCAAAATTTAATGTTTTCAGAAGGAGGTAAAGGTAACAAATCAATAGGAGCACGTGGATTAAACCCATATACGATCTGAAACAGACTTACCTTGGTTGTGGAGTGTATGGACCTGTTATAAGCAAATTCAATATGAGATAAGCACTCTTCCCACACCTTCAGATTTGTCTTGAGAATCTCCCGTAGTGTCGAGACCCGGATTTGCAAATCCGAAACCCTCTGAGTATACTGCACTAGTCCAGGATCACACTAGTGCACACAGTGGAAACATAGATGAAATATCATTCCATACAACGAATTAACTAAGAAGAAGCAAATTATTATTAAATAAAGCAAACGACCTTATGGTCAATGTTTACACCATTACGCCTTAAGGGCTTAAGAAACAAATACTATTGCAGCGGAAAAGATAACTTGAGCCATTCGACATGCCACAGGCAATCGTCTGGGGAAACGCCTTCCTAATCCATGTAGTCTTCATAGAATTCCTGCTCATGATACTCATTATCTCCTTCAGCCACTGATCAACAAGGGCATAAAGCCGTGAGTACAAAAAGTACTCAGCAAGCCGTAGGGAATTGATGCAATATATTCATGCACGGCTTGACAAGGATGGCTATATGTTTCATTTGCATAAAGGAATAACTTGAATTGAAATACAATAAATAGATTGAAAGCATATTTATAAAAAGGTAAATAATTAACTGGTAGATCAATGATAGACAACAAAACAACAGTGAACTTCCCGTTCACATCCCAACAATTCCACATTCCACATTTTATGAAACACTCTATACCCTGTGTGAAATTCCCGGGCTTTGTCCATGACCGCGGACGCGGCTATTCGAATAGTTTTACACTCTGCAGAGGTTGTACAACTTTACCCACAAGACATGACCATCTCTTTGTGCAATCGATCTTAACACACTTCCTATAACCCAATGTTGGTATAATGATTATGTCCAACTAGTAATGTCCCAACTTATGTTTAACAATGGATACATGGCATCCCAATTAATCAAGGTGGCATAAAGTCAACTAGGTATACATTTACTCCCATTAAATAAGCATTGATACACAAAATATCATACAATTGTAATAAAGTAAATTACTTTTGCAAACATAGGATCAATATGATCAAAGGATTACGACTTGCCTTGCTGATCTAGTGCTGAGTCTTGGTCTTCAAAGTTTTCGTTCGCTCCCTCGGAATTATCGTCTACCGGAAAAAAAGCAATGAAACCCAATAAATACAAAACAGAGACTCAAACAATCTCAAAACTAAAAATAAATAGCTCTGAAAGATAGATCTTGATTTTAGAAAAATCTAGAAACTTGAATCGCCTCAATCGGAGTTCATATGAGGGAGAACGAGCTTCTGGAAAATTAAATCAGAGAAAAAGGCTGAAAATCAGAAATTCGGAATTTCTGGATTTATTTTTGTACTGGAAAATCGGTTTATTGCGCAATCGGGTTCACGGTGGACTGGGTTCACGGCATCGCCCGGTTCACCGTGCACCCGGTGCACGGCTGACGTCGGTGCTGACGAGGCGACACGCGGCGGCAGGGCTGACGCGGACAAAGACGCAGGCATTGACGAGGCAGGCCACGCGTCGCACATCGGGCGAGAGGGCCAGATCGGACGGCCAAGAAGCGGGGCTGCGGCGGACGCGACGCGGCGCAATCTGGAGCGTCGGCTGGCGATCGGACGGCCATGGTTCGGCGAAGGAGGACGGCGGCGAGCGGCGGCGCGGGGATTACCGGAGGTGAGGAAGAGGACACGACAACCGGCAGAAGAGCGATGGATCGGGCACGGCTTGGTGCGGATTGGGAAGAGCACGACACGGGGAACTCAGGCGAGCAAACAGCAACGGTGGAGAACCGGGCGGCGGAAGGCGTCTGGCACGACGACAAACTCCGGCGAGCTTGCGCGATGAAACGGCGGTGGCTCGGGCAGCAAGAGGGGGGGCAAAAGAAGCGGCGGCGCGAGGTGATCCTCGGGAGGCGGGCGGCACGGGTTTTTATAGCCTAGGGAGGCGTGCATGGCACGGACTCTGAGACGGCAGCGCGTGCGGCGGCGGGACTCCGGCGCTAGGATTAGGGTTCACGAGGCGGCGACGCGGCGCAATCTCGGCCGCACATGCGTAGCGCACGGACGGCGTGGCGCTGCCAGCAGGCTAGCTGGGCATGAGGAAGCAGCCGACGTGGAGCGGGCTGAGGCAAGGCAGGCCGGAGATGGGCCGCGCAGGGAGAAACGGAGCGGGCCGGAGAAGATTAGGCCCGAGTGGGTTTTTGGAAATAAAATGATTTTTCCGAAATAAGAAAATCCAGAAATTCAATTAAATGCAAATAAATTCAAATAAATAGCAAATAAATACATAAAAATCCCAAAAATACAGAAAAATTCCTTGGAGCACAATGAACCCAACTAAAACTGAAAATATTTAATTTGATGGATAGTTTAGTCAAATTAAATCCTTCCATTAATTGAAAATTCAAATTAAGTTGAGATTAATTCAAGAAAATGCAAATGGTTTATTTTTGAATTCAAACATTCCAAAACTCAAATTTTGGGATGTTACACGTAGCATAGTAGACAATGTGCGGTTGACGACCTCCGTCTGTCCGTCGGTTTGAGGGTGACAAGTAGTGGAGAAAAGCAATTTTGTCCCCAATTTATTCCATAGGCTTCTCCAAAAATGACTCAAGAATTTTGCATCACGGTCTGAAACGATGGTATTGGGCACACCATGTAAACGAATGATCTCCCTGAAAAACAAATCAGCAACATTTGTAGCATCATCGCTCTTATGACAAGGTATAAAATGCGCCATTTTAGAGAAACGATCAACCACTACAAATATACTATCCCTTCCCCTCTTAGTTCTAGGCAATCCTAACACAAAATCCATTGAAATATCCTCCCAAGGAATGCTAAGGACAGGAAGAGGCATATAAAGACCATGTGGATTCAAACGGGACTTAGCTTTATTGTAAGTGGTGCACCGTGACACATAGTGCTCGACATCACGCCTCATCTTAGGCCAAAAGAAATGGGCAGCAAGTACATCCTCCGTCTTCTTCACTCCAAAGTGTCCCATCAAACCACCTCCATGCGCTTCCTACAAAAACAAAAGGCGAACAGAACTAGCTGAAATGCAAAGCTTGTTAGCACGATATAATAATCCATCATTCAGCACATATTTATTCCAAGTTCTTCCTTCTCTACATTTCAGATAAGCATCTCTAAAATCCAGATCAGTGGCATACAAGTCCTTGATTGTTTCCAAACCAAAAATTTTATGATCAAGTTGTGATAACAAAGTATATCTCTGAGACAACGCATCGATAATCACATTATCTTTACCTTTCTTATACTTGATGATATAGGGGAACGATCAATGAACTCAACCCATTTAGCATGTCATTTATTCAGTTTCGTTTGGCTTCTAATATATTTTAAAGATTCATGATCGGAATGAATAACAAATTCCTTGGGCCAAAGGTAATGTTTCCATGTTTCTAACACACGCACTAAAGCATACAATTCTTTGTCATATGTAGAATAATTCAGAGCAGGGCCATTCAATTTTTCACTAAAATATGCAACGAGTTTACCTTCTTGTAGTAACACTCCTCCTATTCCAATCCCACTAGCATCACACTCTAACTCAAAAGTCTTACCGAAATCGGGGAGTTGAAGTAGAGGGGCATTGGTTAGCTTCTCCTTTAACACATTAAAAGCATTTTCTTGTGCTGGTCCCCAGTAGAAAAGAATGCCTTTCTTTATTAACTCATTCAATGGGCCGCAATGGTGCTGAAATCCTTCACAAAACGCCTATAGAATCCTTCAAGACCAGGAAAACTTTTCACCTATGTGATATCTCGGCGTCGGCCACTCTTGATTGATTCAATTTTCGTCCCCACTTCTATCCCTGTGGAGTAACAACATATCCAAGAAAAGAGACCCGATCTGTGCAAAAGGTGCATTTCTCAAGATTACCAAACAAATGTGCATCTCTCAAAGCATTAAAAACAGCACATAAATATTCCATGTGTTCTCTATGTGACTTGCTATAGATTAAAATATCATCAAAATAAACCACCATAAATTTTCCAATGAAAACACGTAAAACTTCGTTCATTACCCACATGAAAGTGCTAGGTGTGTTAGTTAACCCAAAAGGCATGACTAGCCACTCATATAACCCAAACTTAGTTTTGAAAGCAGTTTTTCATTCGTCTCCCAACTTCATTCTAATTTGGTGGTATCCACTTCGCAAGTCTACCTTAGAAAAAATGATAGAACCACTTAACTTATCAAGCATGTCGTCTAACCTAGGAATAGGGTGACGATACCTTATTGTGATATTATTAATGGCTCTACAATCTACGCACATTTACCAACTACCATCTTTCTTAGGAACCAAAATAACAGGAACGGCACAAGGACTAAGGCTCTCTCGTACATACCCTCGGTCCAATAAGTCTTGGACTTGGCGTTGAATTTCCTTAGTCTCTTTGGGGTTGGTTCGGCAAGGCGCACGGTTTGGTAAAGTCGCCCTCGGAATCAAATCAATTTGATGCTCAATTCCCCTCATAGGTGGCAGCCCTAGGGGAAGTTCATCCGGGAAAACATCCTCATACTCCTGCAAAAGATTAATGACAGCAGGAGGCAAAGAGCTAGGCAATTTATCAAGGAAAAAATAAGCCTCTTTGCAAATCAAAGCATAGTAAGCCAAATCAGACTCATCAAGCGCAAGTAAATCAGATTTTGTAGCAAGCATATTAGCACCTTTCAATTTAATTCCCGCCTTCTTAACACTAGGTGCTTCCTTTTCCTTTTTAGGTGGGCAAACTTCTTTTGCTACATCCTAATTTTCAGTGTTAGTTTCCTTCACCTGACGTTCTTTTTCAGCTCTTTCTAACTCATCTTTCAAAATGGCAGCGAGGTCATTGGAATTAATTCAATGGTTCTTCCTTTATGTGTGAAAGTGTATTTATTGCTTCTACCATGGTGTAAAGCATCAATATCATATTGCCAAGGCCTACCTAAAAGCAAAGAACAAGCTTGCATAGGCACGATATCAAAATCTGCATGATCATGGTTGGTACCAATTGAAAAATGCACTCTCACAATCTTATTTACCTTCAACTTATTGCAGGAGTTGAACCATTGAATGTAATATAGCCGCGGGTGCTGCTGCGTGGTCAAGCCAAGCTTCTCGACCAACTCAATGCTAGCAAGGTTATTGCAACTACCTCCATCGATGATGACGCGACATGATCTTTCCTTCACAACGAACTTTGTTTGGAACAAGGTGTGGCGCTGATTTTGCTCTGCTCTCTCCATTTGAGCACTAAGTACTCGCTGTGCTACAATACTCAGATACCTCTCAGAAGTTTCAGCTCCAAATCTGTCCACTCCATCATCATCACTACCCGTCGCATGTTTGTCACCTGCGGGGTTAGCTGAAACAAGCGCCAAATCTTCATCATCAATATCACTAGCACTAGTATACTCACCATCATCTTTGGCAATGAGAGCTCGCTGATTTGGACAGTCTTTCATCACATGACCCCATCCCTTACAGCAGTAGCACTGCGTGTCACGTGTCCTACCCGTGGAAGCAACTGATGACACGTTCTTTGCCGATGCTTGCACCGTCGCTGATTTGCTTGTTGCAGAAGCACGTGGTTGTGGCGTGGAATCAGTAGAATGTGCACAGAAAGAAGATAATGTAGAGCGACCAGTAGAAGGTACCGTAGGTGGCGCCCTAGGTGTGGCCCGAGTTGGAGGAGATCCTCTAGAAGTAACTCCTCATGATCGAGCTTGTCGTCCCTGTATTTCCCTTTCAGCTTTGCAAGCAAGATAGAACAAACGAGTGATATTATGATAATCCTTGTACTCTAATATGTCTCGAATTTCACGATTTAATCCCCCAAAAAATCTAGACATTTTTGCATACTCATATTCTTGCACTTTACAACGCAACATACCAATTTGTAACTCCTGATAATACTCTTCTACGGACTTATTACCTTGGTTCAAGCGTTGCAATTTATTCAATAAATCTCTAGCATAATATGAGGGTACAAATCTAACTCGCATGCATTCTTTCAAACCATTCCAAGTGGTTGGGACATTATTTGTTTGTTTAATTTCATGCCAGCAATATGATGCAAAGTTAGTAAATTCACTAGTGGCAAGTCTTATTCTTTGTTCTTCTGGGACTTCAAAGCATGAAATTTTTTGATCCATAGATAGCACCCGTTCTAAATATTCATCCGGATTATAACGATCCGCAAAAGATGGCATGGTAAACTTAACTTTAGAAAATGCATCATTAACATTACCATGATGTCGATTAGCATTACCATTGTTACCTCCCATACCATGACGATTGCGGCGAAGACGATCGTGAAAACGGGCATTCCGTTCAATAGCTTGATCCATATTGCTGACACTTTCTTCTCCTTCATCATCCTCTATGTCGTCGGCTGGGAATGCTTCTTCATCTCTAGGGGCAGCAAGATTGCCCTCCCTTCGACCTCCATTGGGAGGTGCGGGATCTGCAGGTGGAGGTGGCTGTCTCTCTTGGTACTCCATTCTGGTGACGAGGTTGGCAATGCTCCACTCAATTCGCTCCATCCTATGTTCATTGTCTTGAGCAAGCTTGGTGAGGTTTGCATCGATGCCTCTCAACGCGCTTTGATGATCCTCAACGTACTTCATGAGCTCAATTTTTGCAACACATTCGTCTCCATCCGGAATTTCTTTATGTGATCCTGTCATTGTTAGTAGAAGACAAGAAGGAAAAATGGAGTATATATTCTTCCTATCAACTACTAGGTGGTGGACAAAGGGTAATGATCACTCTCGCTCAAGCTTCTTACCAAGCTCTTGCAAGTTTCTTGCCAACTGTAACAGGTGGTGCAATCCGGTAGGCTGGTTCGTGATAACCTGTTACAATGGTGGGGTATGCGATTGCAAAGTAAAACCTACAACTGAATTGGAAGAGAGTGGAGCTCGGAAGGCTATGTATGTGTAGCAAAGGTTATGCAACAATTCAAATCAGAAATTGCAAAACTGAAAAGTAGTCCGAAGCTAGTTTGTGTTGCCGACCTAAACTCGTCACAGACCTAGTTATGCGAAGCGAATCACACAAATATACAAAGGACACAGAGGATTCCAGCACTTCTGATTTTTTTTTCAGTGCGGCTTTTGATTTTTTTTTGTACTGGCCTTTTTCTCTTCTCTCTTCTTTTGGTGCGGCTCTCTTTTTTTTCTTTTTCTCAGAGGTATACTATCCCTCTCAGCTGAAAAAAAGATGGAAAACAACAATCCCACATTTTCGAATGAGATAAAATGCTAAACAGATGACTGAAAGATGAAAAAAAGATGGCACCGAAACTTCCAGGGCCTAGAACTCGGTCTTAGAGGCCGATTTTGAGGGTCAAAAAATGCATAGGTCTAAAGACATGTGGATTTTTTAGATGCGCGTCGTCCTCTTCGAAACAAAAAAAATAGACCCAAATCGGAGTTGGTATGCAAAAGTTATGCCAGTTTTACTAAACGCTGCACGAACCCTTCTTCTTCTCGGACTCAAAATCTGAACTGATGCCCTAGGATTTCCGCGGCAAACAAACTCGACCGCTATAACCAGGACAAGACTCAATCTAGACTCGGCAACATAATGACACAGCAGGGGACAACAATTCAATAAAGCAAAAACCGAAAGAAAGTGCAAAGGATCAAAGGGGTTTGGACAGCGGAAACAACGACAGCGACGAACACAAATATTTTTAGGGCCAATTTTTTTTGGACTCAAGGATGATGGAAAACTAACGAATGGAGAAAATACGAATTACCTAACAGGCAACGCAGCTCAGATACCACTTGATGCGCCAACGGCCCGATCTTCCGATAGGTTCTACTTTTGCGGAACGGAGACGTTCGCGTTCCAAGGGCTTCCAATCAGTGGAGATTGAATCCATGCAATCGCTACACCCATGCACCTGTCGTTATCAAACGTGCTCAAGCCCGGATGACCTAACCACAAAGGTTAATTCCTGCTCGCAGTAGAAGAAACGAGCAAGAACGAGAAAGAAAACAATCTGATAATTCAAACGATCAAGTTGAGGTTATCTCTTTCACCAAAACAGGTCTTGTGACACTACTCCGATGAACAAGTGTTTCATATGCTTGGAGAACAAACTTAGCAAATAACCTAACCCTAAAAGTAGCGGCGGCTAAGTATATATAAGGGCGAGTTACAAAAAGTGATCAATCAACGTTTCTGATGCGAAGTCTGCAACAGCAGCAACTTTTCGCATTTATTTGGAGGCCTTCCCGAATGAATCCGAAGGTGGGCTTGTATTCAATAGATAGATCTTGAAATAAGCTTTCCAACAAGTGGTGGCTCAGCCCAAACGGACTTCGTATAAGGATGTTATGGCCTTTTTAGTCCGGCGCTGTCAGGCTGATTCCGAGACGAGTTGTAGTCCGAATTGAAGTGCACGGGCGGCATCAATTGGGCTTGTACTTTAGTTGAACATGGCTTGTAGATATTCAAGTTGTGTATGAGGTCTCCTTGAGTTAACATCTCCTCTCCCATGCTCCTAAGTAACAACACATCACAAGGAAAATTATGCAGTAGCACATTCTCAATAGAACAAGTATTATCACCTAAGAATGAGCTCACATTGTAATTGAGTTGTTTTGCTCGGGCTCGTGTTATTGGACCAAGAGTTAAAGTTGTATCCATAGGAGTTATGTCCACATCATATGGGTAGAGTGAAATATTTTTATAGGTACATTTAGATCATTTTCTCTAAATATTTGCAGGTTAGTATTATTGGGAGAGCTATGTTTAGAATAGTAATAATTTTGTTGGTTCTAGCAGGTTAGTAATATTAGTGTAGAAATATTGCTATTTTTTCATTTGTAGTGCTGTGATCGCGGATTAGGTTCGCTCCGACATTTTGAGAATAATTCGTAAAACGTTGCCAGATAGTATGAAGTGGAGAAGTAAAATCTACGGACATTTTAAGCAAATTATGCATTGAATTGTAGAGCAGCTATAGCTATGGGTAGATGAAAAATATTTATGTAGGTATGTTTATATTTGTACATTGGTATTATTGTTATAGCTATGTTTAGATTAGTAATGTATGTGTTGCTGCATGGAGGTTAGTAATATTAGTGTACATATATTGATATTTTTGTATTTGTAGTGCTGTGATCGTGGTTTAGGTTCGCCCCAACATGTTGGTAATAATTCATAAAACGTTGTCGGGTAGTATGAAGTTGAGAAGTAAAATTTGGGGACATTTGAATCAATTTGTATATAGAAGTGTATAGCAGGTTCACATCATTCGTAGGCATATTTTCCCTATTAGGTTTGTAATTCTTTAAGATCATTATGTATAGCATGACATAATGCCGATATGGCGTGTGCGTAATAACAATCGTGTCACAAATGTGCCGCAGGTATGGATGATCGAGACCATTGAAAAATATAATATGGAGAAGGAGTTTCACACATTGGGGCCCAAGGGGTGGAACTAGGTTATTTTCCAAGTGTGATAGGCAGTTTGTCGTGCGCAGGGAGCATCCTTGGGGCCTTTGTTAGGAGATGGTTGTACAACATATTCTCATTGGACCCGATCTAAGTGATCCGAAGTTGCATTGTGTCGGATGTCGTTCACGGAGTGCATGTCTTGGGAGTTCTTGCCTTGAAGGGGTCAAGTCGTGGAGATCTTATATCTTTGTAATACCGCCCGTTATTGTGAAGGCCCATGTGGAGTGGTGGTGGGATTAGTCCCACATTGCTTGCACAAAGTGAGTTGTAATAGTATATAATGCCTGTTGGGTCTAAACATAACACCTCCGAGTTAACCCTTTTACACGAAGCGAGGACGAAAGTGTAAGTGAGTGCTATGCATGCGTAGGTTCGCCCTATGGTAGGCTGAACTTCGAGCTAATTTGGGCCAGGGTGTTACATATAGTATCAGAGCATCAACCTTACGCACGGCGCGTGGGACTAGGGCGCGGGCATATGGCGCATGGTGCATGTGGGCGGAGTAGCCACACGGCATGGCATATGTCTGCAGACCGGGCGCAAGATCGTAATCGATGGGTGGTTACGGGTATCCGCCTCACCCGGCCCGTTATTGTGAAGGCCCATGTGGCCCATGTGGAGTGGTGGTGGGATTAGTCCCACATTGCTTGCACAAAGTGAGTTGTAGCAGTATATAATGCCTGTTGGGTCTAAACATAGCACTTCCGGGTTAACTCATTTACATGAAGCGAGGACGAAAGTGTAAGTGGGGTGCTATGCATACGTAGGTCCGCCCTATGGTAGGCTGGAATTTGAGCTAATTTGGGCCAGGGTGTTACAGATGATATTAGAGCAGTAATACCCCGGCCCGTTATTGTGACAACCCATGTGGCCCATGTGGAGTGGTGGTGGGATTAGTCCCACATTGCTTGCACAAAGTGAGTTGTAGCTGTATATAATGCCTGTTGGGTCTAAACATAGCACCTCCGGGACTTTGAGCTAATTTGGGTTAGGGTGTTACAGATGGTATCAGATCATCAACCTTCGCTGCACATGCGTGTGTGGGACAAGGGCGCAGGCATATGGCGCAAGGCGTGTGTGGGCCCGGAGTGGCCACACGGCATGGCATATGTGCCGGCACTGGATGCACGGCCGTGTACTAACGGGTGGTTCGGGTATCCGCCAGATACGGTGTCTTTGAGGCGTCGACCCTTAAGGAGGGTGAGTGTAATACCCCAGTCTGTTATTCTGAAGGCCCATGTGGCCCATGTGGAGTGGTGGTGGGATTAGTCCCACATTGCTTGCACAAAGTGAGTTGTAGTAGTATATAATGCTTGTTGGATCTAAACATAGCACCTTCGGGTTAACCCTTTTACACGAAGCGAGGACAAAAGTGTAAGTGGGGTGCTATGCATGCGTAGGTCCGCCCTATGGTAGGCTGGACTTTGTGCTAATTTGGGCCAGGGTGTTACAGATGTTATTAGAGCAGTGTAATACCCCGGCCCGTTATTGTGAAGGCCCATGTGGCCCATGTGGTGTGGTGGTGGGATTAGTCCCACATTGCTTACACAAAGTGAGTTGTAGCAGTATATAATGCCTGTTGGGTCTAAACATAGCACCTCCGGGTTAACCCTTTTACACGTAGCGAGGACAAAAGTGTAAGTGCGGTGCTATGCATGCGTAGGTTCGCCCTATGGTAGGCTGGACTTTGAGCTAATTTGGGCCAGGGTGTTACAGATGGTATTAGAGCATCAACGTTCGCTGCACGGGTGCGTGTGGGACAGGGGCGCGGGCATATGGCGCATGGCGCCTGTGGGCCCGGAGTGGCCACACGGCATGGCATATGTGCCGTCACTAGACGCACGGCCTTGTACTGAGGGGTGGTTTTGGGTATCTGCCGTGTATACGGTGTGCTGCCGAGGGCGTCATCCCTTAAGGGGGGAGGTGAGTGCAATACCCTGGCCCATTATTGTGAAGGCCCATGTGGAGTGGTGGTGGGATTGTCCCACATTGCTTGCACAAAGTGAGTTGTAGCAGTATATAATGCCTGTTGGGTCTAAACATAGCACCTCCGGGTTAACCCTTTTACACGAAGCGAGGATGCAAGTGTAAGTGGGGTGCTATGCATGTGTAGGTCCGCCCTATGGTAGGCTGGACTTTGAGCTAATTTGGACAAGGGTGTTATATATACGGGTTTTTAAGGAAAGAGGATGGCCTCTAGTGTTGTTGGCACAAGCATTTCAGAGAGTTGCTTTTGGCCATGCGATGGTAGAGAAGGCCGTGGATGCTATTGCGGAGTAAGTTGGGGAGTCCAGCCTCAGTCATACATCCTTATTGAGCTATGATGTGGGTGAGGGGGAGGAGACAGTGCAAGATGAACAAGGTGACGCTCCCTTACCGCAGATGCAAGAACTCAATCTTATATGCATTATCATTAATCTTTGCAAGTACTTTAAAAGGGCCATCAGCTCGAGGCATTAGTTTAAACTTCCTCAATCCAGGAAATCTATCTTTGCGTAGATGCAACCAAACAAGATCACCAGGTTCAAAGGTTAATTATTTTCTACCCTGGCTACCATATGCTTTATATTTTACATTCATCTTTTCAATATTTTCTTTAACTATTTCATGCATTTTCAAACTCAATTCAGCACGGCTTTAAGCATCAAAATTTAATGTTCTCAGAAGGAGGTAAAGGTAACAAATCAATAGGAGCACGTGGATTAAACCCATATACGATCTGAAACGGACTTACCTTGGTTGTGGAGTGTATGGACCTGTTATAAGCAAATTCAATATGAGATATGCACTCTTCCCACACCTTCGGATTTGTCTTGAGAATGTCCCGTAGTGTCGAGACCCGGATTTGCAAATCCGAAACCCTCTGTGTATACTGCACTAGTCCAGGATCACGCTAGTGCACACAGTGGAAACATAGATGAAATATCATTCCATACAACGAATTAACTAAGAAGAAGCAAATTATTATTAAATAAAGCAAACGACCTTATGGTCAATGTTTACACCATTACGCCTTAAGGGCTTAAGAAACAAATACTATTGCAGCGGAAAAGATAACTTGAGCCATTCGACATGCCACAGGCAATCGTCTGGGGAAACGCCTTCCTAATCCACGTAGTCTTCATAGAATTCCTGCTCATGATACTCATTATCTCCTTCAGCCACTGATCAACAAGGGCATAAAGCCGTGAGTACAAAAAGTACTCAAGAAGCCGTAGGAATTGATGCAATATATTCATGCGGCTTGACAAGGATGGCTATATGTTTCATTTGCATAAAGGAATAACTTGAATTGAAATACAATAAATAGATTGAAAGCATATTTATAAAAAGGTAAATAATTAACTGGTAGATCAATGATAGACAACAAAACAACAGTGAACTTCCCGTTCACATCCCAACAATTCCACATTCCACATTTTATGAAACACTCTATACCCTGTGTGAAATTCCCGGGCTTTGTCCATGACCGCGGACGTGGCTATTCGAATAGTTTTACACTCTGCAGAGGTTGTACAACTTTACCCACAAGACATGACCATCTCTTTGTGCAATCGATCTTAACACACTTCCTTTGGTGTGTCGCAAAGATGTCATGACAAAGCCTTTACAATGCACTGTCTAAACTCAGTACTGCCCGCTAAGGTTTCGCCCCTTAGGGCCCCCTCTTGCGCCTTGCGAATCTACCCGTCCATCCCGGAACCCACACCACCAACTGGCAGTACTCAAGGCTAGACATTGCGAATTAATCAGCTAGGTCTGTCCCATTCCAGACATGTGGTAGTACGTTTAGGCCCAGTTCAATGGCGCACAAGATTAAGTCCTTAAGTTATCTCAGGCAAGACATCCACATCCCAATGTGCTAGAAAACACCCCCTTTATTGCACGATCACTTGCCCGAGGGAAAACAATGAGTTCAACGGTAGTTATCGGCCATGATTCAATATCTCATTAAGTCAAGATTAACATTATTCAATGTGTGACATGAATCCCAACGTATATCTAAGAATGTCTAAGCATAGCTACATAACCCAATGTTGGTATAATGATTATGTCCAACTAGTAATGTCCCAACCTAGGTTTAACAATGGATACATGGCATCCCAATTAATCAAGGTGGCATAATGTCAACTAGGTATACATTTACTCCCATTAAATAAGCATTGATACATAAAATATCATGCAATTGTAATAAAGTAAATTACTTTTGCAAACATTGGATCAATATGATCAAAGGATTACGACTTGCCTTGCTGATCTAGTGCTGAGTCTTGGTCTTCAAAGTTTTCGTTTGCTCCCTCGGAATTAGCGTCTACCGGAAAAGAAGCAATGAAACCCAATAAATACAAAACAGAGACTCAAACAAGCTCAAAACTAAAAATAAATAGGTCTGGAAGATAGATCTTGATTTTAGAAAAATCTAGAAACTTGAATCGCCTCAATCGAACTTCATATGAGGGAGAACGAGCTTCTGGAAAATTAAATCAGAGAAAAAGGCTGAAAATCAGAAATTCAGAATTTCTGGATTTATTTTTGTACTGGAAAATCGGTTTATTGCGCAACACTGACGTCATCGGGTTCACGGTGGATCGGTTCATCACGATCGCCGGTTCACCGTGCACCGGTGCACGGCCGACGCCGGCGCCGACGAGGCGACACGCGCGGTGGGGTCGACGCGGCGCCGACGCGACAAAGACGCAGCATTGACGAGGCATGCCACGCGTCGCACATCGGGCGAGAGGCCGATCGGACGGCCAAGAAGCGGGCTGCGGCGGACGCGACGCGCGCAACTGGAGCGTCGGCTGGCGATCGGACGGCCATGGTTCGGCGAAGGAGGACGGCGGCGAGCGGCGGCGCGGGGCTTACCGGAGGTGAGGAAGAGGACACGACAACCGGCAGAAGAGCGATGGATCGGGCACGGCTTGGTGCGGATTGGGAAGAGCACGACACGGGGAACTCAGGCGAGCAAACAGCAACGGTGGAGATCCGGGCGGCGGAAGGCGTCTGGCACGACGACAAACTCCGGCGAGCTTGCGCGAAGAAACGGCGGTGGCTCGGGCAGCAAGAGGGGGGGCAAAAGAAGCGGCGGCGCGAGGTGATCCTCGGGAGGCGGGCGGCACGGGTTTTTATAGCCTAGGGAGGCGTGCATGGCACGGACTCGAGACAAGCGGCAGCGTCTTGGCGGCGGGACTCGGCGCTAGGATTAGGGTTCACGGGGCGCGACGCGGCGCAATCTCGGCCGCACATGCGTAGCGCACGGACGGTCGTGATGCGCAGCGGCTAGCTAGGCCGGGCGCGAGGAGCAGCCGACGTGGAGCGGCCGAGGCAAGCGCAGCCGAGATGGGCCGCGAAGGGAGAAACGGAGCGGGCCGGAGAAGATTCGGCCCGAGTGGGTTTTTGGAAATAAAATGATTTTTCCGAAATAAGAAAATCCAGAAATTCAATTAAATGCAAATAAATTCAAATAAATAGCAAATAAATACATAAAAATCCCAAAAATACAGAAAAATTCCTTGGAGCACAATGAACCCAACTAAAACTGAAAATATTTAATTTGATGGATAGTTTAGTCAAATTAAATCCTTCCATTAATTGAAAATTCAAATTAAGTTGGGATTAATTCAAGAAAATGCAAATGGTTTATTTTTGAATTCAAACATTCCAAAACTCAAATTTTGGGATGTTACACGTAGCATAGTAGACAATGTGCGGTTGACGACCTCCGTCATCCGTCGGTTTGAGGTGACAAGTAGTGGAGAAAAGCAATTTTGTCCCCAATTTATTCCATAGGCTTCTCCAAAATGACTCAAGAATTTTGCATCACGATGCAAACGATGGTATTGGGCACACCATGTAAACGAATGATCTCCCTGAAAAACAAATCAGCAACATTTGTAGCATCATCGCTCTTATGACAAGGTATAAAATGCGCCATTTTAGAGAAACGATCAACCACTACAAATATACTATCCCTTCCCCTCTTAGTTCTAGGCAATCCTAACACAAAATCCATTGAAATATCCTCCCAAGGAATGCTAAGGACAGGAAGAGGCATATAAAGACCATGTGGATTCAAACGGGACTTAGCTTTATTGTAAGTGGTGCACCGTGACACATAGTGCTCGACATCACGCCTCATCTTAGGCCAAAAGAAATGGGCAGCAAGTACATCCTCCGTCTACTTCACTCCAAAGTGTCCCATCAAACCACCTCCATGCGCTTCCTACAAAAACAAAAGCGATGTAACTAGTTGGAATGCAAAGCTTGTTAGCACGATATAATAATCCATCATTCAGACATATTTATTCCAAGTTCTTCCTTCTCTACATTTCGGATAAGCATCTCTAAAATCCAGATCGGTGGCATACAAGTCCTTGATTGTTTCCAAACCAAAATTTTATGATCAAGTTGTGATAACAAAGTATATCTACGAGACAACGCATCGATAATCACATTATCTTTACCTTTCTTATGCTTGATGATATAGGGGAACGATCAATGAACTCAACCCATTTAGCATGTCATTTATTCAGTTTCGCTTGGCTTCTAATATATTTTAAAGATTCATGATCGGAATGAATAACAAATTCCTTGGGCCAAAGGTAATGTTTCCATGTTTCTAACACACGCACTAAAGCATACAATTCTTTGTCATATGTAGAATAATTCAGAGCAGGACCATTCAATTTTTCGCTAAAATATGCAACGAGTTTACCTTCTTGTAGTAACACTCCTCCTATTCCAATCCCACTAGCATCACACTCTAACTCAAAAGTCTTACCGAAATCGGGGAGTTGAAGTAGAGGGGCATTGGTTAGCTTCTCCTTTAACACATTAAAAGCATTTTCTTGTGCTGGTCCCCAGTAGAAAAGAATGCCTTTCTTTATTAACTCATTCAATGGGCCGCAATGGTGCTGAAATCCTTCACAAAACGCCTATAGAATCCTTCAAGACCACGAAAACTTTTCACCTATGTGACTGTCTCAGGCGTCGGCCAGCTCTTGATTGATTCAATTTTCGCTTCGTCCACTTCTATCCCCTGTGGAGTAACAACATATCCAAGAAAAGAGACCCGATCTGTGCAAAAGGTGCATTTCTCAAGATTACCAAACAAATGTGCATCTCTCAAAGCATTAAAAACAGCACGTAAATATTCCATGTGTTCTCTATGTGACTTGCTATAGATTAAAATATCATCAAAATAAACCACCATAAATTTTCCAATGAAAACACGTAAAACTTCGTTCATTACCCGCATGAAAGTGCTAGGTGTGTTAGTTAACCCAAAAGGCATGACTAGCCACTCATATAACCCAAACTTAGTTTTGAAAGCAGTTTTTCATTCGTCTCCCAACTTCATTCTAATTTGGTGGTATCCACTTCGCAAGTCTACCTTAGAAAAAATGATAGAACCACTTAACTCATCAAGCATGTCGTCTAACCTAAGAATAGGATGACGATACCTTATTGTGATATTATTAATGGCTCTACAATCTACGCACATTTACCAACTACCATCTTTCTTAGGAACCAAAATAACAGGAACGGCACAAGGACTAAGGCTCTCTCGTACATACCCTCGGTCCAATAAGTCTTGGACTTGGCGTTGAATTTCCTTAGTCTCTTTGGGGTTGGTTCGGCAAGGCGCACGGTTTGGTAAAGTCGCCCTCGGAATCAAATCAATTTGATGCTCAATTCCCCTCATAGGTGGCAGCCCTAGGGGAAGTTCATCCGGGAAAACATCCTCATACTCCTGCAAAAGATTAATGACAGCAGGAGGCAAAGAGCTAGGCAATTTATCAAGGAAAAAATAAGCCTCTTTGCAAATCAAAGCATAGTAAGCCAAATCAGACTCATCAAGCGCAAGTAAATCAGATTTTGTAGCAAGCATATTAGCACCTTTCAATTTAATTCCCGCCTTCTTAACACTTGGTGCTTCCTTTTCCTTTTTAGGTGGGCAAACTTCTTTTGCTACATCCTAATTTTCAGTGTTAGTTTCCTTCACCTGACGTTCTTTTCACTCTTTCTAACTCATCTTTCAAAATGGCAATGGGTCATTGGAATTAATTCAATGGTTCTTCCTTTATGTGTGAAAGTGTATTTATTGCTTCTACCATGGTGTAAAGCATCAATATCATATTGCCAAGGCCTACCTAAAAGCAAAGAACAAGCTTGCATAGGCACGATATGAAAATCTGCATGATCATGGTTGGTACCAATTGAAAATGCACTCTCACAATCTTATTTACCTTCAACTTATTGCAGGAGTTGAACCATTGAATGTAATATAGCCGCTGGTGTTCTTTGCGTGGTCAAGCCAAGCTTCTCGACCAACTCAATGCTAGCAAGGTTATTGCAACTACCTCCATCGATGATGACGCGACATGATCTTTCCTTCACAACGAACTTTGTTTGGAACAAGGTGTGGCGCTGATTTTGCTCTGCTCTCTCCATTTGAGCACTAAGTACTCGCTGTGCTACAATACTCATATACCTCTCAGAAGTTTCAGCTCCAAATCTATCCACTCCATCATCATCACTACCCGTCGCATGTTTGTCACCTGCGGGGTTAGCTGAAACAAGCGCCAAATCTTCATCATCAATATCACTAGCACTAGTATACTCACCATCATCTTTGGCAATGAGAGCTCGCTGATTTGGACAATCTTTCATCACATGACCCCATCCCTTACAGCAGTAGCACTGCGTGTCACGTGTCCTACCCGTGGAAGCAACTGATGACACGTTCTTTGCCGGTGCTTGCACCGTCGCTGATTTGCTTGCTGCAGAAGCACGTGGTTGTGGCGTGGAATCAGTAGAATGTGCACAGAAAGAAGATAATGTAGAGCGACCAGCAGAAGGTACCGTAGGTGGCGCCCTAGGTGTGGCCCGAGTTGGAGGAGATCCTCTAGAAGTAACTCCTCGTGATCGAGCTTGTCGTCCCTGTATTTCCCTTTCAGCTTTGCAAGCAAGATGGAACAAACGAGTGATATTATGATAATCCTTGTACTCTAATATGTCTCGAATTTCACGATTTAATCCCCCAAAAAATCTAGACATTTTTGCATACTCATATTCTTGCACTTTACAACGCAACATACCAATTTGTAACTCCTGATAATACTCTTCTACGGACTTATTACCTTGGTTCAAGCGCTGCAATTTATTCAATAAATCTCTAGCATAATATGAGGGTACAAATCTAACTCGCATGCATTCTTTCAAACCATTCCAAGTGGTTGGGACATTATCTGTTTGTTTAATTTCATGCCACCAATATGATGCAAAGTTAGTAAATTCACTAGTGGCAAGTCTTATTCTTTGTTCTTCTGGGACTTCAAAGCATGAAATTTTTTGATCCATAGATAGCCCCCATTCTAAATATTCATCCGGATTATAACGACCCGCAAAAGATGGCATGGTAAACTTAACTTTAGAAAATGCATCATTAACATTACCATGATGTCGATTAGCATTACCATTGTTACCTCCCATACCATGACGATTGCGGCGAAGACGATCGTGAAAACGGGCATTCCGTTCAATAGCTTGATCCATATTGCTGACACTTTCTTCTCCTTCATCATCCTCTATGTCGTCGGCAGGGAATGCTTCTTCATCTCTAGGGGCAGCAAGATTGCCCTCCCTTCGACCTCCATTGGGAGGTGCTGGATCTGCAGGTGGAGGTGGCTGTCTCTCTAGGTACTCCATTCTGGTGACGAGGTTGGCAATGCTCCACTCAATTCGCTCCATCCTATGTTCATTGTCTTGAGCAAGCTTGGTGAGGTTTGCATCGATGCCTCTCAACGCGCTTTGATGATCCTCCACGTACTTCATGAGCTCAATTTTTGCAACACATTCGTCTCCATCCGGAATTTCTTTTTGTGATCCTGTCATTGTTAGTAGAAGACAAGAAGGAAAAATGGAGTATATATTCTTCCTATCAACTACTAGGTGGTAGACAAAGGGTAATGATCACTCTCGCTCAAGCTTCTTACCAAGCTCTTGCAAGTTTCTTGCCAACTGTAATGTGGTGCAATCCGTAGGATGGTTCGTGATAACCTGTTACAATGGTGGTGTATGCGATTGCAAAGTAAAACCTGCAACTGAATTGGAAGAGAGTGGAGCTCGGAAGGCTATGTATGAGTAGCAAAGGTTATGCAACAATTCAAATCAGAAATTGCAAAACTGAAAAGTAGTCCCAAGCTAGTTTGTGTTGCCGGCCTAAACTCGTCACAGACCTAGTTATGCAAAGCGAATCACACAAATATACAAAGGACACAGAGGATTCCAGCACTTCTTATTTTTTTTAAGTGCGGCTTTTGATTTTTTTTGTACTGGCCTTTTTCTCTTCTCTCTTCTTTTGGTGCGGCTCTCTTTTTTTTCTTTTTCTCAGAGGTATACTATCCCTCTCAACTGAAAAAAAGATGGAAAACAACAATCCCACGTTTTCGAATGAGATAAAATGCTAAACAGATGACTGAAAGATGAAAAAAAGATGGCACCGAAACTTCCAGGGCCTAGAACTCGGTCTTAGAGGCCGATTTTGAGGGTCAAAAAATGCATAGGTCTAAAGACATGTGGATTTTTCAGATGCGCGTCGTCCTCTTCGAAACAAAAAAAAAATACACCCAAATCGGAGTTGGTATGAAAAAGTTATGCCAGTTTTACTAAACGCTGCACGAACCCTTCTTCTTCTCGGACTCAAAATCTGAACTCATTTGTAGTGCTGTGATCGCGGATTAGGTTCGCTCCGACATTTTGAGAATAATTCGTAAAACGTTGCCAGATAGTATGAAGTGGAGAAGTAAAATCTACGGACATTTTAAGCAAATTATGCATTGAATTGTAGAGCAGCTATAGCTATGGGTAGATGAAAAATATTTATGTAGGTATGTTTATATTTGTACATTGGTATTATTGTTATAGCTATGTTTAGATTAGTAATGTATGTGTTGCTGCATGGAGGTTAGTAATATTAGTGTACATATATTGATATTTTTGTATTTGTAGTGCTGTGATCGTGGTTTAGGTTCGCCCCAACATGTTGGTAATAATTCATAAAACGTTGTCGGGTAGTATGAAGTTGAGAAGTAAAATTTGGGGACATTTGAATCAATTTGTATATAGAAGTGTATAGCAGGTTCACATCATTCGTAGGCATATTTTCCCTATTAGGTTTGTAATTCTTTAAGATCATTATGTATAGCATGACATAATGCCGATATGGCGTGTGCGTAATAACAATCGTGTCACAAATGTGCCGCAGGTATGGATGATCGAGACCATTGAAAAATATAATATGGAGAAGGAGTTTCACACATTGGGGCCCAAGGGGTGGAACTAGGTTATTTTCCAAGTGTGATAGGCAGTTTGTCGTGCGCAGGGGAGCATCCTTGGGGCACTGTTAGGAGATGGTTGTACAACATATTCTCATTGGACCCTGATCTAAGTGATCTGAAGTTGCATTGTGTCGGATGTCGTTCACGGGAGTGCATGTACTGGGAGTTACTGCACTGAAGGGGTCGAAGTCGTGGAGCTCTTATATACTGTAATACCCTGGCCCGTTATTGTGAAGGCCCATGTGGAGTGGTGGTGGGATTAGTCCCACATTGCTTGCACAAAGTGAGTTGTAATAGTATATAATGCCTGTTGGGTCTAAACATAACACCTCCGAGTTAACCCTTTTACACGAAGCGAGGACGAAAGTGTAAGTGAGTGCTATGCATGCGTAGGTTCGCCCTATGGTAGGCTGGACTTCGAGCTAATTTGGGCCAGGGTGTTACATATGGTATCAGAGCATCAACCTTCGCTGCACGGGCGCGTGTGGGACTAGGGCGCGGGCATATGGCGCATGGTGCATGTGGGCCCGGAGTAGCCACACGGCATGGCATATGTGCCGGCACTGGACGCACGATCGTGTACTGATGGGTGCTTCTGGGTATCTGCCCTCACCCCGGCCCGTTATTGTGAAGGCCCATGTGGCCCATGTGGAGTGGTGGTGGGATTAGTCCCACATTGCTTGCACAAAGTGAGTTGTAGCAGTATATAATGCCTGTTGGGTCTAAACATAGCACTTCCGGGTTAACTCATTTACATGAAGCGAGGACGAAAGTGTAAGTGGGGTGCTATGCATACGTAGGTCCGCCCTATGGTAGGCTGGACTTTGAGCTAATTTGGGCCAGGGTGTTACAGATGATATTAGAGCAGTAATACCCCGGCCCGTTATTGTGACGACCCATGTGGCCCATGTGGAGTGGTGGTGGGATTAGTCCCACATTGCTTGCACAAAGTGAGTTGTAGCTGTATATAATGCCTGTTGGGTCTAAACATAGCACCTCCGGGACTTTGAGCTAATTTGGGTCAGGGTGTTACAGATGGTATCAGATCATCAACCTTCGCTGCACATGCGTGTGTGGGACAAGGGCGCGGGCATATGGCGCAAGGCGTGTGTGGGCCCGGAGTGGCCACACGGCATGGCATATGTGCCGGCACTGGATGCACGGCCGTGTACTAACGGGTGGTTCTGGGTATCTGCCTTGTATACGGTGTGCTGCCGAGGGCGTCAGCCCTTAAGGAGGGTGAGTGTAATACCCCAGCCTGTTATTCTGAAGGCCCATGTGGCCCATGTGGAGTGGTGGTGGGATTAGTCCCACATTGCTTGCACAAAGTGAGTTGTAGTAGTATATAATGCTTGTTGGATCTAAACATAGCACCTTCGGGTTAACCCTTTTACACGAAGCGAGGACAAAAGTGTAAGTGGGTGCTATGCATGCGTAGGTCCGCCCTATGGTAGGCTGGACTTTGTGCTAATTTGGGCCAGGGTGTTACAGATGTTATTAGAGCAGTGTAATACCCCGGCCCGTTATTGTGAAGGCCCATGTGGCCCATGTGGAGTGGTGGTGGGATTAGTCCCACATTGCTTGCACAAAGTGAGTTGTAGCAGTATATAATGCCTGTTGGGTCTAAACATAGCACCTCCAGGTTAACCCTTTTACACGTAGCGAGGACAAAAGTGTAAGTGGGGTGCTATGCATGCGTAGGTTCGCCCTATGGTAGGCTGGACTTTGAGCTTATTTGGGCCAGGGTGTTACAGATGGTATTAGAGCATCAACGTTCGCTGCACGGGTGCGTGTGGGACAGGGGCGCGGGCATATGGCGCATGGCGCCTGTGGGCCCAGAGTGGCCACACGGCATGGCATATGTGCCGTCACTGGACGCACGACCTTGTCTTGAGGGTGGTTTTGGGTATCTGCCGTGTATACGGTGTGCTGCCGAGGGCGTCATCCCTTAAGGGGGGAGGTGAGTGCAATACCCTGGCCCATTATTGTGAAGGCCCATGTGGAGTGGTGGTGGGTTTGTCCCACATTGCTTGCACAAAGTGAGTTGTAGCGGCATATAATGCCTGTTGGGTCTAAACATAGCACCTCTGGGTTAACCCTTTTACACGAAGCGAGGATGAAAGTGTAAGTGGGGTGCTATGCATGTGTAGGTCCGCTCTATGGTAGGCTGGACTTTGAGCTAATTTGGACAAGGGTGTTACATATACGGGTTTTTAAGGAAAGAGGATGGCCTCTAGTGTTGTTGGCACAAGCATTTCAGAGAGTTGCTTTTGGCCATGCGATGGTAGAGAAGGCCGTGGGTGCTATTGCAGAGTAAGTTGGGGAGTCCAGCCTCAGTCATACATCCTTATTGAGCTATGATGTGGGTGAGGGGGAGGAGACAGTGCAAGATGAACAAGGTGACGCTCCCTTACCGCAGATGCAAGAACTCAAGCTTATATGCATTATCATTAATCTTTGCAAGTACTTTAAAAGGGCCACCAGCTCGAGGCATTAGTTTAAACTTCCTCAATCCAGGAAATCTATCTTTGCGTAGATGCAACCAAACAAGATCACCAGGTTCAAAGGTTAATTATTTTCTACCCTGGCTACCATATGCTTTATATTTTACATTCATCTTTTCAATATTTTCTTTAACTATTTCATGCATTTTCAAACTCAATTCAGCACGGCTTTAAGCATCAAAATTTAATGTTCTCAGAAGGAGGTAAAGGTAACAAATCAATAGGAGCACGTGGATTAAACCCATATACGATCTGAAACGGACTTACCTTGGTTGTGGAGTGTATGGACCTGTTATAAGCAAATTCAATATGAGATAAGCACTCTTCCCACACCTTCGGATTTGTCTTGAGAATCTCCCGTAGTGTCGAGACCCGGATTTGCAAATCCGAAACCCTCTGTGTATACTGCACTAGTCCAGGATCACGCTAGTGCACACAGTGGAAACATAGATGAAATATCATTCCATACAACGAATTAACTAAGAAGAAGCAAATTATTATTAAATAAAGCAAATGACCTTATGGTCAATGTTTACACCATTAGCCTTAAGGGCTTAAGAAACAAATACTATTGCAGCGGAAAAGATAACTTGAGCCATTCGACATGCCACAGGCAATCATCTGGGGAAACGCCTTCCTAATCCACGTAGTCTTCATAGAATTCCTGCTCATGATACTCATTATCTCCTTCAGCCACTGATCAACAAGGGCATAAAGCCGTGAGTACAAAAAGTACTCAGCAAGCCGTAGGGAATTGATGCAATATATTCAAGCACGGCTTGACAAGGATGGCTATATGTTTCATTTGCATAAAGCAATAACTTGAATTGAAATACAATAAATAGATTGAAAGCATATTTATAAAAAGGTAAATAATTAACTGGTAGATCAATGATAGACAACAAAACAACAGTGAACTTCCTGTTCACATCCCAACAATTCCACATTCCACATTTTATGAAACACTCTATACCCTGTGTGAAATTCCCGGGCTTTGTCCATGACCGCGGACGTGGCTATTCAAATAGTTTTACACTCTGCAGAGGTTGTACAACTTTACCCATAAGACATGACCATCTCTTTGTGCAATCGATCTTAACACACTTCCTTTGGTGTGTCGCAAAGATGTCATGACAAAGCCTTTACAATGCACTGTCTAAACTCAGTACTGCCCGTTAAGGTTTCGCCCCTTAGGGCCCCCTCTTGCGCCTTGCGAATCTACCCGTCCATCCCGGAACCCACACCACCAACTGGCAGTACTCAAGGCTAGACATTGCGAATTAATCAGCTAGGTCTGTCCCATTCCAGACATGTGGTAGTACGTTTAGGCCCAGTTCAATGGCGCACAAGATTAAGTCCTTAAGTTATCTCAGGCAAGACATCCACATCCCAATGTGCTAGAAAACACCCCCTTTATTGCACGATCACTTGCCCGAGGGAAAACAATGCGTTCAACGGTAGTTAACGGCCATGATTCAATATCTCATTAAGTCAAGATTAACATTATTCAATGTGTGACATGAATCCCAACGTATATCTAAGAATGTCTAAGCATAGCTACATAACCCAATGTTGGTATAATGATTATGTCCAACTAGTAATGTCCCAACCTAGGTTTAACAATGGATACATGGCATCCCAATTAATCAAGGTGGCATAATGTCAACTAGGTATACATTTACTCCCATTAAATAAGCATTGATACACAAAATATCATGCAATTGTAATAAAGTAAATTACTTTTGCAAACATAGGATCAATATGATCAAAGGATTACGACTTGCCTTGCTGATCTAGTGCTGAGTCTTGGTCTTCAAAGTTTTCGTTCGCTCCCTCAGAATTAGCGTCTACCGGAAAAGAAGCAATGAAACCCAATAAATACAAAACAGAGACTCAAACAAGCTCAAAACTAAAAATAAATAGGTCTGAAAGATAGATCTTGATTTTAGAAAAATCTAGAAACTTGAATCGCCTCAATCGAACTTCATATGAGGGAGAACGAGCTTCTGGAAAATTAAATCAGAGAAAAAGGCTGAAAATCAGAAATTCAGAATTTCTGGATTTATTTTTGTACTGGAAAATCGGTTTATTGCGCAACACTGACGTCATCGGGTTCACGGTGGTGCAGGTTCATCAGCATCGCCGGTTCACCGTGCACCGGCACGGCCGACGCGTCAGCGACGAGGCGACACGCGGCGTAGGGTCGACGCGGCGGCCGACGCGACAAAGACGCAGCATTGACGAGGCAGCCACGCGTCGCACATCGGGCGAGAGGCCGACGGACGGCCAAGAAGTGGGGCTGCGGCGGACGCGACGTGGCGCAATCTGGAGCGTCGGCTGGCGATCGGACGGCCATGGTTCGGCGAAGGAGGACGGCGGCGAGCGGCGGCGCGGGGCTTACCGGAGGTGAGGAAGAGGACACGACAACCGGCAGAAGAGCGATGGATCGGGCACGGCTTGGTGCGGATTGGGAAGAGCACGACACGGGGAACTCAGGCGAGCAAACAGCAACGGTGGAGATCCGGGCGGCGGAAGGCGTCTGGCACGACGACAAACTCCGGCGAGCTTGCACGAAGAAACGGCGGTGGCTCAGGCAGCAAGAGGGGGGGCAAAAGAAGCGGCGGCGCGAGGTGATCCTCGGGAGGCGGGCGGCACGGGTTTTTATAGCCTAGGGAGGCGTGCATGGCACGGACTCTGAGACGGCAGCGCGTGCGGCGGCGGGACTCCGGCGCTAGGATTAGGGTTCACGGGGGCGGCGACGCGGCGCAATCTCGGCCGCACATGCGTAGCGCATCGGACGGCTGTGGCGCGCGCGGGCTAGCTGGGCCACGAGGGAGCAGGCCGACGTGGAGCGGGCTGAGGCAAGGCAGGCCGGAGATGGGCCGCACAGGGAGGAACGGAGCGGGCCGGAGAAGATTCGGCGCGAGTGGGTTTTTGGAAATATAATGATTTTTGCGAAATAAGAAAATCCAGAAATTCAATTAAATGCAAATAAATTCAAATAAATAGCAAATAAATTCATAAAAATCCCAAAAATACAGAAAAATTCCTTGGAGCACAATGAACCCAACTAAAACTGAAAATATTTAATTTGATGGATAGTTTAGTCAAATTAAATCCTTCCATTAATTGAAAATTCAAATTAAGTTGGGATTAATTCAAGAAAATGCAAATGGTTTATTTTTGAATTCAAACATTCCAAAACTCAAATTTTGGGATGTTACACGTAGCATAGTAGACAATGTGCGGTTGACGACCTCCGTCTGTCCGTCGGTTTGAGGGTGACAAGTAGTGGAGAAAAGCAATTTTGTCCCCAATTTATTCCATAGGCTTCTCCAAAAATGACTCAAGAATTTTGCATCACGGTCTGAAACGATGGTATTGGGCACACCATGTAAACAAATGATCTCCCTGAAAAACAAATCAGCAACATTTGTAGCATCATCGCTCTTATGACAAGGTATAAAATGCGCCATTTTAGAGAAACGATCAACCACTACAAATATACTATCCCTTCCCCTCTTAGTTCTAGGCAATCCTAACACAAAATCCATTGAAATATCCTCCCAAGGAATGCTAAGGACAGGAAGAGGCATATAAAGACCATGTGGATTCAAACGGGACTTAGCTTTATTGTAAGTGGTGCATCGTGACACATAGTGCTCGACATCACGCCTCATCTTAGGCCAAAAGAAATGGGCAGCAAGTACGTCCTCCGTCTTCTTCACTCCAAAGTGTCCCATCAAACCACCTCCATGCGCTTCCTACAAAAACAAAAGGCGAACAGAACTAGCTGGAATGCAAAGCTTGTTAGCACGATATAATAATCCATCGTTCAGCACATATTTATTCCAAGTTCTTCCTTCTCTACATTTCAGATAAGCATCTCTAAAATCCAGATCAGTGGCATACAAGTCCTTGATTGTTTCCAAACCAAAAATTTTATGATCAAGTTGTGATAACAAAGTATATCTCTGAGACAACGCATCGATAATCACATTATCTTTACCTTTCTTATTCTTGATGATATAGGAAAACGATCAATGAACTCAACCCATTTAGCATGTCATTTATTCAGTTTCGCTTGGCTTCTAATATATTTTAAAGATTCATGATCGGAATGAATAACAAATTCCTTGGGCCAAAGGTAATGTTTCCATGTTTCTAACACACGCACTAAAGCATACAATTCTTTGTCATATGTAGAATAATTCAGAGCAGGGCCATTCAATTTTTCACTAAAATATGCAACGAGTTTACCTTCTTGTAGTAACACTCCTCCTATTCCAATCCCACTAGCATCACACTCTAACTCAAAAGTCTTACCGAAATCGGGGAGTTGAAGTAGAGGGGCATTGGTTAGCTTCTCCTTTAACACATTAAAAGCATTTTCTTGTGCTGGTCCCCAGTAGAAAAGAATGCCTTTCTTTATTAACTCATTCAACGGGCCGCAATGGTGCTGAAATCCTTCACAAAACACCTATAGAATCCTTCAAGACCACGAAAACTTTTCACCTATGTGGTCTCAGTCGGCCAGCTCTTGATTGATTCAATTTTCGCTTCGTCCACTTCTATCCCCTGTGGAGTAACAACATATCCAAGAAAAGAGACCCGATCTGTGCAAAAGGTGCATTTCTCAAGATTATCAAACAAATGTGCATCTCTCAAAGCATTAAAAACAGCACGTAAATATTCCATGTGTTCTCTATGTGACTTGCTATAGATTAAAATATCATCAAAATAAACCACCATAAATTTTCCAATGAAAACACGTAAAACTTCGTTCATTACCCGCATGAAAGTGCTAGGTGTGTTAGTTAACCCAAAAGGCATGACTAGCCACTCATATAACCCAAACTTAGTTTTGAAAGCAGTTTTTCATTCGTCTCCCAAATTCATTCTAATTTGGTGGTATCCACTTCGCAAGTCTACCTTAGAAAAAATGATAGAACCACTTAACTCATCAAGCATGTCGTCTAACCTAGGAATAGGGTGACGATACCTTATTGTGATATTATTAATGGCTCTACAATCTACGCACATTTACCAACTACCATCTTTCTTAGGAACCAAAATAACAGGAACGGCACAAGGACTAAGGCTCTCTCATACATACCCTCGGTCCAATAAGTCTTGGACTTGGCGTTGAATTTCCTTAGTCTCTTTGGGGTTGGTTCGGCAAGGCGCACGGTTTGGTAAAGTCGCCCTCGGAATCAAATCAATTTGATGCTCAATTCCCCTCATAGGTGGCAGCCCTAGGGGAAGTTCATCCGGGAAAACATCCTCATACTCCTGCAAAAGATTAATGACAGCAGGAGGCAAAGAGCTAGGCAATTTATCAAGGAAAAAATAAGCCTCTTTGCAAATCAAAGCATAGTAAGCCAAATCAGACTCATCAAGCGCAAGTAAATCAGATTTTGTAGCAAGCATATTAGCACCTTTCAATTTAATTCCCGCCTTCTTAACACTAGGTGCTTCCTTTTCCTTTTTAGGTGGGCAAACTTCTTTTGCTACATCCTAATTTTCCGTGTTAGTTTCCTTCACCTGACGTTCTTTTTCAGCTCTTTCTAACTCATCTTTCAAAATGGCAGCGGGGTCATTGGAATTAATTCAATGGTTCTTCCTTTATGTGTGAAAGTGTATTTATTGCTTCTACCATGGTGTAAAGCATCAATATCATATTGCCAAGGCCTACCTAAAAGCAAAGAACAAGCTTGCATAGGCACGATATCAAAATCTGCATGATCATGGTTGGTACCAATTGAAAAATGCACTCTCACAATCTTATTTACCTTCAACTTATTGCAGGAGTTGAACCATTGAATGTAATATAGCCGCGGGTGCTGCTGCGTGGTCAAGCCAAGCTTCTCGACCAACTCAATGCTAGCAAGGTTATTGCAACTACCTCCATCGATGATGACGCGACATGATCTTTCCTTCACAACGAACTTTGTTTGGAACAAGGTGTGGTGCTGATTTTGCTCTGCTCTCTCCATTTGAGCACTAAGTACTCGCTGTGCTACAATACTCATATACCTCTCAGAAGTTTCAGCTCCAAATCTATCCACTCCATCATCATCACTACCCGTCGCATGTTTGTCACCTGCGGGGTTAGCTGAAACAAGCGCCAAATCTTCATCATCAATATCACTAGCACTAGTATACTCACCATCATCTTTGGCAATGAGAGCTCGCTGATTTGGACAATCTTTCATCACATGACCCCATCCCTTACAGCAGTAGCACTGCGTGTCACGTGTCCTACCCGTGGAAGCAACTGATGACACGTTCTTTGCCGGTGCTTGCACCGTCCCTGATTTGCTTGCTGCAGAAGCACGTGGTTGTGGCGTGGAATCAGTAGAATGTGCACAGAAAGAAGATAATGTAGAGCGACCAGCAGAAGGTACCGTAGGTGGCGCCCTAGGTGTGGCCCGAGTTGGAGGAGATCCTCTAGAAGTAACTCCTCGTGATCGAGCTTGTCGTCCCTGTATTTCCCTTTCAGCTTTGCAAGCAAGATGGAACAAACGAGTGATATTATGATAATCCTTGTACTCTAATATGTCTCGAATTTCACGATTTAATCCCCCAAAAAATCTAGACATTTTTGCATACTCATATTCTTGCACTTTACAACGCAACATACCAATTTGTAACTCCTGATAATACTCTTCTACGGACTTATTACCTTGGTTCAAGCGCTGCAATTTATTCAATAAATCTCTAGCATAATATGAGGGTACAAATCTAACTCGCATGCATTCTTTCAAACCATTCCAAGTGGTTGGGACATTATCTGTTTGTTTAATTTCATGCCACCAATATGATGCAAAGTTAGTAAATTCACTAGTGGCAAGTCTTATTCTTTGTTCTTCTGGGACTTCAAAGCATGAAATTTTTTGATCCATAGATAGCCCCCATTCTAAATATTCATCCGGATTATAACGACCCGCAAAAGATGGCATGGTAAACTTAACTTTAGAAAATGCATCATTAACATTACCATGATGTCGATTAGCATTACCATTGTTACCTCCCATACCATGACGATTGCGGCGAAGACGATCGTGAAAACGGGCATTCCGTTCAATAGCTTGATCCATATTGCTGACACTTTCTTCTCCTTCATCATCCTCTATGTCGTCGGCAGGAATGCTTCTTCATCTCTAGGGCGCAAGATTGCCCTCCCTTCGACCTCCATTGGGAGGTGCTGGATCTGCAGGTGGAGGTGGCTGTCTCTCTAGGTACTCCATTCTGGTGACGAGGTTGGCAATGCTCCACTCAATTCGCTCCATCCTATGTTCATTGTCTTGAGCAAGCTTGGTGAGGTTTGCATCGATGCCTCTCAACGCGCTTTGATGATCCTCCACGTACTTCATGAGCTCAATTTTTGCAACACATTCGTCTCCATCCGGAATTTCTTTTTGTGATCCTGTCATTGTTAGTAGAAGACAAGAAGGAAAAATGGAGTATATATTCTTCCTATCAACTACTAGGTGGTGGACAAAGGGTAATGATCACTCTCGCTCAAGCTTCTTACCAAGCTCTTGCAAGTTTCTTGACAACTGTAACAGGTGGTGCAATCCGGTAGGATGGTTCGTGATAACCTGTTACAATGGTGGTGTATGCGATTGCAAAGTAAAACCTGCAACTGAATTGGAAGAGAGTGGAGCTCGGAAGGCTATGTATGAGTAGCAAAGGTTATGCAACAATTCAAATCAGAAATTGCAAAACTGAAAAGTAGTCCCAAGCTAGTTTGTGTTGCCGGCCTAAACTAGTCACAGACCTAGTTATGCAAAGCGAATCACACAAATATACAAAGGACACAGAGGATTCCAGCACTTCTGATTTTTTTTTTCAGTGCGGCTTTTCATTTTTTTGTACTGGCCTTTTTCTCTTCTCTCTTCTTTTGGTGCGGCTCCCTTTTTTTTCTTTTTCTCAGAGGTATACTATCCCTCTCAACTGAAAAAAAGATGGAAAACAACAATCCCACGTTTTCGAATGAGATAAAATGCTAAACAGATGACTGAAAGATGAAAAAAAGATAGCACCGAAACTTCCAGGGCCTAGAACTCGGTCTTAGAGGCCGATTTTGAGGGTCAAAAAATGCATAGGTCTAAAGACATGTGGATTTTTCAGATGCGCGTCGTCCTCTTTGAAACAAAAAAAAAATAGACCCAAATCGGAGTTGGTATGCAAAAGTTAAGCCAGTTTTACTAAACGCTGCACGAACCCTTCTTCTTCTCGGACTCAAAATCCGAACTGATGCCCTAGGATTTCCGCGGCAAACAAACTCGACCGCTATAACCAGGACAAGACTCAATCTAGACTCGGCAACATAATGACACAGCAGGGGACAACAATTCAATAAAGCAAAAACCGAAAGAAAGTGCAAAGGATCAAAGGGGTTTGGACAGCGGAAACAACGACAGCGACGAACACAAATATTTTTAGGGCCAATCTTTTTTGGACACAAGGATGATGGAAAACTAACCAATGGGGAAAATACGAATTACCTAACAGGCAACGCAGCTCAGATACCACTTGATGCGCCAACGGCCCGATCTTCCGATAGGTTCTACTTTTGCGGAACGGAGACGTTCGCGTTCCAAGGGCTTCCAATCAGTGGAGATTGAATCCATGCAATCGCTACACCCATGCACCTGTCGTTATCAACCGTGCTCAAGCCTGGATGACCTAACCACAAAGGTTAATTCCTGCTCGCAGTAGAAGAAACGAGCAAGAACGAGAAAGAAAACAATCTGACAATTCAAACGATCAAGTTGAGGTTATCTTTTTCACCAAACCAGGTCTTGTGACACTACTCCGATGAACAAGTGTTTCATATGCTTGGGGAACAAACTTAGCAAATAACCTAACCCTAAAAGTAGCGGCGGCTAAGTATATATAAGGGCGAGTTACAAAAAGTGATCAATCAACGTTTCTGATGCGAAGTCTGCAACAGCAGCAACTTTTCGCATTTATTTGGAGGCCTTCCCGAATGAATCCGAAGGTGGGCTTGTATTCAATAGATAGATCTTGAAATAAGCTTTCCAACAAGTGGTGGCTCAGCCCAAACGGACTTCGTATGAGGAAGTTATGGCCTTTTTAGTCCGGCGCTGTCAGGCTGACTCCGAGACGAGTTGTAGTCCGAATTGAAGTGCACGGGCGGCATCAATTGGGCTTGTACTTTAGTTGAACATGGCTTGTAGATATTCAAGTTGTGTATGAGGTCTCCTTGAGTTAACATCTCCTCTCCCATGCTCCTAAGTAACAACACATCACAAGGAAAATTATGCAGTAGCACATTCTCAATAGAACAAGTATTATCACCTAAGAATGAGCTCACATTGTAATTGAGTTGTTTTGCTCGGGCTCGTGTTATTGGACCAAGAGTTAAAGTTGTATCCATAGGAGTTATGTCCACATCATATGGGTAGAGTGAAATATTTTTATAGGTACATTTAGATCATTTTCTGTAAATATTTGCAGGTTAGTATTATTGGGAGAGCTAAGTTTAGAATAGTAATAATTTTGTTGGTTCTAGCAGGTTAGTAATATTAGTGTAGAAATATTGCTATTTTTTCATTTGTAGTGATTTGATCGCGGATTAGGTTCGCTCCGACATTTTGAGAATAATTCGTAAAACGTAGCCAGATAGTATGAAGTGGAGAAGTAAAATCTACGGACATTTTAAGCAAATTATGCATTGAATTGTAGAGCAGCTATAGCTATGGGTAGATGAAAAATATTTATGTAGGTATGTTTATATTTGTACATTGGTATTATTGTTATAGCTATGTTTAGATTAGTAATGTTTGTGTTGCTGCATGGAGGTTAGTAATATTATTGTACATATATTGATATTTTTGTATTTGTAGTGCTGTGATCGTGGTTTAGGTTCGCCCCAACATGTTGGTAATAATTCATAAAACGTTGTCGGGTAGTATGAAGTTGAGAAGTAAAATTTGGGGACATTTGAATCAATTTGTATATAGAAGTGTATAGCAGGTTCACATCATTCGTAGTCATATTTTCCCTATTAGGTTTGTAATTCTTTAAGTTCATTATATATAGCATGACATAATGCCGATATGGCGTGTGCGTAATAACAATCGTGTCACAAATGTGCCGTAGGTACGGATGATCGAGACCATTGAAAAATATAATATGGAGAAGGAGTTTCACACATTGGGGCCCAAGGGGTGGAACTAGGTTATTTTCCAAGTGTGATAGGCAGTTTGTCGTGCGCAGGGGAGCATCCTTGGGGCACTGTTAGGAGATGGTTGTACAACATATTCTCATTGGACCCTGATCTAAGTGATCTGAAGTTGCATTGTGTCGGATGTCGTTCACGGAGTGCATGTCTTGAGTTCTTGACCAAGGGGTCAAGTCGTGGAGCTCTTATATCTTTGTAATACCGCCCGTTATTGTGAAGGCCCATGTGGAGTGGTGGTGGGATTAGTCCCACATTGCTTGCACAAAGTGAGTTGTAATAGTATATAATGCCTGTTGGGTCTAAACATAACACCTCTGAGTTAACCCTTTTACACGAAGCGAGGATGAAAGTGTAAGTGAGTGCTATGCATGCGTAGGTTCGCCCTATGGTAGGCTGGACTTCGAGCTAATTTGGGCCAGGGTGTTACATATGGTATCAGAGCATCAACCTTCGCTGCACGGGCGCGTGTGGGACTAGGGCGCGGGCATATGGCGCATGGTGCGTGTGGGCCCAGAGTAGCCACACGGCATGGCATATGTGCCGGCACTGGACGCACGATCGTGTACTGAGGGGTGGTTCTGGGTATCTGCCCTCACCCCGGCCCGTTATTGTGAAGGCCCATGTGGCCCATGTGGAGTGGTGGTGGGATTAGTCCCACATTGCTTGCACAAAGTGAGTTGTAGTCGTATATAATGCCTGTTGGGTCTAAACATAGCACTTCCGGGTTAACTCATTTACACGAAGCGAGGACGAAAGTGTAAGTGGGGTGCTATGCATACGTAGGTCCGCCCTATGGTAGGCTGGACTTTGAGCTAATTTGGGCCAGGGTGTTACAGATGATATTAGATCAGTAATACCCCGGCCCGTTATTGTGACGACCCATGTGGCCCATGTGGAGTGGTGGTGGGATTAGTCCCACATTGCTTGCACAAAGTGAGTTGTAGCAGTATATAATGCCTATTGGGTCTAAACATAGCACCTCCAGGACTCTGAGCTAATTTGGGTCAGGGTGTTACAGATGGTATCAGATCATCAAACTTCGCTGCACATGCGTGTGTGGGACAAGGGCGCGGGCATATGGCGCATGGCGCGTGTGGGCCCGCAGTGGCCACACGGCATGGCATATGTGCTGGCACTGGATGCACGGCCGTGTACTAACGGGTGGTTCTGGGTATCTGCCCTGTATACGGTTTGCTGCCGAGGGCATCAGCCCTTAAGGAGGGTGAGTGTAATACCCCAGCCTGTTATTCTGAAGGCCCATTTGGCCCATGTGGAGTGGTGGTGGGATTAGTTCCACATTGCTTGCACAAAGTGAGTTGTAGTAGTATATAATGCTTGTTGGATCTAAACATAGCACCTTCGGGTTAACCCTTTTACACGAAGCAAGGACAAAAGTGTAAGTGGGGTGCTATGCATGCGTAGGTGCGCCCTATGGTAGGCTGGACTTTGTGCTAATTTGGGCCAGGGTGTTACAGATGTTATTAGAGCAGTGTAATACCCCGGCCCGTTATTGTGAAGGCCCATGTGGCCCATGTGGAGTGGTGGTGGGATTAGTCCCACATTGCTTGCACAAAGTGAGTTGTAGCAGTATATAATGCCTGTTGGGTCTAAACATAGCACCTCCGGGTTAACCCTTTTACACGTAGCGAGGACAAAAGTGTAAGTGGGGTGCTATGCATGCGTAGGTTCGCCCTATGGTAGGCTAGACTTTACCTTATTTGGGCCAGGGTGTTACAGATGGTATTAGAGCATCAACGTTCGCTGCACGGGTGCGTGTGGGACAGGGGCGTGGGCATATGGCGCATGGCGCCTGTGGGCCCGGAGTGGCCACACGGCATGGCATATGTGCCGTCACTGGACGCACGGCCTTGTACTGAGGGGTGGTTTTGGGTATCTGCCGTGTATACGGTGTGCTGCCGAGGGCGTCATCCCTTAATGGGGGAGGTGAGTGCAATACCCTGGCCCATTATTGTGAAGGCCATGTGGAGTGGTGGTGGGATTAGTCCCACATTGCTTGCACAAAGTGAGTTGTAGCAGTATATAATGCCTGTTGGGTCTAAACATAGCACCTTCGGGTTAACCCTTTTACACGAAGCGAGGATGAAAGTGTAAGTGGGGTGCTATGCATGTGTAGGTCCGCCCTATGGTAGGCTGGACTTTGAGCTAATTTGGACAAGGGTGTTACATATACGGGTTTTAAAGGAAAGAGGATGGCCTCTAGTGTTGTTGGCACAAGCATTTCAGAGAGTTGCTTTTGGCCATGCGATGGTAGAGAAGGCCGTGGATGCTATTGCAGAGTAAGTTGGGGAGTCCAGCCTCAGTCATACATCCTTATTGAGCTATGATGTGGGTGAGGGGGAGGAGATAGTGCAAGATGAACAAGATGACGCTCCCTTACCGCAGATGCAAGAACCCATGGACATTGCGGACGAAGGGGAACATATAGAAGGGTTGGTGGAAAGAGTAGAGGCAAAGGACCAGGTTAAAGCCAGTTATGTCACACGCGTCGTACCTCGAGTACATCGTGATGTTCAACCAGCTGACGGATGATCGTGTGATCTGGAGACCATACCTAATGGAGTACGTAGCTGCGCAAGCACCCTCTGGCCTCTCCGTGCAGTGCACTCGCGACGCCGCCTTCTGTCTCACCTGTTGATGAAGACCCAACCTGCTGTTGAGCAAAGGTGGCCCAATTTTTCACGGTACAACGACGATAGCTTCGTGACGCTCGCACTCGAACGGCAAAAGAGCCAATTCAAAAGCGAGAAACTGGTCACACAAACCGCGATCAACACAAGAACGCGAATTGAGTGGAGGAATCGTATAGATTTAGCGGACAATCACAAGAGCATGCCGTTCTTGACTTGCTCCAACACTAACAAACCCAAGAACGGGAAGAACTTATCAAGAACACATGGTATTTGTGCCACAAATAACCATGGCTTATGCTGTCTATTTCTGATCATCCAAAAGTCCGTCCCAGATGGAATATATAAGTATTTATACTAGGAACATCCCTCCTATCTTAGATGTGAAACTATACAAGAAACTAAAGGAGTTTTCTTGGGTAGATAAAAGGTTTAATGCCTTGGAAGTTGGACAGCAAGATATGGTCTCGCGCAGCTTTTGACAGCCTGTGCAACTCCCACCAGAACAGTCATAACTCCCACCTTGGAAGTCCAAATGATGCACGGTTTGAAATGCTAGAAACTAGACTTCAATATCTTTTCGTCCATATAGCCCAAGGTATGTTATTTGTCGTTATTAACAGCAGCATCATGATCAAATGGATGGACAGATTTGAGTGAACCAACCTTGCTCATGTAACTCTTCTTTGCCTTCCATTCCAATGGATCGCTGTCAATAATTCTAACAAATATGGATCCAAATAGAATTCCTTTCTCAGGTGACATATTTCCAAAAGAAAGGGATATTACTCCTTGTGGATGCATGACCAAGTCACCTTTCTTCTCTCCAAGGTTTGCATTGCAATTCTCAGCATGTAGCACATTATCAACACAACTTGCATCGGTCTTGTGACTCACTTGCACTTTAGCAGCAGCAAAACAAGTAATGTGATTATTTGTAGACTTAGATTCATGAGACGATACAACAATAGAGGATATATCCGCATCACCTGTTGTCACCTAGCGTTCGATGTGTTCGTGGATACGTACACGGTTCACCAAGTGATGCGCCAATTTGGACTTTGCCAGGTTTTCCCGGTCCCCACAGGTGTCGTCATACCATCTCCACTCATGAGTTTTCTATTCCGCCTTCTTCCGGTTGGTTATATGTTTCTTTAATAAACTAATGATGTGCACATGTTACTTATTTTTCCACGTAAACAAGAAAGGATCTCTCAGGGATTGCAGGCTGGACACAACGCATGTAGACTCACGTTCAACAGTGGTCCCATGCATTGGAGGACATCCATCAAGAGGCCGCCCCTTACGACGACTACATTCGGTGGTACGCTACATGGACATGTGTCAAAGTTGTATGTGTCATGGAGGCCCTCCTAGGCACGTGGCAACCACGACGGACACGTACCTGACGTAGCCGAACTCGGCCTTCCATCACTCGATGAGTCAATTGATGTGATGAAAAATATGTACCTACGAATGCTTTCTTCTAATGGAACATATTTATATTTGCATGCAGAGCGACCTTACTAGGGAGGTGAACACCGAGGCGGTCGCACATAGGTCTGCACTTAGCTTCGGTCATGCGTTGGAGGCCATGTTGGAGTAGGTCTGAGGGATGGTGGACTGGGTGATCGTGAAGTCTCGGTGCATCGTCGAGCTGACGTCGTGCAGGAGGCCTAGGGAGGAGGACATCGTTCCATGTGTCGGCCGCTCATTCTCGATACGCGGACGACATACCCAACACGCGCAGCTTGCGCACCACGTGATGTACCTCCTCCCGACGTGGTGGGGGGCTCGAGCTGGCAGCGAGACACATCGTACAGCCGGATGTTCCCAAGTAAACCTTTGGTTCTTATTCGTATTTAACAAATTCTTCATAATTCGCACATGTAGTTCTAATGCCGTCAAGTTTTTTTGTATGCAGCCGACGTTTCAGACGTCGATAATGACAACATCCTCCAGTACGGCCATGCCACCTCGAACGCTGGTGATGACAATGTCAACTACCACTGGATTGTTGACATCCCCAGGAGCCCACAAGGGTTGTGCTTGGTCAATCACAACTATCCGGTGCACCTAGAGCCAGCTAGTTAGCCCAGCCAGCGTACACTACACCGCCTGCACCTACACGTCCTATCAGGAGAACCAGAGGATAGGCTCCGGACCAGCTGATGTATATGTCGGGACATGTTTAGCGCCGTGGGAGGGCTGGGGCTGTACGAGGGGTCGCACCGCGCAAGAACCGCTGATAGTTTTTTTGTTCTTTCATAACTTATATACTGTACGAACATATATTTTTCGTTAGTTCATAACTTTTGTTCTTTCATGACTTACTCTTCGCACATGTTTTGTCGTATTGAATTGTTCCTTGCTTACCAATTTGTTACTTCCTATTGCCCAATTATCTACGCATGCATGCTCACGAGTAACGAACGATTGCCAATAACGATAACAATGGACGTGACAACATAGTCTCACCTAGTTTACCACATCGAACATGCTATGGTAGGGCGAATTGAGCAGATGAAGTCAACATCTATGTCAAGCCGATTGGAAAACATGAAGCCAACAGCTTTGTTAGGACGATTTGACAACAAGCATCCATCATCTTTTTTAGCCTGATTGTACAACATACTGCCTATTGCTTTCTCAGCTCGATTTGAAAACACACTGCCCCCGCTTCCTGAGAGCGAAGTGAAAACACATTGCCTATTTCTTTGTTAGCCTGATTTGACAACACTCTGCCTACCACTTTCTCAAACCGAAGCGATAATACGCTGCAGCCAGCTTTGTCAGACCAAATGGAGGACATGCTGCCCCCACTCTACCAGCCCTGCATCAACTACACACTGCCTATAAAATCACCAGCCACCCAAGCAGCACTACTTTAGTAGCCCAACCTCCACTCCATTGCAATGACAGACAGAGGAGGCATCTCAAGTCGTGGGAGGGATAGACGGGGAAGACAGGGTCATACTGTACCTCGACGCCCTGACCCTTCATGGTTTCGGGGCTACGACCCTTCACTCGAGGTCCATCAAATCTACGGTACCCAAGACCCCGATCCCCCAGCCCAGATCTTCCCATTAAAACAAGGGACTACTACAACCCCAAAAATCCAATCCACGATGGCCTCCCACTCCGCCCCCTGAAGTAGCCAACATGCAAGCATGACCTCAACGCCATTGTGCAGGTTTGCGACGAGTCCAATGCTAGCCCAGGACGTCGTTTCTACCGATGCCGTCTATTCTTGGTAACTGCTACAACTCTTATATACCATTCGGCGCATGCCTCGCTATATGACACATACTCTTGCTTGCAGACCACGAATTGCAAATTCACTGAATGGGTGGACCCACCGTATCCCATAGATGCCTAATGTTACATCCACTCATTGCTGTATCGCCTCGACGGAATACGAGAGGACCTCACCGAGGTCAAGAACAAGAACGAACAGCTCCGTAGGAAGAACTTGGAGCTCCAGACCTAGAACAACGACCTACACCGTTCAAGGCTGAAGGAGAGGAACAATGAGGAGGTTGTCCACCTCGGCAGAAACTACCACAATACTGCTGCTACGGCAATGACAGCTGCAGTTGTGCTTGCAACTAACGTGACCAGCAGCCTCGTCCATGCCATCCTGACGATCAACACTCCCTGTGGGTGACGTACGGTTACTCATTCGAGCTTTAACGTCCTATGCCTATAAAGCGTCGCACTTGTATCGTACTTTTGTCCATGTTCGTGGTTGTTCTGTGCCTCCATTTGTACCATCCAAACTACCAATGCGAACATGGGCACCGAACCAAACTGTATTAACAAAATTGTATGTGTCATGTAATTCCCTTGTTTATTATGAAATGATATATTTCATTCATTCCGTTCTGTTCAAACATTAAACATGCAATGAATTTACCAGTTCCGAGAACAACATCAATGGATGTGACAATACAGTCCAACCTGCTTTATCACATAGAATATACAACCTGCTTCCCTCAATGTCACCATTTTGACTGGCAACAGAACTCTATCGCCACATGAACTGGCAACATATTTATGTTGCCATTTTAAAAGGCGACAGAGTTCTGTCGCTATTTCAAGTGGCGACAGAGTTCTATCGCTAATCAAAATAGCGACAGAGATCCTATGTGACATCCACATCATTAAATTGCCATTCTGAATGGCGATAGAACTCTGTCGCTATTCAGGACAGCGATAGTAGCCTACTTCTGTTATTTTTTTTGGCTTATTATTTTTGTAATTTTTTATTTTTCATGTATTATTTTTTAAAAATTCGATTGTAACAACGGGATGCTAAGCATGCAGTGAAATCTAGTGGACACAGTGGGAGGAAGAGGTCTATGAAAATAGTAGGGACACGTGAAGCTGAGCGTCCGGTTATTTTTTTGGGGGAAATCAAGATATCCCACTCCATTCATTGGTAGGCCCACACTGAAGGGGAACGGGTAGGCTACTCTAGTGAAAAATCAAAATTTTCTACCGCGTAACCAACAAACTACTGTAAGTTATAGATCACGAAATTACCACTAGACGCGCAGACTCATAGCGAAATTAGAGTCAATGTAGCGTGTTGGTGTGGTTTTAGTCGTATTAGCATCGCGCCTCCTCCAACAGCTCCTCGTGACCGTCGCAGGTTGTGGATCATCCTCGTCACCGTCACAGGTTGTGGACTGTCAGGACTCGAATATACAAATCCGGATCCTCTTTGTATATCGCACTTATCCAGGATCACGCTAGTGCACACAGGCTCAACATAGATGAATATCACAATCATACACAACAAAAACATAATAAAAAATATAATATATTAAATATTAACCTGTTGACTGACCTTATGGTCGAACTTACATGAATATGCCTCACAAGGCAAAACTGTGAATAACAAATTAAACTGCAGTGAAATGAAAATATAGATAAACCCCTTAGTATACCACAGACAATTGACAAGGCTCACCCTAAACATTCGTATCCTCCTGATTCTCCTCTTCCAAAGCTGGTTTAGACTCTTCCTCAACTGGTGATTTGTTGTTGGCATGGGTAAGTACTTAAAGCAGTCAACAAGTTGTGCATAGAATGCAATTCAAAAATAACTATATGCAAGGCTTATTCCAATGGAATGGCTGAGATGGTTATTTTGTAGTAAAGCAGCATTTATAAATGAATACAGTAGATAGATTGAAAAGACAATAAAATAAATAACAGTAATAGGTAATTTGCAGGTATTTCTCAAGTAAATATGGCATCCAGCCCTAAGTCATATTCAACTTTCCAATGGTATCCAGCCTTCCCATCCAAATTTTTATTTTTACAAAATCTAAACCTTGACTATAATTCTTGAGCATTACTCAATACCACGAGCACAGCTATCTGAATAGATTTTACACTCTGCAGAGGTTATGCGCTTTACCCACACGACATGATTATCTCCATTTGCCTGGCCATTAGCACACTTCCTTTGGTGTGCTGGCAGATAAATCATAACAAAGCCTTTACAATGCTTTGGCTTAACCCAGTACTACCCGCTAAGGTTTCAACACTAAAGGGACTGGTTACCACAATCAGGGCCCCCCTCTTGCGCCATGTGAGTTTCATCATTCAGTCGGACCTCACACCACACTGGTAGACTGAAGTTAAGACATTGCAAATTAATCAGCTAGGTCCGTCCCATTCCAGACATGTGGTTGCATGTTTGACTCAGGTAAATGCTTGCAAGGTTAAGTCCTTAAGATGACTGAGGCAAGACTTCCACAAACCCTCTACCCTTCTGCTCCACCTTGGCACACTGTCCCTTGCTACTTGCTCCAATCTAAATGATTACCCCAGTTGATTACCAAGCACCATGTGCCATCAACAAGCCAACATCATTGCGTGACAACCCTGTCACTACAATTCAACATCATTGTGTGACAACACCTGATATACCAATTCCATAAACATGTTTCATATTCCATTAGTCAAGATTAAGTTGATATTTCATAGTCATGAGTTATACATGGCATGGCTAAGCAAACTAGCACGGTCTAACCAACCCATGTTGATTTCTAAAATTGACCAACTAGTAATGAACCTTCCTAGGGTGACAAATAATCATGGCATACAAATGACAAGGTAGGTATATTCTAATTGGGTTGAAAAACTAGATCCCAAACTATTTGAAAGCAATTGCACACATGAAACATCATGCAATAATTTAAATAAATATAGCAGTTTTGTAAAACTGGGTTCAACATGATCAAATCACAACTTGTCTTGGAAAAGCCCTTGTTCTTGCTCTGGACCTTGGTCTTGAGTCAACGATTCTCCCTTGGACGCTCCAAGCACTTTGACGTCTACACGTAACGAGAGAAAACACCAAAATAGAAAGCAAACAAATTCTAAAAATAAAAAAAGTTCACCATTAAATATATCTCAATTTTATAAATTTTTAGAATTTTTAATCGCCTCAATCGGAGTTCTTATGAAGAAGAACGGGCTCTCGAAAGATTTGAATAAAAGAAAAATCAGAAAATAGGAAATTAATAATTTTCTCAAATTATTTTACGATTGAAAAACCTATTTATGATGTCACTACTGACGTCAACATAAAAATAAAATAATTTTAAAAATTTCAACGCTAACACATGGCCTTTGGTCCATAGACCACGCTCATAGACCGATCTAGTCCACCATGGACTCAGTGCACAAAACAGTGCAACTTGTCACGTGGGACCGGATGACGTGGCTAGCTGACTGGGTTTCACACGTAAGCACAGAGTCCTGCATGGCGCCGACTCAGCTGATGATGTGGTCTCCACGCGTCGCACATTGATACTTGACACGTCGGCAAAGGCGACACGGAGGCCTATGGTCCTCGATGGCGACCGGCGACAGTAGCTACGGCGAGATCTTGGCTTTGCGGATCTGATGGCATGCTCAAATTAGTTGGCGGCGAGCTCAAACAATGGCGGCACATAAGGTTCTAAGGCCGAGCAACGCTCCGGTATCGGGACCCGAATATGCAAATCCGAACCCTCTTTGTATACTACACTAGTCTAGGATCATGCTAGTGCACACATGCTCAACATAGATGAATATCACAATCATACACAACGAAAACATAATAAAAGACTTCATATATTAAATATTAAACTCTTGAATGACCTTATGGCCAACTTACATGACTTTGCCTCACAAGGCTAAACTGAATAACAAGTTAAACTGCAGCGGAATGAATACGTAGATGACCCCACAGTATACCATAGGCAAATGACAAAGCTCGCATCCTAAACGTTTGTCTCCTCCTCGTACTCCTCTTCAATAATTGATGTAGACTCCTTCTCAACTGGTGATTTAATTGTTGGCAAGGGCAAGCACTCAACAAATTGTGCACATAATGCAATTCTAACATAACTATATGCAAGGCTTATTCCAAAAGAATGGCTAACATGGCAATTTTGTAGTAAAGCAGCATTTATAAGTGAATACAGTAAATAGATTGAAACAGTAAAACAAATAACAGTATTTAATAACTTTTACCATATTCCAAGTAAACAAGGCATCAGCCTAAGTCAAATTCCAAACTTTCTATTAACATCCAGCCTTTCCATCTAAGATTTCATTTTATAAAATTTAACCTTTGACTGTAATCCTCGAGCATTGCTCAATACCACGAGCACTGCTATCCGAATAGATTTACACTCTGCAGAGGTTATCACTTTACCCACATGATACAACCATACACCACAAAGGCGAGTGATCATAACAAAACCTTTCAAAAACCTTTATCCCAACTCTGACCCTCCTGTATGCCGTACACTATCCCTTCCCTCATCGGAGGTGAAGGTTAAGACCGACATACCGTTAGATTGATGTGTGACACCACATCCTCCGCTATAACTACACTTCCATGTAAGCACGCTTTTGTGTGATTTTCCACCTGAGGTATCATATGTCAGGATATCGGTAATCATGCTTAGTTAGGTCTGTCCCATTGCAGAACATGTGGTTGCTTGATTGACTCAGTTCAAAGGCTCGCAAGGTTAAGTCCTTAAAATGACCGAGGAAAGATTTCCACTAACCCTCTGCCATTCCTGGCCCACCTTGGCACACTGTCCTTTGCCACTTGCCCCAATCTAAATTATTTACAACCCCAATTGATTACCATGCACCACGTGCCATCAACAAGTCAACATCGTTTCGTGACATACGTCACTGCAACTCAACATCATTGTGTGATAACACCCAACACACCTTTCATAAACATGTTCCATATTCCATTAGTCAAGATTCATTTTTGATATTCCAAAAGACATGAGTTAACGTGGCATGGCTAAGCAAACTAAGCATGGTCTAACCAACCCATGTTGATTACTAATATTAACCAACTAGTAATGAACCATCCTGGGGTGACAATTAATCATGGTATACAAATGACAAGGTAGGGTATAACTCAATTGGACTGATGAACTAAATCCCAATCTAACTTGAAACAGTGATACACATAAAATATCATGTAATAATGTAAATCAATATAGTAGTTTTTGTAAACTGGGTTCAACATGATCAAAGCACAACTTGCCTTAGTAAAACCCTTATTCTTGCTTTGGACCATGTTCTTGAATCAACGATTCCTCCTCGGACGCTCCGAGCAATTCGACGTCTTCACGAAACAAGAGAGAAAACCAAATAAATACCAAAATAGAGTGAAAAAACTTCAAAAATAAAATAAAATTCACCATTAAATAGATCTCAATTTTACAAATTGATAGAAATTTGAATCACCTCAATCGGAGCTCGTATGAGTGAGAACAGGCTCGTAGATGATTCAAAAATCTAAGAATCAAAAAATTGGAAAAACAATATTTAACCTAATTATTTTTTTATTGAAAATTCACTCTATTGCATCACTGTGACATCGGCATGATGTCATCGCATTGTGGCATTGACACATGGCTCTCTGGTCCATGCTCTTGGTACACGGGACCAGATCCATCCATCGTGGACTCGGTGCACCGACCTGCCTCACCAACACGCGGGCCCACACTAGCTAACGTACGCTCACACGCGTGCGATGAGCAGATGTCCAGGCGGTGCCACCTCAGCTCCGAGCGTTCGCCTGGCATCGAGCTGGCTGCCACATATCACTCATCCGGCCTCGCCATCTCGGCCGCGGCGGCACAATGCCCTAGGGTCACTGGCGGTGAGCGCAAAAGCCACCTAGCGCGAGCTATCATTAGCATGAACTCGGTGATTAGGTCGAATCGGGATTTTGCGCATGGAAACTAGGGCGGCGGCGTCTTCTCCTCCAGCGGTGGTGACCTCCACGGTGTTCTCCTTCTCCAGCGAGCTTCTGGTGAACCAAGGCACACAAGGGATGCTCTGGACGACGGCGAACCGGATGCGAGTGGTCTCGGACTTCGCAGTGGCTTGACGATGACGAATCAGTGTTCTCTTCCTTGCGGTGATGTTTCTCAAGAATCTCAGATTGCGGTGGAATGGTGGCGATTTCCGAGGAACTACCTTAGGGCTGTGGTTGCGAACGGACTGGTGACGCCGATGCGTTACTTAAATAGCCAAGGAACCCCATAGCATGGTCGGATTGTACATGGAGTCCGCCATTACTACGGGAAGGAGTTCGAACCAAACTCGAGAAGACGACTGACGAGATGCGGCCACGTGTTACTGTGAACGGTCAAGATCTCGTCAGGCGTCCTTATCCTAACCGCTCATGCATAACTTTCCAACGGCCAAGATTCGGTGGAGTCCTGAACCGATACGCCTTGATCATGATCGTTTGATCCAAATCCGATGGTAGCCAAAGAAGTGAATCGCTTCGGGTGAAAATGGCCACTTGATTGCAATCCAATGGTCCAAGCACTTGCACGCACGCGGCTTACGGATAGCCGTGCGATCACAATCTAATGATCATCGTCTCAGCTCCTAGAAACAGGCCGATGGCCCGCAAGCACAGCAACAGGCTCCAGCCCAAAACTATTTTAAAAGATTTTATCAGGATTTTCCTTTTAAAATAATTCTAGAAAAATAAAATAAATTCATAAAATCCATAAAATGCGGAAATAAAACAATAAATTACTAAAAAGCAAAAATTGAGATTTAACAAACCTCCCCCCTTAACAGAATCTTGACCCTGAGATTCAGGGCTAACTAGAGAATAGTTTAGGAAATCCTGACTTCAAATCCTCTTGACGCTTCTAGGTAGCTTCACTCTATGAATGGTTACTCCACTGCACTCTGCAGAAGCGAGTTGACCTGTTTCTGGTCTTGCGCTCTATAACATCCAAAATCTTAATCGGTTGCTCTTTGTAAGTCAAATCTTTATGTAGCTCAATTGCCTCCAAAGGGGTCTGCTCTGCTGGCACTCTGAGACACTTCTTAAGCTGTGACACGTGGAACACATCATGCACTCCTGCCAACGACTACCACAACTGTAACTGATAAGCAACCTCCCCTTGATGGCCTAAGTTCTTGAATGAACCAACATATCTTAGCGCAAGCTTCCCTTTAGTGTGAAACCTTTTGACACTATTAAGAGGGGTAACTCTGAGATATACAAAATCATCTAGCTCAAAGCTCAACTCTCGATGGCGATTATCAACATAACTCTTCTGCCTAGACTGAACCACTTTCAATCTTTCTTTGATCATAGAAATTTGCTCTTCCGCTTCCTTAAGAATATCAGGCCCAAATACCAAAAACTCTCCCATCTCATTCCAATTCAACGGAGTATGATAAGCACGACCATATAAAACTTCCAACAGCGACATTTTCAAACTAGCCTGATAACTGTTATTATAACTGAATTCTGCATATGGTAAATATTTGTCCCACGAAGTAGCATAAGATAATGCACAACTCTCATCATATATTCCATAATCTAATTAACTCTCTCAGTCTGACCATCTGTCTGCGAATGATATGCTGTGATGAAATTCAAATGGGTTCCCATAGCTTCATGCAGCTTATTCCAAAATATCGAGGTAAATTGGGTACCTCTGTTTGACACTATCTTCTTGGGCACACCATGCAAACAAACAATCCTTGACATATATAGCTCAGCCAAACGTTCTTCCGAGTAAGTCGTCTTAACTAGTATGAAATGAGCAACTTTGGTCAATCGATCAACGATGACCCATATGGAATCATAACCACTCTGGGTTCTAGGCAAACCAGTAATAAAATCCATACTAATTTTCTCCCACTTCCATTCAGGAATTTTTAATGACTGTAACAAACTAGCAGGTCTCTGATGTATTGCCTTGACTATCTGACATACATCACATAAAGCAACATGCTCAGCAACTTCACGCTTCATATTAGGCCACCAAAACCTTTCCTTAAGGTCTTTATACATCTTAGCACTTCCTAGATGAATAGAATACCTTGAATCATGAGCTTCTTCCATAATCAACTTCTTAAGCTCCTTCTTGTTCGATACACAAATTCGGCCTTTAAACCACATGATACCTTGATCATCCAAAGTAAAATACTTGGCGAAGCCTTCATCCTTCTTAGACTTGATCCTGTTGATCTTTCCATCATCCTTCTGACTTTCTCTGATCTGATCTTCTAATGTCGGCTTTACTTCCAATGTAGCTAGAAATCCTTCTGGAACCACATCCATTTCAACTTATGTAGTTCCTTGCATAACTCAAACTGATTTTCATGAACAAGCATACTGGCAATGTGGCTCTTACGACTCAAAGCATCAGCTTCCATGTTAGCTTTTCCAAGATGATAATGGATTCCAACATTATAATCATTTATCAACTCCAGCCATCTACTCTGTCTCATGTTGAGATCTGATTGCGTAAATATATACTTTAGACTCTTATGGTCTGTATATATCTCACATTTATTTCCAATGAGATAATGACATCATATTTTCGAAGCATGCACTACGGCAGCTAATTCTAGATCATGCGTTGGATAATTTTCCTCATGCAGCCTCAACTGCCTCGACGCATATGCAACAACCTTGCCATTCTACATCAGTACACATCCAAGACCTTGTCTAAAAGTATCACAATATATATCAAAACTATTCTGCACATCTAGCAACACTAACACTTGTGCTGTCGTCAGACGCTTCTTCAATTCCAGAAAACTCCTTTTGTAGTCTGACTTCCATGCAAACTGTCGAATATCTAAATATGGGGTATGAGTACGTACATGAAATACAAAGACTATAACATATATGCTCAAGCAAGCATCTAGCAATGAACTTCTGGATAATGAGCTTCAACAGGTCATATACTTCAAACCGCTGAACAAAATTTTACGTTCTTATACTATAATGAAACTTTAGACAAAACTCTATATTTTTCACAACTACCAGACCCTCTGAAATTGACCATAGGTGCCCCAAAAATCGACCCGAAGATCGAACTAGCAATCTACCCGAATCTGAACCTTCCCAAAATCAATCTTTTGAACAACCCGACTCACTACCAACAAGAAACCACCATAATTCCATCCTATCACAGCATCAACATTACAAATAACAGCCTAAGGGTCTTACCTTCACCCGAAGACTCGATGAAGCGGCGACATCGGTGTTCCCCCCATAGATCGCGCGTTCTCCACTCCTCCACGCAACCCAAATCCTAGCCTATGGTCTCCTTAATCCTTAGCACCACCAAGGACAATAGGGAGGTGCTGGTACAGGGATTGGAGAAGCTGCACACCAGAGAGAGGAGGGAGGGGTGGCTCGGGTGGGAAGATTGGAGGGGGAGGGAGGCGACTGGTGGGGAGATGGGAGAGGGAGGTGCGGCAATAGGGGAGGAGGGGTAGGGGGTGTGGCAACCAGTGTGGTGGGGCGGAAGAGGGGAGGGGGTGGCTAAAGGTGGGGGGAGGAAGGTTCTAGGGTTTGGGGGGAAATAGCCCCTCCGATAGGCCCAAAACCTGGCCTACAGGCACAAGTTTGGCCTACAACCGGAGAAACCCCCAAAAATACCCCATAACCTCTCTAAATTAAACCTGGGATATTACATTAGCCCCCCTTATCAGAATTCGACCCCGAATTCTAAGCACACCAACTGCCCAAAAACATAAACACCATAGAAATTAAATCACATGACAACACATTCCTGATGCAAACAACTCAGGATACCTCTCATGCATGTAAGACTCCAAGTCGCTTCCCATTCAAACTTATGCAACCACAACACCTTGACAAAATTTAGGATTCTACTTTTTAATTCCCGCTCTGACTCTCCCAGAATCCACACTGGCTAAGACTCGAATGTGAGATCCTGCTCAATCAACAATGGCTCAAGCGAAACAACATGCTCAGGGTCATGCAAGAACTTCCTCAACATAGACACATGAAACACATTATGCACTCCTTGTATCGATCTAGGAAGCTCCAATTGATAAGCCAATTTTCCAACTCGGGCAACGATAGGGAATGGCCCACCATACCTTGGGCTAAGCTTTCCCCTAGTGCCAAACCAATCAACACCCTTGGAGGTAGATACCCTCAAAAGCACATGGCCACTGTCGGGGATCGGTACCCTCGCCACGTGTAAGCGTCCCCCCGGGGCCCCGTGGTGGCTTTCCGTGGGCCCGAGGGCTCATCTCCGACCTGGGAGGCGCTCTCCCGATGCTCGGGCTTAGGACCAGCGAACTCGGGCACAGGCGTAAAGGCAGGCACCGTTCACCTTGACCTCGACCTCGATGCCTCGACCTCAACACCACCACGACCTTCAGAGAAAAAGGCATCTGCAACATTTTATTTATCTCGTGTAAAAACTCTCCCCTACATGGGAATCAGCATTCTAGCTGCCCCTGCATGGGAACTAGGGTTCAACAGCTCCCGTCAAGCTCTCAACAGCTCCCATCGATCAAGATCCCAATGGCTATTGACGCCCCTCGTCAGCACCTGTCAACTCGCCACGGGCTCCTGACGTCAGCCTCGGGACCAAGCAGCAAGGCTCCCAGAGGGCTACAAAAGCAACGGATTGCCCCGACCAAAACGGCACAACACGAGATGACCAGAAGACACACATAGAACGCGCAACACCCACCAAGAAAAACAACAGAGTGACCCCTGGCTCGGGCCCTGTTTTTGTATTTTCCCACAAAACCATATACACACATTTCACCTCAGGGCAAGACTGGAGTAGAGCTATTACTCGACCCCGGGGGCTCGAACCAGTATAAACCTCATGTCTGGTGTCTCTTCCTCGACGATCTCCCCGTGACGCTAGGTGCCTCTGAACGAGCACGACTTCGGGCCTCGCTCCCGAACGATCTTCTTGCATCCCCCTTTTCTGCAGTCGACGGTCCCGATCGTCGACAGCTGGCGCCCACTGTGGGGCCTGAGTTTCGCTCATTCAGAGTTCTCTACTCCAGCGTCACCGGCACCTTCGGCTTCGATGACGACATGTCACGATCAGCAAAGCTGGACTCGGTTGATGGTCCCGAGTGTGAAGTCTCCACCTCCAGTTCTCGCCTTCGCTGTCGCCGCGTGAACGCCTGACCTTCATGGTCGGCAGCCGTGAGGCGAGCGAGGGGACGAGTGATGGTGGCCTAGAAGCCCCGGAGGAGGCGCGTTGATTGGTCCAGGTTTCCATCAACAAGGCCATCATCGCCCTCCGACGGGAGGGGCGCGAAGGGCTCCGCACCTCGTCCGGACACCGCAGCCCTACTCGCCTGGACGATCCCAGCCGGGAACGTTTGTGGGCCATCGCCCGGGTCATGGCTGACCCTACCTGGGCGGGGTCGGCTCTCTTTCGCTGGTCCCTTGTTGAGGATCTTGGCAGGGCGGTCGACAAGGCCATGCCCTCGCAGCAGGAACGGCACCGGTCCCTCGAGCCTCACTCCCTAAAAAGCGACGGCAGTTCGTCGCACGGCCACCGCCGCTCTCGCCGGTCGGCTCCATATCCTCGAGTCCGGAGCCCGCCGCGGCCGTCCCCGCCTCACCGGGACCCAGGCCCGGCACACGGGTGTCCCCGCGGTTAGCAGAGCGATAGCAACGCTCACTCGAGTAGCGACGCTTTCGAAGGCCTGTCTCCGGATATTCTGCCTAGGCGTCAGAAGGTTCGTGATCGACGCCGTCCTGCCGACACCCTCCTCAACCGCCAGGACCGTCGGGGGGTGCGCCATCGGCTCGAGTTCGATCGCCTCGCCGGTGACGACTCAGACCATAGCAGCGACGATAGCGCTGCCCCAACATACGGTTGCCCAGCGTACTCCGTCGGCCTTCGTCGGGTCATAGATATGGAGATATCAAACCAATAATATGGACAAATGTTGGAGAACATGGAGTTGGATCGACCCACCTTGAGACACTGCGAGAATGTTGTAATCTTCTTATCATCAGTTGGTCTAATATAAAATGTGTATGCTATATCCTTAGACTTGAGGTTGGCGCATGTACTCGAGATGTGTAATGACTTACTTAGGGGTTGCCAAATGCTACTCCGTAACTGGGTAGTTATAAAGGTGGCTTTCATGTTTTTCATGAAGCATGCTGCGAAGCATTGACGATCAAGATAGGATTTTCCCCTCCGTTCAATAGGAGAGATATCTCTAGGCCTCTCGAGTGGTCAGATTTCGGAAATTCATGGCCATACTACTCGCGGTTAAAGAGTTAACCATAGTTGGGGATTCCGAGTCACATGATCGAGAAAGAGTGGTCGAGCTAACTAAACAAGGATGGCATATACTCGCCTTGAGTTTGACCGATATCATGAGGCAAAGGGAAATGCATATAACTAAGCATTGTTTAGGTCCGTCCAATGTGATCTTTACATATAATTCGGAGTCGGCTAGGGACCGCTACTGATTAATGATCGAGTAAGTGTACTTGAGCCATGTCTAGGTATACGTGAACCGATAGGGTCGCACACTTAAAGGGTTGGGACTTCATTCGGATGGTGATCCAAATTTTGATGGATTTTAAGTTCTTAATGAGCCTCTAATGTAGAGCCCATTATGGGGCTTCTATTTAAAGGGAGGAGGTGCTGACTTTAGGGTTAAAAGACACAGTAGGAATTCAGAATTCTAGAAACCCTAGTCGCCACCCCTCCTCCGCCCAAAACCGCGTAGCCGATGCTAGCACTTCGACGCGTGCTGTTCCTGCCTCGTACGTGTGGATACCTTGGAGGCGTTGTTGCGAAGCTTCAACGCTAGGACAATCCACAACCTACGACGGTCACAAGGAGCTATTGGAGGAGGCGCGAGGCTAGTATGACTACATCTACATCACCGCGCTACATCGACACTATTTTTGCTACAGGTCTACGCATCTAGTGGTAATTCTGTGATCTATAACTTACAGTGGTTCATTGGTTACACGGTAAAAAATTTTGATTTTTCGCTAGAGTAGCCTACCTGTTCCCCTACACTTAACCTTGCAAGTCTTTGAACTGAGTCAAATATGCAACCACATATCTGGAATGGGACGGACCTAGCTGATTATTTTGCAATGTCTTAGCTTTGGTACTACTAGTGGTGGCGTGAGTCCCGGGTATACGGTTCAAATCACATGGCACAAGAGGGGGGCCTGTTGCGGTGGTATAACCCTTTAGTGTTGAAAACTTAGCGGGTAGTACTAGGATAAGATAGTGCATTGTAAAGGCTTTGTTATGATTGCTCAATCGTATACTTTTGTATGGTGAGTCACGGTAGATGTGGTGAGTTGAGAGTATCTTGTGGGTAAAGGGTATAACCTCTGCAGAGTTTAAAATCTATTTAGATAGCCGTGCTTGCGGTATTGAGAATTACTCTGGAATTACAATCAAGAGTTAGATTTTTGCAAAATGAAAAATTGGATGGGAAGATTGATTACTGGTGGAAAGTTTGGAATTTGTTAGGGCTAGATTCCATTTTTACTTGAGAAATACCTGCAAATTACTTATTACTTGTCGGGGACTGGTTACCCCACGCAGGCAATGGCCCGCTGGGCCCAAGCTCACCCGACCAAGGACCGAACTCACTCGGCCAAGGACCGAGCTCGCTCGACCTAGGGCCCAGCTCGCTATTGAGGTCAAGCTCGGAGGACTTGGTTGGATTGCAGAAACAGGCAGTTACCGAGTCAAGGAGGGGCCTTAAAAGGTTGAGTTAAGGCGATCGTGGGCAACGGTTCCCAGCGTCGTTATCGCCATACTTCATTGCGCATCATGTTCGGATCTGGCACCACTCCCCTGAGAATCTCGCCTGGCAGTTTTCTATAATGAACTAAGTAGTAGAGGTATAAAGACCTTCCCCTACGTGGAGAAAGGAGAGAGATAGCACACATGACACAAAGAAACAGCCCTCGACCTCGGCTCGAGCACCTCTTGTATTCAACCACAGTGCATCATCGTCTACCTTTCACCTCTGGGCAAGACTGGAGTAGAGCTGTTACCCGTACTGGGGGCTCGAACCAGTATAACTCCTCGTGTCAACCACTCCCTTCCTCTCACTCTGAGCGACGATCAGAGCTCCTCCCTTCGGGTGAGCACGGTCTTGGGCTCAGCTCTCACATCACTCTCACCTACTTCTAATGTCAGGCGATCCCGATCGTCGATAGCTGGCACCCACCGTGGGGCCTGAGAGTTTCACTTGCTCGAAGGAACTTCATCGCTTCCACATCACCAATGCTTTCGTCTTCAAACGTCAACATGTCGCATTCAGCGAGCGCGGACTCGGAGCACAAAAGCTCCACATCCATGTTCTCACCCATGCCACCGCTGTGCGAATGCCTTGCCTTCATGCTCGACAGCCGCGGGGCGAGTGAGGGAGTAGAGGATCATGACCCGGACACCCCGGAGGAGACGCGTCGATTGGCTCGGGTTGCCGTTGACCAGCTATCACCACTCTCCGATGGGAAGATCATGGGGAGAACCGCATCTTGTCCGGGGGGCCTAAACCTGCCTGCCTAGGCGATTTCACCAGTTGGGAACGCTTGCGAGCCATCGTCTGGGTTATGGCCGATCCTGCTCGGGCGAGGTCAGCTCTTTTCGGGCGGGCTCTCGCCGAGGAGCTCGACAAGGTAGACGACGAGGTTGAGCCTTCGCAACGAGGGCGAAGCCGATGCCCTGGGTCTCGCTCTCTGGCGAGCGATGGCAACTCCTCACACGGACGTCGACGCTCTCGCCGGACACCTTCGTACAGATGAGCTTGGAGTCCATCCCAGTCGCTTCCATATTGTCAGGCCCGGAACATAATTCATGAACGTGCTCGACATCGGTGGAGTAACAGCAGCGCCTATTTGAGCAATAGCATGTCCGGAAGCCTTTCTCCGGACATCCTGCCCAGGTGTCAAAATGTCCACGATTGCCTGCGCTATCACGCCGATGACGCCCGCAATCAACGCGGGCTACACCACCGACCTGAGTACGGACGCTACGACGACTGTGACTCCAGCTCCAGCAGTGACGGTCGCCATGCTCGGTGTGGTGCTGCGCCGTCCTACGGCTGCCCAGCATACTCCATCGGCCTCCATCGAGTGCACTGGCCAGCCCGATTTAAACCAGCTGCGATCGAGCGGTTTGACGGGACCAAGAACCCTGACGAGTTCCTCTCGATCTACTTGATCGCGATCCTAGCAGCTGGTGGGGATGAGGCCATGATGGCCAATTACCTACGGTGTTGGACGGCGCGGCGCGCACCTGGCTCTTCAATCAAATGCCTGGCTCCTTCCGATCATGGCACCAAATACAGAACGCTCTTTGTTCCAACTTTCAGAGCTGCTACGAGTGCCCTAGACGGGAGAAGGACCTGGATCGTATCATCCAGGGGAAGAATATGATTATCAACGACTTTGTGCGTTGATTCATCCGCACGAGAAACTCGATCCCGAGCGTCTCCGATGGGGCCGTCATCAAGGCCTTCAAGTTAGGCGTCCGCGATCGGCGCCTCACCGAGGACCTGGAGATCACGGCGAATCTCGACGTCAACAAGCTATTCTGGATGGTGGAGCGATACGTAGACGACGTTGTACGATGGAAGCATGATTATAACTAGGGCAAGCTCGGCTTCAACTTCGACGAGTCCGAACCATCTAACGCCAAGGGCGACGGCTTAGATCCGCACGCCAAAAAGTGAAAGAGAGACCGCGGTAGTGGCGGCAGCAGGCTGCGCTTGGTCGCTGCGATGAACAGTGAGCGTGAGGTGATAGAAGTACGACAGACTGACCAGGGACGGCCGCAACTCAAACAAGAGAGGCCTCCACCTCAGCAAGGGCGACCACGACTTCAATAAACACATCACCGACCCTAGCAGGGACAACATCGACCTGGACCCCAGCGGGGTGACACCCGACCACAGGGCGGCAAAGAACAACCACAGGGCGGCGACGAGTGACCCAGGTACGACTCCGACAAGTTCTTCCTATTCCATAAGGCCCACGGCCACGACCTGCGAAACTGTAGGACCTGGCAAAGCAAGTTGGACACCTTTTACGACGGGCGTGGAGAGATGCCCATGCTCCCGAAGGAGGACGAGCGACCCGACAGGGTCAATGTTGGTGAGGACCTTGAAGACCTCGACCTGGAGTTTCAGTAGGGAGACTGCCGTGTCGATGTAATCTTCGGTAGGTCGTCGGCGTATCAATCTCGGTGTGAGCTCAAAGACGCCGCGCGAACCGTATACCAAGCCTCCGCTGGGAAGCCTGCTGACCAGCCTTGCAAGTGGGCTAGAACCCCGATTGCTTTCTCCTGGGATGATGCTTCCCCAGGAATGTTTAAGCATCTCAAGACTGCTCTGGTCGTGACCCCGACCATAAGCAATACCGTAGTCGAGTGAGTCATGGTCGATGGGGGCAGCTCCCTCAACTTGCTCTTAGAGAGCACACTAGACCGAATGCAGATTCCCCGATCGAAGATCAAGAATGTAGCAGTTCCCTTCTTCGGCGTTGTACCAGGGAGTTCCACCACACCACTCGGGCAAGTGGTTATGCCCATCACCTTCAGCGACTCTGCCAACTTCCGCACCAAGCTGGTTACCTTTGAGGTGGCCAACGGAGACCTTCCCTACAATGCCATACTCGGGCGTTGCAACACACCAAAATTTACCATATTTTAAAATTTGGAGATATTTTGATTTTTGAGAATTATTGGAAATTTATTGGAATTTTTTTGGATTTATTCAATTATGGTCATTCTTGAAATCAATTAAAAATAATATAAAATTATATGGAAAGTTTCATTGGAAATATTTTATTTAAGTTCAGAATGTCTTAATATATTTTCCAAAAATTTTCTGGATTTTTCAGGGCATTTTTGCTATTTATTTTGGCTTTGTTTATTTATCTGATTTATTTTAAATCGAAAATGCTTAAAAAATCGTTTTAACAATCTTCGGGTCGGCCCAGTAGCCGTGCTCAGCCTGCCCAAAGATCTTTCTTGTGACTGCTTGCGATTAAATCGCCGTTGGATCCGGGTCGAACGTTCTTCGGTTTGCCATTTTGTCAGCGTTTGTGGACCGTTGATCCGAGCACACGCGGACGAACTAGATGTTGTGAAGGACCGAAATGGCGAACAGAGGGGGGGTGAATGGTCGCAAATAAAAATTCCCCCAAAATACTCCAACAAAAACCTCGACAAGATCGCTCAAAAGGAATTGTGAAAAACCCGAAAAACTAGACAACTATGTGTACCCCAAGCTTGCATGGATAAGTACCATAAAATATGTGGGGATTTTTGAGTCACAATCCTGGTTGTCTAGTGTCCAAGATAAAGAGGAATCAATTCAAACTCTTGCTTTTAGAAAGGACATCAATTCAAATCACAAAAGTCACTTTCAGAAAAGCAAAAGCAGAATTCCCAGAACTTGTCCTCAATTTGCACAGGAGGTTGGTCGGTTTCTGTAGCTCACAAAATTTTGAGACTTTTTCTCCCTGTGAGAATAAGAGTCTTGAAGAACTCCACCAAATTTCTCCTCAAAAAACCTTACAGAAAAAACACTAAAAATCGAAGAACACAGTCTGGTCAAGAACTTCGAGCAGAACGTTTGGGGCTCGGTTTTCACCTCATGGCGCCCAAACGGTACAACAAGTGAACTCCAAAATTTTTCTACAAGCGGATATCAGAGTCCCGCACCTCCTCCAACAAGAATCACTCAAAAGGATTTTCTATATTTTTACAAAATCAAACACTGACTGCTGCGCGAAGAACAAGTTCAGAACAAAGTTGGAACTTGAAAGAAAAGATGTTCTCTACTCAATCCAAGAGTGCAAAAGAGATGTAAAACCATATGAACACACTCAAAACATCCAAGAACAGCAGCATTTAGAAGGAGGGGAGGCAAATCCAAATTACTTGAAAGTAAATTGCGGGAATGTAATTGCGGAAAGTAAATGCTGAATTTAAATTATGTAAAGTAAAGACATAATGTAAATCATAAAATAAATTCAGAGGTGGATGAATAAAACTTTCATTTCTGGAAGGAGGTTACAAAGCCTCACATTCATGTGGGCAAAGCTCAAATGAGCATCAAAAACCTCAACACCTTCAAGGGAAGGAGGCTACCCCTCCACCCCTATTTATACTACTCTTGGGCCACCTACCACCCTTGGATGAGTCCCTCAACCCTAGAGCACTCATCTAAGGGCTAGGATTAACCCACACACACAGCCATGCAAGGGCTAACCCAAAACCCACACACATACCGGGTTTTCTTGCAGGTTTTCAAAGCATACTACCTAGACCCGCTAACCTATCAACTAGACCTCAATCCGACGGCCCTCATTGATCCACGCGCATCTAGCTAGCATCAACTCCTTTCCTTGTCTTCTTGACTTGCCCGACTCCGTCTCCGATCATCTTCCGCGATCTCCCAACCGTCTGGACCTCAGCGCTCCTCGCCTAGTCCGGTCATCCTTCGCCTCACCATGACCTAGCACCGTCGTCCCTGCAACCATCAAAAACAAGGAAACTCCTCACATAGCAATGCCCACAAAGATGTGCAATAAACCATCCAACTCATCACTACCGCATCCATACGACCAGTCTCGCCACTCTGGCAAAGACAACTCAAATTGCTTCATTTTGAAAATCAATCCAAATCAAACTCAAACTTGAGCACACCTTGCTCAAATAAAGTCAAATACTCATCACAAACATGGATGGACCTCCACATGGTCCTTCAATCTCCCCTTGATGAGTATATTGACAAACCATACAAAAGGCATAAATTTGAGTTTGAAGAAAATGAAGAAGAAAGCAATTTTAGTTGCAAAGTCAAACTTGGTCCAAAGATAGAAATTAGAACCATGACCAAGTTGACGAAGAGGAATTCAGATTTTAGAGTTAAATTTAAGAAAGAGCAAGTTTTCAACAAAAACTCTAAAATCCAACTAAACATGTCAAATGTGATTATGAGATTATGATCCAACGAGTAGTAGCATAGTTTTACAAAGATCATAATAACCAAATAAGCATTCACATTTTATCTTTTAGTGATGCCTTTTCTCGTTATCTCCCCTTTTGGCAATATAGGCATCAATTTTTTTATGTATGCATGAAATGCAATCGAAAGAGCTTTGAGGATTATCCAATTGATCAAAATGGAAGGATATTACACCAAGCTTGTCAATTTGAAAGATGACTAAACTAAGACATGTCCAAGTGCAAATCGAGCTTAGTTTTGAATATTTCATTTTTAGCAAGATTTGACAAGTGCAACACTTAGCTTTAGTTTCAAAATAGAAGAATAGCCACTCTAAGGATCAAAAGGAAAACCTAGAGTTCAACCTACTCAACACGTTGGGGAATCTAGAAGAGCATACAAGGTCCTTGGGCTCATTTATCACTTAATGCAAATTTTGATTTATCATCATACAAGACATAGCGGGTGCAAATGTTTGACATTATTTGCATTCTTTACCCACATATGTCTTTGTTTTTAATTTATTTGCATTTTCTTTTGACAACCAATTGACTCAAGCCGTATCGACCATCTCAAGATGAGCTCTTAAGAGGATGGTCTAGGTCAAACACGATGTATTCAAGTTCATCCCAAGTGCAATGGGAAGCGGTCTTGTGAATACAAGGTGTTGAGTCGTATGTGCACAAGAAGAGTCAATTTTGTTTAATTTTCATTTTTAGCACAACGATTCATGAGCAATTGAAGGACTCTGCATGGATCAAACTAGTTTCACCCAAGTTGCTATAGGGACTCTAGAGAACTCCTAAATTTCTCAAATTATGGCACAAACCTCTAGAGAAGAAACCTAGCAAGTAAAAGCAACAAGTTTCATCAAGTTTTTCATTTAAGGCTTATTTCATTTTTAAGCTTAGCAAGTTAAATGAACTTGGACATACCTAAGCTAGTGATTTTCTTCAAATGATGTAGCATGGTGTATAGCATGAAGAAGAAATCAATTGCATAATAGACAAAGCTCATAAAGCAGAAAATGCAGTCTAAATGCAATGCATGAACAGATTCCCAAACTCCCCTCAACAAATGAATCAATTTTAAGCTCAAATCTGGTTAAAGTTGAGTTATTATCAAGATTAGGCATAAAGAAAACCGAATGAACTCAATAATAACTTGAAAAAGCAGAATGAGGAGAAGAAGTCGAGAAACCGCAAAACTGGATGGCTATAGAGCATAGAAAAGATAGAAGAGACTCACTCTGACTCGGACTCGCTCTTATCTTCCCAGTGGTGACATAGGAAGGCGACTCTAGATCCCAACTAAGGAGTGCACAGGACACTGTCTACCTGGAGGCCCAATACCGCTAGACTTATAAGGCGTGAGGGAACTCAACCTAGAGAGAAGAGAGAACAACTAATCACGCATGATAGCAACCTAAAGCACAAGATAAGAGGTCAATGCAAGGCATGCCGAAGTCTAAGTGAGTGAACTCAACTCAAGAAAACAAGCCCAAAGTCACCCGGAAGAAACACAAAGAAAAGAAAAGTGGAAGAAAACATATAATACATAATATACAAACCAGCTCCCCCTCACGAAAGGCGTAAGGGCTCACGACTCAAGCTCACTCCTCAAGGCAACAAATGCTGGAGCTATCCAAAGGCTTGGTGAAAATATCGGCTAATCAAGGTCACTCTCTCTGAATGAAGCGCGATATCTCCCTTCTCCACATGGTCTCTAAGGAAGTGATATCTAATATCAATGTGCTTGGTCCGGAATGTTGCACTAGGTTTTTAGCAATGCAAATAGCTGAAGTGTTGTCACGAGAAAAGTGGCACACTCTCTATCTCTAACCCATAGTCCCGTAAGGTCGATCTCATCCAGAGCACTGCTCACAACTAGTCGCAGACAACATACTCGGCCTCGGTGGATCAGGCAACTCCTCGGATGCTTCCTAGATGACCAAGAAACAAGAGAAGTGCCAATGAATTGGCAAGTGCGGTGCTCTTCCTATCTATCCTCTGACCCGACAAAGTCGGCATCGAAAAAGGCTCTAAGAGATAGACAAGAAGACGAAGAGTACCAAATACCATAATCGGTGGTAGCACGAAGGTACCAAGATGCGCTTGATCACTGGGCGGTGAGAGGCGCGAGGAGAAGCTTGAAATCGAGCGCACGCACACACAACAAAATGTATGTCCGGCCTCGAAGCGGTGAGGTACAAGAGGAGCCGATCATGCTCAAACTCCTTTTGATCGCAGGCTCACCATCCTCATCGGGCTCGAGGACAGCGATGGTGGCCATAGGAGTCATCACCGGCTTCCCATCGGACATGTCGAAACGCCTCGGAGGTCACGGTATATTTGCCTTGATGCAAGAAAGTACCCTCCAGTCAGCTTGATTTGGAAGCCAAGAAAGTAGCTCAACTCGCCCATCATACTCATCTCAAACTCAGGCTCATCACCTCGTAAAACTGAGACACAAGCGAATGAGATGAGCCACCAAAATTATATCGTCCACATAAATCTGGACAAGAAGAAAATGAGACTCATGGTGTCGATGAGCGAGTTTTGTCTACTATGCCCATTTTGAAGTCATGGTGAGAAGATAAGACTTGAGCCTCTCATACCATGCTCTGGGGCTGCTTGAGTCCATACAAAGCTTTGGAGAGCTTGTATACATGACTCGGAAACTTGGGGTTCTCGAATCTCGGAGGTTGTTTGACATAAACCTCTTCCTCAATATAGCCATTGAGGAATGCACTCTTGACATCCATTTGATAGAGCTTGAAGCCCCAGGATGCGAGAGAATGCAAGCGGGATCCTAATAGCCTCTAGTCTAGCTACGAGGGCAAAGGTCTCCTCAAAGTCAAGACCCTCAACCCGAGAAAAGCCCTGCAACTAGCCTAGCCTTGTTGCGAATGACAACCCCATCCTCACTCTGCTTGTTTTGAACACCCACTTGGTCCCAATGACATTATGACCGGATGGGGCTCGACAAGCGCCATACCTTGTTCCTCTCAAAGTTCTCAAGTTCCTCATGCATAGCATTAATCCACGATTCATCGGATAATGCATGAGAAACATCTTCGGCTCAAAGGAGGCAACGAAGGCAGAGTGGAGGCGGCTGGACAAACCTGATTTTGAGCGAGTGACGCGCTCAAGCAGATCACCAATGATCGATCGGTGGATGAGCTTTCGGATATGACGGGAGGACCGAGCGTAGTGGCCTCTACCTCATGCATGTAAGAGGTAGGAGCGAGCCACTCACCAAGGAGAGTCGGAAGGCAAGGGTGGTCACTCGAGGTGCGAGAATGGAAACAGAGGCACCTCGGGTATAGAGGAACTGGATCCGTGGAACACCATCATCTCCATCATCCTCATCTTCTACAAAGATGGTCTCGGAGGGATAAGAAGAGCTCAAACATCGAGGTCTAGCTCTGGGCTAGCCTCATCGAAGGTCACATCACGGTCTCTATGATCCTATGCGCATCAACACTCCAGCACCCTATAGCTACGAGAAGAAGTCGAGTAACCTAGAAAGATACCATCGGAAGAGCGAGACTCAAACTTATCTAGGTTACGGACTTCAAGATAAAACACTTGCAACCAAAAACGCAAAATGAGACACACTTTGGGCTTTCGCCCATACCTCAACTCATAAGAAGTGCGATGCAAATGTGCTCTCAAAACACGCGATTAGAAACATGGCAAGCGAGAGCTATAGCCTCACCCAAAACTTCCTAGAGTCTTGTGCTGCCTAGCATCGTCCCGCCATCTCAACCGTGGTCCTGTTCTTCCTTTCCACTCGCCATTCTCACGAGGCGTAGGGAGAAGAGAACGATGCTCTAAACCGGACTCCACACAAAACTCTCAAAGTAGGAATTCTTGAACTCCGTGCCATTATCATGCAGATAGCTCGTAATGCACCTCGGAGCTCAATAGACAACCTCTTGATCAAACCCACAAGTGAGAAAAGTCTCATCCTTGAGGCCATGAAGAATACCCAAGAGTATCTAGAAAAATCATCAACGATGACAAGAACATACCACTTCCCTCCTGATTGCACTCTAGCCGGACCAACGGTGTCCATATGTAAAAGCTGTCCGGTGCATCACCATCACTACGGTGGTTTGGAGGATGAGAAGCGATAACCATCTTGCCATGTCGGCAAGGAGAGCAAACTAAGTCTTTGACCATCTTGAGTTTGGGCAAACCCGAATGAGATCATGGTCGCTAACTCGGGTCAAATGATCAAAACCAATGTGACCAAGTCTCCTATGCCGAAGGAGAGATCACGGACTCGAAGCAATCAAACATCGAAGAGAGTCTCGGAAGAAGCGGAAAAATCAGCACGAAAGACTCTCCCAAATCTAGAAATCCATAAACTAACCCTCTGATGAATCAAGAATTCTACAGGCATTACTCTTGAAGCTTACCTCGAAAGAGTCATCGATAAGTCGAGAAGCAGAGAGCGATTGTATTGCGACTTACTTACTAAGGCAACATCTTTAAGAATGAAATTTTGGTTAATGCAGATGGTACCTTTAGCAATGACTCTACGAAGATGCATCCCCAAAAGTGATTAACTCATCACGGGGGCTCGGACTAGGAAGAGAACCAACGAGAATCTCCATCATATGACGAGAACAACCGAGTCAACAATCCAAACATCGCCCTTCCCCATCCGATTTAACCCGATCAAGACACAAGAGAAAAGATGACTCAAGATTGGGATAGAGTGAAGACTTAGGAACCCAATCTTGAACCATACGACACCTCAGTACCGACCACGAGAAGAAGATCGACTCGAGTGTCTCTCTGACGCTCAACTCTCACACGATCGGGAGCAACTCGTAGATAATCTAGGAGTCAAAGCTGGGTTGGCACGCCGTGGTGCAAAAGCGGACCATCCCGTAGAAGGCCGCTGGATCTCCTACCGAGAAAACACCTCCACGCGATATCTACCTCGATGGGAAAACGAGGAATATCAAGAGGACGGCGGAAAGATCGACTACGAACACTCGGGACTAAAACTCAAGAACTAGCATGAAAACCAAGTCTGGGCGCCGCCCAAAAGCAGCGACTCTCTAACTTTGTCTAGAAGCGGTGTGTGTCTTAGGAGCACTCAAAGTGCAGGGATGACCACGAATACCCCTAAGAGCACAACACGCTCACCGAGTGATCTTGGCGCGCTGAAGCGTAAATCTACTAGGTGACCATCCTTCTTGCGAGAAGGTGCATGTGTACCGCCTTGCTAGAGGCGTAAGCAATAGAGTAACACCCTTCCGGTCAAGTCCTATGGACAACCCAGCAGACCTAAACACGGTGGTACTCACTGGGAGCTACCACAATCTCACCACTCTTGGAGCCGCGCACAATGGTGGGAGGATGCGCCGGCGTGCTCCAAGGGATCAAATCCTAGACCTTGATTGAATCTACTAATCTTGGATTGGTCTAGAATAAGATTGAGCTTCTTCTTGCCTCCAACAAACTTCTCGAGAGTGCTCATAAGATACTTGCAATCTCGGAAGAAAGAAGCACAAGAAGAACAGGGGAAGGAGAGGAAGAAGAACCGGAAAGATGAGCTCTCTCGGACGTGCATTTTCTCCTCAAAGACGGCTGCCTCAATCTTGAGGGCCTCACAAGAAACATAAGGAGCATCTCTAATTCTATGGGCTTGGTCTTCTAATTTCTTCCTAAGCTCGACATGGATTTTATCCAAGTCCCCCACAATCTCAGTACATCGCAAGCAATATTTTTGTGACTTATCTAGTAAGTCCTTAGCAAGTTTAGCACACTTGACATTCTGGGTTTCATTGTCAAGTTTTAATTGCTTACAGCCCTCACATGAGCTGACTGGGTCCTTAGAAGCATGTGATTCAAGTTCATTGTTTCTAGCAGAAAGCTTCCTAAGGTGTTCGCTCATGGCATCAATTTCGCAAGCAATTTAGGGCAATTAGAGCATGATGGAGTGGAGTGAGCATGAAGAAAACTAGCCTCAACAGAATAGCATCAATAGAACTAGTGCTAGCATTCTTCAACCTAAGACCATCAAGTTCAACAAGCACACTATCATGTATGGTCCTTAGGTTCTCCAACTCCACAAGAATAGCATCACACAAAGAGCAATCATCGGTGACTCGGGAGGAGAAGATCTAAGTGAAGCTAACTCCGAGTCAAGGTACCTACTTCCTTCTCAAGCTCAGTACACCTAGCTCTAGCTCTAGCATGAAATTTTCCTAATTTGCGAAGCTTCGTTGAGTGGTCATAGGAGGGTACCTCGTCCGAGTCATTTGAGAGCTCTGAGTCGCCGATGTCGTTGGTGTCGCCATGAAGCACATGCCGAGAAGTCGCCGCCGCCTTTTTTCTCTTGCGGATCATCCTCGCCTCGTCGCTCCATGTCTCCGTGTCGGAGAGGTTGATGTCGTCAAGCGTGGCAAGGACGCGTGGAAGAGCTTCTTGTTCTTGGAGAAGTTGCGGTACTTCTTCTCGTCGCCGTTCACGAACCGGAGGCTTCTTGTTGCGGTTCTTGTCGGTGTAGTCGTTCTTGCCCGAACCGCCAACGTCATTCTTGCCCTTCTCCGGCTTGGGATAGTTCGCCGAATGTGGTTGGGGCCACCACACTCAAGCGGTGATCATGCCACCTCTCTTCCTCTCTCTCACCCTCTTGTATGCATGAGAAAACTTGCGGCGAGAAGAGCAAGCTCATTTTCCGAAATTTTTCCAGTTGGTCATCGCTAGCTCGCAAAGGGCGGAAAGAGAGAAACCAATAGAAGGATCGAAGAAGAAGATCCAATGGGATCGGTGACCAAAGCCATCGATGAGATTTCGTCTTCCGAGAGCGACATCGATCTCATGAGTCTTGAGGCGGAATAAAGCCCGTCAAGAGTCGAGTCGATAAGTCGGTGGTGTCCTTGATGGTGGTCACCTTCATCTCCCAAACCCAAGGTCGAGTGCGGTCAAGAAATGCCGAGCATTGTCCGAGTCGGGGTATATGCAACCAACTGCTCGGAGGTCGCTCAAAATCTTTGTAAACCGACCAAAACACTCGTCGAGACTCTCACCAGTAGCGTTGATCAAACTTGTTGTACTCGCGCTGAACTGTCTGCCTCACGCCTTGATTTGAGTAGAGCCCTCATGGTAAGCATCGAGGTTACCCAAATCTCGTGGCGGAGCGAAGGTGAAAATCTATCATACTCACTGTGGCTAAGACCTCGTATGAGAATGTTCCTTGCCTTAGCATTCGCCTCAACGTCAACCATATTGATGGCGTGACATTTTCATCGCCAGAACCTCATACGGAGTTTCACCTTACGCCATATCGTAGCCCCAGGCAGTGATGTATGACTCCATCCGGACTTCCAAAAGGAAAATCAACTCCATTAAAGATTGGAGGCTTGGTGGAATATTTGTCCGTCGCCATGGCTCTTGAGACCGGTCAAGATCTATGGAAGAGCAAAACCGCTCGATACCAATTGAAGGACCGAAATGGCGAACAGAGGGGGTGAATGGTCGCAAATAAAAATTCCCCAAAATACTCCAACAAAAACCTCGACAAGATCGCTCAAAGGAATTGTGAAAAACCCGAAAAACTAGACAACTATGTGTACCCCAAGCTTGCATGGATAAGTACCATAAAATATGTGGGGATTTTTGAGTCACAATCCTGGTTGTCTAGTGTCCAAGATAAAGAGGAATCAATTCAAACTCTTGCTTTTAGAAAGGACATCAATTCAAATCACAAAAGTCACTTTCAGAAAAGCAAAAGCAGAATTCCCAGAACTTGTCCTCAATTTGCACAGGAGGTTGGTGGGTTTCTGTAGCTCACAAAATTTTGAGACTTTTTCTCCCTGTGAGAATCAGAGTCTTGAAGAACTCCACCAAATTTCTCCTCAAAAAACCTTACAGAAAAAACACTAAAAATCGAAGAACACAGTCTGGTCAAGAACTTTGAGCAGAACGTTTGGGGCTCGGTTTTCACCTCATGGCGCCCAAACGGTACAACAAGTGAACTCCAAAATTTTTCTGCAAGCGGATATCAGAGTCCCGCACCTCCTCCAACAAGAATCACTCAAAAAGGATTTTTCTATATTTTTACAAAAATCAAACACTGACTGCTGCGCGAAGAACAAGTTCAGAACAAAGTTGGAACTTGAAAGAAAAGATGTTCTCTACTCAATCCAAGAGTGCAAAAGAGATGTAAAACCATATGAACACACTCAAAACATCCAAGAACAGCAGCATTTAGAAGGAGGGGAGGCAAATCCAAATTACTTGAAAGTAAATTGCGGGAATGTAATTGCGGGAAAGTAAATGCTGAATTTAAATTGCGTAAAGTAAAGACATAATGTAAATGCAAAATAAATTCAGAGGTGGATGAATAAAACTTTCATTTCTGGAAGGAGGTTACAAAGCCTCACATTCATGTGGGCAAAGCTCAAATGAGCATCAAAACCTCAACACCTTCAAGGGAAGGAGGCTACCCTCCACCCCTATTTATACTACTCTTGGGCCACCTACCACCCTTGGATGAGTCCCTCAACCCTAGAGCACTCATCTAAGGGCTAGGATTAACCCACACACACAGCCATGCAAGGGCTAACCCAAAACCCACACACATACCGGGTTTTCTTGCACGGTTTTCAAAGCATACTACCTAGACCCGCTAACCTATCAACTAGACCTCAATCCGACGGCCCTCATTGATCCACGCGGCATCTAGCTAGCATCAACTCCTTTCCTTGTCTTCTTGACTTGCCCGGACTCCGTCTCCGATCATCTTCCGGCGATCTCCCAACCGTCTGGACCTCCGACGCTCCTCGCCTAGTCCCGGTCATCCTTCGCCTCACCATGACCTAGCACCGTCGTCCTGCAACCATCAAAAACAAGGAAACTCCTCACATAGCAATGCCCACAAAGATGTGCAATAAACCATCCAACTCATCACTACCGCATCCATACGACCGGTACTGCCACTCCTGGCAAAGACAACTCAAATTGCTTCATTTTGAAAATCAATCCAAATCAAACTCAAACTTGAGCACACCTTGCTCAAATAAAGTCAAATACTCATCACAAACATGGATGGACCTCCACATGGTCCTTCATGTTGCCACGTCGATTCATCCTCGCGAGATCATCGGAGAGACATGTCGGGCAGTTTCTGTCTGTTTCACCGAAGATTTCGCGCATGTCGATGCTCCTTTAAGTTCTTTGGTTGGCGCATTTTGCAGAGGACTTCAAGCCGCTCATTTTGACTCCTCGCACGCACGCCGAGACCCTCTCTAGCGCCTGTCGTTGCTCTCCGTAGTTGCTCTTTTGCGCCGTCGTCATTTTTGCTTCACCTCGCCGCCTTCCATTGCTTTCCGCCGAGCTCCGACCCTATTCCGAGTTCACTGAAGTGAGCCGCGTCGATCCCATTAGTTCTTCGCGCCGGAGAGTTACAGTTGCGCCGCCGACCGCGTCATCTTCCTCAGCACCAGCAACTCTTCTCTTTTGCGCCGCCGTCGACCTCGCCAAATGTAACATCCCAAAATTTGAGTTTTGGAATGTTGAATTCAAAAATAAACCATTTGCATTTTCCTTGAATTAATTCCAGCTTAATTTGAATTTTCCATTAATAGAAGGTTTTAATTTGACTAAACTATTCATCAAACTAAAGATTTTCGGTTTTAGTTGGGTTCATTGTGCTCCAAGGAATTTTTCTGAATTTATTTGCATTGATTTGAATTTCTGGAATTTTTCTTAATCGGGAAATGAATTTTATTTCCAAAATTTCCCTTGGGCCATTTTTCCCGCGCAACCCGTCTCTGGTCCGCTTCCCCAGCCCGCTTCGCCTCGGCCCACGGCGTTTCCTCCACCTGCCCATTCGCGGCGGTCGCTCCGCCCGCCCTCGCTCGCCTTCGGCCCAGCTCCGCGCCCAGCACCAAGCGCGAAACCTAGCGCCGCCCGCATTGAAACCGCGTCAGCCTCCGTCTCGGAGTCCGTGTCCGACACGCCTCCCGGGACCGCTATTTAAAGCGCTGCACCCCTCTCGAGGATCCCCTCTCCGCACCGCCTCTTTTTCCCTATCTCTCGCTGCCCGAGCCACTGCCGTCGCTCCGTGCGACCTCGCCATTGCTTCCGCCGTGCCCGAGACCTTCCGTCGCCCGGATCTCCACCGTCGGTCCTCCTCCGCCGCTGCCGGTTGCACCACCGAGCTTGCCGCACTGTCTTCTTTCACATCCGTGCCACCTCGCACCCGATCCGGTGCTAAGCCGCCATCAACCGCGTCTGCTTCCTCATCTCTGGGGAGTGGCGCCGCCCGCCTCGCCGTTGACCTCCAAGATGCTAATTCCGAGGGAGCGAATGAAGACTTCAAAGATCAAGATTCAGCATTAGATCAGCAAGGCAAGTCGTAACCTTTGATCATATTGATCCTATGTTTGCAAAGCAATTTGTTTTATACAATTGCATGCTATTTATGTATCAATGTTTATTTCATGGGAGTAGACGTATACCTAGTTGACATTATGCCACCTTGATTATTGGGATGCCATGTATCCATTGTTAAACCTAGGTTGGGACATTACTAGTTGGACATAATTATTATACCAACATTGGGTTATCGTATCTATGCTTGAACATGCTTAGTTGTACGAAGGGATTTCATGTCATATGTTGGACAATGTTAATCTTGACTTAATGAGATATTGAATTGTGGCCGTTAGCCACTGTTGTAAAATTTGTTGTACCATGGTTGGGTTTGCCATTGGTCTTGGTTGAACGAAATGTTTTCCCTCGGGCAAGTGATCGTGCAGTAAAGGGGGTGCTTTCTAACACATTGGGATGTGGATGTCTTGCCTGAGATAACTTAAGGACTTAATCTTGTGCGCCATTGAACTGGGCCTAACCGTACTACCACAAGTCTGGTATGGGACAGACCTAGCTGATTAATTTGCAATGTCTAGTCTTGAGTACTGCCAATCGGTGGTGTGGGTTCCGGGATGAACGAGTAGATTCGCAAGGCGCAAGAGGGGGCCCTAAGGGGCGAAACCTTAGCGGGCAGTACCGAGTTTAGACAGTGCATTGTAAAGGCTTTGTCATGATATCTCTGCGACACACAAAAGGGAGTGTGTTAAGATCGATTGCACAAAGAGATGGTCATGTCTTGTGGGTAAAGTTGTACAACCTCTGCAGAGTGTAAAACTATTCGAATAGCCGCGTCCACGGTCATGGACAAGCCCGGGAATTTCACACGGGGTATAGAGTGTTTCATGAAATGTGGAATGTGGAATTGTTGGATTGTGAACGGGGAGTTCACTGTTGTTTTGTTGTCTACCATTGATCTATCAATTATTTATTTATCTTTTCGTAAATATGCTTTCAATCTATTTATTGTATTTCAATTCAAGTTATTGCTTTCTGCAAATGAAACATATAGCCATCCTTGTCAAGCCGTGCATGAATATATTGCATCATTTCCCTATGGCTTGCTGAGTACTTTTTGTACTCACGGCTATACGCCTTTGTTGATCAGTTGCTGAGGAAGGATCAGGAAATGCTGAGTATCATGAAGAGGAATTCTATGAAGACTACGTGGATTAGGAATGCGTTCCCCAGACGATTGCCTGTGGCATGTCGAATAGCTCAAGTTATCTTTTCCGCTGCAATAGTTATTTATTTCTTAAGCCCTTAAGGCATAATGGTGTAAACATTGACCATAAGGTCGTTTGCTTTATTTAATAATAATTTGCTTCTTCTTAGCTAATCCGTTGTGTGGAATGATATTTCATCTATGTTTCCACTATGTGCACTAGCGTGATACTGGACTATTGCAGTATACACAGAGGGTTTCAGATTTGCAAATTCGGGTCCCGACACCAAACCCCGTCGACCGTCCGATCTGCATCGTACCGCTCCGGTGAGTCCACATAGCCCAATCCTGTGCTAGTCTGGCTTTAGTCGTAGCCGTTAGATCTCTTACGTGCGGTTTAGATTTGATCTGGCGTTTTGTGCTTTAGATTAGATCTGGGCCATTGAATCATTTTTGAACGCGTGAGATAGTGCCACGTCGCTAGGGTGAATAGTAAACCGATCGAGTACCATGGGTCGTTGGATTGGATCTATGCGGTGATAGTGGGTTCGAGCTGTGACGCGTGAATCCTCGCCATTCAAATTTGAACGTGCAGCATAGATGACGCCGCACCCTCGCCAAATTGTGTGCGGACGCGTGCGCGTGTTGACCGAGGCAACGACCGCAATCTTAGCCGTTGATTTCAATCAGACCGCCGATATTTCACCGCATGTGAGCTCGGATATCGAAGCGTCGCCGAGGTTAGCATGCGCGTGGATCTGACCATTGATTGAGGGGACGGTCCAGATCTGGCCACGTGGGTGCACGGGAACCGTGGAGAGCCGAGCTGTGCGCGTCGATCCGATCGTCGATTGGGAACGGTCGTGATGATGACACGTGTTCGTGCATGAATCTCGAGGCAAGCCAGGTGACATCAGCAGTGACGTCAGTGCTGATGTCAGCTGGTGGGGCCAGGTGCACTGTTATGTGGACCGAGTCCACCGTAGACCAGAGCCGGGCCGTGGACCCAGTCCACGGACCGAGGCGACGTGGCAGCACCAGGGAGCGCCACGTGTCCCCTGACGTCATGCTGACGCAATAAATCGAGTTTCTTTTGAAAAATAATTATATTTATTTGGTTTATTCTTTCTAAATATATTTGTAAACTTTGAAAGACTATAACTTTTGCATTTGAATCCGATTGAGGTGATTCTAGTTTCTAAAAAATTGTAAAATTGTGCTATTTTTAATGGTGAATTTTATTTGAATTTTTGAGGTTATCTAGTCTACTATTTTGGTTATTTATTGCATATCTGATTTCTACGCGTAGACGCAAATTTGCCGAAAAGTTTCGAGGAAGAGTTCATCACTCAAGATCAAGCTTCGGAACATGACCAGCAACTTTTTGAAGGCAAATGATGCTTTGACCATTTTGATCCCAGTTTTAAATGTATTTTGCTTTGAAATTATGCATGCTAAATTAATTAAAAATAAATTCAAATTAATTTGGGTAATGTAGTTAATCAACCCATATTGTTATTGCCACCTTGAAATTATTATTTGAGTGCACTGAAATCATTATCACCGTAGGATTGCTTGTATTGGTTGGATGTTAATATGATGCCAACACGGGGAAGGCTAGACCGTGATTAGATGCTTAGCCCTGCCACGGGTCATGAATGACTTTTTGGAAAAACATATTAATGTTGATTAATGAAATATGGAAAGTATTTGAAAACGATGTGATGATGCAACGTGATGATATTGAAGTACGGAGACCTGTGTGGTTCTGTACCGATGTTGAGTTATTGTTGGCATGTGTTGCACAATAATCAATAGGGTGGGAAATGATTTAGACTGGGGTAAGTGGCAAGAGGCTTTGTGCCAGGTGGGTCTGTGTGGCTATGGGTTGTTGAGTGTGTGAGTCTGTGTGTCACATTGGGCTGTGTGCCACCGTTGAGAGAAGGAAGTCTTGCCTTGGTCAGCTAAGGACTTCACCTTGCAAGTCTTTTATCTGAGTCAACCGTACAACCACATGTCTGGTGTGGGACAGACCTAGTTGATTAGGGTTCTGATATCTTTCCTCTAAAACCTCAGGGTGACAGTACACAGGGGTGTATCTGTGTGGGGGAGCGTACCTGTGCTACGGCTTGGTGCCCATCCAACGGTGTTGGCCTGTCCTATACTTCGGCTCTGTGTGAGGGGAGTGATAGTTAAGGCAATACCGGAGAGGTTCATTGGTTAAGGTAGAGGTTCCTGAAAAGGCCTTGTTACGGGCAATCACCTATGTGGTGAGCGGCTGTTTCTTGTGGGTAAAGTGTACAACCTCTACAGAGTGTAAAATCTATTCGAATAGGAGTGCTCGCGGTATTTTGCAATGCTGGGGGATTACAGTCAAGGGTTAGATCTTCAAAAATAAAATGTGGAAAGGGTGGTTGTGTGCCAGTGTTGAAAATGAAGTGATTAAGGCCGTGTGCTGAGTTTTTATGAAGAAAAACCATTTGCAGAACTTAGTACTAATTATAGCTGTTCCACTGCTCTAATCTGAATAAGATTTTAGTTTAAAAATGTTGTTTGATGCCAAAGAACCAAATAAATCAATTCTTTGGAATAAGCCTTGCATATAGTAATAGTACTGCATTCTGTGCATTACTTGTGGAGTGCCTTGAGTACTCACCCCCTCTTGCTTATCAACACAACATCAGTAGAGGAGTCAACGCCAGCATGGGAAGAGGAGTTCATCGAAGAGCCGGACAACTAGGAAGCAAGCCCAGTCTATTGCCTGTGGCAAATTGATGGTTCCATGAAGTTTATTTTGTTTTCCGCTATTATCTTTTGTTTACTCTGATAATGTAAGCCCTACGTGGCTGATCTTATGTAAGGGAGACCATAAGGTCATACAACTCAGTTTATATAAATGTTTGCACTATTTATTATTGTATCGTTGTGATCATCTCTGATGTTCAACCCTGTAATGACTGTGTGTGCTAGCATGATCCTGGACTGGCACAGATTACACAGAGGGTCCAGATTCTCAAAATCGGGTCCCGACAGAGTTGGTATCAGAGCAGGCTGACTGTAGGTCTTGACCCTAACTAGGTTAGCTGTGTCTAGGAGGATAAAACTATTTTCTAAAAATTAACAATTTGAGCAAGAGTATTAATGAAATCTCGACTTATCTTTTCTCTCTTACTTCATATCTATGCTGAATTCTTATTGTCATTCTTTGTTTATTTTTAACTAAGGACTGTCCAAAGTTGTTTTGGCAGATGGTGAGGATCCACACCTTTGGCGAGCGCGCTGGTGGTTACGCTACGGAGCTTTGGAGGATGCTTCAGGTTCTTGGAGGTTTCGACAGGCCTCTCTACCATGGCCGCACCTGGGCGGTCAACGGTAGAGTCAGAGGCATGGCTACGACGATCACTGTCTATGCAAGCGAGCACGCGGAAGCAAGCCGGCCGTTCAACATCACGGTCCGAAAGGTTACCTTTGAGGCCGGGATACAGGAGTCCGCACGTCTGGCCATGAGGAGGATCGGTCAGGAATATGCCGGAGAGCTTCACGACTCAGTGTTTCGTCTGCACCCTCAGGAAGGAGGAGTCCCGGGAGGACAGCTTCACCTGGAGGGTGATGCGGCGATCGTGCATCTGGCATGATTCGCAGCCGCCCAGGAGCAGGTGATGGACCGGACTGTCCACGAGCTTCAGTCCGTCTACGCCGCTTTGGAGGCAGTTGAGCGGAGGAGACCAGGGCTTTCGCTTTTCAGCGGATTGGAGAGTTGGAGGCCGCGCTATACGCCGGGTCGCCAGAGGTCGAGATGGAGCTCGACGAGGAGGAGGACCCTGAGGAGCTGGTGCCTGAGCTGGAGGAGCCGATTCTGCACTGTGAGGTGAGCTAGTGGGCGGGATTCTCGGCCAAAGCCAGAAGCAGAGGGGGTAGTCACCATGACCAGTTTGCCCCGATGCCGGAGCAACCGCCGGTGTTCGTTCCAGGGAAGCCGTAGCCGGGTTGGCTCGATGAGTCTAGTCGGGTGTAGTGTTGAGACTCGGGGTGTTGGGTCGTGTTATTTTAAGAATCATCATTAGGTGTGAGTCGTTGTGGAGTCTTAATGCTTGATTGTTGCTTGTTTTATTTCGTAAGTGTCTAGTATGCGTTGCCTTGCCCTTAGGCACTTGTGAGCAACCATACCATTTCACTAAATTAATAAAATTGTTAAAGAATTTAGGTTACACCTGTTTCCCCTGTATAAGTTCTTTTTCTTGTTCGTGCTTTCCTCTTCTTTTCTTAACCTTGAAAGCTTTCAACAGATGGTGAGGACTCGCGGTAATATTGGAGCTAGCAAAAGTGGAGCTAATTAAGCAGAAAACCAGAATGAGGAACCAATTCCTGAAACGCCGCATGTTGATTTGTAGAATCTGGGAGCTTTTTTGGCTGCTCAAACCCAGTTGATGAACACAATGATGCAGACTATGCAGCAGATCTCTAATCAAGCTACTACGAATGCTCAACCAGGGGGTAACCAGGGATCACACCCCTATTCCAGATTGTCAGAATTCATGAGGACTCGTCCACCCACGTTCTCAGGCAATGCCAATCCGTTGGAAGCAGATGACTGGCTAAGGACCATTGAGAGGAAACTACACATAACCCAGTGTGTAGAGCATGAGAGGGTGCTATATGCCTCTCATCAGCTGGAACGAACAACTGCGGAATGGTGGGAGAACTTTTGTGCGTCGCATGAAGATCCGCAAGGTATCACTTGGGAGGAATTCACTACAGCCTTCCGTCAGTACCATGTACCAGAAGGTATTATGGATCTTAAGAAGGAAGAGTTTAGGAATCTCAAGCAGGGTGGCCAATCAGTGGCCGACTACCTGAATAAGTTCACCCAGTTGGCACGCTACGCACCAGAAGACGTAGCGACGGATAAGGCTAGACAATCCCGCTTTATGAAGGGATTGTACGCGGGACTGCAGGTGGGACTGATCACCCACACATTTCCGGATTTCCAGGAGCTAGTCAACAAGGGTCTTATCCTGGAAGATAAACATCGGGAGTTGGACGACAACCGAAAGCGCAGAATGGCACAACAAGGAGGTCATCAGGGCTAGCAGAGGCAGAGGACGGCACCCCAATAATTTGTCCGATTCCAGCCCAGAGGCAGTGACAGGGCACCACTGCTGGCAAATCGTCTAGTGGGACAGAGCGTTCAAACTCCAGCCAGAACGATGGTACAAGCTAGAGGAAATTCCCAGGCAACGGGAAGGCGTTGCTATCATTGCAACAAACTGGGGCACTTCGCCAATAACTGCCCTAAGAAGGGAGGTGTCACTCCCGTTCGCTTTAACCTGGGGAACACACCCGCAAGGACTCCAAATACCAAATGTGAATAAATGAGCAACGCTCGCCGGCAACTCCGTCTCAAGCAACCATGCGAGGCCGAGTCAACCACATCACCGCGGATGAGGTCCAGAATGTTACGGACGTTGTACTGGGTAAGTTCCTAGTAAACTCGATCAGCCATCGCTTTATTTGATTCTGGAGCTTCACATTCATTTGTTTCCCGAGATTTTGCTGTTCAAAATGATTTGGATATTGTGAATCTTAAATGTGTGCTTATAGTCCAATCCCCTGGATCAGAACTCTGATCCAAAGTAGGATGTTTTGGGGTAAGACTAATAATTAATGGAATAGAGTTCCTAGCGAACTTAATTATACTGAGTAACCAAACCCTGGATGTTATCCTAGGAATGGATTGGTTAAACAAGCACAAGGCAGTATTGGACCGCGGATGAAGAGTCATATCAGTCGAGAGCACGGATGGAAAGAAGATTGAATTTGAAGCAACAGCAGTGCGGGATGGCCAGTTGATGGTCAACAGCATGAAGACCGTCAGCCTAGAGGATGTACCGGTAGTCAATGAATATCCGGATATTTTTCCGGAGGATTTACGTGGGATGCGGCCAGATAGGGATATCGAGTTCGTTATAGAACTTGTACCGGGAACGTCTCTAATAGCTAAGTGACCCTACCGGATGTCCACAGATGAGTTGGTAGAAATGAAGAAACAAATTGAAGAGCTCTTGGAAAAGGGATTTATAAGTCCTAGTTCATCGCCTTGGGGAGCGCCAGTCCTGGTCGCCAAGAAGAAGGACGGGAGTTTTAGGATGTGTATAGACTATCGTGCACTCAATGATGTGACGATAAAGAACAAGTATCTGTTACCCAGGATTGATGACCTATTTGATCAGTTGAGAGGAGTAGGAGTCTTCTCCAAGGTTGATCTTCGATTGGGGTATCATCAGTTGAAGATCCGATCAGAGGATATACCGAAGACTGCATTTTCATCGAGATATGGGCACTATGAGTTCACGGTCATGTCCTTCGGGTTGACGAATGCACCAGCATACTTCATGAACTTAATGAATAAGGTTTTTATGGAATACCTGGATAAGTTCGTCGTCGTGTTTATAGATGATATCCTTGTCTACTCCAAGACGAGGGAAGAACACGCCAAGCATTTAAGGCTAGTCCTTAAAAAGTTAAGGGAACAACAGTTGTTTGCTAAATTTAGCAAATGTGACTTCTGGAAGAATAAGGTTGAATTTCTTGGGCAGATAATGACTGCTGAAGGAGTTGCAGTAGATTCAAAGAAAGTAGAGGCGGTATTACATTGGGAGCCACCGAAGTCGGTAACCCAAATCCGTAGTTTCCTTGGAATGGCGGGATATTACCGTCGTTTCATAGAGGGATTCTCTACAATTGCAAGATCTCTTACGCAATTATTGAAGAAGGAAAAGAAATTCTTGTGGACGTCAGAATGTGAAAAGAGTTTTCAGGAGTTGAAGAAGCGGTTAACGTCAGCACCGGTATTGGTCTTACCTGATGTTCATCAAAGCTTCAACATTTATTGTGATGCATCACGTCAAGGACCGGATGCGATTGATGCGTAATGTAAAAGTAGTTGCATATGCATCGAGGCAATTGAGGCCACATGAGGAGAATTATCCGACCCATGATCTGGAATTGGACGCCGTAGTGCATGCACTGAAGTTATGGCGTCACTACCTCATCGGAAATAGATGTGAAGTGTATACCGATCATAAAAGTCTCAAGCATATCTTCACACAAGCTGATTTAAATATGAGGCAAAGAAGATGGCTAGAGTTAATTAAGGATTACAATGTTGGAATCCATTACCATCCTGGTAAATCCAACATTGTGGCTGATGCCTTGAGCCGAAAGAGCCACAGTGTAAATATGCTGTTGGAAACAAGTCAGGACGGGTTGAGTAAGGAATTTCAGAAGATGAGGTTGGAAGTAGTACCAGAAGGATTTTTTTGCTACTTTGGAAGTAAGACCTACTCTGGAGGATCAGATCAGGGAAGGGCAAAAAGATGACGATAAGATCAAGAGAATTAAGTCCAAAATGGATGAGGGCAAGGTAAAGGATTTCAAGCTGGATGAGCAAGGCACTATATGGTTTAAAGGACGCATTTGTGTACCGAACCAGAAGGAGTTAAAGCGGTTAATTCTGGAGGAAGCCCATGACTCTAAGTATTCAATTCATCTAGGAAGTGCCAAAATGTATCAAGATCTGAAGGAAAGGTTTTGGTGGCCAAGCATGAAGCGTGAAGTGGCCGAATATGTTGCATTATGTGATATATGTCAAAGAGTCAAAGCTACGCATTAGAGGCCAGCAGGACTACTACAACCCTTGAAGATACCTGAATGGAAATGGGAAGAAATCGGTATGGATTTCATAACTGGTTTACCCAGAACTCAGAGTGGGTATGACTCAATATGGGTCAAAGTAGATCGTTTAACTAAAGTTGCACATTTCATACCGGTAAAGACCACTTACTCAGGAGATCAGTTAGCAGAACATTACATGGCAAGGATTGTTTGTCTACACGGAGTACCGAAGAAAATAGTGTCTGACAGAGGTACTCAATTTACCTCAAGGTTTGGGGTAAACTGCATGAGGCAATGGGAACTCGTCTAAATTTCAGCACATCATACCATCCTCAGACAGATGGTCAAACTGAGAGAGTTAACCAGATATTGGAAGATATGCTGAGAGCTTGTGCTTTAGCATATTCTACTTCTTGGGACAAGTGTTTACCCTATGCTGAGTTCAGCTATAATAACAGTTATCAGACAAGTTTACAGATGTCTCCATTCGAAGCTCTGTATGGTCGATCCTGTCGAACACCGTTGAATTGGAATGAGACCGGTGAACGACATATTTTTGGTCCGGATATACTTCAGAAAGCGGAAGAACAAATCACCATGATCAGGGAAAGACTGAAGATTGCTCAGTCAAGGCAGAAGAGTTATGCCAACAATTGTCGCAGGGAATTGAGCTTTGAACCTGAAAATTTTGTGTATCTCAGAGTTACGCCACTCAAGAGAGTCAGAAGGTTTCATGCAAAAGGGAAGCTCACACCCGGATATGTCGGACCATTCAAGATCCTGAGTCGCAGAGGCGAAGTTGCATACCAATTGGAGCTGTCACAATCATTGGTAGGAGTACATGATGTATTCCATGTGTCACAATTGAAGAAATGTCTTCGAATACCAGAAGAACAAACACCTTTGGAAGCAATCGAGTTGCAAGAAGATTTGACTTATAAAGAGCATCCGGTGAAGATTCTAGACACAATGGACAGAGAAACAAGGAACAAGTCGACACGCTTTTGCAGAGTCCAATGGAGCAATCACTCGAAAAGTGAAGCAACTTGGGAATGAGAAGAAGATCTGAAGAAGGAGTTTCCTGACCTATTCCGAAGTCAGCCCTGAATCTCGGGGTCGAGATTCTGTTAAGGGGGGAGGTTCGCAACACCCTAAAATTTGCCATATTTTAAATTTTGGAGATATTTTGATTTTTGAGAATTATTGGAAAATTATTGGAATTTATTTGGATTTATTCAATTATGGTCATTCTTGAAATCAATTAAAATAATATAAAAGTATATGCAAAGTTTCTTTGGAAATATTTTATTTAAGTTCACAATATCTTAAAATATTTTCCATAATTTTTCTGGATTTTTCAGAGTATTTTTGCTATTTATTTTGGCTTTGTTTATTTATTTGATTTATTTTAAATCGAAAATGCTTTAAAAATCATTTTAACAGTACTGGGTCGGCCCAACGCCGTGCTCACCCTGGCCCAGCACTGTGCCGACCGTTGCGATTCGTCGCCGTTGGATCCGGATCGGACGTTCTTTGGTTTGCCATGTCGTCAGCGTTTGTGGACCGTTGATCCGAGCACACGCGGACGAGCAGGATGTCAACACGTCGCTTCTTCCTCGCGAGATCATCGGAGAGACATGGTGGGCAGTTTTCGTCCGTTTTGCTGGAGATTTTGCACACGTCGATGCTCTTTTAAGTGCTTCGGTTGGCGCATTTTGCAGAGGACTTCAAGCCGCTCATTTCGACTACTCGCACGCACGCCGAGACCCTCTCTAGCGTCTGTCGTTGCTCGCCGTAGTTGCTCTTTTGTGCCGCCGTTATTTTTGCTTCACCTCGCCGCTGTCCGTTGCTTTCCGCCGAGCTCCGACCCAGTTTCGAGTTCACCGAAGTGAGCCGCGTCGATCCCGTTAGTTCTTCGCACTGGAGAGTCACTATTGCACCGCCGACCGCGTCGTCTTCCTCAACACCGGCAACTCTTCTCTTTTGCACCGCCGTCGACCTCGCCAAACCCCGCCGACCATCTGATCTGCATCGTACCGCTCCGGTGAGTCCACGTAGCCCAATCCTGTGCTAGTCTGGCTTTAGTCGTAGCCGTTAGATCTGATACGTGCGGTTTAGATTAGATCTGGCGTTTTGTGCTTTAGATTAGATCTGGGCCGTAGGATCATTTTTGAACGTGTGAGATAGTTCCACGTCACTAGGGTGAACAGTAAACTGCTAGGGTACCATGGGCCGTTGGATTGGATCTGTGCGGTGATAGTGGGTTCGAGCTGTGACGCGTGAATCCTCGCCGTTCAGATTTGAACGTGCGGCACGGATGATGCCATGCCCTCGCCAAATCGTGTGCGGACGCGTGTGCATGTTGACCGAGGCAACGACCGCAATCTCAGCCGTTGATTTCAATTGGACCGCCGATATTTCGCCACGTGTGGGCTCAGATTATGTGGATCTCTTGGATCTATGATTGCTTGTGTGCTCGTTGTTTCTGTTGTTGCCTGCCCTCTCCCTTATATAGTGGGGGTGGGGCGATTTTCAGAGTCCTGATCGGTTAAGGATTTCGATCGGTTATTGGATACTAATCGGTTACAGGATATAGTTTACATCTTTATCTTACCCTGCTAACAACTCGGATTACAACCGTATCTCTTGTATCTAAATATATGCTCAACTGTCTCTAGGATGTATCCCCTTCCGCACGGCAGCAAGGCTTGGCGCGGAGCTTATCCTTTGGGCCTTCCTCTCGGCCCTGTCTCTCCCTTAGGCACTTCTGGGCCGGTTATGAAGACACCTGGGTTCTTATATTCCACAATTAGTTTATTTTTTGGATTTAAATCAAATCGAAAAAAGCTTTTCAAAACTTTTGATACAGTGTTGGGCTCGGCCCAGTACTGTGCGGACCCAGCCCAAGAACCATCGGCTCAGTCCACCATCGTTCATCCCGTTTGTTGAAACCCTAGTTGTGGTGACCGTTGGATCTCAATCTACGGTTGAGATCAAGTTGTCAAACCCTAGTGTCCGTAGCCATTTGATCTCGTGTCTGGACTGGATTGAGCCACGCGGTGGTGCATCTCAGCATTTGATCGTCCACATGGAGGGCCAAGAAGTGTTCATCTTCAAGACACTGCAAGAGTCTGAGTCCGCCGCGAACACGCCATCGCCTCAACCTATGTCTCCATTTTTAGCACATTTCCCATGGTTATTTAAGTGTTGGCTGGTCTCCCGAGGTCCCCCATCATCTACAGCATCTTCTCGCCCGCTTAACGTTGCTTGAGTCACCGCTGTCACTAAGATCAAAGTCGTCGTAGTTGGAGCTTACGCCACCGTCGGGTTTTGCGAGTTTGCGCTGCCATTTGTCGGGACCTGAATATGCAAATCCGGACACTTTGTGTATATCGCACTAGTCTAGGATCATGCTAGTGCACACAGGCTCAACATAGATGAATATCACAATCATTGTCAGGACCCGAATATGCAAATCTGGACCCTCTATGTATATTGCACTAGTTCAGGATCACACTAGTGCACACAGGCTCAACATCGGTAAATATCACAATCATACATAGCGGAAATATTATGAAAGACATCATATATTAATTCATACTAGTTGAATGACCTTAAGGTCAACTTACATGACTATGCCTCGCAAGGCTAAATAACAAATTAGACTGCAGCGGAATGAAATAGTAGATAAACCCTTGAGTATACCACAGGCAACTGACAAGGCTCGCCCCTAAATATTCGTCTCCTCCTGGTACTCCTCCTCCAGCACTAATGTAGGCTCCTCAACTGGAGATGTTGTTGTTGGCAAGGGTAAGTACTTAAAGCACTCAACAAGTTATGCATAGAATGCAATTCTAACATAACTATATGCAAGGCTTACTCCAAAGAAAAGGCTAACAAGGCTATTTTGCAATAAAGCAGCATTTTAAAACAAGTACAATAAATAGATTGTAAAGACAGTAAAACAAATAACAGTAATAGATAGATTCAGCATTTCTCAAATAAACACGGGTATCCAATCCTTAATCAAGTTTCCAATCTCCCATGGCAACCTGCCATCCATCCCAAGTTTTATTTTGCAAAAGTCTAACCCTTAACTGTAATTCTCGAGCATTGCTCAATACCGCGAGCACGGCTATTCGAATAGATTCATACTGCAGAGGTTATGCACTTTACCCACATGACATGATCGTCTCTTGGTGCCTTCCGGATTAACACACTTCCTTTGGTTTGTCGGCGGAGAGATCATGACAAAGCCTTTACAATGCTCTGGCTTAACCCGGTACAACCCGCTAAGGTTTCAACACTGGTGGGGCTGGTTACAACATCCAGGGCCCCCCTCTTGCACCATGTGAGTTGATCCATAACTCGGGACTCACACTGCCATTGATAGTACCAAGCTAAGACATTGCAAATTAATCAGCTAGGTTGTCCCATACCAGACATGTGGTTGCATGATTGACTCAGGTCAAAGGCTAGCAAGGTTAAGTCCTCAGAATGATCGAAGCAAGACTTCCACATACCCTTTGTCTTTCGGCCCACCTTGGCATACTCGCCCTTTGCCACTTGCCCCAATCTAAATGATTACCACCCTAGTTGATTACCAATTGCACCACGTGCCATCAACAATTCAATATGGTTGCGTGACATGACTCGCCACTACAACTCAATCTCATTGTGTGACCTCACATGACACACAAGTTCATAACATTGTTCCATATTCCATTAGTCAAAATTAATTATCGATGATTCAAGTACATGTGATGACGTGTCATGGCTAAACAACTATGACGTTCTAACCTTCCCATGTTGATTTCAATACCAACCAACTATAGTAAACCAATCTAGGGTGACAATAGATCATGGCATACAAATGACTAGGTATGGTATAGATCAAATTGGTAGATTAGCTAAGTCCCAATTTAATTTGAAACAATTGTATACATGAAATAATATGCAATAAGGTAAAACAATATATCAATTTTATAAACATTGGTTTAACATGATAAAAGCACAATTTGCCTTAGAAAAGCCCTTATTCTTATTCTAGACCTTGGTCTTGAGTCAACGAATCTTCCTCGGATGCGTTGTACAATTCGACGTTTACGCGGAACGAGAGGGAACACCAAAGAAACACCAAAACAGAGAAAATGAACTCCAAAAATCAAATAAAATTCACCATTAGATAGATCTAAATTTTATAAATTTTTATAAATTTAAATCACCTCAATCGGAGCTCGTATGAAGGAGAACGGGCTCTCAGAAGATTCAAAAATCATAAATACCTGAAAATTGGAAAAATACCAAATTAACCGGATTATTTTTATATTGAAAAAGGTAATTATTATGTCACTGTGACGTCATGATGATGTCAGCCCAGATCTAACGAACCAAAACGAGACACGTGGCGTGATCTATGCGCCTGGTCCACGTAACCTCCTCTGGTCCACCGTGAACCCGGTGCATGTCGCTCCGGCACCCGAACCGCCACGCGTAATCACGCTACTGGCTCCCCTGCGCGGCGGATCCAATCCACACATCACACATCTAATGGTTACTGATCTACGTCTACGCGGCGATATCCCGAGCGTTTACCTATTATCCAACGGTTCACGCTAACTGTGCGGTTTACTGCTGATGTGGTGATGTGGCTTAATCTTGTGCATTCGTAGACGATCCAGCAGACAGAAAAGCTCCAACTCGACGATGGTGGCACGGCGGTGAGGCTTCATCGGCAGTGAAAATGAAGACCTTCCTAACGACGTTCTGGCATGCTTCTTCACAGCGACTTTGAATCTCCACACAATGCGGCATCTAACGGCTCGACGACGACGTTCTTATGCAAAAACCGCGGCTGCTTCGATCTCCTACTCCGGCGAGCTCCCGTGCGGCGAAGACGGCGACTTCGGCGATGATTCTTGGACCAGCAGACGCAGTGTTCAACAGGGAACCTCGGGCTAGCACGCGCGGTATTTATAGAGCTGGGATTCGAGCCCTACACAGACGTCATGGTTTACACGGTGGCAGAAACGTGCGAAACCCGGACACCGTCGGCAGCTCGGACTAGGACTCATCGGACTCATCCCCACCATCCACGTGCTCGATCAATGACTACGATCCCAGATGACATGGTGCAATCCAAACCGGTCTCAAAATCCGACGGATGCAACTATTAGGGTTTCTTAAATGCTATCGACCGTCGGATAACGATCTAACGGTCCACAACCACGCTTCTAGAACATGTGCCAAGCGTACATAGTTTATGGGCTCGGCCCAATACTGTTCATCTAATTTTCAAACGCTTTTCGATTTAATTTAATTCGCAAAAATAGATTAATTTGTTTAAGACACTAAAATTATCAGGAGAATCCAAGAAAATTCTCAAAAATACTTTGAGACATTTTGAACTCAAATAAAATATTTTTGGCAAAACTTTATATTAACTTTATCTATAATTAGTTACTTTTCTAAAAAGGACAATATACTTTATTTAAAAGAAATTCAAAAAATTTCCAGTAAAATCCAATAAATTCAGAAAAAACACAAAATGCACAAACAGCAATAAAATAAGATTATAGGAAAATTTTGGGATGTTACAATCATACATAGTGGAAACATTACGAAAGACATCTTGTATTAAATAATACTCATTGAATGACCTTATGGTCAACTTACATGATTGCCTCGCAAGGCTGAGCAACAAATTAAACTACAGCGGAATGAAAATGTAGATAAATCTCCCAGTATACCACAGTCAACTAACAAGTCTCACACCCTAAACATTCGTCTCCTTCTGGTACTCCTCCAACACTGATGTAGACTCCTCAACTGGTGATGTTGTTGTGGGCAAGGGTGATTACTTAAAGCACTCAACAAGTTGTGCACATAATGCAATTCTAACATATCTAATGCAAGGCTTATTCCAAAGGAAAGGCTAACAGGGCTATTTTGCAATAAAGCAGCATTTAAAAAAGTACAATAAATAGATTGTAAAGACAGTAAAATAAATAACAGTAATAGATAGATTCATCATTTCTCAAGTAAACCAAGTTTCCAATCCTAAGTCAAGTTTACAACCTCCAACGGTAACCAGCCATCCCAACCAAGTTTCCATTTAATTAAAAACTGACCCTTAACTGTAATTCCTGAGCTTTGCTCAATACCACAAGCACGACTATCCGAATAGATTTACACTCTACAGAGGTTTTGCACTTTACTCACACGACATTATCGTCTCTTGTTACCATGCAATTAACACACTTTCTTTGGTGTGACGGCGGAGAGATCATGACAAAGCCTTTACAATGCTCTGGCTTAACCCAGTACTACCCGCTAAGGTTTCAACACTAGTGGGTCTGGTTACCATATCCAGGGCCTCCCTCTTGTGCCATGTGAGTTGATCCATAACTCGGGACTCACACCACCGGTAATAGTACTAAGAGCTAAGACATTACAAATTAATTAGCTAGGCTGTCCCATACCAGACATGTGGTTGCATGATTGACTCAGGTCAAAGGCTTGCAAGGTTAAGTCCTTAAGATGATCGAGGCAAGACTTCCAGATACCCTCTGCCCTTTGGGCCGACCTTGGCGCACTGTCCCTTGTCACTTGCCCCAATCTAAATGATTAACACCCAGTTGATTACCAAGCACCACGTGCCATCAACAATTCAACATCGTTGCACGACATCCCTCGCCACTACAACTCAATCTCATTGTGTGACAACACCTGACACACCAATTCATATCACGTTCCATCTTCTATTAGTTAAGATTAAACATTGATGATTCAAGTAAATGTGATGGCGTGGCATGGCTAAGCAACTAACACGATCTAACCATCCCATGTTGATTTTAGTATTTAACCAACTATAATGAACCAATCTAGGGTGACAATAGATCATGGTATACAAATGACAAAGTAGGGTATAGATCAAATTGGTAGATTAACAAAGTCCCAATTTAATTCGAAACAATTGTATACTTGAAATAATATGCAATAGTGTAAAACAATATAGCGATTTTATAAACATGGGTTCAACATGATCAAAGCACAACTTGCCTTTTAAAAAGCCCTTATTCTTGCTCTGGACCTTGGTCTTGAGTTGATGGATCTTCCTCGGACGTGTCGCACAATTCAACGTCTACACGAAACGAGAGAGGAAGCCAAGTAAATACTAAAATAGAGAGCAAATGAACTCCAAAATCAAATAAAATTTACCATTAGATATATCTCAATTTTACAAATTTTTAGAAATTTGAATCACCTCAATCGGAGCTAGTATGAGGGAGAACAGGCTCGTGGAAGATTCAAAAATCAGAAAATTAAAAAATAAAATAATAAATCAAATTATTTTTAAACTAAAAAATCGCTTTATTGCGTCAGCATGATGTCAGGATGATGTCAGCATCGGCTCAGCCAATGCGGAGCCACCATGTGGCATAGTCCATGGACTTGGTCCACGAGACTTCCTCTGGTCCATCGTGAACGCGGTCCACGACGCATCTGCTCGCGATTGGCTCAGTGATCGGCACGATATGGACCATGCGTGAGATCCAACACCACAAACTAGCGATGCGATTTACTGTTTAACGCGTATACGTGGCAGTATCCCAAGCGTTAATCTTGAAATCGGCGATCACCGATGATCGCGAGACTTAGATGGCGAGCTTAGCGGCGGCGTCGCCGGAGATGGGGATGAAGACCTCCTGAGCGGTGTTCCCACGCGATTTTCACCGCGATCTTGCATAGATCTGGTAGGGCTCCTCTTGGCGAACCCGTAGACGTCTTTGGGTTCAACCACGGTGCAGTGGACGGTGAGTTATCAACGGTTGAAGGCGGCGAAGGATCTTCTGCAACACGACGGTGGCAATCCCCTTCACCCGTGCGTCTCGAGCTGCGTTGTCTAGGGCAAATAGGGCGGCAGTTTACGATGAATCTCAGGGCGGGGTTTGTGCCTTAAATAGCCTCCTCGACGGCCGTGTCTGAGGAAGAGTTCTACCCATACATGGCGTCATAGTCCGGATCCAACACAGAGGCGGCGCTCCGAATCCCTCTCGAACACGACGATCCACAGACGTCCGATGATGATCGAACGGTTACGCTTCTTGCTGACGCGGCACAATCTTGTCCACTTGCCTCGGATCAACGGTCTGGATCGAAAACGATCCGAACAACAACGAACCAATCCACACCGAAAGTTTCAAATCCAATGGCACGCACGCGCTGAGATTAACCTAATTCAGCTTCTTACCTACACCACCCGATCTCAAAACAACGTCTGAGATTTGATCGGGCCAAACGGGCTGACGGCTCGAGATGGCTGGGTCGCATGGACACGATCACGCGTGCACAATGCTGGGCTTCGGCCCAGTACTGTTCGGGTGATTTTCCGCGGATCTCTCTTTTAAAATTATTGCAAAAATTAATTTAGTTTGTTTTAAGCAACAAAAATATCAAAAAAAATCTCATAAATACTATGAGACATTGTCAACTTAAATAAAATATTTTTAGTCAAACTTTATATAAATTTTATCTATTACTTATTAGTTTTCACAAAAGGTAGAATTACATAATTTAAAATAAATTCTAGAAAAATCCAATAAATTCAAAAAAATCTCAAAATGCACAAATAACAATAAAATAATATTTTAAGGCAAATTTTGGGACAATGCATGTGGGATTCCGTGATGAACGACAACGTCGACGATCAGAAGGATAGGATGCCCACGCGACCATCTATCAAAGCATTATGAGAGGACGTTCTCATAATGTTGGCTGAGAAGGACTCTGCCAAGTATGCGTGGGAGATGCTCAGGATTGTCGGGACCCAAATATGCAAATCCGGACCCTCTGTGTATTCCGCACTAGTCTAGGATCACGCTAGTGCACACAGGCTCAACATTGATGAATATCACAATCATACTCAACGGTAACATAATAAAAACTTCATCAATATTAAATTTAACTGTTGGATGACCTTATGGTCAACCTTACATGAGTACGCCACGCAGGGCTAAGACTGAAAAGAAAATAAATAGTAGCGAAAATAAACATAAGCGTAGAAAACCCTTCAATCTGCCACAAGTAACTGACAAGGTTCGCACCCTAGTTATTCGCCTCCTCCTGATACTCTTCCTCAAAAACAAGCGTTGCTTCTTCTCCAACTGGTGATGTTTTGTTGCAAGGGAGTAAAATGGAGTTGTAGAACGAAAAAATCGAACACTAATTGAAATGGCAAGGACTATGCTTGATGAATATGGCACTTCTGATAGTTTTTTGGCGGAAGCCATTAATACCACTTGCCATGCAACAAATAGGCTTTATTTGCATCGTCTTTTGAAAAAAACCTCTTATGAGCTTTTTATTGGAAGAAGACCGAACATTTCTTATTTTCAAGTTTTTGGTTGCAAATGCTATATTTTGAAAAAGGGTGTTCGACTTTCAAAATTCCAAAGTCGTTGTAATGAAGGTTTCTTGCTTGGCTATTCCTCAAATAGTAAAGCATATCGTGTTTTTAACAAAAATAAAGGTTTTGTTGAAGAAACTTGCGATGTCAAATTTGATGAAACTAATGGCTCTCAAGAAGAGCAAGAAAATTTGGATGATGTAGGTGATGAAGGACTAAGAGAAGTAATGAAGAACATGACGCTTGGAGACATCAAACCTAAGGAGAATAAAGATGATCAACCTTCATCCACTCAAGTTGAACCCTCTACTTCCACAACGCCAAGTCAAGTTCAACCTATAGACGTGGATGAGAAGGAGAGTGATCAACAAGCTCAAACTCTACCTCAAAGAATTCATCATGGACTCTCCAAAGATCATCCAATAGATCAAATATTAGGTGACGTTAGTAAGGGTGTTCAAACTCGATCTCGTGTCGCTTCTTTTTTGAACATTACTCTTTTGTTTCTTCTTTTGAACCTTCCCATATAGATGAAGCTCTAGATGATCCAGATTGGATGAACTCAATGCATGAAGAGCTCAACAACTTCGCTCGTAATGATGTATGGACGCTAGTTGAAAGACCCAAGGATCACAATGTCATTGGCACAAAATGGGTATTTCGAAACAAGCAAGATGAGAATGGTATTGTGGTAAGAAATAAGGCAAGATTAGTGGCGCAAGGTTTCACACAAATCGAAGGACTAGATTTTGGATGGCGGAATCGACTTCCCTGATGAAGACATTGGTCCCACTGCGCGTGCCAAGAGTGTGTTGGTGTCAAAAACTTGAAGTAGAGTTTCTGACAATAGCACACCGCATTTAACACTGTTCAGAGCGTGCGGTCGATTTGACTCAGAATCGACAAGGTAAAAAATATGAAATTCACTCAAAGCCAATCGTGATGATCAACCGGCTTAGACTTAATCAGCTTGAAGCCGATTAAGTCAAGGTAACAGGGTAAGTCTAATTAGTCGATTAAGGCTAATCAGAGGATAAAGGTAGATCGATTCTGAAAAAGGCAATGCACAACAAAATCAGAACAAATCGAACCTGGGGCGTAATTTGAAGAAATCAACAATCGGCGATGCGCAACTTTATTGATCAAGATCGAATTACAAAGACTAAATTACAAGAGCTACTCCTAGTCGACAGGAAAAAGTAATGTAAATTGGTGTGTTTGATTGTGTTGTTGTCTCGCAGCTTGCTTTGGCCCTTCTTTTATACCTGTCGGCCGATCGTGTCCTATTACAATACGTTTCAAAACCTGATCCGTATCGGCCTTATTTCAGATAGCTTTTCCTCAAAGATCTTGCCGTTGCCAAATATCTTCAAATCTTTCCAAATTGTTTGTTAGTTTCTGTATGTTTGACTTTCTTGCCGATTTTGACTAGACTTGCCAAATTCTGGTGAAAACATATGCCCCCTATTTTTGAGAGATGACTTGTCATCTTTCAAAAATCATAATTGTCAGCTTCTTCTCCATCGGCTAACTATTAACTTTCATCCAGTAACTGCTGCCTTAATCGCATAATTTTTTGACATGTAGGTAGTGCATTTTAACTGCTCGTGTCTTTTGAGATTCGTTTCCTACCGCTTCAAATTTTCACCGTGCTACAAATATGCGGCCCCCACAGATTCATTCCTCACGCGCACAAGCTCTCGAGTTGTCTGCAATCTGTTTCTAGTCTTCAAGCCTTCCAGCGCTCGTTTCTTCCAATCGGCTGCTTGTCAAGATCGTCCTAATGGATCCTTCTCAGGTATTCATCCCAATCCCAAACAGCAATGACCAATTCTATCTAGGTCTAGTTGGAAATCTAGAAGCCGATTCAGTAATAAATGAAGAGATTCCTCGTCTACCTCTATCGGCTGCGGGATATAACATAGAGGGTTGGAGTAAGAGTTTCAGAGCTTGGCCGATGGCGCTTAAGGGATGGAGATCGTGGTACATTCGCGTAGCAGCCCAAAAGAAGGGTGAATGGGAAAAGATGGGCATAGTCGAATGTCTCCCCCTTTCCTTAGCCGATCCAGAGGCCAATGAGCCCGTAGTGGCCACGGCTTGCTATTTCTGGTCGGACACCTTCAATGCTTTTGTATTCCGCACCGGTCTTATCGGCCCAACTCTCCTGGTTGTAGCCCAATTGTGCTGCTTAAGACCCGATGGGGATCAAGTATCGACTTACAGTGCCAAGCCTAAGTACAAGCTTATCATGTCAAAAGGTGAAGGATGGGCTAAATATATCAGAAATAATAATAAGGTTAATGGGCTGGTATCGGACGAAGAACACTTCGCTTTTCTGAATCTTTGGTTAGACCGATTTTTGTTCTGCGGCGCTTCCTTGGGACCAACTCAAGTATACCAAACCATAGCAGAGCAATTGATAGAAGGTCGTCGGCTAGCACTTGGGAAAATGCTTCTAGGAGCAGTCTATCAGATGATGCACATAATAAGATGTCGGCTTTTTACTGGTTTTACGAGTTTCACTGTCGGCAATGTTGGAGGACCACTCTGGTTTATTCAGATCTGGCTATACTGCTTGTTTAGCCGATCTTTTGAGCTGAACCCCTCTAAAAACATGGCATTCCCTCCCAAAGATACTCCAGAAGGTATGATACCCCAGTTTACAGCCAGCTGATCTTATGGTGAGAGATTCATGATGTGCTCTGGGAATGAGACAAAAGTAACCCCCATCGGCTCTAAGAAATATTTATCATTCTTCCTTCAGCTTGACAGTAATGAATTCAAACAGAATGATTTCTTCAGTTATACAAGTACGATCGATTTCCCATGGCCTTCCTTCCTTCACTTAGAGGCCGATAGCGCTCATCCAACGGCTCAGAACGCTCGGACACGCGGACAAATCTCGAGCGTCCGATCGAGATCAACGGCTCAGATCAAAAGCGGCTAGGGTTTACTGAGACGGGCTGATTTGGGCAGCCCGAAGCGGGCCTCACGCGCCCAGTATTGGGCTTCGGCCCAACACTGTTCAAAGGATTTTTAAAACTTTATTAATTTAAATAATTCCAGAAATTCATTTAATTGGTTTTAGGCAAAATAAATTATCAGGAAAAATCCCAGAAAAATCTCAGAAATACTTTGAGACATTATGGACTCAAATAAAATATTTTTGGCAAAACTTTATTTTAACTTTGCACAATTTCAAATAGATTTGAACAAAAGGTCAATATTCATAATTTAGAGTTAATTCAAATAAATCCAGAAAAATCCAAATAAATTCCGAAAAATCATGAATGCATATTTAAGCAATAAAACATAATTAGGCCAAATTTTGGGATGTTACAAACCTCCCCTTAATGTAATCTCGACCCAGAGATTCGTGGCTAACTAGAGAATAGGTTCGAATTCGACTTTAAATCCTCTTCGCGCTCCCATGTTGCTTCACTTTCAGAATGATTGCTCCACTGAACTCTGCAAAAATGAATAGACTTGTTTCTGGTCTTGCGTTCCATAACATCCAAAATTCTAACTGGCTGCTCTTTGTAAGTCAAATCTTTTTGCAGTTCTATTGCATCCAACGGGGTTTGCTCCGTTGGCACTCTGAGACATTTCTTGAGCTGCGACACATGGAATACATCATGCACTCCTGCCAAGGACTGAGGCAACTCTAATTGATAAGCTACTTCTCCTCGACGACTCAGAATCCTGAACGGACCAATATACCTTGGTGCGAGCTTCCCTTTAACGTGAAATCTTTTAACGCCCTTAAGAGGGGTAACCCTGAGATACACATAATCTTCTGGTTCAAAACTCAAATCTCGGCGTCGATTATCGGCGTAACTCTTTTGCCTTGACTGCGCTACCTTCAACCTCTCTCTAATCATAGCAACTCGCTCTTCGGCTTCCTTGAGAATATCAGGTCCAGATGCCATACGATCTCCTGTCTCATTCCAATTCAATGGAGTACGACAGGCACGTCCATACAACGCCTTAATGGTGACATCTGCCAGCTAGTTTGAAAACTATTATTGTAACTGAATTCTGCCTACGGCGAACGTTTATCCCAAGATGTAGCATAAGCTAATGCACAAGCTCTCGACATATCACTTGTGGCTTCTCGGCCATTCTCAACGCTAAGTATCTCATTACTGATTTGCCTCTTACTTCCACTCGTAGATCTGCGCATCAGAATAAACTTGTCGATTCTCGATGCATTGCTTTCATTCTCTAACACACATTACACAAAGCGATATTTTTAGCGACTTCACGCTCATCCTAGGCTACCAAAACCTTCCTTAAGACCTTGATATATCTTAGCACTTTTCTGGATGAATTGAATACTTAGAATCATGAGCTTCTTCCAAAATCAACTGCTTAAGCTCTTTCTTTATTCGATACATAGCTTCGACCTTTAAACCGTGTGGTTCCTTGGTCATCCATGATAAAGTCCTCAGCTAAGCCTTCATCTTTTTGACCTGCTTTGATCTGATCTCCAAGTATTGGCTTAACTTCCAAAGCAGCTTTAAATCCTTGCGAAACCACTTCTAATTTCGACTTTTGAAACTCCTTGAACAATTTCGATTGATCACTTGATATTGGTGTATTGGCACTGCCTTTACGACTTAAGACATCGGATACCACATTAGTTTTACAAGGATGGTAACGGATCCCACCTTATAATACTTAATCAACTCCAACCATCCTCTTTGTTCCATATTAAGGTCTCGCACTTCAACTCTTATGGTCCGTGTACACATCTCCAACACTATAATGACGCAATAACTTCAAAGCGCACTATGGTAGCAAATTTCCAATTCATGCGTAGTATAGTTCTCTTCATGTGGCCTCAATCGTTTTGACGATAGGCAACAACTTTGCCTTTTGAATTAACACACATCCAAGATTTTGTCTTGAGGCATCATAGTATATATCAAATCTGCGTTTGCACGTCCGCAAAGACTAAGACAAAAGCTATCGCCAAACGCTTCTCAATCACGTAAAACTCTTTTGTATCTTCGGCCCATGCAAACCTCTTCTCCTAATTTCCTAAGCGGTCTCTACCGCTCCCACGCAACATCGCTTTTGGTTGGATCCACTGTAACTCCTTTAGCGACATCTCCGCAAGAAATTCAACTTTCTCCTTCCAAAAGTTACATTTGCTAAGTTTTAGCATACAGCCATTGGTCTAGCAACCTTTCCAAAACTAATCTCAACTGTTCTGCATACTTTCCTTTTGACTTAAAGCAACCAAAGACATCCCACTTATACACCATAACAACTTGACCAAATTTCCCATGGAACTCCATTTGTCATGTTCATAAATTCAGAATGGCATTGATCATTCTAGCGCACACAATCAGAACTCATACACCCATACTGCGTAGAAACCTCTGACTTAAGAACATTCTCTGCACGAATTCTTAGTTGATGATAACTCGATCGAAGATCTATCCTTGAGAAAACTTCAGCTCCTTTTGACTGATCAACCAAAATACGATCCTGGGCAACGAATACTTATTCTTTTGATCATCACCTCTTTAAATTCTCGATAGTCGATACACATCCCTAAGCTCCCATTTTTAAACAGGTGCTCCCTAATGTGACAGATTGGTTCTAGCGAACCACCTTTCTAGCAACTCTTCGGTCTGCTTCTTCATCTCAACTAGCTTATCAATAGGCATTCGATGAGGTCTCTTTACTTTTGGTGCTGTATCAGGTACTAACTTGATAACAAACTTAATCTCTCGATCTGATGGCACACCGAGAGGATTCTCAAGAAACACCTTTGGATATTCCCTAACAACTGGCACAACTCCCAAGCTGACAGGTTCTAATTTACTAACCACCAACTGACCATCAAGATCTACAGTCGCTTGAAATTCCATTTTCCGCCTCGTGGCTTTTAGTCGACACAATTCTTTGACCAAACTCGGATGTCTTATGTCCGACGACCAATTCATTTCAGAGTAGCATCTCGGTCTTATATCCAATATCGCCGCTAGAAACTTTTCTCCAACTTAACTCCATCACATTCTAGGTTAGATCAAGCAATAGTGTACTTTCTCGACAATGATAATTCCTCGGTGACGAAGCTTTGCAACCACAACCGAATCGATCATCATTGCACACGCAACATCTTCAGTGAACCGTCAACATTGGTGAATACTCGAAACATCCTTTATCATTAATGCTTTTATTCCAACACTTCACGTATCAACCTCTCAACCATCTTTACTTTATTTGTTTTGGCAAGAAAATCTTTACATGGGATTCATCACCAGTCATTTTTCTTTTACAAACGAGGGTATGACACTTGCATAGGATAAAATCATCGATCTAAACTTCCTCGATTGGCATTGGCGCTGAAGATTTTGACTGGAACAGAATTGAGATTGACTTGCACTGGTGCGATCACTTCCTTAGGAGGGCAATTGCTAGCAAAATGCCCAGGCCTATTGCAGGTGTAACAAAGCTTAGGTCCACCTCTCTTCCTTGAGCATTCGTCGACTAAGGTAGTGTCTTCATTCCGACGCCTCTTCTTCAACTGATTCTCCGTACAAACTTCTCTTGCGACTTTACTGCTCACTCCTGGCGTTATGAACTTGCCTGAGGTAACTTCTGGAACATCCATGGCCGTAGACAATGATTGTCTTCTCTGTGGGCATCGATTAGCATAATGGCCTTCCTTGTGGCAGTTGTAACACACCCGTGTTCGCCACAGTGCAACTCTGGTACATTGTTGTCTTCTTGTTGTGTCGAATCGGTTGTTTCATAGGGCATTCCCTAGCCCAATGACCTTCTTCATCGCACAGGAAACATGCTGTTGGTGATTGCCAATTACTACTTTCTTGATGAGGGCCAACAGGATTGAGGTATTTTGTCCTTAGCTCTTCGAGCGGCACCACTTTTGCAACTGATGTTCCGCCTCTTCTTGACGACTCTTAAGCAACTACGGCTCGAAGATTCTTTTGTCGATGCCAAATATCTGCAGAACTATTGGATCCAGAGGACATTGAGCTGGACCATGATCTCGGCCTTCACAAAGGTAACATGTGATGTCACTCATAGGACATTCTCCAAGAGAATGACTTCCTTCATAGCTGGTGCAATTAATCGCATGCTCGTCAGCGGTATGTCCTATCTCTCCACAAATAATGCACGCACGATCTTCGATTTGTTTGGTTGATGAGACTTCGAGAGCAACTCTTAGATGTTGAACAAGGTGCAAGGATAATATTATGCTCTGTATCTATCATGACCATACTGTCTCCAGGTGAGGCAAAGAGATTACGAAAAGCAACAACAAATTCATTCCAAGTGATATTCGCGGGGCTTCATGAATAAAGACAATATTTCTTCCACCATTCGTGAAAAATTCCTTGCAACTGATAAGAAGCATATAAGACTTTCTCATTACCTTCACACTGAGCAATGAACAGCTTCCTCTCAATGGTCTCGAGCCAATCATTCGCTCCTGAAGGGAACACATTTCCTGAAAACACCGACGGACGATTCCTTATGAATTCGATAACCTTAAGCGAGAACGGAAATCATTGGTAGCGACTTGGGACACTTGGTTGACATTGGTCGGTCGGTCATATTCTCAGATCCGCTTCATCATTGCATGCATCAACCGAGTCTGAGCAATCAAGAACTCTCTCAAACTCGCATATCCATCTCAGATCGACGATTAAAGAACTAATCCGTTATTGAGATTCTTCTTTGGATTGATTTTCACTTCACGATTCTCAGTTTCCTCAAGTCCGAACCATCCGCTTGATTGCTTCACTGGGTTAGGGAAGAGGGAAATAGCATAGGTAAGAAGCAGGGGAGATAGGTTTAACCCAATAACTTAAGCAAACAATATTAATAATTTGGTATGGTCGCTATATGAGCCTAAAAGCTCGCAACACATATCGCACACTCGTGATCAAGGAAGAACCAGTTCAACCTATACTCACAAAACTACCGCCTACAGAGGTAACACTTCTATCTTAAGCAGACACGACTCCCACACATGAGTCCCAACTGTCTACTCGAAGCATAGATCTTCTAGCTTTTGGAACACTTTGTAGGATCGAAATATGCTAATCTAGCAATTAGAGGGGGAGAATGATTGCACGGAAGCTAAAATAAAATTTTTATGATTTTTGAAACACCCCAAACAAACTCAGATCGCTTAATTTGAATTCAACAGAAACCTTATTGCTCCGGACCAAATTTTTACTTGTACGCCGGACCAAACTTCGTGCCAGACCAAATTTTCACATGTACTACGGACCAAATTTCTACTGTAGCAAAACCAAATCAATACACTCCGGACCAAACGAGACAGACTGATATATGTTCACTAAAACTAAAAATCCTGAAGATTTAACCGTTAGATTGATATGAAAATTTAACTGTAGAAACTAGACTCAAATCCTAAGCTAACACACAAAGAATTAAGTCAATCGGACTTATGGATCTAGAGTTATATGCTTTTCAAGACGGCTGAACCAAAAACCGATCTAACAGCGACGGAGCAAATCAAACTAGCTACGGACCAAACTCAAACAATGCGATTAACCAAAGATCCCACTGTTGGATTAGTGTGAAATTTTAACTGAAGAAACTAGATTCAATTGTGAATCTAACCCAACAAGAATCACTCGATCGGACCTACGGATCAAAAGTTATTACCCTCGCAAGCATGCTATGACAGATTATAACGAGAACTGACCAAACCCCAATTTCGTGATAAATCACAATCTACAAAAGATTAACCAATAAAACTTTCAGGAACTCTAAGTTGATACTCTAGGAAGGTTTTGTATGGATCAAATCAATATTAAACTTGTTGAAACAAGAGAGACAATGAATCAATCTATACAAATGAAAATCGGGTAAATAGAATCAAATACCGCAGCACATCATGCATGAACAGTATACCGCGAATACTATGGCAAAGTACCAAAGCAATGACGCCATCAGAGCACGCGGTTTTCCTTCGCTTGTCGCGCCGCCAGAGCAATCAAGCGCCAGAACAAACGCTCGCGTGGAGACCTTCAGTACGTGAAGGTTTTCCACCGCTTCGGAAGCCTTCGAGCCATAGGGACTCTTTAGCCAGTAAAGAAATCGATCTTTATTTCTTTTGTCTAGTCTAGTTACAAGACTCTAAACAAAAGAGTACAACCCTAAAAGAAAACTCATCATCGTAATAAACAGAGACCCTCCCTATTTATACTGAGCAAACATAAAGGGATTGAATACAACTCTACTTCCAATATGGAAAGAGTTTGTATACATCTCAACCTGGCCCAACATAGCCAAAAACATCTCTTGCACATATGTACAGCCCACATGCTATAAATACGTGACTAACCAGCCTCCATGTGCATGTTCTCTAGCCCGAACGTTCCGCATGACATCCTTGACCACCAAGACCTCGATTCTCTCTCAATCTAGTCCCAACCTCGCCCTCCATGAACCTAGTTCCGGTCCCATCATCGACCACGTTAGCCTCAAGCAACACCTGCACATGAATAAACAAGAAACAATTCCGAGCACAAGTCCACGACTTGACTCAACATCAGTCCATGCAAAACACTCACACGAGCGCATTGCATCAAGCAAAACCAATATCATGCTATCACAAGCATATCAAATAATCATCAGACATAGCACATGCAAGCACCACACATGCCATAATCACAACCACTTTGCAATGCCAATTTCATTACTAAGCCAATTTTTCAGCACATGATTTCACAATCTCCCCCATGATGAAAACATTGGCAACACCACTTAGAATTGAACATTGGCATTCATTTCACAAGAAATGTTTTTGAAATCAAAAAGTTCTAAAATCAAAAGACAAAGTGAAAAACACAAAATCTCCCCCTTTGACAAATATGCAAAGTGAAAAACTCCCCCTAGGTGAAAATAAGAAAAATCTCCCCCTAAGAAGAAAAATGTGAGCGAATACCACTTGTACAGAACATGTGCATGTGTAAAGCATGTATAATGTTTTTCAAGATTCTCCTCCAAAAATCTCCAAAGTGGCAAAATTCTCCCCCTTTGACAATGGATTCATCAAGAATACAAAAGAGAGAAAACAAAAACTTTTTTAAGTTTGACAAATTTTTTATGGCATGAGCATTCTAAGTCATCCACAAATGTTGCAAATTCATCACCAAGCCATGCTATCAAAAATACTTGCACCCTCAAATCTACACATAAACAATGTAGAGTAAGCATAACTAGAAATCAAGTACTATTAACAATTATTGCATGGCATATCTCCCTTACTCAACTACTTCAAAACCTGAAATTATATTTGTGCAAATCATTGATGCCTTTTGTAAAAAAAACTGGTTTATTGATTGATTGCAACAATAACAATTGCAAAGAATTATATGCACCATCAGCCTTACTTTTCAACCATGCCAAGCAATCACAAGCTTAAGGTTTCATGGTTTCGGTCATACACAGCCTCTTCCAAGTTCATATCAAAGTGCAATGATAAGCAGTCTCGTAAAGAAGAAGTGTGATAGTACATAACCTTGATCTTGCATTTAATCACTCTTTGAGCTTTAGCACTTAATTTTGATAAATTTCATATTTAGCACTTTTGAGCAGGATCAAGATAGTCGAGAAAGTTCAACCATGACAAGATTTAATTCAAGTTGCCATTCCAATTAAATAGTCATGACATAAACTACACCATATATGCATAAACATGAAGTTGCAAAGACCTTGTAGCATAAACATGGCTTCAAATGACATATGTGTATGAAATATAATGCTCATTAATTTTTCATTGTTTTTCTACTTTTTTTGTTTTTCATTTAAGAACCACACAAAATAAAAGTATGTTACAAAGTATTACAAAGTTTTCAAAAGCTCCCCCTCAAAACAAACCCATTGGATGAACGACCCCAAGTTCTCCCCGAATAAAAGCAAAACGAGAAGAAGACAAAGGTTTTGTGAAAATGTCCGCCAATTGATGTTCAATATCCACATGATGAAGCACAATATTTCCCTTTTCTACATGATCCCTAAGAAAGTGAAATCTGATCTCAATATGTTTGGTTCTAGAATGTTGCACAGGGTTTTTAGCAATACAAATTGCACTAGTGTTATCACATAAAAGAGGAACACTATCCAAATTAACCCCATAATCTTTAAGTGTAGCTACTATCCAAAGAATTTGAGAACAACAACCAGCAGCAGCTACATATTCAGATTCAGCAGTTGATTGTGCAACAGAAGATTGTTTTCTAGATGACCATGCAATAAGAGAATTACCCAAGAAGTGACATGTACCAGATGTACTTTTTCTATCAATTCTACAACCTCCAAAGTCAGCATCAGAAAATGCTCTTAAACTAATACATGAGGAAGCAGAAAGCCATATGCCAAATTCTTGAGTACCATGAAGATACCTGAAAATTCGCTTGATAGCTTGGCGATGTGAAGCACGTGGGAAAGCTTGAAAACGAGCACACAAGCACACAGCAAATTGTATATCCGGCCTTGATGCAATGAGGTACAAAAGTGAACCTATCATGCTTCTATATTCCTTTTGATCAACCAGCTCACCATCTTCATCCGGATCAAGTGTGCAAGTACCTCCTATCGGTGTCATGATCGGCTTGCAGTTTTCCATCCCAAAGCGACGAAGCAAATCTTTTGTGTACTTGCTTTGTTGAACAAAAGTACCTTCCTTTACTTGTTTGATTTGCAGTCCCAAAAAGTAAGTTAATTCACCCATCATACTCATCTCAAATTCCTTCTTCATGATTTCTGAAAACTCAGACACTAAAACATGAGAGGAACCACCAAATATAATATCATCAACATAAATCAACAAATAATTGATCATTGCCTTGCTTGAGTAAAAGAGAGTTTTGTCAACTCTTCCCATTGTAAACCCCTTTTCAAGTAAAAAGTTTTTAGCCTATCATACCATGCTCTAGGGGCTTGTTTTAAACCATACAAAGCTTTTGACAATTTGTAAACATGATCTCAAAACTTTGGATTTTCAAAACCAGTGGTTGCTTAACATAAACTTCCTCATTGATATAGCCATTTAGAAAAGCACTTTTCACATCCATTTGATACAATCTAAATCTTTTAGATGCAGAAATGCTAAAAGAATTCTAATGGCTTCAATTTAGCAACAGAGCAAAGGTTTCATCAAAATCTAAACCTTCAATTTGTGAAAAACCTTGAGCAACCAATCTAGCTTTGTTTCTAATAACAACACCATCCTCACTTTGTTTATTTTTGAAAACCCATCTTGTTCCAATAATATTAAAATCAGGAGGTGGAGAAACAAGTTTCAGACTTTATTATGTTCAAAATTCTCTAATTCCTCATGCATGGCATTGATCCATGATTCGTCAGTTAATGCATGAGATATATCTTTGGGTTCAAAAGAAGCTACAAAAGCAGAATGAGCATGAGTATCAGAAGTAATAAACCTGGACCGGGTGACTCTCTCATTTAAATCTCCAATCATCTGTTCAGGTGGATGCCTCCTTTGAATATGCAAGGGACCTGTAATTTCAGAAACTTCTCCTTCTTCATCTTCATTTTCAGCATGTACAGATGAGGTTGTAGCTTGAGGATGCTCAGCTGTATGTGATGTAGCGGTAGGTGCCACAGGTGCTACAGTTGGTTGTACAGTAGGAACCAATAACTCATCCTCAACATCATCATCGTCCTCATGAACAAAAATACTCTCCCCCTGAACATATGCACCTGCACTCAGATTATTTGGACTAGTGCCTGGACTAGTCTCATCAAAAGTAACTTCACAAGTTTCCACCATTTTGTTAGTCTCCAAAACAAGCACACGATAGCCACGTGTATGAGCAGGGTATCCAAGAAAAATGCCATCCAACGATCTAGCCTCAAATTTATCAAGATTTCCATATTTCAAGACAAAGCATTTGCATCCAAAAACTCTGAAATGAGAAACGCTAGGCTTATGTCCAAACCGAAGTTCATAAGCAGTTTTACCCAATTTCGATCTTAAGTAAACACGATTTGAAACATAACATGCAGTTGATATCGCTTCAGCCCAAAACTTTCTAGGAGTTTGATATTCGTCTAGCAATCCTAGCCATTTCCACCAAAGTTCTATTTTTCCGTTCAACTACACCGTTTTGTTGAGGTACTCTAGGAGATGAAAATTGATGATCAATTCCTTTTTCAACACAAAAGTGATCAAATTAAGAATTTTTAAATTCAGTTCCATTATCACTTCTAATTGCTCTAAGAGACCCTGGGTGATCAATAGATAATCTAAGAACAAGACTTCCAAAATGACTAAAAGCCTCATCTTTACATGCCATAAAATAAACCCAAGAGTATCTTGAATAATCATCAACAATCACAAGAACGCACTCATTTACCTCCATAAGATCGAACTCGAGAAGGTCCAACCGTGACAAGATGTAGTAGTTGTCCGGCGCGCTTGTCATCACCATAGTAAGAGGTGGATGTGAACTGCAATCATTTTACCATGTCTACAAGAAGAGCATACTATCTCGCTATCACCCTTAAGCTTAGGCAAACCACTAATGAGGTCTAAACCACTAACACGTGTTAGATGATCAAAACCAACGTGACTAAGCCTACGATGCCAAAAGAATAAATCTTTAGAAACATTGGCAACTAGACACCTATGCTTAGAAGAAGGTGATACATTAAAATCACTTTAAACACTCTTCCAAATCGAGAAATCCGGAAAACAAGTTCACCAAGCATCTAACACTTTGCATTCATTTTTCTTAAAGCATACCTCAAGATCTTCATCAATCATTTGAGATACTGCATGACAAGTTATATTTCGTGTTTTCAACAAGAGCCACATCTTTAAACATAAACTTGTCATTTACCTCTTTGTACCTTTTGCCACAATCGAGCTTGAAGAAGCATCTCCAAAAGTTACACTTTCAAAGATGAGATGCACGAGTGAGGAGGAGAACCAATTTTATTACCGGACATGTGGCGTCAAGATCCGAATCCACTAGCCATATGTTCTCCTTCCTCGCGAGAAGCCTACATAGAAGCGAGAAAATGTCGAGGCCTCGATCAAGTTAGAAATGAGGTGTTTAGGAATCCAAAGATCGAGACACATGACGACAACAATGAGGCACAACACGAGTATTCATATGCACAAAATCAGATTTGCACTTTCCGTGTTTCTAGCAACAAAAGGTGTTTGAATCACTCTAGGCACATAATAAGAAGCAAAGCGTGCCTGTCTGAGATTAGACCTAGCCTTTGCCTTTTCTTTCTTTTGTTGTTTAGCTAGTCTAAAGCAAAAATCTACTAATGTCCATCTCTACCACAATGAGTGCAAATGTACTTAACACGATGTCTAGCTTTAGAAGCGTAAGCAACATTTGCATTCATCATAGTAGAGGATAAAACTCCAGCAGACTTAAAGATAATTTTCTTAGGCTCATTAATAATCTCAATTTTGTCATTGCAAAGAGCCTGAACAACAGTGGGAGGTTTGGTTCCATATGAAGCATAAGGATCAAAACCTAAACCTTTCTTGTTTGAGCTAACCTTAGATCGATCCGTAATCATGTTCAAATTTTTCTTGCCATTAGTGAAACGTTCTAAAGAATTTTGCAAGTAATCAACCTTCTTAGCAAGAGTTAAACAATTATTGCATGGAACGTCCACTTTAGCCTTTTGCTTGCAACAATTTGAGCATGAAAGAACCTCATGAGTGAGCAGATCAATAATCATTTGAGAAACTCTAGCATTTGCATCTTTCAATTTCAATTCAAGAATTGAACATTTAGAACAAGAAATTGACTCATGCAAATCATCAGTGAAACAGCTAGCATGTCTAACGTGTTTCTCATTTTTCTTATTTTGCTCAATCAAGGAAGCATGTTTTTTCCTAAGCAAAGTGAGCTCATTGTAAATTAAGTCACATGATTTGCAAGCATCATCACCAGGAATCAAAGATTTAAGTCTAGCAATTTCAGCATTCAATGATTCAACAATAAAATCATGTTTCTTGATTTTCTTATCTCATTTATCAAGCAATTTACCAAGACGAGCAACAGCTATGGCTAATTCATCATAAGAAGGCTCTACCTCATTGAAGTCGCTGTCGTGGTCATCTTCAGTAAGGCTTTCATCACTTCTTGCCACAAGACACAAACCAGTAAGTTCACGCTTGGTTGGCGTTGTTGTGTCTTCTTCACTACTTCCCGAGTCCACATCGCTCAAATTGACTTGTTCAAGAGCGAAAAGAACTCGGTGGACAACTTTGCGGTTCAGAAAACTTCTTTTCTTATTGCTGCTACTTGGAGAAGCTTTCTTCTTGTCGTTCCTCCTGTCCTTTTCTTCTTTTGAATTTTTACCTGAAGTTTTTGGACAATTTGGACGAATGTGGTTGAGATCGCCACACTCGTAGCACCTAGGAGGACCACCGCCTACTCTCTTTCTCAATCTGACATTCTGCAAAGCTTTATTAAAAAGAGAAGAGAGTAGTGCCAAATCTTCTTCAGGAAATTCTTCAATTTGTTCATCTGTTAAAGACGACAAAGAGGACAAAGCAAAGCTAGAAGAAGAATTAGCATTTGACATGTTAGGTTTAGAGATCAAAGCAATTGATTTAGAGTTACCTTTCCTAGCAAGAACATCTAATTCATGAGTCTTCAACTTAGAGTAAAGAACATCTAATGTGAGTGTGCTCATGATAGTAGATTCTTGTATAGATGTTACCTTCATCTCCCACACTGACATGTCCAAAGCACTAAGCATTTGTCTAGCATTAGCAGCATCGTCATAGCTAACCCCAACAGCACGTAAATTGCTAAGAATTTTATTAAAGCGTGCAAAAAAGTCATCTACAAACTCACCAGGTTTCATCTCGAAACGCATATATTCTTTTTTGTAAATATCTTGGCGAACCTCTTTGATGATGTTTGATCCTTCGTGATAGTCACAAAGAGATTTCCATACCTCATATGCGGATCGAAGATGAACCACTCGGCGAAGTCGCCACGCCCCAAGCCCTGGATGATCAAGTTGCGCGCTTTGCTTTTGCTTCAACATGTGCGCGATTGGCGTCATTGACGTTGTCGTTCTCGCACTTCATATGGTTTGTAGACCTTCTCCCAAATTGCAAAGCCCTGAGCTTGAATGTATGCCTCCATCTTGGCCTTCCAAAACTGAAAATCAACTCCATCGAAAACACAAGGTTTTGTCGAATATCTATCCATTGCTATGATTTCTAATCACCGGTTAAGATTAATTTAGAAAAACCTTGCTCTGATACCACTTGTAGGATCGAAATATGCTAATCTAGCAATCAGAGGGGGGTGAATGATTGCGCGGAAGCTAAAATAAAATTTTTATGATTTTTGAAACACCCCAAACAAACTCAGATCGCTTAATTTGAATTCAACAGAAACCTTATTGCTCCGGACCAAATTTTTACTTGTACGCCGGACCAAACTTCGTGCAGACCAAATTTTCACATGTACTACGGACCAAATTTCTACTGTAGCAAAACCAAATCAATACACTCCGGACCAAACGAGACAGACTGATATATGTTCACTAAAACTAACAATCCTGAAGATATAACCGTTAGATTGATATGAAAATTTAACTGTAGAAACTAGATTCAAATCTGAATCTAACACAAAAAGAATTAAGTCAATCGGACTTATGGATCTAGAGTTATATTCTTTGCAAGACGGCTGAACCAAAAACCGATCTAACAGCGACGGACCAAATCAAACTAGCTACGGACCAAACTCAAACAATGCGATTAACCAAAGATCCCACAATTGTATTAGTGTGAAATTTTAACTGAAGAAACTAGATTCAATTATGAATCTAACCCAACAAGAATCAACTCGATCGGACCTACGGATCAAAAGTTATTACCCTCGCAAGCATGCTGTGACAGATTATGACGAGAACTGACCAAACCCCAATTTCGTGATAAATCACAATCTACAAAAGATTAACCAATAAAACTTTCAGGAACTCTAAGTTGATACTCTAGGAAGGTTTTGTATGGATCAAATCAATATTAAACTTGTTGAAACAAGAGAGACAATGAATCAATATATACAAATGAAAACCGGGTAAATAGAATCAAATACCGCAGCACATCATGCATGAACAGTATACCGCGAATACTATGGCAAAGTACCAAAGCAACGACGTTTACTGTAGCATGCGGTTTTCCTTCGCTTGCTGCGGCCGCCAGAAGCAATCAAGCGCCAGGAACAAATGCTCTGCCGTGGAGACCTTCTGTGCGTGAAGGTTTTCGGCCGCTTCGGAAGCCTTCGAGCCATAGGGACTCTTTAGCCAGAAGAAATCGATATTTATTTCTTTTTGTCTAGTCTGGTTACAGCACTCTAAACAAAAGAGTACAACCCTAAAAGAAAACTCAGCGCTCGTAATAAACAGGAGACCCCTCCCCCTATTTATACTGAGCAAACATAAAGGGATTGAATACAACTCTACTTCCAACATGGAAAGAATTTGTATACATCTCAACCTGGCCCAACATAGCAAAAAACATCTCTTGCACGTATGTACAGCCCACATGCTATAAATACGTGACTAACCAGCCTCCATGTGCATGTTCTCTAGCCCGAACGTTCCGCATGACATCCTTGACCACCAAGACCTCGATTCCTCTCGAATCTAGTCCCAACCTCGCCTCCATGAACCTAGTTCCGTCCGTCATCGACCACGTCGCCTCAAGCAACACCTGCACATGAATAAATAAGAAACAATTCCGAGCACAAGTCCACGACTTGACTCAACATCAGTCCATGCAAAACACGCACACGAGCGCATTGCATCAAGCAAAACCAATATCATGCTATCACAAGCATATCAAACAATCATCAGACATAGCACATGCAAGCACCACACATGCCATAATCATAACCACTTTGCAATGCCAATTTCATTACTAAGCCAATTTTTCAGCACATGATTTCACACACTTCATGGATCTACTCCTTCCTTGAGTTCGATGATTCCCTCCTTCATGATTTCCTGGGTTGACAGCAAACACTTGATGCTTTCTTTTATGATGTAGCACGTCAACTACCAAGACAACTCAGATAAGGTTTTTAACTCTATCCAGCAAGGGAGAGAGAAAGAAATTCAAATAGGGAAAAGAGAGAAATTTTGATTTAGGAAAGGAATAGAAGAATAAGATAAGTCAAGAACATATTATTCTTCCAAGTTAATTCTTTTCTTTAGTAAATAATTTTGAAGTTCCTATAGAGACGACTGCACTATCTAGGGTCAAGGCCTACAACAAGATGGCTCGATACCACTTTTATCGGACCCAATATGCAAATCCGACCCTCTGTATATCGCACTAGTACAGATCACGCTAGTGCACACAGCTCAACATCAAGAAATATCACAATCATACATAGCGAAAGCATTACTGAAGATATCATATGATATATACTACTAGTTGAATGACCTTATTGTCCACTTACATGACTATGCCTCGCAAGGTCAATAACATATTAAATTGCAATGAATGAAAACGTAGATAACCCTCAAGATACCACAGTAATCGACAAGGCTTGCGCCTAAACATTCGTCTCCTCCCGAATCTTTCCTCCAACATTGATGTAGACTCTTCAACTGCTGATGATATTGTTGGCAAGGGTGAGTACTTAAAGCACTCAACAAGTTGTGCACAGAATGCAATTCTAACATAACTATATGCAAGGCTTATTCCAAAGGATAGGCTATCGTGGCTATTTTGCAACAAAGCAGCATTTGTGAATAAATACAATAAATAAATTGCAAAGACTGTAAAACAAATAACAATAATGATAGATTCAGCATTTCTGAAGTAAACCAAGTTTCCAATCCTAAATCAAGTTCCATCTTCCACATGGCATTCTGCCATCCCAACCAAGTTGTTCAACTGATTAAGCTAACCCTTAACTGTAATTCCCGAGCATTGCTCAATACCGCGAGCACGGCTATCCGAATAGTTTCACACTCTGCAGAGGTTATGCACTTTACCCACGCGGCATGATATTCTCTTTGCGCCTGGCCATTAGCACACTTCCTTTGGTGTGCGTACAGAGAAATCATGACAAAGCCTTTACAATGCTCGCTTAACCCAAGACTACCCGTTAAGGTTTCAACACCGTGGGTCTGAAAACCACAACCGTGGCCCCCTCTTGCGCCATGTGAATTACTCCATAACTCGAACTCACACTGACCACGATAGTACCAAAATTAAGACATTGCAAATTACTCAGCTAGGCTGGCCCATACCAGACATGTGGTTGCATGATTGACTCAGGTCAAAGGCTTGCAAGGCTAAGTCCTTAGGGTGATCAAGGCAAGACATCCACATACCCTCTGCCCATTGGGCCCACCTTGGCATACTCGCCCCTTGTCACTTGCCCCAATCTAAATGATTATCACCCAGTTGATTACCAAGCACCACGTGCCATCAACAATTCAACATCGTTGCGTGACATGACTCACCACAACAACTCAATCTCATCGTGTGATCTCACATGACACACAAGTTCATAACATTGTTCCATATTCCATTAATCAAGATTAATTATCAATGATTCCAACACATGTGATGACGTGGCATGGCTAAGCAACTAATACGAACTAACCCTCCAATGTTGATTATAATTACTAACCAACTATATTGAACCAATCTAGGGTGACAATGGACCATGGCATACAACGACAAGGTAGGGTATAATTCAATCTGGTATATTAGCTAAGCCCAATCTAATTTGAAACAATTGTATATTTGGAATATATGCAATAGGGTAAAACAAATATAGCAATTTTATAAACATGGGCTCAACATGATCTAAGCACAACTTGCCTTGGAATAGGTCCTGATCTTGATCTGAAGCTTGCTCTTGAGTTGCTGGATCTTCCTCCGAAACGTCGCACAATTCAACGTCTACGCGTACCGAAGTAGAAAAGCAAATAAATGCCAGAACAGAGAGCAATTGAACTCAAAAAATCAAATAAAATTTACCATTAAATATATCTCAATTTTACAAATTTTTAGAAATTTGAATCACTCAAATCCGAGTTACGATGCAAAAGATATAGCCTTTTGAAGTTTGAAATAAATACTGAATATACACAGATTAGAAATTCGAAATTAACAGAATTATTTTTAAATTGAAAAAAGATTTATTGCGCAAGCGTGACGTCATGGCGACGCCAATGGCCCGACCAACCGGAGCTTGACACGTGGTCCCGGTCCATAGACTCGGTCCATGGCTTGGATCTGGTCCACCGTGAACCCAGTCCATGGCGCCTCGGTGCCAGTGCCCGACACGTGTCGCAACCCGATTGGTCACAGTGCCGCCCCTGCAGATGCGTAACACGCGGCGCACATCCACGGCATGATCCGATCGAACGGACGCGGCTGAACGGCGACGAGGCACGATCTCGACCGAAGGATCTAGATCGGACGGCCCGAAACTTCTGGACCAGACGATGGAGACGCGACGGCGAGTTCTCACCGGACTCGAAGACGAAGACCAGGGCAGCGGCGCTCCGGCGAGTTTCTAGCGACGAGATGGCTGGGATCCGACGGGGCGAGGTCTGGCGAACTTGGTGATGGCACTGGTGGCGGCGGAGAATCAACGTCGGCGACGAAAACAGCGGAAACCACCACGGCAAGAACCACCAACTCCGACGAGCTTCCTCGTGCGAACGACGGTGACTCGGAGCTCCGGGCTATGCGAAAGATGCACGGTGCGAGGTGAGGAGTAGCGTGCCCGCGTCGGCGCCTTAAATAGCTGCACGGGGAGGCAGCGCAGCGCGGACTCCGAGGATGACCCCGTGGCGGCGGCGGACTCCGGCGGCGACACGGAGAGGTGACGCGGATGCATCCGGCGCGTCCACGCGGCGCTCATCCAACGGCTCAGAACGCTCGGACACGCAGACAAATCTCGAGCGTCCGATCGAGATCAACGGCTCAGATCAAAAGCGGCTAGGGTTTACTGAGACGGGCTGATTTGGGCCGCCCGAAGCGGGCCTCACGCGCCCAGTATTGGGCTTCGGCCCAACACTGTTCAAAGGATTTTTAAAACTTTATTAATTTAAATAATTCCATAAATTCATTTAATTGGTTTTAGGCAAAATAAATTATCAGGAAAAATCCCAGAAAAATCTCAGAAATACTTTGAGACATTCTGGACTCAAATAAAATATTTTTGGCAAAACTTTATTTTAACTTTGCACAATTTCAAATAGATTTGAACAAAAGGTCAATATTCATAATTTAGAGTTAATTCAAATAAATCCAGAAAAATCCAAATAAATTCCAGAAAATCATGAATGCATATTTAAGCAATAAAAACATAATTAGGCCAAATTTTGGGATGTTACACCCCTGCTGAGTGGCCTCTCGCCACTTGGATGAAGCGAACTCAGCAGGGGGCTAGAAGCATCCTGGAGCTCAACGCAGGAAGTTTCGAGAACCTTAACTCTCTCGCCGAAGACGGCGTCTTTACCGAAGTTTTGACCTTATAATCTGCAAGGCAAAGCATTAGAGAGGATAGTAAAGGATCAAGCAAAGACTAGTTGACACTACACCTTCAAAATCCTTCTCGGCCTTCGCGGAATCTTCCACGGTTTAAGTTTTCCTTCGAGCTTGAGAGCCAATCCAGCCGAGCAAACACAAGAAATCGGCAAGATAGTCGACTAAGCAAAAAAACATGAAACAACCCAAGAGATAGCTACCTCGGAGAGAGCCGGTGATATCCAGATTCTCCTGGCGCAGAGCATTTTGTTCTGTCCGCGATGTCTGGAGTTCGGACCGAAGGGATCGCAGCTCGGCCGTATACTCGGCTTTGATGCATGCTGTCGGGACCCGAATCTGCAAATCCGGACCCTCTGTGTATTCTGTGCTAGTCCAGGATAACGCTAGCACACACAGTCTTTACAGGGTTGCACATCACAGACATTCGCAGCGATATAAGAATAAATAGTGCAAAAATTTATATAAACCGAGTTGTACAACCTTATGGTCTCCTTACATAACATCAGCCACGCAGGGCTTACCTTACTCAGAATAAAAGAAATAGCAACGGAACATAAATAAATGTCGTGGAAGCCTTCATCTTGCCACAGGCAACCGACTGGACTTGCCCCCTAATTGCTCGGGTCCTCAATGTACTCCTCCTCCCAGAATGGTGTAGATTCCTCCACTGATGTTGGGGTTGATAAGCAAGGAGGGGTGAGTACACAAGGCACCCAACAAGTAATGCATGTCTGCAATGCTATTACTATATGCAAAGCTTATTCCAAAGGATTGGCTTAAGTGGTTCTTTTGCATCAAGCAGCATTTTTAAACCAATATCTTAATTAGGTTAAAGTAGTGGAACAGTTATAAGTAATACTAATTTCTTCAAATGGTTTTTTTTTCTTCAAAGATTCTCGGCACACAGCCTTAACAATTCATTTTTAACACTGGCACACAGCCACCCTTCCCTCATTTTGTTTATGACGATCTACCCCTTGGCTGTAATCCCCGAGCAATGCTCAATACCGCGAGCACGGCTATTCGAATAGTTTCGACACTCTGCAGAGGTTGTACACTTTACCCACAAGATACAGCCGCTCACCACACTGGTGATTGTCCGCAACAAAGCTTTTCAGGAACCTCTGCCTTAACCAAAGAACCTCTCCGGCATTGCCTTCACCATCACTTCCCTCACACAGAGCCGAAGCATAGGACAGGCCAATCACCGTTGGATGGGCACCAAGCCGTAGCACGTACGCGCTCCCGCATGATACACCCCTGTATTGTCACCCCGAGGTATCGGAGGAAAGATATCAGAACCCTAATCAACTAGGTCTGTCCCATATCAGACTTGTGGTTGTACGGGTGACTCAGATCAAAGGCTTGCAAGGTGAAGTCCTTAACTGACCAAGGCAAGACTTCCAATACTCAACGGTGGCACACAGCCCATTGTGGCACACAGACTCACAACACTCATCAAACCAATGCCACACAGGCCCACCTGGCACACAGCCTCTTGCCACTTGCCCCAGTCTAAATCATTTCCCACCCAGTTGATTATTGTGCAACACATGCCAGCAATAACTCAAAATCGGTATGGAACCACACAGGTCTCCATACTTCAATGTTGTCATGTGGCAACATCACATCACTTTCAAAATACATTCAATATTCCATTAGTTAATATTGTAGCATTTTTCCGAAAGATTATTCATGATTCGTTGCCAGGCTAAGCATCTAATCACGGTCTAGCCTCCCGTGTTGGCATCATATTATTATCCAACCAGTACAATAAAACTTAGGGTGACAATGACTTAGGGCATACAATTAAATATTTCAAGGTGGCATAACAGAATGGGTTGATTAACTACGCTATCCCAATTTAAGTTAGATTCATTTTAAATAAATAAGCATGCATAATTTCAAAGCATAAATTACATTTTAAAAAGCTGGGATCAAAATGATCAAAGCATCACTTGCCTTCAAAGAGTTGCTGGTCTTGTTCCGAAGCTTGGTCTTGAGCGACGAATTCTTCCTCGAAACTTTCCGGCAAATTTGTGTCTACGCGTACAAACAAAATATGCAATAAATAGCTAATACAGAAGATTAGATGACCTCAAAAATTCAAATACAATTCATCATTAAATAGATCACAATTTTATGAATTTTTAGAAATTTGAATCACCCAAATCCGAGTTAAAATGCAAAAGTTATAGTCATTTGAAGTTTGAATAAAATCTAAAAACACAGAAATTAAGAAATCCGATTTTTCCAAATTATTTTTATACTGAAAATTCACATTTATGACGTCAGCATCGCGTCATGATGACGTCAGCACAGAAATAAATTTCGGCCGAAATATTTTTATATATAAAATTATTTATGACGTCAGCGATTCGGCTCATGGGCTGGGTCCACGTCGCTTCGGTTCATGGGTGCAGGTCCACGTGCTGGCTCGGGTCCACTGTGGATCGGCAAAGATCTTGTGCTCATGCACCAGGTGACGCAAGCAGTGGCATCAGCGATGATGCGCAGCCAATCCCGATGCGACACGCGGCAAGATCCAGACCACTCGCTCAACCAACGGTCGGATCTCACCCCCGCGCGGTTCGGCGACGCCTCGCACTCCACGCCCCCACGCGTCACGCATCCAACGGTGCACCCGAAATCAACGGTTGAATCTGGTCTCACCCTCCGTCCGCGCGCTGCAGCGTCCGCACGTGATTCGATGGGGGTGCGGCGTCATCTCCGCCGCACGTTCAAATTTGAACGGCACGGATCTGCACGCAACCGATCTACTCACAGCCGCCGTTCAGATCTAATCCAAGCCGTTCGCTCTAGATCTAACGATCAAGATTCAACTAACGTGTAAACCTTGGGGTTAATCCAGACCGTCCATAACAGATCTAACGGCACAGATACAAACTAAATGTAAACAGAGAAGGGCGACGTGGTACTATCCTTACCCCTCCTTGCAGATCCGACGGTCAACGATGCTCGGAGTTCGGCGATGGCGTGCGGCGGTGCAAGCTTGCCGTAGATGAGGAAGACGACGTAGTCGACGGCGTTTTGGTGGTTCTCCGGCGAGAAGATCTACCGCATTCGATGCGGCTTGTCTCGAGAAGTGCTCTGGTGACCTTGGCGACGGCGGGAGTGGACCGACGGCGAAGGAAAAGGCGAGAAACAGCGGTGGCGCACAGAGAGCAACTACGGCGAGCTCTTGTGAGGGAACGGAGGCGTTTCGGGAGGCGTGCGCTAGGGCTACAGGAGCGTCTTGAAATACGCAGCACGGGGGTGGCAGCGGCGCACTAAATAGCACCTCGACGTGCGCGCAATCCTCGGCAAAACGGGCGGACATGCAGGCGGCCGTTGCTCCGGCGATCTCGCGAGGAAGAAGCGACGTGGCGAAATCCCGGGCGTCCGTGCGCAGCGATCCAACAGGCGAAAACGGTGAAGTGACACGGCAGCTTCTTAGAAGCACGATGCCGATCCAACGGGCGAAGCGCGTCGGCGGCTAGGGTTTTGGCGGGGCGGGCTGCGTGGAGTGGCGACGCGAGCTGGGCCAAAGCACAGTTCTGGGCCGGTCCAAGGATTTCGGCCCAAGCACTGTTTCGGGGATTTTAAATCCTTTTCGAAGAAAAATAATTCGAGAAAATAGTTTTGGCCAAAGAAAATAGTAAAAATATCAGAAAGATTCCAGAAAAAATTCTAGAAATTACTTTGAGCTAGTTGGGACTCAAATAAAATATTTCCAATAAAACTTTGCAAAAAAATTTCCATTATTTAATTGTTTTCAGGGAAGGCTTTATTTCAATAATTCTAAATAAATTTCAACAAATTCACAAAACTTCACAAAAATAAAAAATACTCCAAAATTTAAATTAGGGCAAAATTTAGGGTGTTACACGTGCTAGGTCGGCCAGGTACTCCTGGCGCGTCCGGATTTCAGGGAGCATCCTTTGAATGTACTCGGACTTTCGCTCGAAGCGCTCCCCAATTTTCTATAATCATCATAGCAAAAGGTAAACGCGTGGAAAAAGGGCGAAAGCAGGGACACAGCGGTCTTAGAGGAATGCTCACCTAGGCGGCATGTGCACAAGCCTTGGCATGGATGAAAAAGTCATCCCTCTCTTTGCTCTTCCTCCGGGTCGTCCAAAAGCTTCAAACCCTCATCATCGGCAAAGGCGGTATCTGTTATTAGCCGGGCGGCGGGGTGGCGGGACTCGGTGAATCTCTTCAACCTCGGGGGACGAGCGGGAGGTCGCTCAGAGCAACGGGATCTCGCGGGGGCAACGCGAGCAGAGATGGCGCCGGGGACTAGGAGACACTTGGCGCCCTCGGCGCTTTCCCTTGTCGGTATGAATTCGGGAGGTCCAACCTCGGCGGGGCCCCAGTGAAAACCGACGGAGTATCAGCGAAGGGTCCTGTGAAGAAGAATCGTCGAGAAGACCAAGAATAAAAATGGAGTCAGCGAATGCGGACTGTTGGATTTCCTCATTCTCATCGGGGCTTCTTGCGAATAGTCGCCCACCCCGGAAGGACCACTCGGACCGCCGCGATCGGGTGCCACTGGCTTCTCTGGACAACCCACGGAGCTCGCGCAGTGGATCTTGATTTTGGGACCGTGGCCGGACGTCGGGGCCACGAGGTCATCGGACAAGATCTTCTTTCCCTTCATTGCAGCGAGGCCCCTGCTGGAGATCGCGCCCGCGCTTCGAAACGACACAAGCGAGGAGGCATTTCCGGAAGGGGAGGAACACTGAAGAACGCGATGCGATCTTGAAGATGAAGATCAAGAGTTAGCAAAACTTCAGAGAACGAAGAAACGCAAAATTCCCAATAAAAATCGCCTACCGCAGGAGGGGGGCGTGATATGTTGAAAGATTTCGGGCACTTGACAGATAATATGTCGATGCTCGAGATAAAAAGTTCTCCAGCCCTGCGCATAACCTCTCCCTTGGCAAATCGTCAGGCCGCTCCCGGGTCGGTTCACTTTTTCCCCTATAAGCGAATCCCAGATGAACTCGCTCCTTCAGGGCTGCACCGTGGCGATGAAGTGGAGGGCCAAACCCACTCTGTAAGCCCGCTATCTTTCAGCCTTTCCGATCGGTGCAAGAGTTCGGACACTTGATCCATGTCGGAAGAAGCGGTAGAACCCGTGAAATAGACATTGAGGGCGGCGCCCGGTGAGCGGAGGCGAGAGACGAGTCGGGGTTGGCACAAGAAACCATTCCCTATGCCACCCTTTGTTGGAGGTCTTGACAGAATGACAAAGTAATCCTTCACGACCCTTCCCGCACTGAATCCAGCGCCCCGATAACCTTGGGGTCATTTTTGGAGGATAGGGCTTGAGGAGATAAAGGAGATGAAAGAGATCGAAATGGGGCTAATGCCGGAAAAGCTTCACAAAGGTGGACAAAGAGGAAATTTGGAGGATAGAATTGGGGTTTAGATTCACCAATTCGATTTCATAAAAGAAAAGAAGGCGCAAGGAAAGAACTCGATTAGAAGACCAAGGCGCGGTGGAAAAGGATTCAAAACCACCACCTCCTGAGCGGGAGTCGGGGCGGATTCACCGGCGGGGGCGTGCGGAGATCGAGGCGGATCGTGCAAGATCCGTCGTCTACCATGGATTTCAGCTTCTCCTCGGTCGTTGTCGAGGTCGTCCAATCTTGTGGTGAAGGCGGAGAAGGAGTAGAGGAAGACATTCTTGCAGAAAGATTGACAGCGACTCGAGAAGGCAAGAACAGCGAAGGTTAACCTTGGTGGCAGAGAGTTCAGGAAGGCGAGAAGGTGAAAGGAGAAAAAGCTTGGCGGAAAGATCAACTGTCGGGCGTCGTACGACCTAGTTTTTAAAGAGAGAACAATAAGGTCTCTGCCGAATCGGCGAGAAAAAGTTGCGAAACGTCTCATCCTTTCAGATTCCTCATAAATGATTTACAGGCCCGTCGCCTCGACTTACGGGGCTTGACAGAATTTGACCGGATCGCGTCGAGGCCACGTCACCCCCATGATGGGGCTCGTTTCCCACTTACCGTATTAAACGGGATGTGGATGGTCTTCAACTTGAATAAAAACTTGTTTTCTTACGGTACGCCCCACGTTGGGCCTTTGGGTGGTTACCGCATGACGGAATCTTGTACCGTAAGATTCAGCCCAAACGGGCACAGATCCATGGGCGTGCTCCACGAGGGGCCGAGAATGCTGTGCGTCGTTTTAAACGAGTACGGACGCCCTTTGGATCTAAATGTGATACGCTCCAAGAGAGCTTAAGCCGGGTCCGACATCAGTCGGGAAAGGGTATCACTCGCCAAGAGCCGTCAAAGTAATATGCTCCAAGAGAGCCTAAGCTGAACCTGACATCAGTCGGGAAAGGGTATCACTCGGCCATGAGTCGTCTAAACGTGATACGCTCCAAGAGAGCCTAAGCCGCTTCCGGTATTGACCGGGAAAAGATATCACTCGGTCAAGAGCCATATGAAATCATGATACGCTCCAAGAGAGCTGGGCCGTGCTCTTAGGATATGGGTATCATTCGGCCATGAGCCAGGATAACCTCGTTCGTCCTAAGTTGGACTAAAACTATATCTCATGCAATCGGATATGGGGATCGCTCGGCCAAGTGCAACGATGCGCTCCAAGTCGAGCCTAAGCTATGTCTAGCGGCAGATGGACACCTCCTTTCAGGTTCAAGCAACACCCAAGGTCCAAGACGCCCTAGAACGAGACTAATACACAGTCAAGGTAGAGACAAGAGATTCTTCTACAGAAGGTATTTCTTTATTATGTACAAAAATTCCCCAGGCATTACACCTAGGAAACTATATGTTGCAGGAGAACTACGCCTCCCCACGGCGCACTCGGCCAAGCGCCTCGGTGAGGGGATCCCTAGCCCTGTAAAGGGCAGGGACGACCTCGAGGAGTGCGTCGGCGGCCTCGCGGTCGCGCCTCTTCGCCAACTCCTCCAGCTGCTCTTCGAAGGCCCGGTCAAACTCTTCCCAGCGCTTGACTAGCCTAGAGTCCACCTTTGCATGATGATACCACCGAGGCATGATGAGGACAAAGGCTTGAAGCAAAAGAATGGAGGGCAGAAAGCAAAGAGATACATTTTGAAGCGTTGGTACGCCTTTTATAGCCAATTCAGATGAAATCGAAATAAGCGCCAGGATATTAAGCGTCGAAAGCTGAATAGATTTGGTGTTAATGCAACTTCAGAAGACGAAGAGTTTTTCCGGCTGAACAAGTTGGCACAGAAAAACAAGGCAACCTCGAAGACTGCCCGATGACTGTCAAGCGATGAAAATTAAAGGCTTCGGGCGGGAAAATTATCAAATCTACGTTTGTGACATGATAAGAAGTCCGTAAGGCTGCTCACAAATAAATAAGCTCGGTAAAAGATTTGCGCTTGAGAAAAGCAAAGGACAGAATTTATGATCGAGTTCTTCATAATTCGCCTATTGCAAAAGGAAGGTTTTTTTTATTGGATAAGGAAACCAGTCGGGATTACAGGCAGGAAGCCCTAAGTAAAGCAGTCGGATCATGAAGCACTCGGGGGCTGCTGTGGGATATAGATTCCAGGGTATCCTCGTGAAAGGCCCAAGATGAAGGCCCGTAAGATATGCTTCACATCAAGCTTCTTAACCGCATTTTAAAGGGATATATCATAACGGAAGTTGAACTTGTGTTTAGAAATGATAGATACAGTTGTAATCCGAGTCGTTAGAAGGATAGATAAAGATGTAAACTCTATCCTATTAACTGACTAGAATCTTGTAACCGATCGAAATCTCCAAGCCGATCAGACTCAGAAGCCGCCCCACCCCCGCTATATAAGGGAGAGGGCGGGCAACAACATAGGGATCCGATCATCCAAGCATAGAGCAATCAAGCCATAGAGCATAGAACACCTCATATCGCCCGAGCATATTGTGCTTTGAGCAACCCCGGATCCAAGAGATCCATATAATCCCAAAGACACAGATTAGGGTATTATCTCCTCATGAGCCTCGAACTCAGATAAACCCCTTGTCTTGTGTGACCTTCGAGTTTGAGATCGAGCGTCTACCCCATAAATTCATTGCCGACTACAAAAGTCGACAGACCTGTTCAAGCTTTTTATTTCACCAAGCATTTTGCATGTCGGTCTTCATACAAGAAATCAGACTTTTCAACCTTCATACGAATTCTACAGTCCGTCAGTTTATGCTAGACAGTTAGGCTTTGGTCAGGTTATTCTGAGTCTGCCACTACTCGATCGGCTTCAACCAAGAGCCAGAGTCCGTAATGCAGTCGCGGCTAACCTTGTCCTTGAAATAGCCGATGAACTTCAGATCAAAGACTTGCCACGTTTTATACTGAATACTCGTCGGTCAGAACGCTATTCTTCCTGGTGATTATCTATCGCAGAAGCGCTTTACTCTGACAAGTCAATGTCGGCTATTTTCAATGACTTTTTCCCAAATCTTCCCGAGCCGACAGTAGACACTAACAACGATTCAAGCGATGAGACTAATTCTGCGGGGTATAATAATACAAGTCTTGTAGATATTGAGAAGGTATCGGCTTGAATAATTTTTCTTTATACGTCAGTTCTTTTGCCAGATTCATCTTCTAATCACCTTTTATTGTCGCAATGCAGACTAAGGCTGCCGGCAAGAAGCCTGCCTCTGGCCAATCGGGTAGTGGCCAAGTCAAAAGGCCACTTCAATCGACTAGCCTTACTGGGTACACCTCGGGTACCCTAGGTATTCAGAGTCCGTCCTTGTCGAACATCGAGAAAAAACAACCAAGTAAGCATAATACAATCGACCATTATTACTTTTTCTCTTTATCCAACTAACCATTAGCCGATTATATTTTCAGAAAGAAGAAAACTAAATATACCAAGGCTCCTGCGAAGAGGGGATCTAAGCCCCAGGAGCAGAGTGGCGAGAGTTCGCCACATGCGTCGGCTACTTCAGAGGTCAGTAATCGTACTTTTAGTGACTTACATCTCTCAATATGTTGGCTTACCCACCTTTTTACTTCTTTCAGCCGACGCAATCAGCTCAAGTTGCGAAGATCTTGGCCGATCTTCCCAAGATTTCTTCTGCCCCACTCTCTCCACTACGGCCGACTCCAACAGCTCTGATCGCCAATCTGCCGAAGCTTTCTAATCCGACAAATTTGTTGGGTTTTTCCTTGGCCGATCTTGACGATTCAGAGATCTTGGCCACCGACGACTACGACGCAGAGATCAGGAAGATTCTTGAAGTGTCGAAAGAAGCGTCGGCTGCCGTCACCTCTGCTCCAGGAATGAAAGAAAAACTCAACAAGCTCTTTGATCTGTTAATGAGGCCGCAATCGGAGATTCTGGCTAACAACCAGCCGATCCTAGATGACATGACAGCGGTTGAAGCCAATCTGCCTCCAGAAGCAATGGAAGCCCTCCTCAACGTCTACCATTTAGAAGAGAGGAGGTCTGAAGTGGAGGCAGCGCAGGCCAGAATCAGTCGCCATGAAGCCCAAGAATCCGATCAGAAACTCCTGGATGAGTTAGTTGCTGATGCCAAGGCGAAGAAACGAAAATTTGGTGCCGATGCGCAGCAGCTGAAGTCGACCAAAGAGTCCTTCTCCAAGCTCGAGAATACAAAGAAATTTCTTTTGGAAGAATTGGCCAAGACTGAAAAAAAATCCAAGAAGGCCAGCAAACCATGGAAAAAACTGCATCGGATATTAAAGAACAGAAGCTTGGTATCGCCATGGCTGTGGTGAGCGTGAAAAAGCAATCGGCCAAGGTTGTACCGGTGCCAGGAAACGCAAAGGAAGACGATCGCATCATTGAAGAAGTTCAATGTGTGATTGCAAAAGCTGTTGGCGCTCTTTCGGCTTTGGGCGCAACTCTCCCAGGCTCAGGCATTCAATACTAGTTTTTTTTAAAGATGTAAAACTTTGTCGGCTGTCTTAACAATACTTGTCCTGATGTTTTTGCAACTCTTTCCAGTTTATAAACGGCTGTTTAACCGATTTAAGTTTACCTGTGTGTAATTTTATTTTTCTTTTACGAATCTGCGATCTTTTTAGTCGATTTAACAGCATCGTGTTAACTTGGCTTTTTAACGTAATTCCCAGTCGGCTAGGCTCCAATCCAAACGCTAGGATAGTATCTCTTTAAATATTTCCCGTTAATTGCCTTGGGCAAAACATGCCCTTCTAACGTTTCCAGCATGTACGAATTTCCACCGACTAGCCGATTAACCTTGTATGGCCCTTCCCATGAAGGTGTCCATTTTCCGAATCGGCTATCTTTCGAACCAACAGGCAGTATCGTTTTCCATACCAAATCGGCTTGATCGAAAGATTTAGGCATGACCTTTTTATTATATGCTTTTGCAACTCTGACTTTATTCTTTTTAAGCCGATCAAGTGTAGACAAACGTAACTCTGCCACCTCATCCAAGTTATCGACCATCAAATTGTTATATTCCTGAGCCGACAAACCATTTTGCCTGGCTACTCGTATAGACTCAATGTTGATCTCCACAGGTAAAACGGCTTCTTGACCATATACTAATTGGTAAGGTGAAAGCTTTGTTGCTACATGATAAGCTAGCCGATACGCCCAAAATGACTCCGATAGGGTTGAGTGCTAATTCCTTGGTCTTTCATCGATTTTCCTTTTGATCAACTTAATTAACGTTTTGTTAGACGACTCGGCTTGTCCGTTAGCCTGAGCGTAATATGGGGATGAGTTCAACAATTTAATCCCCAGACTTTTCGCGTAACCTTGAAATTCATTAGACTTGAATACCGTACCTTGATCGGTCGTGATTGTTTGCGGTATTCCAAACAGATGAACAACATGTTCATTAACAAAACTGATTGCTTCAATACTGGTCACCTTCTTAAGTGGTATAGCTTCAACCCATTTAGAGAAATAATCGGTTGCGACCAAAATAAACTTCTGGCCTTTACTCGAAGCAGGAAATATTTGGCCGATTACATCTATCCCCCAACCTCTGAACAGCCATGGCTTGATAATTGGATGTAAAGCCGATGCAGGTGCTAGTTGTATATTGCCAAACTTTTGACAAGTCTGACATCCTTTACAATATTTGAAACAATCCTCTAGCATTGTCGGCCAAAAATACCCCATTCGTCTTAGCATCCATTTCATCTTATGAGCCGATTGATGAGACCCGCAAACACCTTCATGTACTTCACCCATTGCCACTTGTGCTTCTTCGGTTCCAAGACATCTCAACAACAAGCCTTCCATCGTTCGATAATACAATGTGTTGTCCATAACAATGTACTTTAAAGCTTGTTGCCTAATCTTGCGTTCTGTTGGCTTAGATGGGTCGATCAGGTAATTCTTTATTTGCGTTCTCCAATCCACAATGTCTATGCACATGACGGCTTTATCTACAAATTCGGTTACCCGATATCGGCCAAAGTCTTTGTCCCCTGATGCCTATTGAGCTAAGGCGTTAGCTCTATCGTTCAATTCTTGAGGGATATGACCGATAGAAAATGATGTAAACGAGCCGATAATCTCGAAGCACCGTTCTAAATATTTCAGCAGCATTTCGTCTCAACATTGGTATTATTCTTTTATTTGCTGTACGATCAACATGGAATCCCCGTATGCCTCAACAACACTTACTCTGATATTCTCTAACAACTGCAAGCCTTTGAGCAATGCCTCATACTCTGCCTGGTTGTTTGAACATCGACTATCCAACCGAAATGCAAATTCAAAATTATACCCTTTTGGTGATATGAGTACAATACCGATTCCATCACCTTCTCTGCACACCGATCCGTCGAAAAACAATTACCAAGGGGCCGCAGACACCAAACCGGCAGTAGTATCATGCCCCGTTATAAAGTCGGCCAGAACTTGTCCCTTAACTGCTTTAGCCGATTCGTAAATCAGGTCGAACTCTATCAAGGCATAAGCCCATTTGCCAAGTCAACCTCGTAAAATCGGAGATGATAACATATATTTTATAACATCGGTTTTACAGACCACCTTACAAGCCGATGCTAAAATTTAATGTCTTAGCTTTGTACATGAGAAATATAAAGACAAGCACAATTTCTCAATGAAAGGGTACCTGACTTCAACATCAAATAAGCTTCGGCTTAAATAAAAGATAACCCTTTCCTTACCATCGACTTCTTGTGCTAAAACAGATCTGATAGTTTCCTCCTCAGCTGATATATATAACCTGAAAGGAATCCCTTTTCGTGGTGCGGCCAAAACCGGAGGATTAGCTATATATTCTTTGACTTCGTCAAAAGCCTTTTGCTGATCGATTCCCCACATGAATTCTTGATTATCCTTTAATTTCAACAGTGGGGTAAAAGCACGAATTCAATCGGAAAGGTTTGAGATAAACCTTCGGAGATAGTTAATCTTGCCGATCAACTTTTGTAATTCGTTTTTGCATGTTGGCGGCATTGTTTCAACTATGGCTTTCACCCTTGCTTGATTGACTTCAATACCTCTTTCATGTACCATGAAGCTCAAAACCTGCCCAGCCGACACGCCAAATGCACATTTGAAAGGATTCATCTTCAAACCATGCGATCTTATGTTCTAGAAAACTTTTTCAAAATTGGCCAAATGCTGCAAGTCATCTGCAGATTTTACTACAACACCATCGATATATATTTCGACAATATGACCGATTAAGTCATAAAAAATTAGATTCATGGCTCACTGGTATGTTGCCCCAGCGTTCTTCAAACCGAAAGTAATAACCGTCCACTCGAATAAACCTATGGCACCAGGACATCTAAAAGCTGTTTTTGGTATATCGGCTTCTGCAAGAATATCTGATTGTACCCGGCATTTCCGTTCAGAAAACTTATGATTTTGTTCCCTGATGCAGCATCGATAAGCATATCGGCTATGGGCATCGGGTATTCATCTTTTGGCGTCGCTTTATTCAAATCTCTAAAGTCGACACACACTCGAAGTTTTCCATTTTTCTTCATGACTGGAACAATGTTGGAAACCCATTCCGCATATCGGCAAGGCCTAATAAATTTTGCTTCTAACAACTATTCTATTTCCTCTTTTATAACACTATACAGGGCCGGATTAAAACATCTCGGGTACTGTTTAAATGGCCGATATCCTGGTTTAATAGGTAGCCGATGTTCTACCAACTGTCGGCTTAAACCATACATCTCGTGATACTCCCCAACAAAACAATCTTAATAATTCCTAAGGATTTTGATCAACCATTCTTTGTATTTTACATCTAATTTTGCGCTAATAAAAGTTGGTATCTTCCAATCACCACTACCTATATCGACTTCTTCAAGCAGATCAGTGGACGTGAAGCCTTGACCCAACTTTTCAATCTCTTGAAAATCTTCTATAGCCTCATAGCTATCTGTTGTCTGCCGATAGCTTTGCATTTTGTCTTGTAATGCCTTCATTGTTTTTCTTGTCCCCCATCGGCGCAATACTTCATTTGTCCGATCAAACGTCCCTGGCTTCACACTGATCGGCATAAGTCCTGACTTACTCACGCAAAAGAAGTCACAGTCATCCAGCGTTTTTCCTGATATACATCCAGCTTTTTCGTGTTGCCAATTCTAGGGGTGGGCATTCAGTTTTTTCGTTTGATCGGTTCGGTTTTTTCAATTTTAAAATAATTCGGTTTTTGGAAACTAGCAACCGAATTTCTTAGACCAAAATAAAAAACCGAACCAAATTAACCGAAATATTTAGGTTCGGTTAATTCAGTTTTTTGATTAACCGAAATATGAATAAACACTAGATAAATTAGATTTAGTTCTTCTCATATCGCAACATAGAGTAGGGTTAAACCTACACAATATTCATAGATTATTACAATATAAGTATAATAGAACATGTGAATATACCAAATATATACATAAATGTATTAGAATATGAGAATTGTTTAGTAATAGTAAGAATATTATAAAAGTGGTATTATATGTGGGCTATTCGGTTATTCGGTTATTTCGGTTTTTGGAAGTCAAAAACCGAACCGAACACCGAAAACCAAATTATACCAAAACAAAAATCGAAAACCGAAAACCGAATAAACCGAAATAATTGGTTAATTCGGATCGGTTCGGTTCGGTAATTCGGTTTCGGTTTAAAAATGCCCACCCCTAGCCAATTCGCATCAGAACTGGCCATGGCGATATGAGCCGATGTGTCGGCTGTGACAACTTCAACTTCCCCTCCATTCCATTGGACGAGCGCTTGATGCATAGTCGATGGAATGCAGCAGTTGGCGTGAATCCAATCTCGACCAAGCAGAACACTGTAATTTCCCTTGGCGTTAATGACAAAGAATGCGATCGGCAAAGTTTTGCTGCCGACAATCAATTCTGAAACCATAACGCCCTTGGCCTCTGTGGGATCGCCTGTGAAGTCGTTTAAAACCATATTAGTTTTAATCAAGTCTTCATCGGACTTACCCAATTTCTTGCAAGTTGTAAACGGCATTAGATTTACTGTAGCTCCACCGTCTACCAGCATCCTTGATATCGACTTGCCATTTATATACCCTTTCAGATATAATGGTTTTAGATGCCGATGATCATCCCTCGGTTTCTCGAAGATTGCATTTTGGACGCTTGAACATGACTGAGAAAAAGTCTCTTTAGCCGCTTCGGTTTTGATTTTGAATTCGGCTGGCAATGTGAACACCATATTGATATCCATCGGAGGTGTATCGTCCCTAATCATAGGAGAATCCAGGTCATCTGCCGACTCAAAATCTTCCTCGACCTGTTCTTTTTTCCTCCATTCCTTCTTGATAACCTTGATTGGACAAAGCTCATTAAAAGTCTCATCCGTCTGTTTTTCTGCATCGGCTTCTCTGATCTCTTGAGTCGTTAGTCTCTGAAGCCGTCTACACTGTGATCGGCTTAGGCCAGGTGGGCACCACCTAGGTTTGGGCTCTACTGGCTTACGTATTTGGCCAGCCAAATTTTCCTGATCTGAACTTGGCTCTTGAGTTGTAACCTGGTCCGATGCCTGATTTGGTTCAGATATTCTTTCGCGAACAGGTCTTCTGTAACTTTTGTCATGATCTCGAATCGGCCCAGACAGCCTATCTTTAGCCGATTGTTTAGGCCAATCGTCTTGGGGATAACGCTCCATCGGGCAGGTATACGGAGATGGCAATGCTACTCCCCTTTCCCAACAAAATTGCCAAAAAGGACACCTTCTACGTGCTCTCTCCACGTTTTTAGTGTGATACAAATTATCCGACCGACGAGTAGGATATCGTGGTCAACTATTCCTCCTTTCATATTTCTCCATTAACTGAGAAAACGTCGGTCCTGGCTTTTTTGTTGCATGTCTTCATGGTGATTTCTCGGCTTTATACCACCTACCCACCTAAGGATTTCCTTTGGGTTTGATTGTTCTCGAATTCTTCCCTTCATGATCGGCTTCTATTTGTAATGAGCCGATTGTAATCTTCAATGTCCGGCTGCCATTTGAAGTTGACTGAATGTCAACTTGCCGATCCCTTTTTGGCTCACCATGCATCGGCTTTTTCCCTTTGCCCGAACATTAAACCATGTTAATAGGGAATGGATCAGCATCAACTTGCATAGTCGGCTCATCAGCGAATTTTAACCGACCATCCTCAATAGCCGACTGGATCTGTTGGCGAAAAATATTGCAATCATTAGTGTTGTGAGAAAAAGAATGATGCCATTTGCAATACCTGCGTTTCTTGATCTCATCAGCCGATGGTATGACGTGTCCTTCGGGCAACCATATTATCTTTTCTTGCAACAATAAATCAAAAATACAATCACACTTGGAGACGTCAAAGGCATACATAACTTCCGACTTATTCCTAGTCGGCTTGAGCCAAGAACAGACTAAAGACTTTTTAGACCCTTTTATCCACTCGGCAATGTTTATTTCTGCTTCATCATCTTCTGAAGAATCGCTCGAACAATAGTCGACCATATTAACTTTGGATTTATCCTTCTCTTTATTATTATTATTTTTAAATCTATCTTTAAACACTTTATTATCTGGGAATCGGCTTTCCTGAGCCGACACGTAATGAAGCAGATGACTCAGATCGGTGAACTCCTGTCCTCCAAACTTCTCTCTAAGTGGCGGAATTAAGCCTTGAAAAGCCAGATCAGCGAGTTGGTTATCGGGTAACGTGACACTAAAACATCGGTTTCTTATTTCTCTAAATCTTTTAATATAATCAGTCACTGATTCTCTAAATTTTTGGCGAACAGAGCTTAGGTCGAAGATCCTGAGTTCTAAACTGCCTGAGAAAAAGTATTTGTGAAATCGGCATTCCAAATTGTTCCATAAGTGGACCGAATTTGGAGGCAAACAAGTGAACCAAGTAAAAGCTGCCCCAGACAATGACAATGGGAATAGTCTTATTTTTAGTCCATCGAACTGAGCTGCTTCGCCGCATTACGCGATAAAGCGTCCGATATGCTCCAGGGTAGTAATCGAGTCGTCACCAGAGAATTTTGCAAAATCTGGGACTTTGAAATTGTGGGGGTAAGGCATGCGATCTATGTAATCAGGATACGGCTTTTACTTGGCACAATTTGGAATGCCGATTGTGGGGGGGAAAGCATAGAACTGGGCCGACGGTGGCAGATTTGATGATGCATCTAATTTGGTGGCGTCAGTGTAGGCCTGGTAATGGCTCACCCCACTTGGCCGAGGATCTCTAGGCAATATGATGGTGGGTTGAGTAGGCATCATGGTAGGGGGTGAGGTTATAGCCGATGGTTTAGGATCGGCTAGTGTGCTCTGCGTGTTTTGGGCTACTGAAAAAACAGGGTAACTTGGCAGAGCTTGTAATGGGTCAAGCAGGCTACCGGACGAGGCTAATTCCTGGGCGATAGTTTTAACACTATTTGCTATCCTCGGCTTAAGCGTGGTGACAAGAGCCGATGATTGGTTTATTAATGCGTGGTGCACAGATTGATTAATCATAGCCGATAATTCGGCTTGAGCAGGTAGATATCGGCTTACCGGTTCTGTGACACCTGTATCCCCCAAGGCATTGACCGTCGGCAAGGCTGATTTTTGAGTGATGCCACGTCTAGTCTTCTGATAACAACTTAGCATCATCTCTTCTAGCGCAGTTTTCCGATCTTCGATTTCTCTGCATTGTTCTGGCGTCAAATCGTCCATTGTTGGGACGATTATAGCTTCTGCGTTGAGATCGAATGGCGGAATTGACTTCCCTGATGAAGACATTGGTCCCACCGGGCGTGCCAAGAGTGTGTTGGCATCAAAAACTTGAAGTAGGGTTTCTGACAACAACACACCAGACGAACACCTGGTTCAGAGCGTGCCAGTCGATTTGACCTGTAATCGACAAGGTAAAAAATATGAAATTCACTCAAAGCCGATCGTGATGATCAATCGGTTTAGACTTAATCAGCTTGAAGTCGATTAAGTCAAGGTAACAGGGTAAGTCTAATTAGTCGATTATAGCTAATCAGAGGATAAAGGTAGATCGATTCTGAAAAAGGCCATGCGCAACAAAATAAGAACAAATCGAACCTGGGGCGTAATTTGAAGAAGATCAACAATCAGCAATGCTCAACTTTATTGATCAAGATCGAATTACAAAGACTAAATTACAAGAGCTACTCCTAGTCGACAGGAAAAAGTAATGTAAATTGGTGTGTTTGATTGTGTTGTTGTCTCGCAGCTTGTTTTGGCCCTTCTTTTATACCTGTCGGCCGATCGTGTCCTATTACAATACGTTTCAAAACCTGATCCGTATCGGCCTTATTTTGGATAGCTTTTCCTCAAAGATCTTGCCGTTGCCAAATATCTTCAAATCTTTCCAAATTGTCTGTTAGTTTCCGTATGTTTGACTCTCTTGCCGATTTTGACTAGACTTGCCAAATTCTGGTGCAAACACACCTCCTTCCCTCAACAAGCCTTATTAATCGAATTGTCAGAGTGACTATTCATCCTAAGACCGGGAATTATGATGAGATCAGAGGGTATGCATGGAACATCATGAATAAAGTCATGTACAAGCACAAATTTGATGTAGCGGACTTCATGATTACAGAGATGGCTTCATCTACCTGCGATAAAGGTAAAATAATCTACTTTGCTGTAACATCCCAAAATTTGAGTTTTGGAATGTTTGGATTCAAAAATAAACCATTTGCATTTTTTCTTGAATTAAATCCAGCTTAATTTGAATTTTCCATTAAAGAAAGGATTTAATTTGACTAAACTATTCATCAAACTCAATATTTTCAGTTTTAGTTGGGTTCAATGTGCTCCAAGGATTTGTTTTGTATTTTTGGGGATTTTTCTGAATTTATTTGCTATTTATTTGAACTTAATTGCACTTATTTGAATTTCTAGAATTTTTCTTAATTCAAAAATATTTCTGTTTTTTTATCCCTCTCGGGCCGTTTCTTTCCGCCGGCCCATTCTTCCTCCGCACCGCGTCATTGATAGTGCACCCGCTCAGCCTAGCCTCGCCTCGCCCGGCCCGATCGCTCGCGTCGGCTGCTCCACCACTCCCACCCACCCGCCACGCTGCCTGCCCGGTGGCCCTCCGACGCCGCGCCCACGAACCCTAGCCGCCGCCGTCGCCGAGTCCGTGTCGGCGCCGTCTTGGAGTCCGCACCGTGCATGCCTCCCGGGACTGCTATTTAAAGCGCCGCACCCCTCCCGAGGTTCCCCTCTTCGTGCCGCTTCGTTTTCCCCTTCGCCCGTCGTCCGAGCAGCCGCCGTTGACGCGTGCGCCCTCGCCAGAGTTCGCCGCCCTTGCCGAGACCTTTCGCCGCCTTTTTCTTCGCCGCCGGCGCATCTTCGCTGCGGCTGTTGGTCTCTCCGCGTCGCCCGCGTCGCCTCCTTTCCGGTCCACCTTGTTCTGCGTCGATCCGTCACGTCTTCCGCCGTTGGCCGCGTCTTCTTCCACATCTCCGGGGAGTGGCGCCGCCCGCCTCGCCGTCGACCTCCAAGGTCCGCTCTCCGCCGTTCGATCTCCACCTGCGTCACCCGCTTGCGTCATCGCTGCGTCAGCCCTAACCTCTGTTCTGTAAGCCCGGTCCACCGTGGACGAGAGCCTTCCCGTGGACTCGGTCCATAGACCGAGGGTCCCACCTGTCAGCCTAATAAAGATTTTTTGATTTATTTCTATATTCGGGAAATTGATTGCTGACCTCAGCGTGGCGCAATAAATCTATTTTCCAATAGAAAAATAAATTGGGAAATTCCGATTTTCTGATATTCAGCATTTTCTCTGAATTTAATCTTTCGGAGGCCCGTTCTCGCTCATACGAACTCCGATTGAGGCGATTCAAGTTTCTAAATTTTTCTAAAATACAGATCTATCTTCCAGAGCCATTTATTTTCAGTTTTGAGCTTGTTTGAGTCTCTGTTTTGTATTTTTTTGGTTTCACTGCTTTCTTTTCCGGTAGACGCTAAATCCGAGGGAGCGAACGAAGATTTCGAAGACCAAGACCCAGCACTAGATCAGCAAGGCATGTCGTAGCCCTTGACCGTATTGATCCTATGTTTACAAAAGTACTTTACTTTTATACAATTGCATGCTATTTGTGTATCAATGCTTACTTTATGGAAGTAGTTATTTACCTAGTTGACATTATGCTACCTTGATTAATTGGGATGCCATGTATCCATTGTTGAACCTAGGTTGGGACATTACTAGTTGGACATAATCATTATACCAACATTGGGTTACGTAGCTATGCTTAGACATGCTTAGTTGTACGAAGCGATTCATGTCACATATTGAATAATGTTAATCTTGACTTAATGAGATATTGAATTGTGGCCGTTAGCCGCTGTTATAAAATTTGTTGTACCATGGCGGGATTTGCCATTGGTCTTGGTTGAACGAATTGTTTTCCCTCGGGCAAGTGATCATGCAGTAAAGGGGGTGCTTTCTAGCACATTGGGATGTGGATGTCTTGCCTGAGACAACTTAAGGACATAATCCTGTGCGCCATTGAACTGGGCCTAACCGTACTACCATATGTCTGGTATGGGACAGACCTAGCTGACTAATTTGCAATGTCTAGCCTTGAGTACTGCCAATTGGTGGTGTGGGTTCCGGGATGGACGGGTAGATTCGCAAGACGCAAGAGGGGGCCCTCAGGGATGAAACCTTAGCGGGAAGTATCGAGTTTAGACAGTGCACTGTAAAGGCTTTGTCATGATTTCTCTGCCAGCACACCAAAGGAAGTGTGATAATGGCCAGGCACAAGGAGAATATCATGTCTTGTGGGTAAAAAAGTACAACCTCTGCAGAGTGTAAAACTATTCGAATAGCCTCGTCCGCGGTCATGAACAAGCCCAGGAATTTCACACGGGGTATAGATTGTTTTATGAAATGTGGAATGTGGAATTGTTGGGATGTGAACGGGGAGTTCACTGTTGTTTTGTTGTCTAAAGTAATACTGGTAAATTTATTGGTTGATACTTGTTTTAGAAGGTGTAGGGTGATGCCTCGCCATTCTGTTCATGTTGTCTACCATTGATCTATCAGTTAATTATTTTTCTTTTCATAAATATGCTTTCAATCTATTTATTGTATTTCAATTCAAGTTATTGCTTTTCTGCAAATGAACCATATAGCTATCCTTGTCAAGCCGTGCATGAATATATTGCATCAATTCCCTACGGCTTGCTGAGTACTTTTTGTACTCACGGCTTTATGCCCTTGTTGATCTGTTGATGAAGGAGATAATGAGTATCATGAGGAGGAATTCTATGAAGACTACGTGGATTAGGAAGGCGTTCCCCAGACGATTGCCTGTGGCATGTCGAATGGCTCAAGTTATCTTTTCCGCTGTAATAGTATTTGTTTCTTAAGCCCTTAAGGCATAATGGTGTAAACATTGACCATAAGGTCGCTTGCTTTATTCAATAATAATTTGTTTCTTCTTAGTTAATTCGTTGTATGGAATGATATTAAATCTATGTTTCCACTGTGTGCACTAGCGTGATCATGGACTAGTGCAGTATACACAGAGGGTTTCGGATTTGCAAATCCGGGTCCCGACAGAGATGGTATCAGAGCCATATCGACTGTAGGTCGCTATCCTAGTTAGCATGGTCTTCAAAATTATTTTCTAAATCAAACCAACAAATTGGTTCTTAATAGTTTTCGTCTCCTCTCGTCTTATTCTTAGGTTATTATTTCTCTCCTTTGCTGAAACATTTATTCGAAATTTAAATTGATCTGATCTCATGAAACTTCTCAAAGGCTCATGTTTTCTGCAAGGAATCAAATCAAGGAAGATGATGATCTAGCCGTCCAGAGTTTGCCAAGAAGACTACCATATAAGATAGGTTTTTGGTGCTCAACGATGTTTGAGCAAGTTTTCCCTTTCAGTTTAGCTTCGTTTAGTCTGCGCATACTAAGATTTTCTTTGCTTGTGTGCCTGGTATGTTGTACACTTGCCCAAGCATGGTGTTTCAACCATACCTCAAGTTGAAAGATTTATTGGCCTCTTTATTTTGTAGCCTTTTCGGCTATGTCCCTTGTTGACTTTTGTCCTTGGGTATTACCTTCTCCCCTAGATGTCCTTACCACTTATCTATTTCTTTTCCCTCTTACCTACAAAACCCTTGGATCTGCTCCAGAGTGAGTATCAACCAGCTTGCTGTCGTTCTGGAGTCGGTCGCAGTTCACCGTGAATTGGAGGAATCCCGTAAAAGAAAGATGATGCAGCATGGAGCCCATCAGAGTCACCAACAGAGAGTCAGAACCAATGCTCAACAGCCTACTCGTTTCACTCCTCCGAATGCATTCAGGACCCCTGCACCAGCACCTCGCCTAGCTGCTTCGAGCAATCTCAACCTCAGCACCAACAGCAATCTACCTCAGAGGACCCATAATACAGCTGCAGGAGTCACATGTTTCAGCTGCTATGAATTGGGGCACTATGCCAACAGTTGCCTAAGGAAGCAAGCTTTGATGCCAGTCTAATTAGGGGTACGTTAAAGTTTCAAGCTGCTACAGATCAGTCTAAAGAAAGTAAAGTTTGTAGTGCCAAATGAATAAGTTTGGAAGATGTGCCAGTCGCCAACGATTTTCCGGAAGTGTTTCCAGATGAGTTTCCTGGTATGCCACCGGACCAAGATATAGAATTTCTGATCGAGCTAGTTCCTGGAACACCACCCATTTCCAAGAGACCTTATAGGATGCCTGCTAATGAGTTAGCTAAGGTAAAGCGACAGATTAAAGAGCTGCAAGATCAAGGTTTTGTCCGACCAAGTTCTTCGCCATGGGGAGCGCCAGTTCTTCTAGTTGAAAAGAAAGATGGAACTCAGAGAATGTGTGTAGATTATCGCTCACTCAATGAGGTCACCATCAAGAATAAGTACCCTCTGCCGAGAATCGATGATTTGTTTGACCAACTTCAAGGAGTCGAAGTGTTCTTGAAGATTGACCTGAGATCAGGTTACCACCAGTTGAAGATTCGTCAAGAGGATATACCCAAAACAGCTTTTGTTACTCGGTATGGATAGTATGAGTATACCGTGATGTCTTTTGGATTGACCAATGCCCCTGCCTATTTCATGACCATGATGAATAAAGTATTCATGGAATATCTAGAAAAGTTTGTTGTTGTTTTCATTGATGACATTCTGATCTACTCCAAAAGTGAGGAAGAACATGAGGATCACTTGCGCCAAGTTTTAACGAAGCTAAGAGAGAACCAGCTTTATGCAAAGTTCAGTAAATGTGATTTCTGGATGACAGAAGTTGCTTTCCTAGGATATGTCATATCGGCAGAAGGAGTCGCTGTTGACCCTGGTAAGGTACGAGATGTGCTAAGTTGGGAGTCACCCAAGACGGTACCCCAAATCCGAAGTTTTCTTGGAATGGCGGGATATTATCGCCGTTTCATAGAAGGGTTTTCTAGAAAAGCTAGACCGCTCACTCAACTCTTAAAGAAGGAGAAGAATTTTGTTTGGACACCAGCGTGTGAGCAAAGTTTTCAAGAATTAAAGAAGTGTTTGACAACTGCCCTAGTGCTTATCCTGCCAGATAATAGGAAGGATTTTGAGATATTTTGTGATGCATCCCGACAAGGACTCGGTTGTGTGCTAATGCAAGATAAGAAGGTTGTGGCGTATGCTTCGCGACAACTAAGGCCACATGAAATTAACTATCCTACCCATGATTTGGAATTAGCAACCGTAGTGCATGCTTTAAAGATTTGGCGTCACTATCTCATTGGTAATCGTTGTGAGGTTTACACTGATCACAAGAGTTTGAAGTATATCTTTACCCAAGCTGACCTCAATATGTGACAAAGAAGATGGTTGGAATTGATCAAGGACTATGACATTGGGATTCATTATCATCCAGGCAAAGCCAATGTCGTAGCCGATGCTTTGAGTAGAAAGAGCTACTGCAATACTCTGATGATTAAGGAAAGTCAGCCAGCCCTTTATAAGGAATTTCAGAAGCTTAGTTTGGAATTGATTCAGGAAGGGTATTTAGCTACTTTGGAAGTACGCCCTACGTTGGAAGATCAGTTTCGAGAAGCACAAGTAGATGATGATGATGTCAAGGAGATTAAGAGCAATATGAAGAAAGGAAAAGCCCCAGGTTTCACCGAAGATGTGAACAAGGTACTATTTGGTATGAGAAGCGTATTTGCGTACCAGATCAGAAAGAGCTTAAGGAGTTGATACTCAAGGAAGCGCATGAGACTTTATACTCCATCCATCCTGGAAGTACCAAGATGTATCAAGACCTCAAGGAAAGGTATTGGTGGCCTAGTATGAAGCGTGAGATTGCAGAGTATGTTACACTTTGCGATGTCTGCCAGAAGGTCAAGGCAGAGCATCAGAGGCCAGCAGGATTGCTGCAGCCATTGAAGATTCCAGAGTGGAAGTGGGAAGAAATTGGTATGGATTTCATTACCGGATTTCCTAAGACCCAAGCAGGTTATGACTCAATTTGGGTAATAGTGGATCGATTGACTAAGGTAGCTCACTTCATTCCAGTTAAGACTACCTATGTAGGAGATAAATTAGCAGAGCTATATATGTCAAGAATCGTCAGTCTTCACGGAGTGCCTAAGAAGATAGTATCTGATAGAGGAACCCAGTTTACCTCTCGTTTTTGGCAGAGTCTGCATGAAGCCATGGGAAATCATCTCAGATTCAGTAATGCCTATCACCCTCAAACCGATGGACAGACTGAGCGTGTGAATCAGATTCTTGAGGATATGTTAAGAGCTTGTGCCTTAGCATATGGTGCCAAGTGGGACAAGTGTTTGCCCTATGCCGAGTTTTCGTACAACAATAGTTATCAGGCCAGTCTGCAAATGTCGCCTTTTGAAGCCTTATATGGAAGAAAGTGCAGAACCCCTCGCAACTGGAAGGAGTCTGGAGAAAGACAATTGTTTGGCCCTGCCATACTACAAGAAGCGGAAGAGAAAGTCCAATTAATCCAAGACCGTTTAAAGATCGCTCAAAGCCGACAGAAAAGTTATGCAGATAATTGTCGCAGAGATTTGAGTTTCGAGCCCAATAATTATGTGTATCTCAGAGTCACCCCTCTCAAAGGAGTTAAGAGATTTCAAGTAAAAGGAAAGCTTGCCCCTAGATATGTGGGACCGTTCAAAATCTTGGAACGAAGAGGCGAGGTTGCCTACAAGTTAGAATTTCCTCAGTCTTTTGCCGGAATCCATGATGTGTTCCATGTATCGCAGTTGAAGAAATGCTTGGGGTGCCAGAGGAACAGATGCCATTGGAAGCCATTGATTTGCAAGAAGATCTTACCTACAAGAAGCAACCAGTGAAAATTTTGGATATAGCAGAGCGTATCACGAGGAGCAAGATCATCCGTTGTTGTAAGGTCCAGTGGAGCAATCATTCAGAAGAGGAAGCAACTTCGGAGCGAGAAAAGGATCTGAAGTTCGAGTTTCACCACCTATTCTCTAGCCAGCCTGAATCTCGGGGTCGAGATTCCATTTAAGGGGGGAGGTTTGTGACATCCCAAAATTTGAGTTTTGGAATGTTTGGATTCAAAAATAAACCATTTGCATTTTTTATTGAATTAATTCCAGCTTAATTTGAATTTTCCATTAAAGAAAGGATTTAATTCGACTAAACTATTCATCAAACTCAAGATTTTTAGTTTTAGTTGGGTTCATTGTGCTCCAAGGATTTTTTTGTATTTTTGGGGATTTTTCCGAATTTATTTTCTATTTATTTGAATTTAATTACACTTATTTCAATTTCTGGAATTTTTCTTAATTCGTAAATATTTCTGTTTTTTTTATCCCTCTAGGGTCGTTTCTTTCCGCCGGCCCATTCTTCCTCCATAACCGCTGGCCCAAAGAAGGACCCTCGCCCCGCCTCGCCGCCTCGCCACAAATTAAGTCACTCGCGTCGGCTGCTCCGCCCGGCCAACCAACCGCTCACGACTCAGCCCGACTCCGCACGCCGCGCCACAAACCCTAGCCGCCGCCGTCGCCGAGTCCGTGTCGACGCCGTCTTGGAGTCCGCACCGTGCACACCTCCCGGGACTACTATTTAAAGCGCCGCACCCCTCCCGAGGTTCCCCTCTTCGCGCCGCTTTGTTTTCCCCTACGCCCTTGCCGAGACATTTCGCCGCCTTTTTCTTCGCCGCTGCTGTTGGTCTCTCCGCGTCGCCCGCGTCTCCTCCTTTTCGGTCCACCTTGTTCCGCGTCGATCCGTCACGTCTTCCGCCGTTGGCCGCGTCTTCTTCCTCATCTCCGGGGAGTGGCACCGCCGGCCTCGCTGTCGACCTCCAAGGTCCGCTCTCCGCCGTTCGATCTCCAGTAGGCGTCCCAGATCGCGCCACGTCCTACGCCGCCCGCGCCCTCGCTTTCCGCCGTCCAATCAGGCCGTGCCACCGATGCACGATGCGTGGCCACCTGCGTCACCCGCTTGCGTCATCGCTGCGTCAGCCCTAACCTCTGTTTTGTGAGCCCGGTCCACCGTGGACGAGAGCCTTCCCGTGGACTCGGTCCATAGACCGAGGGTCCCACCTGTCAGCCTAATAAAGATTTTTTAATTTATTTCTATATTCGGGAAATTGATTGCTGATGTCAGCGTGGCGCAATAAATCTATTTTCCAATAGAAAAATAAATCGGGAAATTCCGATTTTCTGATATTCAGCATTTTCTCTGAATCTAATCTTTCGGAGGCCCGTTCTCGCTCATACGAACTCCGATTGAGGCGATTCAAGTTTATAAATTTTTCTAAAATACAGATCTATCTTCCAGAGCCATTTATTTTCAGTTTTGAGCTTGTTCGAGTCTCTGTTTTGTATTTATTTGGTTTCACTGCTTTCTTTTCCGGTAGACGCTAAATCCGAGGGAGCGAACGAAGATTTCGAAGACCAAGACCCAGCACTAGATCAGCAAGGCATGTCGTAGCCCTTGACCATATTGATCCTATGTTTTCAAAAGTACTTTACTTTTATACAATTGCATGCTATTTGTGTATCAATACTTACTTTACGGAAGTAGTTATTTACCTAGTTGACATTATGCCACCTTGATTAATTGGGATGCCATGTATCCATTGTTGAACCTAGGTTGGGACATTACTAGTTGGACATAATCATTATACCAACATTGGGTTACGTAGCTATGCTTAGACATGCTTAGTTGTACGAAGCGATTCATGTCACATATTGAATAATGTTAATCTTGACTTAATGAGATATTGAATTGTGGCCGTTAGCCGCTGTTATAAAATTTGTTGTACCATGGCGGGATTTGCAATTGGTCTTGGTTGAACGAATTGTTTTCCCTCGGGCAAGTGATCGTGCAGTAAAGGGGGTGCTTTCTAGCACATTGGGATGTGGATGTCTTGCATGAGACAACTTAAGGACATAATCCTATGCGCCATTGAACTGGGCCAAACCGTACTACCACATGTCTGGTATGGGACAGACCTAGCTAACTAATTTGCAATGTCTAGCCTTGAGTACTACCAATTGGTGGTGTGGGTTCCGGGATGGACGGGTAGATTCGTAAGACGCAAGAGGGGGCCCTCAGAGGCGAAACCTTAGCGGGAAGTATCGAGTTTAGACAGTGCATTGTAAAGGCTTTGTCATGATTTCTCTGCCAGCACACCAAAGGAAGTGTGATAATGGCCAGGCACAAGGAGAATATCATGTCTTGTGGGTAAAAAAGTACAACCTCTGCAGAGTGTAAAACTATTCGAATAGCCTCGTTCGCGGTCATGGACAAGCCCGGGAATTTCACACGGGGTATAGATTGTTTTATGAAATGTGGAATTTGGAATTGTTGGGATGTGAACGGGGAGTTCACTGTTGTTTTGTTTTCTAAAGTAATACTGGTAAATTTATTGGTTGATACTTGTTTTAGAAGGTGTAGGGTGATGCCTCGCCATTCTGTTCATGTTGTCTACCATTGATCTATCAGTTAATTATTTTTCTTTTCATAAATATGCTTTCAATCTATTTATTGTATTTCAATTCAAGTTATTGCTTTTCTGCAAATGAACCATATAGCTATCCTTGTCAAGCCGTGCATGAATATATTGCATCAATTCCCTATGGCTTGCTGAGTACTTTTTGTACTCACGGCTTTATGCCCTTGTTGATCTGTTGCTGAAGGAGATAATGAGTATCATGAGGAGGAATTCTATGAAGACTACGTGGATTAGGAAGGCGTTCCCCAGACGATTGCCTGTGGCATGTTGAGTGGCTCAAGTTATCTTTTCCGCTGCAATAGTATTTGTTTCTTAAGCCCTTAAGACATAATGGTGTAAACATTGACCATAAGGTCGCTTGCTTTATTCAATAATAATTTGTTTCTTCTTAGTTAATTCGTTGTATGGAATGATATTACATCTATGTTTCCACTGTGTGCACTAGCGTGATCCTGGACTAGTGCAGTATACACAGAGGGTTTCGGATTTGCAAATCTGGGTCCTGACATTTGTTCCGTACATTATGATGATCATCAAGAGAGTGACTGGCTTTTGAGGGGGATGTGGCGGTGTTCATAAACCATATCGGCCCCGTGAGGTGGCTCCTCAAGTTATCAATCAACGAGGCCAGTCCTCTTCTCAGCAGCCACAGTCGTAGGAGATTCCAGATGGCCCAGAGCACCCTCAGGCAGCTCAGCAAGCTTCTCAAGACCAATTCTTTGAAAATTTGAGAAATGACATGATGAGCGGTCTTGAGAGCATTAGATCTGACATGATGAGCAGCTTTCAGCGAGTGGATGAGTATCAGACTCAGACCAAGCAGATTGTTGAGGAGGTCAGAGGACGAGTGAATTCTATTGATTCATCTATTTCCGAGCTCCGCTCATCATTTCAGGAGTTTCGGTCTCAGCAGGCGCCTGTCTCTTTTCAACGTTTTGGATCTCGCTCTTCTCCGCCTACCCCTCCCCCTCATCCTCCATCTTCTTGAGCTCATCAAAGATCTTCTCCCTTTTTGGTACTTGATGCCAAAGGTGGAGAAATGTGAAGAAGACGCCGAAGAACGCTGAAGACTATCTTATGCTTTTACTTGATATAAATGTAACTATACTTGTGGTTGATCTTTTGGATGTGTTGAATGCCGTGGATGTTAAACGCCGAAGAACGCCGAAGACTATCTTATGCTTTTACTTGATATATATGTAACTATACTTGTGGTTGATCTTTTGGATGTGTTGAATGCCGTAGATGTCAAAATTCTTTTGGATATGCTAAATGCTTAAATGTTTATGTCATATATTCTGTTTATTCATCCATGGATTCAAATGTTTTGACGAAACTCTGTCCAAATTTTTAATTTTCTTTCTTCCTCATATGCGCAAATCTTCATTCTTCATATATATGCACATATTTAGGGGGAGACTTTCAATAAACATTGTTGGTTAAATGATAAATCAAAAATCTTTGAGTTTACAATTTTTTTGAATACTCAAAGATCAATCTCAAATCAAAATTCTTTCATGTGAGTTGTCATCAATTACCAAAAAGGGGGAGATTGAAAGCATCTAGGCCCCCAATTTTATGTGGTTTTGGTAATTAATGAAAGAAATTTTGACGAGGATCACGCTAGTGCACACAAGGAGAGAGAAAGAAATTCAGCAGGAGAAAAGAGAAAGAAATTTTGATGAGGAAAGGAATAGAAGAATAAGATAAGTTAAGAACATATTATTCTTCCAAGTTAATTCTTTCCTTAAGAAAATAATTTTGAAGGTCCAATGGGGACGACCAGACTATTTAGGGTCAAGGCCTACAGTCAGTATAGCTCTGATACCACTTCTGTCGGGACCCGAATATGCAAATACGGACCCTCTGTGTATACTGCACAAGTCCAGGATCACGCTAGTGCACACAGGCTCAACATAGATGAATATCATAATCATACACAGCGGAAATACAATAAAAGGCTTCATATACTAAATAACACTGGTTGAATGACCTTATGGTGAACTTACATGACTATGCCTCGCAAGGTTGAATAACATATTAAACTGCAGCGGAACAAAAACGTAGACAACCCCTCAGTATACCACAGGCAACTGACAAGGCTTGCGCCCTAAACATTCGTCTCTTCCTGGCCTTCTCCTCCAGCATTGATGCAGACTCCTTAACTGGTGATGTTGTTGTTGGCAAGGGTGAGTACATAAAGCACTCAACAAGTTGTGCATAGAATGCAATTCTAACATAGCTATATGCAAGGCTTATTCCAAAGGATAGGCTCTCATGGCTATTTTGCAACAAAGTAGCATTTAAGAATAAATACAATAAGTAAATTGTGAAGACTTGTGAAACAAATAACAGTAATAAATAGATTCAGTATTTCTCTGGTAAACCAAGTTTTCAATCCTAAGTCAAGTTTCCAAATTGTAAACTCAAAGATTTTTTATTTAAACTCAAAGAAAAATCCAAATAAATTCCAAATAAATCAAAAAAATATGCACAAATAACAGTAAAATAATATTTAGGCGAATTTTGGGATGTTACAGCGAGGATCTCAACATGATGGTCGACAGCTTTTATAGCACCTTGGAAGGCGTGCAAACGGCGAACACGACGGCGCGACTTATCGGGCATGGACTCCGGCGGCGGCTCGGAGATGAACTCCCAACATCCGCCCGATCTTCAATCAAAGGACAAGATCTCCAAATGACGTGGCACAATCCGGCTCGGATACGAGATCTAACGGCGATGGTTAAATCTTTTCCTTTTCTAATGCACTTAATCCGAGCCGTCCAATGCAGATCCAACGAACATCGATCTTAGGGTTTCCATATCAACTCCACCGCTCGATCACGATCTAACGGCGCAGGGTGATTGGGCCGCACGGTCGCACACATGCACAGTATACGGGCTGAGGCCCAATACTGTTCACCGCCTTTTCCCGGGTTTTCCTTTTAAAATAATTACAGAAAATCATTTGATTTGTTTTAGGCAATAAAATATCAGTAAAAATCCAAGAAAATTCACAAAAATACTTCGAGGCATTTTGAACTCAAATAAAATATTTTTGGCTGAACTTTATTTTAATTTTGTACTATTTTAATACTTTTCAATAAAAGGTCAAAACAATTATATTTACTAAATTCCAATAAAATCTAGAAAAATCCAAATAATTCCCAGAAATCATCAAATGCACTAAAATCAATAAAGTAATATTTAGGCAAATTTTGGGATGTTACAAACCATCCCCCTTAACAGAATCTCGACCCCGAGATTCAGGGTTAACTAAGGAATAGGTTTGGGAATTCTGACTTCAGATCCTCTTCACGCTCCCAAGTTGCTTCATTCTCAGAATGATTGCTCCATTGAACTCTGCAAAGGCGAATAAACTTATTCCTGGTCTTGCGATCCATCACATCCAAAATTTTGATTGGCCGCTCTTTATAGGTCAAATCTTCTTGCAACTCTATTGCTTCCAATGGGGTTTGTTCTGTTGGTACTCGAAGACAGTTCTTCAACTTGAGACATGTGGAACACATCATGCACTCCTGCCTACGACTTCGGCTACTCCAACTGATAGGCAACTTCCCCACAACGACTCAAAATCCCGAATGGACCAATATATCTTGGCACAAGCTTCCCTTAAGTGTGAAACCTTTTGACACATTTGAGAGGGGTAACTCTGGGATACACTAAATCATCTGGCTTAAAACTCAATTCACGACGACGATTATGAACGCAACTCTTCTGTCTCAACTGTGCTACCTTTAACCTCTCTCTAACCATGGTAACTTTCTCTTCGACCTCTTCGAGAATATCAGACCCAAACACTAAACGCTCTCCTATCTCATTCCAATTCCAAGGATACGACAGGCAGACCATACAAAGCCTAAAATGGTGACATCCACAAACTAGCCTGATAACTTTGTTATAATTGGACTCTGCATACGGCAAACACTTATCCCATGAAATAGCATAGGCTAATGCACAAGCTCTCAGCATATCCTCGAGAATTTGGTTAACTCTTTCAGTCTGACCATCTATCTGCGAATGATACTCTGTGCACAAATTCAACCGAGTTCCCATAGCTTCATGCAAATTATTCCAAAATCTCGAAGTAACTTGGGTACCTCTATATGACACGATCTTTATAGGCACACCATGCAAACATACTATCCTTGACACATATACAGCTCTACCAAGCGATCTCTTGAACAAGTAGTCTTGACTGATATGACATGAGCGATCTTGGTCTAGCGATCCACGATGATCCAAACAGAACCATATCCCTTTTGGATTCTCTGTAATTCCCAATGCTATGGATCTTATTACTGGTTTACCTCTCACTTCCACTCAGAAATCTTCACCGGGTGTAACAAACTTGCTGATATCTGATGCATTGCCTTTATTCTCTGACATACATCAACCAAAGCAACTTTTTCAGCAACTTCACGCTTTGTCTTAGGCCACCAAAATCTTTCCTTTAAGATTTTGATACATCTTAGCATTCCCTGAATGAATCCAATACTTGGAATCATAAGCTTCCTAAAAAATCAACTCCTTAAGCTCTTTCTTGTAGTTTCAGCCTTTCAACCACATGGTACCTTGCTCATCCACAATTAAATCCTCAAATAAGCCTTCATCCTTTTTTTTTACCTGATTCTGCTAATATTTTCGTCATCCTCTGACCATCACTGATATGACCTTCAAGTGTTAACTCCACGCCCAAAGCAGCTAAAAATCCTTGTGGAGCAACTTCCAATTTCCAGTTCTGAAATTTCTTACATAACTCGATTGATCATTTAATATCAGCATATTCGCACTATGGCTCTTTCAACTTAAAGCATCGGATACATTAACCTTACCAGGATGATAATAAATTCTGATACTATACTCTTTGATCAATTCTAGCCATCTCCTCTTCCTCATATTGAGATCCAACTGAGTGAATATATACTTCAAATTCCTATGGTCCATACATATCTCACATCTATTTCCAATGAGACAATGACACCACATTTTTAAGGCATGCACAACGGCAGCTAACTCCAAATCATGTGTTGGATAATTCTCCCCATGCAGCCTCAACTGCCTCGACGCATAAGCAACGACCTTGCCATTCTATATCAACATACAACCAAGACCTTTCCTTGAAGCATCACGGTATATGTCAAAACTGCTCTGCACATTTGGCAACACTAAGACAGGTGCTGTCATCAGATGCTCCTCTAATTCCAGAAAAATCTTTTTGCATCGCAGTGTCCATGCAAACTTCTTCTCCTTTTCAACAACTGCTTAAGCGATCTAGCAATCACTGAAAATCTTTCTATGAATCGACGGTAATACCTTACTATCCCCCAGGACACTATGAATTCGAGTAACGAACTTTGGTTGCTCACAATGCAACATTGCTTCTTCTTTGCTTGGATCAACGGCAACTCCTTTAGCAGTCATTACATGGCAAGAAATTCCACTTTCTCCTTTCCAAAAGTTACACTTGCTAAACTTAGCCTACAGTTGTTGCTCTCGCAGCCTTTACAAAACCAATTTCAAATGTTCTGAATGCTCTTCCCTTGTCTTGGAGTAGACAAGAATGTCATCTATGTGCACAACAACAGCTTGTCCAATTATTCCATGAAACTTCATTCATCCGGTTCATAAATTATGCAATGGCATTGATCGTTCAAGCAGACACCACGGTCAACTCATGTTGCCATATCGCGTAGAAAACTCTAACTTAAGAACACTCTCTGCATGAATTCTTAATTGATGATAACTCGATCAAAGATCTATCTTTGAGAAGATTCCAGTTCTTCTTAACTGATCAAACAAATCATCGATCCTGGGCAACGAATACTTATCCTTTAATCATTACTCCATTAAATGCTCAACGGTCGATACACATCCTTAAGCTCCCATCTTCAAATTGAATAGGTGCTTCCTATGGTGACAACTGATTCTGGCAAAAACATTTTTCTAATAACTCTTCGATCTACTTCTTCATCTCCACTAGCTCATCTACAGGCATTTGATAAGGTCTCTTCGCTTTTGGCGCTGTACCAAGCATTAACTCAATAACAAACTTGATCTCTCGATCTGGCGGCATACTAGACAAATCCTCGGAAAACATAGTCGAATATTCTCCAACAACTGGCACATCTTTTGCAACTTCCACACCGCTTACCATCAACTGGCCATTATGAAATGCAGTCGCTTGAAATTCCATTTTTCCACCTTAAGGGCTTTTAGCTGACAAAAACTCTTCGACTAAACTCCAACACAGCCTTATGTCTGGATGACCCATCCGTTTCAAGAGTAGCATCTTGGGTCTGATATCCAATATCGTTCCCTAGGAACTTTTCTCCAACAATAAGTAACTTAACTCCACAACATTCTAGGTTAGATCAAGCAATACTGTACTTTTTGTCAACGGCAATTCTTCCGGACTGACAAGCTTCACGATCACTACTATACTGACCATCACTGCACACACATCACTTTCATGTGAACCACCATCACAGGTGCATACTCAGAAAAACATCTGACCCTTTTTCTTTTACCATTAATGCTTTTATTCCAATACTTCACATTCCATCATTCCAACCATCTTTACTTTATTTCTTTAAGCAAGAAAATCTTTACATGGAATTCCTCACTAGTTACTTTTCCTTTGCAAACGAGGATATGACACTTGCATAGGATAAAATCATCGATCTAAACTTCCTCGATTGGCATTGGCGCTGAAGTTTTGACTGGAACAAAATTGAGATTGACTTGAACTGGTGTGATCATTTTCTTATGAGGGCAATTATTGGCAAAATGCACGGGCTTGTTACAAGTATAGCAGAGTTTAAGGCAACCTCTCTTTCTTGAGCATTTGTCAACTGGGATAGTGTCATCATTCAGACGCCTCTTCTTCAGCTGATTCTCCGTACAAACTTCTCTTGCGACTTTACTGCTCACTCTTGGCGTTATGAACTTGACTAAGGTAACTTCTGGAACATCCATGGCCGCAGACAATGATTGTCTTCTCTGTGGGCATCGATTAGCATAATGGCCTTCCTTGTGACAGTTGTAGCACACATGTGTTCGCTGTTGTGCAGCTACATGTACATTGTTGTCTTCTAGATGCGTCCGAGCTGGTTGCTTCGTAGGGCATTCTCTAGCCCAATGACCTTCTTCATCACACAGGAAACATGCTGTTGGTGATTGCTAATTACTTCTTTCTTGATGAGGGCCAACATGATTAAGGTATTGTGTCTTTAGCTCTTCAAGCGACACCACTTTTGCAGCTGACGTTCCGCCTCTTCTTGACAACTCTTGAGCAACTATGGCTCGAAGATTCTTTTGCTGATGATGGGTTACAGCAGTAACTATTGGATCCAAGGAACATTGAGCTGGACCATGATCTTGTCCTTCACAAAGGTAACATGTGATGTTGCTCATAGGACACTCTCCAAGAGACTGACTTCCTTCACAGCTGGAGCAATTAATCGCATGCTCGTCAGCGGTGTGTCCTATTTCTCCACAGCGAATGCACGCACGATCTTCTGACTTGTTTGGTTGATAGCACTTCAAAGAGCAACGCTTAGATGTTGAACAAGGTGCAGGGATAATATTCTGCTTCGTATTTACCGTGACCATACTGTCTCTAGGTGAGGCAAAGAGATTACGAAAAGCAACAACAAATTCATTCCAAGTGATATTTCTGCGGGGCTTCATGAACAGCACAATATTTCTTCCACCATTCAGCAGCAATTCCTTGTAACTGATAAGAAGCATACAGGACTTTCTCATCACCTTTACACTGAGCAATGAGCAACTTCATCTCAATGGTCTTGAGCCACTCATCCGCTTCCGACGGTAACACATTTCCTGAAAATGCAGGCGGAAGAGTCCTTATGAATTCTGATAACCTTGAGTAACAATAGGGATCATTGATGACAGCTTGGGACACTCTGTTGACATTGGCTTGATCGGTCATATTCTGCGTTTGCTTCATCATTGCATGCATCAACTGAGTTTGAATAGTCAAGAACTCTCTGAAACTCTACATATCCATCTGTACTAACGGTTGAAGAACTGATCCATCATTGATATTCTCACTAAGTTGATTACCACTTCCACTGATTTTGTTGTTACGACTAACCTGAACCATCTGCCTGATTGCTTCACTGGGTTAGGGGAGAGGGAAATAGCATATTAAGAGCAGGAATACTAAGACAGGGGAGATAGGTTTCACCTAATAACTTAAGCAAACAATATTAATAACTTGGTATGGTTGCTTATATAAGCCTAAAAGCTCTGCAACACATACTGCACACTCAGCAATCAAGGAAGAACCAATTCAACCTATACACACAAAACTACTGCCTACAGGGGTAACACTTCTATCTTAAGTAGACGCGACTCCCACACATGAGTTTCAACAGGCTACTCGAAGCATAGGTCTTCTAACTTCTGGAACACTTCATCAATCTACTCCTTCCTTGAGCTCGACGATTCCTTCCTTCATGGTCTTCAGGGTTGACATCAAGCGCTTGATGCTTTCTCCTATGGTGTAGTATATCGTCAACTACTAAGACAACTCAGATAAGGTTTTTAACTCGATCCAGCAAGGGAGAGAGAAAGAAATTCAGCAGGGGAAAAGAGAGAAATTTTGACGAGGAAAGGAATAGAAGAATAAGATAAGTCAAGAACATATTATTCTTCCAAGTTAATTCATTCCTTAAGAAAATAATTTTGAAGGTCCTATGGAGACGACCAGACTATTTAGGGTCAAGGCCTACAATCAGTATGGCTCTGATATCACTTCTGTCGGGACCTGAATATGCAAATCCGGACCATCTGTGTATACTGCACTAGTCCAGGATCACACTAGTGCACACAGGCTCAACATAGATGAATATCATAATCATACATAGCGGAAATACAATAAAAGGATTCATATACTAAATAACACTGGTTGAATGACCTTATGGTCAACTTACATGACTATGCCTCGCAATGCTGAATAACATATTAAACTGCAGCGGAATGAAAACGTAGACAACCACTCAGTATACCACAAGCAACTGACAAGGCTTGCGCCCTAAACATTCGTCTCTTCCTGGACTTCTCCTCCAGCATTGATGCAGACTCCTTAACTGGTAATGTTGTTGTTGGCAAGGGTGAGTACATAAAGCACTCAACAAGTTGTGCACAGAATGCAATTCTAACATAGCTATATGCAAGGCTTATTCCAAAGGATAGGCTATCATGGCTATTTTGCAACAAAGCAGCATTTAAGAATAAATACAATAAGTAAATTGTGAAGACTTGTAAAACAAATAACAGTAATAAATAGATTCAGTATTTCTCAGGTAAACCAAGTTTCCAATCCTAAGTCAAGTTTCCAACCTTCCACATGGCAATCCCGCCATCCCAACCAAGTTTTCAATTTTAATTCAACTAACCCTTAACTGTAATTCCCGAGCGTTGCTCAATACCGCGAGCACGGCTATTCAAATAGTTTTACACTCTGCAGACGTTATGCACTTTACCCACACGACATGATATTCTCTTTGCGCCTCGCCATTAGCACACTTCCTTTGGTGTGCCGGCAGAGAAATCATGACAAAGCCTTTACAATGCTCTGGCTTAACCCGGTACCACCCGCTAAGGTTTCAACACTGGTGGGACTGGTTACCACGTCCAGGGGCCCCCTCTTGCGCCATGTGAATTACTCCAAAACTCGGGAACTCACACCGACCAAGATAGTACCAAAGTTAAGACATTGCAAATTAATCAACTAGGCTGTCCCATACCAGACATGTGGTTGCATGACTGACTCAGGTCAAAGGCTTGCAAGGTTAAGTCCTTAGAGTGATCAGGGCAAGACATCCACATACCCTCTGCCCATCGGGCCCACCTTGGCATACTCGCCCCTTGTCACTTGCCCCAATCTAAGTGATTATCACCCAAGTTGATTACCAAGCACCACGTGCTATCAACAAATCAATATCGTTGCGTGACATGACTCGCCACTACAACTCAATCTCATTGTGTGACATCACATGACACACAAGTTCACATCATTGTTCCATATTCCATTAGTCAAGATTAATTATCGATGATTCAAGCACATGTGATGACGTGGCATGGCTAAGCAATCTACGACGGTCTAACCCGCCCATGTCGATTATCAATATTAACCAACTATTAGTTGACCATCCTAGGGTGACAATTAGATCATGGCATACAATGGAAAGGTAGGGTATATAGATCAAATTGGTATAATAGCTAAGTCCCAATTTAATATGAAACAATTGTATACTTGAAATATCATGCAATAGAGTAAACCAACATAGCAATTTTATAAACATGGGTTCAATATGATCAAAGCACAACTTGCCTTAATAAAGCTCTTATTCTTGCTCTGGACCTTGGTCTTGAGTTGACGGATCTTCCTCAGATGCTTTGCACAATTCAACGTCTACGCGAAACGAGAGAGAACAACAAATAAACACTAAAACAAAGAGAAATAAATTTCTAAAAAATCAAATAAAATTCTCCATTAAATATATCTCAATTTTATAAATTTTTAGAAATTTGAATCACCCAATCCAAGTTAAAATGCAAAAGTTATAGCCTTTTGAAGTTTGAATAAATCTGAAAATTACAGAAAATAGAAAATCCGAATTTCCCGAATTATTTTATACTGAAAACCGCATTTATGATGTCAGCACGACATCATGATGACGTTAGCACCGAAGGCTTTTCTGGTTGAAATATTTTCCAACGAAAAATCAGGATTTATGACGTCATCATGACGTCAGCATCAGCTCGGACCAATCAGATGCTGACACGTCTACCCGGTCCATGGACTAGGTCCACGAATCGATGCTGGTCCACTGTGAACCAGGTGCATGGCGCCTCGGTACACATGCCGACATGTGGCAGCTCCCGAATAGTCGCGATGACGGTGCGATCTGGGCCGCTCGTGAAGATCCAACGGTCTACGAGGATTACTATCCTACCGAACTTACGTGGCTGGATCCGGAGCGTTGAAAAAAGATCTGACAGTTCAAGATGGTGACGACGTGGCTTACCGATACACACCTTACGCGGCAAAATCTGACGCGTTCAACCTGGAATCTGATGGCCACGAATGATCGCGAGGTGTTGACGACGAGCTCGGCGGCGCGGTCACTGGGGTTGGGGACAAAGACCACCCGAACGGCAAGGCAGTGGCCCCCGACTACCAAAAGATGGTAGCACAGATGCGTCTCAGCGAGGTGAACTCAAATCTGGGACCGACACGGCGAAATCAATGGCGACGCGACAAAAACAATGGCGAGCTTGCACGCGGCGATGGCGATGTCTCTGGCAGTGATAAGCGGGGCTAACGATGCGGTGCAAAGCGGGGATCTCAACACGACGGTCGGCAGCTTTTATAGCACCTTGGAAGGCGTGCGAACGGCGGACACAACGGCGCGACGTATTGGGCATGGACTCCGACGGCGGCTCGGAGATGAACTCCCGACGTCCGTCCGATCTTCAATCAACGGACAAGATCTCCTGATAACGTGGCACAATCCGGCTCGGATACGAGATCTAACGGCGGCGGTTAAATCTTTTCCTTTTCTGATGCACTTAATCCGAGCCGTCCAATGCAGATCCAACGAACATCGATCTTAGGGTTTCCATATCAACTCCACCGCCCGATCACGATCTAACAGCGCAGGGTGATTGGGCCGCACGGTCGCGCACATGCACAGTATACGGGTCGAGGCCCAATATTGTTCACCGCCTTTTCCCGGGTTTTCCTTTTAAAATAATTACAGAAAATCATTTGATTTGTTTTAGGCAATAAAATATCAGTAAAAATCCAAAAAAAATCACAAAAATACTTTGAGGCATTTTGAACTCAAATAAAATATTTTTGGTAGAACTTTATTTTAACTTTGTAATATTTTAATACTTTTCATTAAAGGGTCAAAACAATTATATTTAATAAATTCCAATAAAATCTAGAAAAATCCAAATAATTCCCAGAAATCATCAAATGCACTAAATTCAATAAAATAATATCTAGGCAAATTTTGGGATGTTACAACTATTAAGACGGGTCTTAACGTTCGCTTAATGTCATTTAAGTTCTAAAGTCTCAAATTAAATACTCAAGATCATGCATTGGGTCAAGATTAAAGTCTCATTGAAAAATATATGAAGATAAAAATAAAGTTTCCGAAAGTCCGGTGCTACCGCCCATGGTAGCGCGGTGCTACCGGGTAAGCGGTAGCATCGGCCATATGGGCAGTGTGAAAATTTCAGAGAACCACCTTTTGTGCTTCATGGAAGCCCGATACTACTGGCCATGTTATCCCGGTGCTACTGGGGGAGCGGTAGCACCGGCCCTAGGAGCGGTGTGTAAAGACCTAAGAAGGGTGTTTTCGGGGACCTGGCAGGGCGGTGCTACCGCCCATGGTAACCCGGTGCTACCGGGCGAGCGGTAGCACCGGCCCTTCAGTACGGTGCAAAAATTCTGTAGAGCATGTTTTCTTAGGCAATTGGGAGGTCCGGTGCTACCGCCCATGGTAGCGTGGTGCTACCGGGCGAACGGTAGCACTAGCCCTCAGCCTGGTGCTATAATTTCAGAGAAGCTCTTTCTTGCAGAACAAAAATAAAAAGGGCCCAGTGCTACCGATCCTAGTTGGGCGGTAGCACCGGACCCTCTGCCCAACGGGCTCTGGCAGTGTATTTAATGCACTGTTCTAGCCGTTGGGCTCGAGCCCGGTGCTACCGGTCCTACATGGGTGATAGCACCGGGAATTCTGACTTCAGCTCAAATTCGAGCTCCAACGGCTAGAACAGTTGGTGGGGGCTATAAATACACCCCCACCTGATCTCTAGAGGCTCTCTTGGTTCTCATTGATGATATTTGAGCTCTAGCAAGCCTTCTCCTCTTCTTAGTGCATTCAATTCTCATTTGAGAGTGAGGAGAAAATTTGAGTGTTGCATTTAGTGCTTGAGCCTTTAGACACTCAATCCGACTTCGAGCAAGCGTCAAGGCTTATTACTCTTAGAGGTTGCAGCCTCCTACACGGCTTGAAGGCGATCGTGCGCGGTGAGCTTCTCAACGGAGATTGTGAGAAGCCCCGGCAAGTTGTGAAGGCCGGAGTTCGCCTACTCGGAGCGGGAAAGAACTACCTTAGTGATCGAGGAAGGCTCAAGCAGGTGGAGCCAGCTTGAAGTTGTTCAAGTCACCTCAACGTGGAGTAGGGGAGACCGTCAAGTCTCCGAGACCACAGGTCAAAAATCTTGTCTCTTGCTATCTTTTTTTATTTGCATTTACTCTTCTAGTGTTTGATTAAATCTTCTAGCTTTTCAAGTATATTATTTGTGCTTAGCTTTCTACTTGATTCATACTTAAATTGCTAGAGTACTTGATATCTACTAGAGAACTTAGTTGCAAGGTTGAAGGAGATTGCAATTCTTGTTTAGTATTTTAATTATTTGTGTTTAGAATCGAAAAATTTAGAAACCTCCTATTCACCCCCCCCTCTAGTCGGTTATCCTTGATCCTACAATGACGAGAGTGGGCCTCATAGATATGAAAATCTCGATGACATCTATGCAGTGACTGAGGAGATAGAGGATATGGACGAGATGTACCTCCTAGCTGTAGAAGAGTCATCATGTTATTGCGAAGCTGCATGAGAGCAGTAGTGGCAAGAGGTGATGAAGAGCGAGCTCGATGCCATGGAGAAGAACAAGACTTGGAATCTCACTGTGTTGCCACTAGGGAATAAACCCATTGGGTTCAAGTAGGTGTACAAACTGAAGAAGGACTCGAATGGCAACATTGTGAGGTATAAGGCGAGGCTAGTTGCCAAGGGATACGTTCGACAACATGGGATCGACTTTGATAAAGTGTTCGCTCTAGTGACATGACTCGAGACAGTGAGACTTCTGCTTACCCTTGCAGAGCAAAGTGGATGGGAAGTCCACCACTTGGATGTAACACCCTGAAATTTACTCTAATTTAAATTTTGGAGTATTTTTTATTTTTGAGATTTTCTGAGAATTTACTAGAATTTAATTGGATTTATTCATTTTTGACCTTTCTTGAATTTAATTAAATTCATGCAAAAGTTTATGCAAAGTTTTATTGGAAATATTTTATTTGAGTTCAGAATATTCCAAAATATTTTCCAGGATTTTTCTAGATTTTTCTGGGTATTTTCGCTATTTATTTTGGCTTTATTTATTTATCTGAATTATTTTAAATCAGAAATGTTTTAAATTTATGTGAGCAGTTTTGGGCCGAAACCTCGTTCGGTTCGGCCCATTTGAGCTCATTGGCCCAGCCCAGCTCGCGCCGCGCAAACCCTAGCCGCCGCCGCGTTCCGCCCGTTGGATCAGCATCGTGTGGCTGAGGGGCTACCACGCCGCTTCGTTGCCCGCCCGTTGGATCGCCGCGCGTGGACGTCCCCGATCGCGCCACGTCGCCCGATCGTTTCTTCCGCCTCCGCCGCCTCCGTCGTCGTCGACGACGAGTAACGGCAGCTTTTACTCGTGTTTAAGCCCGCCTCCCGAGGCCTTTTTAACCCCCGATCGTCCCACTGTGGAGACGTTCTTTCGCCGCTCATTTCGCCCCATTTCTCAGTGCCTGTCTCGCCGTCGTTTAGCCGGAATCGCTCGTCGTAGTTGCTAGCGACAGCCGCTCCTTCTTTGCTTTGCTCCGTCGTTGTCGGGCAGCCTCCGCCGTTTTCGAGGACGTCGCCGACCTCGTCGCATCGAGACGCGTCGAACGCGCCGCTCATCTTTGCCGGAGAAGCCCCGTAACACCGTCGCGGTGGTCGTCTTCCTCCGCGCCGGTCCAAGCCACCGCCGTCTCGCCATCGCCGCCGCTCGAGTTCCCTCAACCGTCCGATCTCCATCCAACCGTGCGGTAACGCCACGTTTTTCCTCTCGTTTAAATCCAGATCGATTTATCTCATCCATTAGATCTTAATCGCACGGCCAGATTAATTCTCGTAGATTATTCGATTAGGTTTTATTTAAATCTTTTCACTAGACTCAATCGCAGCCGTCCGTTTTTGAATTGAACGGTAGAGATCGTGCCGTCGCGCCAGCCAATCGGAAGCCCACCATGCACCCAGCCAACCAGAGCGTGCCACGTGTCAGGTGACGTCAGCAATGATGTCATCACTGGGGTCCCACATGTCAGTTTCTAAAAATTATATTTTTTGAGTACTTAATAAATGATGACGTCAGCGATGACGTCATAAATTGGATTTTAATATAAAAATGATTCGGCTGAATTTCATTTCGGTGCTGATGTCATCATTAGGTCATGATGACGTCCTAAATCCCAATTTTTCCGTATAAAATAATTAAAACAAATCGGATTTTCTGATTTATATTTTATTTAAAACTTTAAAAGGCTATAACTTTTGTATTTTAACTCCGATTGAGGTGATTCCAGTCTCTAAAAATTTGTAAAATTGTGATCTTTTTAATGGTGAATTTTAATTGAATTTTTGAGGTTATATAGTCTACTGTTTTGGTTATTCATTGCATATATTATTTTTACGCGTAGACGTAAATTTGCCAGAAAGTTTCGAAGAAGAGTTCATCACTCAAGATCAAGCTTCGGATCAAGACCAGCAACTCTTTGAAGGCAAGTGATGCTTTGACCATTTTGATCCCAATTTCTTCTAAATGTATTTTGCTTTGAAATTATGCATGCTAAATTAATTAAAAATGAATTTAAATTAATTTGGGTATGTAGCTAATCAACCCATATTGTTATCGCCACCTTGAAATTACTATTTGTATGCCTTTAAATCATTGTCCACCCTAAGGTTATTCGTATTTGTTGGATGTTAATATGATGCCAACACGGGAGGCTAGACCGTGATTAGAAGCTTAGCCTTGCAACGAGTCATGAATGATCTTTCGGTAAAATGCCACAATACTGACTAATGAAATATTGAATGTATTTTGGAAATGGTGTAATGATGCTACGTAATGAAATTGAGGTACAGAGACCTGTGTGGTTCTGTACCGATGTTGAGTTATTGTTGGCATGAGTTGCACAATAATCAACGGGGTGGGAAATGGTTTAGATTGGGGCAAGTGACAAGAGGCTCTGTGTCAGGTGGGCCTGTGTGGCAATGGGCTGATGAGTGATGTGAGTCTATGTGCCACTGTTGAGTGTTGGAAGTCTTGCCTTGGTCAGTTAAGGACCTCACTTTGCAAGCCTTTGACTTGAGTCACTTGTACAACCACATGTCTGATATGGGACATGCCTAGTTGATTAGGGTTCTGATATCTTTCCTCTGATACCTCGGGGTGACAGTACACGGGGGTGTATCTATGTGGGGGAGCGTACCTGTATTGCGGCTTGGTGCCCATCCAACGGTGTTGTCCTGTCCTATACTTCGGCTCTGTGTGAGGGAAGTGATAGTGAAAGTAATACCGGAGAGGTTCATTGGTTAAGGTAGAGGTTCCTGAAAGGCTTTGTTACGGGCAATCACCTGTGTGGTGAGCGGCTGTATCTTGTGGGTAAAGTGTACAACCTCTGCAGAGTGTCAAAACTATTCGAATAGTCGTGCTCGCGGTATTGAGCATTGCTCAGGGATTACAGTCAAGGGGTAGATCTTCAAAAATATAATATGGAGAGGGTGGTTGTGTGCCAATGCCAAAAATGAACTGTTTAAGGCTGCGTGCCGAGAATCTTTGAAGAAAAACTGTTTGAAGAACTTAGCATTATATATAACTATTTTCACTGCTTTTAACCTAAACAAGATGCTAGTTTAAAAATGTTGTTTGATGCAAAAGAACCAAGTAAGCCAATTCGTTGGAATAAGCCTTGCATGTAGTAATAGCACCGCATTCTGTGCATTACTTGTTGAGTGCCTTGAGTACACACCCCTCCTTGCCTATCAACCCCAACATCAGTGGAGGAGTCTACACCAGCGTGGGAGGAGGAGTACCTCGAAGAGCCGGACAATTAGGGAGCAAGCCCAGTCGATTGCCTGTGGCAAGATGAAGGCTTTCACGAAGTTTATTTGTTTTCCGCTGTTATCTTTTAATACTCTGATAATGTAAGCCCTGCGTGGTTGATCTTATGTAAGGAGACCATAAGGTCGTACAATTCAGTTTATATAAATGTTTGCACTATTTATTATTGTATCGCTGTAATATCTGCAAAGTGCAACCCTATAAAGGCTGTGTGTGCTAGCGTGATCCTGGATTGGCACAGAATACACAGAGGGTCCGGATTCTCATAATCGGGTCCCGACACTGGACGTCAAGTTAGCATTCTTGAACGGTGATCTCTAGGAAGAGGTATACGTTGCTTAGCACAAGGTTTACAAGATCTCAAAGGCGCTTTACAGGTTGTGTCAAGCCCCGAGGGTGTGGAACATCCGACTGGATAAGAGTTTCAAGAATCTAGGGTTCGTGAAGTATCCACAAGAGCAAGCTGTCTACAAGAGGTGTAATGAAGGAGAGGTACTTGTTGTGTATATGTTGATGACCTCATTATCACCGGCTCTAGTCCACATGAAATTAAGTAATTCAAAAACCATATGAAGAGGAGATTCAAGATAAGTGATCTTGGGTTGTTTACGTACTACCTCATGATTGAGGTAGATCAGAAGGCAAGCTGCATCACCCTCAAGCAAACGTCGTATGCAAAGAAGATCTTATTGCAAGCTGGGATGAGTGAGTGCAATCCACTAAGGTATCCTATGGAGCCAAAGCTTAAGCTCGGGAAGGATGAAGACAGAGATCAAGTTGATGCGACCAAGTATAGGAACATCATCAGAAGTTTGAGGTACCTGACTTACACTCAGCCAGACATCACATATGCAGTGGGGATGATGAGTCGATACATGGAGAGGCCTACTCAGCTACACATGCAAGCCATGAAACATATCCTTAGGTATGTGAATGGGACAACCAAATTTGATCTGGTATATTCCAGAGGATGAGTTAAGGCGAAGATTGCAGGCTACAGCAATAGAAACTTGGCGGACGATGTAGATGACAGGAAAAGCACAAGCGGAATGGCATTCTACTTCAATGGAAACATAGTCGCTTGGACGTCTCAAAAACAGAAAAGCATCATCCTATCAACATGTGAAGTTGAATTCATAGCTGCTATAGCAGCAGCATGTCAATGCATATGGTTGTGAAAGCGTGCTAAATGAGGTAATAGGAGAAGCC